>OU696496.1:20000-732685 GCA_916048165.1 Spilarctia lutea | reverse complement strand
TTTTTGTAAATACATACATATTATACATAGAAAACACCCAAACTCCGAAACAAATATTTGCAGATCATACAAACATTTGGTCCGACCCAGGATTTGAACCCGAGACCTCAAGCACAGCAGTCGCATTCACTACCACTGCGCCACCGAGGCAGTCAATAAATTAATATTTATCTGTTAAAAATTCATTAATACTGTAATAGGCATTCTCTAATAATAGACCTTTAAATTTATTTCTAAGTCTTAAGGCTGTGCATTCCCTCCGACATTTTGGTAATGTGTTAGATATAGTTGGCGTCATGCAAAATATGCTCTTACGTAGGAGTGCAGTCTTGGAATCGTGTACATAAAGTTTGCTATCATCACGTCTATTTCGCATTACTCTGTCAGATCACCGGGTAAATATATTGGCGTTCAATTTAACAAGCATTACAGTTTCTAAAATTGGCAGGGTTAATAGTTTATACTGTATAAAATAAGATTTACAACTGTCAGTAGTACATAGTCCAAACATAGTCCTGAGACATCTCTTTTGGGTTTTAAAGACGAGTTCCTTATTTATTGACTTGTCCCAAAAAAATTGTCCATATATAAGTTTGAAGACATTAAGTCAAGATACGCTGTTAACAGCGCATCAGAATTTAGTACGGGAGCCAATTGTATGTGCTTTCCAATTGAGTTTACTGTCCATTATTATCCATTGTTATATTTTAACAAATAACTACAAATTATGCATCGTGTGTCGATTTATGCAGGTTGAAGAAATGCAATCCAAAGAGCTGTACCCGTACATGCACAGCGTGGAGAACCTGGTGCGGAAGGCGGCTCACATCCCGCTGGCGCTGTACGAGAAGGACCAGCTGGCGCAGGCGCTGCAGTCCGCCAAGAGCTGGAAACGCGGCGCGGCCGACATGTTCCTCAAGAAGGTAAGCACACTTACATCAACAATCCGGTCTCTTTTCACACCTCGTTTTTTAATGCTCACTAATATTATCAATACAAATATACATTTTAAAGCAAAATTAAGTTACGTGGTATCCAATAAAACATGGAATAAATTTGCATGTTGTTTGCTTTTACACTTGATTAAATGTTGCTTTTTTCATATAATGGGAGGTTAAGGAAAGAGACACTGGGTTTTATATTTCATGTGGTTATTAATGTACTGTTCCAGATATCGCCAACGCATATGGTTTCACAGCGACGAAGCCGTGTGCGAAATCTAATACAACTGAATTTGTAACTGAATGTGCACGTCTCTTTGCTACGCTTTCATTAAATAGCTACACATCATAATTATTTTGCACAGTTTTCAGGACAACAGAAAAAGGTCCTATATTTGAAAGAAGAAAAGAAAATCGACTATTATAGTCGTTTTGGAAACTTCTGGAGGTAAAAATGAAAATTTGATAAAGATAAAAAGTTTGAATAGTAAATTAATCAAACTGCATTGAAAAATGTGTACAGTTTATTGGTAGGTACCTACCTCATACAAAATTTAAGTATCGGAGGTCAATCGATGAGTTGTCAAATTGCGAACAATGAGTGCCAATGCCACGAATTCATTGTTCACAATCATTCTGTTCTGGGGGTGTTCCAAAGCGGCTATAAAAATGTTGTCTATAAAGCTGTAAAAAGTAACTGTAAAAGTGATAGTGTGAACACTGGTACTTTACAGAACTGGCCGTACTCGCTGCTGGAAGCGCTGTCGCCTCGGACGGAGGCGCAGGCTGGGGTGGGGGCGGGGGTCGGTGCGGGGGGCGGGGCCCGACGGAGGGGGCCCCGCGCACCTGAGGGGCCTGACGCGGGGCCCTTCCTGCGCCACTTCAGCGAGGACTCCACGCCAACGGACATCGTGGCCGCCTTCAAGCACGCCGAGCAGCGCGAACTGCAGGCCATCAAAGAACTCAGGTCACTATTCGTCTTCGATTCACGCCTTTCTCTTCAATTTCAATGTTGTCTCTATCGATTTCGGTTTTGATACAAAACTGTTGTGTTACTCTAAGGAAGTAGATTTTTTTATAACTTCTTGTTCAATATTTATAATATATAGACAACGACAGCTTAAAATGTTTAGTTTATGTATAGATTTACATTAAAAAATTATAGAACCCCACAGTAAATATACATTAAAAAAACGTAAAAATCGATTAGATAGTTTTGAAGTTTATCTTGAGCAACAATAAGTCACAAGAATTATTTGTAATAGATATTTAGATGTTCTAGCATTTCTAGTACCCATAAGTACGTAAGGTCGTCTCTGTTTAACATATTTATTATTTATGTAGAATAACAACAAAGGTCGCCCGTAAGATATGACTTTTGGCAATAAGTCCACCCTTTGTACATTATATATGTGTCATTTTATGCAGTCTCTTGTAAATCTGTACACCGTAGGGTGTACAAATAGAAAGTGTCGTAGACATGTATGCACGGTGTTAAGTAGAGGTGTTGTGTCCCGCAGAGCGCGCAACACGCGCAAGGAGGTGCGCGCGCCCGTGTCGGCGGGCGTGACGTTCTGCTCGTGCCAGAAGCGCCAGTACGGCGTCATGAGCCAGTGCGAGCTCTGCAAGGACTGGTTCCACGGTAACTATTGTCTCACCGTACTTTACTTGCACTAAACACACAGGAAGTAGCGGCTTTCAAATAAAATAAGGATTATTAAAATCTGTTCATCCAGTCCGAAAGTTCTGAGATGACAAACATAAAAAAGAAATAATTTAATTAAGGAAATACAGATAACCCTTTTTTGTAGAGAATGTTCAAAACACCATGATATATGCACATTATGCACGTTGTATATAGTATTGATTGCATCATTTATAAATATTATACATTATTTTGTTCTTTCAATATTTTTGATAGTCTTTTACTTAAGTCATTTAATATTCCGTTAAAATAATAAGACAAGATTTTTTACGTCTAATAGAAAAATACCTCTTTTAGAATAATAATAAGAAAATAGATGATTGATATATCCATTAATGTTATTGAAAACTTGCAGCTTCCTGCATAGCATCAGCAAAGGAGGAGAGAGACGAATCCCCGGAGCGAGTGTTTATGCCGTTTCCTAACACCGAACCAAAGTTCCTTTGTCCCGATTGTATGAGGACGAAAAGGCCGAGACTAGACCGTATATTGGCTTTATTGGTAAGTCGAAAAAGAGAGACGAAATATTTATTTTATTTATTTACTTATGTATGTATGGAGTTATTAAAAACTCTCTCACAGAAGATCAACGTAAAATGACAGCGGGTTTCGTTGTCGAGTGCGGGATCTGAGGCCCAATGATAAGTATATAAGCATTTTTGTAGGCCGCCATAGTGTGGATCATCATGCTGCGCGAGTATGCTGACCACAAGTCTAGGATTCTGTTCATTCTTCCACGAGGCAGAGCGGAGTCACTTTGCTGCTTACGTACAAAAGAAATAAAAATGTATAAGTATGGAATGTGCATTTAGTATATATTATATATGAACGTACGACGTGTGGCGCTCCGCAGGTGTGGCTGCAGAAGCTGCCGGTGCGCCTGGCGGAGGGCGAGGCGCTGCAGTGCGTGACGGAGCGCGCCATGGCGTGGCAGGACGCGGCGCGCGCGCTGCTGGCCGCGCCCGCCCTGGCCGCGCTGCCCGCCCTGCCGCACGACGAGCACACGGCGCAGGTGAGTGTGGCCCCGCCCGCCCCGCCCGCCCCGCCCTCTCCGCCCACCGCCGACCGCCCCCTCACCGCTCGCTTTGCGTTGCAGGCCAACCGCGAGAAGGCCGACAAACTCAACGCCGAGCTAAAGAAAGCCACCGGCAGGGCGCACGATCACGCCGCCACACAAAATCATAGGTAACACTTCATTTTTTTTATTCAAATAAAAAAGAAGATACCTTTTTTGCCGCACGAAAAGACTAACAAACTAGTTATGGGACTAAAAAGGCACAGCTTAGCCTACACTGTGGTCCTAAAAGTGACCGCAGTGTTGGTTTTCATTTAAAATTAAAAAAAAAAAAATTCCGTTCTTTTTATTCGATATGTATATCAAAATGTAAACTTATAAGCCTCACGAACGTCTGTGTGTGTGTAGATCGTCGGCGAGCGTCGAGCACGCCTACAGCGCCACCCCGCGCTCGCCGAGCACGAGGATCCCTCCCGGATTGTTGCAGAAACTGGAGGAGCTAATGTTGGAGGGCGACTTGCTGGAGGTGAGGCGCATATCGATAACGCTATTCGTATACTAACTGGTAGCTCCGTTCAACGCATAGAACGATAGCGAAGTAGGAGTGTGCGCGATCACATATTGATAGGGCGGTGTCGGACGCGCAGGTGCGGCTGGAGGAGCAGGCGCAGGTGTGGAGCGCCGTGAGCTTCGCGCGCGCGGCCGAGGGCCGGCGCTCGGCGCGCACGCACGACGCGGGGCGGCGCAAGCGCCACTCGCGAGCGCCGCGCCACCACCACCAGCTCAAGCGCACGCGCACCAAGCACCACGCGGGTACGTACACCCCCACCCCCACCCCCACCCCCAATTCTAACTTATTATTTTTAATCATACCTGTGTTCAACTTTTTTCCAGGAACGGTTCCAACGGTGAAACCGACTCTAAAACGATCTGCAAATTCAACGACTACAACAAATTATCTCAATAGGAAACAGGTATGTGCGCTGCTCGATGAACATTATAAATTCGCTGATTGAATACAAAACTTATGTAATTGTTAGCGCTCTTCTTAATTTACGTTATGAAACCTTTTTCTTTATTTAGAACTATTAAAAAGAAGAATTAGTTGTTCTCATCGTTCATTCATATTTTGCTGATGTGTTGTTTTCAATTTATAAATATTTTTTAAATAAATAATTTTCAATTTATTTTTATGATTGTAATATCGACGGCGTGCCGAAGTTTCGGCTTCGATTCTTAAATGTTTGTGTGATCTTTTATTGTTTGTGAGTTGGGGAATTTTAGATGTAAAATATGTATCTGTGCATTTGCAAGTGAAGTATCCTGTCGATCATTTTTGATGTCATAGTACAAGCTTTGCTTCGTTCGAAGCTAGACGGTGTCGGGTCAGACGGCTGAGATACTCGGTACTAGCTTCCGCTCGCGGCTCTGACCGTGGCTCTTACCGCGTTTATTTCGGTTATCGCGGTAAGAAGTAGTGTACGTCCTACCAGAGATATATGTGTGTGTGTGCGTGTGCAGGGCGGAGCAGGGGGCGGGGGCGGGGGCGGGGGCGCAGGCTCGGCGGCGCCGGGGCTGATGATGCGCAAGCACTACCTGGCGCGCCAGGAGCGCCGCAAGCGAGGACTCACCAGCGCCCGCGGCAAGCACCCGAGACAGGCGCGGCTTGGTGAGTGCCCTACACTTATACACTTCTACACTCCTCACTATCTTAATCGACTACAAAAAAAAGAGAAGATTCGCAATTCGAATGTATATTTTTTATTGTTTTTGTTTACTCCGTAAAACCTAAATGACAATTTTCTTTTTTGTTACAATTTTGTATTATCTAATCTACCACTTAACACGGACATCTTTGAAATTCTCGAATTTAATCTATTAATCTTTCGGATGCACGAACGGGTACTTCCGGTTCCATGCACCGTGCGGCGAAATTGCAAAATTTTGCAGCACGGTGCATGGTGTACGAAAATGATCAAATCTTTTCAAAAACAATGCTCGGTGGTTATAAAAGTGATTATTTTTCAAAAGATGGATAACAAGCGTACATGGTTATGCCATATTTTATTACTAAACTAATGTTATCGCTTTATTATTTACTCACAATTGAGCCAAGTATTAATTTACGCACCTATGGTGTTAATAAACATGATTTTAATATTTTATGTGGTTTATTATTCATTTTACTTATTATCCTCATAAAGTTCGATAACTAAGCTATCTACTGATATAAAAAACACTATAACTGCAGTAAAAAATCATTGAGAAACATATTTGTAAAAATCACATTTCGCTGTCGAGATATTCGCCATTTTGTCACTTTACAATCAAACTATTATTTGCGCCAAAAAACAAATTACGTAGTATTTATATGAAGAAATAGTGTTTTTTAGTTAAATAATTAATTTTTTTAGTTAACTAGTGCAAAAGACAGGAACAATACATAAAAAAACAACCTATTTATCAAGTTATTTAAAAAAAGGACTCGTTTGCTAGACCAGTTTTCATTTATTATTTTTAAGTTCTGAGAATTCTCTAAACTCTATGAAAATGACTGAATGCTAAAGAGAACAAACTGATCGTTCCATTATGTGACACACAAAGTCTATGGTCAATACAAAATAATTTAGTAAAACATAAACAAAGATCAGTTTACGTCTTGTTCATTGTCCGTCACTACTGTGTATGTGTGGGTGTTAATAGTTCCGGGACTTCCCGCTAGGCTGCGTGCAAACACGAATCAACGGCGATATGCAATTTTAAGTGGCGTACTATTGGAGAGGCCTATGTCCAGCAGTGGACTGCGATAGGCTGATGATGATGTAGAACAGTAATGGCTGGGGAGCCCTGTGTATGTGTGCGTCTAATTTCGCTAGTCAGGCAAAAAATTTGTGTTTATTTAAATATTTAGCTTTTCTAACACATTTTTGTTGCTATTATATATTCTATATAAGATTCTCATCGCAATTATATCATTTTATCAATAAAAACATAAGAATAAATGCGTAAAAACCTTCAAATGAGTAAGCCCTTTTCAATAGGTAATAGACTCGGTAACTTTTTGAGTAACACTATTCAAAATTACGCATGATTTATGCCTCAATTCGTATTGATAGTGGTTCCTAAAATAAGTATAATAAGTAAAATATAACAACAAACTACCTTCAAAACCACCTTATCGGCAAAAAATCAGTTTTAAGAGGCACTTGACAGATCGCGTTGCGTCATCGTCAGTTTTGAAATTGGAACTCGTTTTTTTTACGGCTCTTGAAGCGCACTTGACAAACGAATGTTTTAAAATGTTGTTCGTATAAAGCAAATGCATAACAAACCTTTCTAGACTTCATTATAATAACTTTAATACCCAAAATTAATTAAAATGCAAGTTAACTGCGGTTATCGCGGATCCGCGATGCCGCACCGACGGGACAATCGTGGATCCGCGATGCCGCACCCCAGAGGTTAAAATATGAATGTTAAATCTTATCTATAAATAACTCCCATCTTTTGCTGAAAATTATATTGAAAATCCATTAGGGGGCGTCCATAAATTACGTGAGGTATTTTTTTTTATTTTTCTGTCTCTCCTTCCCCCCCCTAGTGAAATGTAGTGAGATTTTATTCAACCCCGTCCCCCATTCCGCAATCTCACGTAAGATTATTCAAAATATGGGTTTCTTACGTAAACGCGTTGGATTGTTAGTGTAAAAAGAAAACATAATGCTTCGTACTTTTATTTACAACTAGTTAAGACTAGTAATCAATATTGCTAAGAGTTTAATTATAAGTGTAATAAAAAATAGAATACTTAAATCGTAGCTATGTGATTAAAAATAGAATATCTACTTTAATTCAGTCCATGGAGAATCATGCGCGGTCTCAAGAGAGACTATTGGAACCAACATGTCCATATGATTTTCAGTAAAATTATCTGCGCCTTCGACTTCGTTCTGATCTGATGATGATTGATATAAAATAAATATGGTGGTTTGACAGTCAGTAGATGTATAACATAGAAGTATGAATGATTTTTTTTTTTTCGAACGATTACTATTTTAAATGATCTTAATCGTATTACGATTACGCTTAAGATTAAATCTTAAACATGTACAATCTGGATCAAATGGACCAAAATAGTATTATTATTTTTTTTTTCAATTAGAAAAAAAAATTGCCGAGACTCCCCCTCTCTCCAACGTAAGATTAATCTTTCGGATGCGCGAACGGGTACTTCCGGTTCCATGCACCGTGCGGCGAAATTGCAAAATTTTGCAGCACGGTGCATGGTGTACGAAAATGATCAAATCTTTTCAAAAACAATGCTCGGTGGTTATAAAAGTGATTATTTTTCAAAAGATGGATAACAAGCGTACATGGTTATGCCATATTTTATTACTAAACTAATGTTATCGCTTTATTATTTACTCACAATTGAGCCAAGTATTAATTTACGCACCTATTGTGTTAATAAACATGATTTTAATATTTTATGTGGTTTATTATTCATTTTACTTATTATCCTCATAAAGTTCGATAACTAAGCTATCTACTGATATAAAAAACACTATAACTGCAGTAAAAATTCATTGAGAAACATATTTGTAAAAATCACATTTCGCTGTCGAGATATTCGCCATTTTGTCACTTTACAATCAAACTATTATTTGCGCCGAACACCAAATTACGTAGTACTTATATGAAGAAATAGTGTTTTTTATTTAAATAATTTATTTTTTTAGTTAACTAGTGCAAAAGACAGGAACAATACATAAAAAAAAACAACCTATTTATCAAGTTATTTAAAAAAAGGACTCGTTTGCTAGACCAGTTTTCATTTATTATTTTTAAGTTCTGAGAATTCTCTAAACTCTATGAAAATGACTGAATGCTAAAGAGAACAAACTGATCGTTCCATTATGTGACACACAAAGTCTATGGTCAATACAAAATAATTTAGTAAAACATAAACAAAGATCAGTTTACGTCTTGTTCATTGTCCGTCACTACTGTGTATGTGTGGGTGTTAATAGTTCCGGGACTTCCCGCTAGGCTGCGTGCAAACACGAATCAACGGCGATATACAATTTTAAGTGGCGTGCTATTGGAGAGGCCTATGTCCAGCAGTGGACTACGATACGCTGATGATGATGTAGAACAGTAATGGCGTGGGAGCCCTTTGTATGTGTGCGTCTAATTTCGCTCGTCAGGCAAAAAATTAGTGTTTATTTAAATATTTAGCTTTTCTAACACATTTTTGTTGCTATTCTATATTCTATATAAGATTCTCATCGCAATTATATCATTTTATCAATAAAAACATAAGAATAAATGCGTAAAAACCTTCAAATGAGTAAGCCCTTTTCAATAGGTAATAGACTCGGTAACTTTTTGAGTAACACTATTCAAAATTACGCATGATTTATGCCTCAATTCGTATTGATAGTGGTTCCTAAAATAAGTATAATAAGTAAAATATAACAACAAACTACCTTCAAAATCACCTTATCGGCAAAAAATCAGTTTTAAGAGGCACTTGACAGATCGCGTTGCGTCATCGTCAACTTTGAAATTGGAACTCGTTTTTTTTACGGCTCTTGAAGCGCACTTGACAAACGAATGTTTTAAAATGTTGTTCGTATAAAGCAAATGCATAACAAACCTTTCTAGACTTCGTTATAATAACTTTAATACCCAAAATTAATTAAAATGCAAGTCAACTGCGAAAAACATGGATCCGTGTGTGCCGCACCGACGGGACAAACATGGATCCGTGTTGCCGCACCCGAGAGGTTAAATGAGATTTGACTCGACCACCTCCTCCCCCTTATATACTTCACGCAATTTATGGACGCCCCTTTAGGTACTTTAAAAAATCTTAGTGAACAAATAATTGAAGCGATACTATATAAACATAAAATTTGCAAACAAATTTATCGTCTTACACCAATGATGAAAAATCTTAAATATTCAAATTATTTAAGCCTTTTTTTACTTTACTAGTAAATACATAAATATGCGTGTGATAATCATGTCAAACTTAAGTTTTTCTTATTATTGAAATTAAAATGTATGATATGTTCTAAGTCTTGTGTTAGGTCACCAATCTCTCTTTATTATATAGTTAATATTGATTGTGAAATAAGGTAATAAAAAAATGTTAAATATTACCAACACTTTTAATTTACTAACGTTAACAAGCATGAAATGTTAGCATACTACAAAAAAACACTGATTTTCTTATATGGTTTGTAAAGTTGTAAGTGATGCACAAGTCACAAGAAATTGTACATATTTATATTGATGGTATCGATATGAAGTACTTCAATAGTGTGCAATAACCCGAGATATCGTTTGTTCCGGCAGCTGCTCAGCGGTCGGCGGCTGGTCCCGCGGGCTCGAGCGGGGCGAAGGCGGGGGCGAAGGCCGGGGCGGGAGGGCGCAGCGCCAGCTCGTCCAGCGCCTCGTCAGCGGAGGACGAGGAAGACTGCGCGGCGGAGGACTGCCTGCGACCCACCGGTACGTACACTCACCACATTTTTTTTTTATTGAATAGGGGCAAACGAACAGACGATTCACCTGATGGTAAGCGATTACCGCCGCCCATGGATACCCGCAACACCAAAAGCGTCACAAGTGCGTTGCCGACCTTTGAGGGATGAGGAGAGGGAATGGGGGAGGGGTTGGGGTATGGACCTCCGGTATCCTCACTCACTCGGTGAAACACAGCGCAAGCGCTTTCTGTGAGGCCGTGGTATCCCTCCGGTCGAGCCGGCCCAGTCATGCCGAAGCGTGGCTCTCCCACATTGCACAGCCTCGACACTCTGCCACTAGACATAGGCCTTATAAAAACGAGGCTTTAGCCAACTATAGGTACATGGCCGGTGTAGCGTTTATGTCAAAATGTTCTTCCCGTTGCAATAATGTTGTTGTCCTGTGTAATGTATAAGAAGTGACTGAGGAGTCTGCTCTTACTATACCCACGGGATAAATTATTGTTATCGCTAATGCCATGAGTTTACTTTCTTACAGACATTATACATATACATAAATATAATTAGGTCGACATTTGCGTAAATATGTATTTCGACCTCTTCATCTGTCATTTAATTACACAAAAAATTATCTGTTGCAGTAATACGTGAGATATTTGTCGTAATTTGTTCTGAGTTATAATTAATTCCAAAAAGCATAGATACAAAATATGATTATTATTGTTTTATTTAATATATTATCATTTACTGCAGTATTGATAAAGGTTAAAATTGCATACATCTCCAAAAGTTATGTAGATTGCTTAGTATTTAAAACGTCCTGTTAAAATGTGGCATGCACTGTAAAACGAGAGAAATCGTTATTTTGACGGTTTCCAATGATTTATCGGCGAAATACTTAGGTTATGATTTAAGTTTATTGATAGTACATACATAGTTTTTACAACTCCGCAGTACTTTAATGTGTCGTAGGGGATTCTACATACATGAAATGGACTCAGAGACTCAGAACAACGATTTGTAGATCTCATAATATGTTGTTTTGTGAAAATTTCGAACTCGCTACACTCAGCGCAGTAGAAAAAGCTACAACATCCATGCAAGATGTACTCATATTTTTTTCGAAAATGAATGTGTGAAAATAAAAATCGTATCGCGATTTAAATATGCTGAATATGAAGTCACGACTTAATTGTGTAAACAAATCAAAATATAATAAATTAAATTAAAATTACCAACGTAATTAAAATTCTGTTGTTTCTTACTTTTACAAATATTTATTATGACTAATTATAATTATATTTTTCTACGTGTATTGTATTTTAAAATCATGCCTTATTCATAGGACAATGCAGTCAGTTCACTCGATATAATCGACAATTGAACCATAAATATGTAGCACAAAATGAATAGTAGACGTTTGATGTGTACGGCAGGCAAGGTGGACTGGGTGCAGTGCGACGGAGGCTGCGACCAGTGGTTCCACATGCACTGCGTCGGGCTCGCGCGCCACGCGCTGCAGCCCGAGGACGACTACGTGTGCGGCTCCTGCGCGCGCTAGCACCAGCACCAGCACCGCCACCAGCACCAGCACCACTCTACTGAACCACAACACACGGACTGGACCGAACTGAGACTACGTGTATTTTATACTTAGTAATTTATACTCTCGATTGTCGGCGCTTAGTTGAACTTGATGCAATACATTCTAGAATAGGGTAGATGACGCCTTTGCGGATTTACTTACTTTTAAACATCCGTTAAAACGATAACTTTGTATGAGAAATGTACTAAATATAAACTGGTGACGTCACTGTTTTAGACAACTCAATTGAACAATATATTTCAATGTTTATTTGATTAAAAATTGTATTAAAAATTAAAAACTAGTAGTTATATTTTCCAAGATGTTTTGTAATATTCGTTATAATGTAGAGACATCGGTATTTATTTACGACACAGTCCTCTACCCATTCACTTGTACTTATTCCACTATTTTTATTAAGTTTAACCCTGACCGGTTTCGCCTTGTGGCATTATATAATATAAAAAATGAGAGGTGTCAAGGGACACCCGATGGAACGAAGTACGTACGAACGTACTATATATATATATATATATATATACTCTCTCGACTTCGTAAACACAACAGCGTATAGGTTAGAACACGCATGGCTTGCTAAATACATACGTTCTGTAATTTTCTGCTCTGCAGAGCCGTTTACACTTTGGATTTGTCAAGTCGAAGATGTCCCCTTTGAAATAAGCCCAAACTCGGGTATCCTGGGATTAAAATTGTCGAAAAGAGAAATTGAGGGGGGGGGGGATGTATCACAGTGATGGAAAGTGAAAGTTGTTTTTGAGCCAAAAGATCAGGCAGATTCTCCTGATTCCAACGAGCTCAAACACAAGGGGGTTAGGGTATTTGGTTATGAAGTTGGGTTAGAAATATATAAATATAAAATAATTAAGAGAGGGGGGGGGGGGTAAGTCGAATATTAAGGGTTCTGATTCCTGACAAGTTCAGGGAGTACAAGGGGGGACCAAAAAATGTCTCCTAGCAATAGTTGATGTTTGTATTTTTGACGTGTTCAAGTGCCTTTTGGGGCCTATGGAAATAAATGATTTATGTATGTATGGAGGAGTATGTAGGGAAAATTTTATCCTCCCTGTGGTACCACTAAATTTCTTGGGTAAACACACAATATGGTATAATAAATTCGTCTTGACAAAAAGTGTCGTTACAATTTAAAATATGTCGAAAGTGTCGTTACAATTCCGTCTAGCCCCCTTTCGCAACGCGCGATAAGGAACTTCGTTCCAATAAAGGGATAATGCCATAAGGCGAAACCGATAAGACAAGTGGAATAAGTACAAGTTAGTTTAATTCTAAAATGTATTGTAGTTAGTAGTCGGTCTGTACCCACCAGCTGAGGACGATTCTATTGAATATAGACGACGATTTGATCTCATCCCGGGGGTGTAAACAGATTTCAGGGTGTATACTGTAGGATTAGTGGGGGCGAGCGATGATGACGCGAATATGGTAACAGATCAGAAGGGGGATGATATGATGAGTAAATATTTTAATAAATTTATATAACTATCTACTATTTCAGACTAATAAAACAATTGTACCCAACACACATTTTAAGAAAACACAAATCGTTTAAATTTTACTAATTCAAAATTGTGTAAAAATGAAATGCCTAAAATTACTTACACGCCTTTATGCGTTATGTGCAAAAGGTTATTTGTGAGATACAAGTAGAGTATAGAAATGACTTGCTCAATTAGAACATTCTGTTGAAAGATGTTGTCTAAACAAAAACGGCTTGAAGAACTGGAGCAAATTGAAATGGGACCACACGGGCAGCACAAAAAAAAATCATCAAAATAGATTAATTCAATTCAAAGTTTTGAGGTAACAAATATACCGACGGTAGTGTGCTAGTGTCGCTTCGGCTCGTTCATCGTGACGTATACCGGTTAGGTAACACGATGGCTGTTGCTCGTATGCCGTCTGTATGGACAGGCCGACTCAATACTAAGGTCCTTTCTTAAAATGGCCAACCTAGGCCCTATATTGAATTATTTATCGTTGTGTAATTAATTAATCCGGAAACGGACTTAAAAATGCACCTCAAGGGTTTGTTTCGGCATTTCTTCCCAAAGCGAGTCTTAGAAAATGCCGGTCTCTTCGAGCTGTAAAAGCCGACGTGTAAAAATATCTATAAAGACTTACTTCCAAAATAGAGAACCTCCCCTTTTTTTGAAGTCGGCTAAATAAAGATGAAGTCGCCATCGCTCGTCACCCATTCGCTAATCATAAAGGTAGAGAGACAATATGAACCACTCACTGGCTTAGAGATTTCTTTACACGGGAGATACACAAGTTTAACGCTTATGAACGGGGCATACGGTTGATTTATGCGCTGCGTACACACTGTATTGACGATGAAATACATTAAAATGAATTAGAAATTTGTAGGTACAAGTTTAAAACTCACTCAATATTAAATAGAAAGTGTTAAATTAAATATAATTCATTATTCAATGTTGTTAAGTGTCTACGATTATATTGATGGTATTAGTTGTCTCGGCACATTGAAATATTGGCTATCGATGTTTGTAGGTATCCTTTCAACCCTTTGTAGTACGTAACTACTGTGACAGCGAAGAGACTCCTGATAAATATGGCATGGCAGACGTAAGAGCTCTTAAATAAATATTTAAAGAGAGCTCGACCAGCCTAAGATGTTTAAAGCAGCTCTACTGACTATCATTATGACACCAATGTAAGTCTGATCAGTTATTTCTATTCTACAGATTTTATTGCTTTGTGTTAGATAAGAATATAAAAAACAAAATGAGTGGTGTTACACGAATTATTCAGAAAAGTTCCCATTCAGAATTCCGAGTCGTGTTTAGGTCTAACTTTGTGAAATATGTGCTATTTACGATTTAAAACAAGATATTAATCTTCACTATATCTGTCGGTGGACGTATCATTGTCACAGTATTTATTGAACCCCTGTTTTAGCAATTATTATAGCTGTTATAACAATCTCGATGTTGAAATAATAATGTTATCATGATGTTAGCAAATTATACAAACTACATGTCTCTCTATCAGTAGTGTGGTTTGTTCGGCGCGCGACAGTGGGCCAGGCAGGAATTATTGTTTCATTGTATGTGACTAATAATACGCAGGTCAGGACAGGGGTCGAATTTAGATGAATGTCATTAGTGGTTTTAAGGATCAATTTGTAATTAAAACTTGTGCAAGGTCCCAAACGGGCGAACTACTCCGGGAGCTGATTGTGATCACAGGCGGTAAACTCGACGTGTTATTGAGTTTATTGTATATAGACACCCATTTGTATATACGGACTGAAGGTAGCTTCTATGTTTGAGGACTCGTGTACATGCGCGTTAACAATTGGCATATTTTTAAGTTAAGTGTAAATTGTTGTAGTTCACTTGGTATAAAATCTTGTAAAAGAGTGAAACTTGTATAATTGCGTGCGCGCATCCAATTGTTTATGTAATGTTAACGAAAAGTATACTATTGTATAGCGTTGTCTTTTACGAGATTTTGTATATAATATGAATTTTTAATGAAATTGTTATACGAGAGGTACCCCGCGGTCCTGACGATATTAAAAGAGAATGTGGCCGGGCGTTTTGAGATTTTATAGTTTTTACTAATTTTGTAC
This sequence comes from Spilarctia lutea, assembly GCA_916048165.1. Taxonomy (NCBI): domain Eukaryota; kingdom Metazoa; phylum Arthropoda; class Insecta; order Lepidoptera; family Erebidae; genus Spilarctia; species Spilarctia lutea. The sequence goes on along the minus strand of OU696496.1, from coordinate 717,314 downwards.
TTTATTCACGTTGTTTATAAGGTCGGAAATTAGTAGTTTACACACGACAATTTTTATGTTTAACGTCTTTTTGCTGTAATTGTGTTTATTATTGTTATTTTATAGGTTACTCAAGTATTTTTACAAATATTTACTTGGTTCTACATCAGTACGGATAGTTTGTGGCCACATTCATTTTTAATATTACTAAGATTGTAACGAGAAGGTCGTGGTCTTTGGATAGGCAAGAAATTTTTGTAAATATTTTTTAAAAAAACATTAGAGAAAAATTTTTAATGTAATAAAAAAGATTTTTGCAAAAAACTGATAGGGTAAGTAGATTATGTGTGAGAAGAGTGCTTGTGTTTATCTGTTTGTCCCCAACTTGGCAGAGAGCCGGTGCCAGGCCACCATTGCGCCGTTAACGAATATCATGTCTGTCTCGTATACTCGCTACAAATAGACGCGTCAAGTGTTGCCAAGTTGAAGATACAATTAAATTAACTTTTCTATGGACATTTTATACTGTTACGCAGATTTATCTCGTTGCGTTGTTTATGTAATACGTTGTGTGACATTAGTTTGATCACCACTGTTAGCCACCGCACCCCACCGCCGTATCAACGTCTCAAATTTTACATTCAATTGCATGTCTTAGCTTTAAGTTACCTTTGTGAGTTCTGGTGTACAATAAAGCGATTATTATTATTATTAATTTACTCACAGTTACTTGCTATTTAATAAATAAACAATACACAGATCTTTTGTTCAATACCTGAAACAAAAACATGGCATACATAGTTTTTGCTTCTGAGTTTTGTGTATTTTTACTTAAATAAAAAAGTGAATTATGATCGAATTTCGAATATTGGTCGTCATTAGTACTAGGAAATATATAATTAATAATTAAATTAAACATTTTATCAATTGTTTCTAGTCTTTAAGAATCCAACTTAGAAACGACCCAGTGATGAGAACAAATAATAACATGTTAAAACTGTTTTTAGTTTTTCTTCACGAACATTCTTCCTCAGGAACTGAGGACGTCCACTAGAGACTTGCTGGCGGAGTCATCAGAATAACACTTTAAAAGTGTCTTTATTATTTATGTATGTTTATAATGTTTTTGTTATTTATTTTCTAATATGTATATATCTAGTACCTACCTATATACCTGTACGAATCATTGTGTTTTATAAAATAATTCGATTCAGTCTCTCGTCTTACTTGTCAAGAAAATGCCTGTGGCATTAAGTCCGCCTTGGGCAATATGTTTGCTAGAAGTTTTAATAAATAAATAAATAAAATATTTTAGGGTAATTGTTGTGACAAGTAACGTTGAACAATGTGTTGGTAGGCGGTGTTGGTGCAGGTGACGGTAACTCATAATGGTTTGCGTACACTCGGTGAACTTGTGTTGTATGACCAATGACCGCTTGTGTTGGCTCGAGAGCGTCCCTCTGTAAATAATGTCTAAATGTAGTTCAATGTATGTATATTGAGGCGCTGACACCACTTATTTGTTAGATTAATGTTGTAAGAGCTTGCGACCTTGTCGCCTAACTATTTGTAATCAGTGTTAAGCTCCACTCACACCAAACAATAGCATTTCAGGCCTGTTAAAGCTGTTGTGTGAGTCGACCTTAATCACATATTTTCACAGATATTAATATATATATTTATTTAAAAATGCAGATTTTTTTGTAACATTTTGGCGTCTTAGCGGTCATTTGTAAAAACAAGAAAAATAGCACTTATGGTCCCTTCAGACAAAATAGATCAGAAATTATTAAGTTAGAAGTCGGTTTCTATGAAAGAAAAATAATTGTTTCAGACAACAGTTTCCAGTGATTAGTGTTGATTTTGGCTGAAGGGGTTATGGCGTTATGGCGTTATGGAGTTTTTGTTTTAGTTAAGTTGGAGGTTGTTGACGCGGGCCCTTAGTATCTGTTTAAATGTGTTTATATACGTGGAGGATATTTATGAGCAACTCTTTCTTTGTGAATCAATGTTTATATGATAGTTTATAATAAGACAATTGAATAAAGCTAATACCTTACCACTTGGTGTCTCTTTAACATACCCACTTAACCATATAACTTCCACCCTCGGAATACATACACCTGTGTTGTGTGGCCTCAAACCTACAACACTCGGCATGCAATCAGTAAACTCGGTTGCTCTTTTAATAGTAAACTTAATGTAGTAATGGAAGAATGAGCAAAAAGTCTTATACATACAGAATCCATACATAACTCAGTTACGCTTTCACGATTAAACCGCTGCACCCATTTCAATGTTTGTCATAAAGATACTTTGATTCTTAAGGAAGGATATAGGCTACTCTTTAGAACTAAACTAAACGAGAACTAAACGAAATACACGCAGACGGAGCCTCGGGTAAAAGTTAGTATGCAATATTTCTTAGATTGCCAGTTAAAATGTAACTAAAATGTCACATATAATTTCTTTAGATTATATCAGTTTCGAGTACCTTTTTTACCTTCATAGATATATACACAAATAACTATACACTAGTCTGAGATAGGTATTTATCGGCCACGTGTTGCCATCTCATAAAAATAGTGTTCACATGTTTGCTCATTTTATCAATAAATTTTATGACTCCCTAATGTGAGCTCGTAAATAGATTAGATATGACATTATAATTTTTAGGAACTACAAATTGTGAGCTTGTGTTAATTTTTGTGCCATTAATTGTAAATATTCAAGTGGCAAAAGTGTGAACGAATCACGTGATCTTGTACATATACCTTTCATGCAGTTGAAGAGTCACAAGTGCATGTGAGGTAGGGAAGAAATAAAACACGATTTTTACTTCTGTATTAATCTTTTATATATTATTTACACCTTTATCGTAACTTTCGCTAAAAATCAATTTACCACCTGTGTCACATTTTTATTGCGAAAGGAAATTCATTACTTAGTTATTCTATGTACTATATATCAAATACTTCTAATATTCATAATCAACTTCACACAGTAATTACTATTTATATAAGGTTTTATTCACGTTTACATTTCGGCGATGCCCTACTATCTATTATGTATGCCAAATACATACTTTAGCGCCATCAACCGTTACACTCCTCGCTACACGCTCATGGGCGTACCCAGGTTCTGGGCCAGGGGGGGGCAAATCGGGTTTTTTTAAAAGCACCTCGTCAAATAAATGGATATGAAAAAAGCCCTAGAACCCCGACGTACCTTGGGCCACCTATGGTTTGTAGATGGCCCCCTCCTTTGTAGGAACCCTGATGCTCCTTTTCTATTTTAAAAAGGGGCGCGAGCACTTTGTTGAGGTTGCGCCGCTACCCCGGCTTGCTTCTGCTAGGGTGATCCTCACCTTTGGCCGGAACACCCCCGTGGGATTTGGAGGCGGAAGTGCTCGCCGAAGTTTAACGACGAGCGGCTGAATATGGGACGGAGAACGGATTTCGTCCTCCGCCCGAAGAGATAGGCGAGTGGCGTGAAGCCGCTCGTCGAGCCACCATGGCTAGTTGGTCGTCCCGGCTGGAGGCTCCACGCGCTGATTTTGCCACCGTGGAGGCGCTCCAGCCGGTCATCCTCGAGTGGGCAGGGCGGCAGCACGGGACTCTTTCCTTCCGACTGACGCAGGTGCTTTCCGGGCACGGTTGCTTCGGGAAGTATCTGCACTCGGTCGCTAGGAGGGAACTGAGTCCCGCCTGCCACCACTGCGACTGCAGTGAGGACTCGGCCCAGCACACGCTGGCGATCTGCCCCGCTTGGGTGTCGCAGCGTCCGGCCCTCACTGCAGTCATAGGAGGAGATCTCTCGCTACCGGCCATCATACGATCCATGGCCGGTAGCGATTGCAGTTTTACCGCGGTCGCATCCTTCTGCGAAGACGTAATTTCGCAGAAAGAGGCGGCAGAGAAGGCCCGAGAGGACGACGTTCATTCGGACCCGATCCGCCGCCGGCGAACCAGGCGGCGGAGGCGCGCATACCAGCGCCTCATGCCGCCCTAAGTGTGGCCACGAATGGACGGGACGGGTTTTCCCCTCCATCCGCAATACAGGCCAACCGCGAGGAGACGAGGTACGCGTGTGCCGTGCGTCGCTTAAATTGTGATTTGATCAGCAGACAGTGCCCGCTTCAGTGCGGGCAGGCGCTGGGAGGGGTCCGGTCGTGTTAATAACTACAGTTCCCGGACCCCTCCCTTCTCAGGCGCAGAGTTGGCACACCGTGTGGTTTCTCGTCTGTCTCGTGGTCTGATCGTCACTACGCTCGAACATCGCATAGCCCTACGACTGATTCCGATTCCGATGCCGATTGCCGATCTTACAACAACAGAGAAAATAAATCTGTCTTTGTCCATAGTCGATCTTAGTTACGTTTTTACGCGTCTGAGTGTGCTTTATATATAATCGAGAGAAGAAAATAGTAGGAACGTCAACATCTAGGGGGGGGCAGCTGCCCTCCCCTACCCTACCCTGGGTACGCCCATGTACACGCTCTATTTAAATTTACGCCGAAATACATGCGAGAAAATAGTATATATTTCATGATTGTCATCATCATTATTAGCCCGTTACAGTCCATTGTATCACATAACCCTCTCTCAAGGCTCACTACAAAGCAGTGCTGCAGTCTTATGCAAGTCGTCCTTAAACATAATTGTCACTCACGAAACTTTTATTCGAAAATACGCCCCTAACAGAACACATGTTCAAGTCCATTAACCAAAGTCTTAGTAAATTACGAGTATAGCTTACATGTGGTATCATTTCTCATACCTCTTTGAATCTAAAAATTCCTATGCTATGAATATTGTAGAAAACTAATGCAGTAACGGAGTACTGCATCTTCTTGCTGATAGTTTTCTCTTATAGCTAAGAACAGGACACGATTGGTAGATCATCTTCTCCTCAACCTCTTTTGGTGCCAGTGGCCTGCCCCTGAATTCTTCCTCGATTTGTTGCAATGTCTTTCCTTTTGTCTCAGGTAATAAGGCTAAAATCACTATTAAACAATAAGTCAGAAGACTGGCGTAAATTATATAAGTGCCAGTTATACCGACACTGGCCACCATCCCGGGGAAGGTTTTCAATACCGCGAAGAAGCAAACTGAAGTGGTGGCCAAGCTGATACTACCTCCAATACTCCTGTACTCTAGCGGAAAGACTTCTCCACCTATGACATTAGGAAGTGGCAGCATTCCCGTAGCAACAGTGAAGAATTGTAAATTGATCAGCACTGCGGGGATCCAAACGTGGTCATATGGCAGCATGTTGTTATTTTTTAAATAAACGTAACCTGATATCAGGAGTTGTGAGAAGACGCAAAGTCCTCCGGTCAGGTATAGCATAGTTCGTCTTTTCATCTTGTTGATGAGAAACACTGCGATTGTATTTGAAATAAATCTCTGTGTGTCCAAAAATATCATCCAGAAATGAGGATTGACACCCGGACCCATAATAAGAGTGATTATTTTCGTGGAGTAAGCTGCCATGGTGGTGCCTCCACCAAATTGTACCATGACATAAGCGTGTATCATTAAAATAATCGGTTTGTAGAACTCTTTCTTCTCAATTGTCGCTAATGCTGTTTTGACACGGTTTGGTTTTTTACCAACTTTTTGCGTCAGGCTTGCTTTTTCAAACATAATCCTGGCGTTAATCATTTCTTCTAGTTCATTATTTTCCTCGTCTCCTCTTAACCAGTGAAAGACGTACCGACATTCCTCGTAACGACCTTTAGCAGCTAACCAACTTGGTGATTCTGGAGAATAAATAGTCATGACCAAGCTGATGAAAGAAAAGAAGACACAGACTAGAGCTGTCTGCTGCCAACTGATGAAGGAACCCAGAAGATGTACGAAGAGTATACCGAAAGCTTGAGCAAGGGAGACTAACGTAAGAAAGGCTCCTCTATTCTTGGGACTAGAGTACTCTCCGATAAGTGCTGATCGAAGCGGTGACAGCATTCCAATTGATAGGCCTTGAAGTATTCTTCCAATGAGTAAACCCTGAGAAAATACCATGCTTTATATTGTATCAGGCATAAAGGAGGCGAAAGCGAGTATTGGAATAACATCGACCATCGCTTACCTCGAAACCAGTTGCCAATATGGTGATAAACCACCCCACGAGCACAGGGATGGTGACAGCGAGGTGACATATCTTTCGACCATATTTCTCCATGATTGGCGGTGACACGAAGCTGCCGATTAATTGTGTGATCCCTAAAGATGCAGCTGTGGAGAAGAGTACAGTACATGAGTTTCTGATTTGATCAACTGCTATAATCCTTATATCCTATGTAATAGCTAAAGCCTATATTTAGGTTTCAACTGATTGTTAATATAGGGGGACAGCTAGTTATTACTGCCTGACTAAATATGTTATTTATAATCCTACCCAGTACGTGTGTTACAAAACCTTTACGATGTTCTAGGTCATCCAGGTCCTAGACATGATGAGTTTGTTATTTGTTTTGTTGGACTGACATATATTTTTGCAAAATACTGTATATTTTCAAACTGAGATAGGTAACACTAAAAAGGACTGAAATTTTATATGAATACGAACAATCTAAAACTTTGTAACGAAATAATTTGTAGAAAATTAAAAATCCAACTAATCTATACTAATATAATAAAGTTGAAGAGTTTGTTTGTTTAAACGCGCTAATCTCAGGAACCACTGGTCCGATTTGAAAAATTCTTTCGGTGTTGGATAGTCCATTTATTGAGGAAGGCTATAGGCTATATATCATCATGCTGAGATCAATAGTAGCGCTAATTGGTGCTCACCAATGAAGAATGATTCGAAAACGGGGGAAAAATTTCACGCTACGGGTAATATAAGACGCAAACGAGGTTGCGTGGGTCAGCTAGTAACTATAAATGGTTCCGATATCTATGTATTATCAGATATTAGAGGTAGAAAAAGTTTGTTATTTTACAATAGTGTAGAATTATGTTTTCAAATTTAAAATGTCGAATTCAAACACTCAAAAATGCTAACTTTTTTAAGATATAAACTAGATTTAGAAATTAAACCATTGACAAAATATAAAGTGGTATTTACCTATCCATGAGGCTTCAGATAAAGACAGACCAATTTCCGTGTCCGGTCTGCTGAGCTGTGGCAACAGGATGGCAGGGTACCCGATGACACAGCCATGTCCGATGATGTTGCTGCACACTGAGGCCGATACGAAGCACTAGCAACACCAAATTTTGTTAAATTTTGTTAAGTTAAGGCGATCTGTGTTTACATTGTTGGAGCGTAAGTAATTAGTATTTATTATTTTATTACATTTTGAACTTTGCCTTTTGGGGCCTATGGAAATAAATGATTTGTCTTTGACAAAATATATAAAGGTAAACACATTGCTTGAGAACTGTTTGAATGAAGTGGATTATTGAAATATGTTTACGGTGTATTGTTTGTTAGGCATAAAATCAAAAACATTACGAATTAATGGTTAGTTCAGTTTACTAATTCCTTTTTAAGTAGAATTGGTTGTACTTCAAATTAGGTTACAGTTGAGGATAATATTCTACTTTTAAGAGTAAAAAGTTAAGACCTGAAAAATATCGCTTATCTATTCTAATATATTCTATTATTATAAAGCTGAAGAGTTTGTTTGTTTGTTTTTTAAACGCGTTAATCTCAGGAACCGCTGGTCCGATTTGAAAAATTATTTCAGTGTTGGATAATCCATTTATCGAGGAAGGTTATAGGCTATCTATCATCACGCTAATACTAATAAGAACGGAGCACCAATAAAATATGTTTAAAAAACGGGGGAAAATTTTGACGCTACGGGCAATAGAAGACGCAAACGAGGTTGCGTGAGTCAGCTAATTACAATATAAAAGTAAAAGTTGACTTGTGTTCGCTTCAAATACTTGACGACTTCTTCACCGTTTGAGGTATTTTAACACAGTATACTTTCACAGTAAGCTTCAAAGATAGTTTTTATCCACCTTTCGCGTCATTTTTATTTCTTATCAATGTAACCACAGTGTACAGTAGCGAATACAGCTATGATAGGTAGAATACAGCTAGTGTTCTATACAATAAAATACAAGTGATCAAAACTAATTTTGATTACTTGTATTTTTTCTTGAAAATTCATGGTCTGAATGATGTCTTAATATCATAGCTCTTAATTCGCTTAAAATGGAATAATTATCTTTGACAATAAATCAGTCGTCTTGTCGGCTGAGGCTATTTGCAAAATATATGACAACGATAATTTTTATTTGTTTATTTTTAAGAAAATTTAACTTTAAATGGTGTTGTTGAAGGTTAAGTGGGTTATCTGAAAATGGGAGCAGATAGTCGAGGCATAACAAACGATAGCTTGACATTTGTTAGAAGAGATATATGGACAACCGCCGTATTGTCTCACTTATCAACGAGCACATAAGAATTTACTGATGACTGTATAAAAGATAAGTATCAAGGGATTATGGCTATCAATACGTTAAGAAAGTGTGTATTAACATATAATTTTTTTTTTTTTTTATAAGCGGATATCCTGTGTAGTCTCCTTGGTGAGGCTGTTAGCGTATGCGACTACCGATCAAGAGGTCTCGGGTTCGGTTCCCGGGTTGGGCCAATAAGTTTTATTCGGTTCTTCTTACAAGAAATCCGCAATAACAACTGAGAGTATGAAAGTTGGTGGTTCCGGTTGTCATGAACATTAATGGTTATCATTACAATGGAAGTCAGTGCCATCAAATATACTGACAATTAGTTCAACTTTCGACTTCAATTGGCCCCGAGGTTGCCAGTCTCTCCATCGAAAAACTAACGTTCAGGTAAAACCGGTTGAACTGGTAGCCGACCTCAAATAATATTGAGAGTAATAAAATAAAAAAGCAAGATGTGGATGTACTGTTCACTGAAAATATTAAGAAATGAATAAAGAATATCGATATGTAGCTCTGTTAATGAAAAGTTCATGGATTTAAAAAATAAAACGATTTTCTCCGTGTTTTGTAGAATCACCACGAGTTTTTACCGTTCAGAGTGGTGCTCCTGTGAATACGTAGAAATGGAACTCGAGAACATTACGAATCGTTAGCACACCAGCGGTCATCCAATATACATTTTTAACTCGTCAAAACCCGGTGAAGATCTTTTAAGTTGAATAAACAAGGTCAAAGATTCAGAAACCCAGTTATCAGTTGCACGCTTTCCAAAGCAGAAGACAGTGTAGTACGAAAACGTGACAACGGCATGTGGATTAAAGATAAGGTATCTACGGATCTATCAAACATTATTGATTTTGAAGGCATTAACGTTTGTTAGAAACCGAATTGATATTTATGAGTAAGATAATAACTACTTGATGTCAAATTAATTTAAACAAAACACACCTCTTTTTCGTTGAGGGCGAATTGTATACTTATTTTTCTTTTTATGGAATAAGGGCAAATAAGCCCACGTATAACCTAACGCTGAACGCCAGAGGCGTCACAAGTGCATTGCCGGCCTTTCAGGGATGGGGTATGGGCCTGCGGAATCCTCATCCTCAGGCTTACCTAATTCGAAGGTGGAACAAGTTGTCAATATATTTGAGGGCACCGACTGCCTTAAAACGATTGAAGCAAATCTACAAGTATTACCTAACCATATTTGTGAATAAGGTTCGTAAGTACAAGTTATAAATCACACAATATTTAGAAAAACTGATCGAATTGGTAAAATTAAATCCTTGAAGCAAATTGAATTTCGTGTCAAAATTGGAGCCCAATAGTTTCATGACGATTAGAATATTTGAAGCGTACATAAAAAATACTTATATGTATACAGAATAGGAAATAGAAAGTTAGGTGACAAACTGCTTAAATGAAATTCTCTGTAATGGCTTATGGGCTCTCAATTCCTTATTCATTCACATGAACGGTTTAAAATGACGTCGACCTCTAGTGGTCAACAAAAACTAGTTGGTAGATACTTCTATTGCTGTAGCATAGTTTATAGTGCCTATATATATACCTACCGTGGGAAACGACGAAAACCTTTATTTTTTTATTTTAACTGTATTCTAAGATTCATATTCGGATTACGTTAATATGATTACATCTTCGATTATCGTACAAAGCTGAGTTGTTTACCTATCCGCCTTCGCCGGAATGCACATATTCTTTCTCTTCTTTATAACATTCTATGCAATCATTTTACCCCACTAGACCTTAAATGACGGTTCACTTTCTTACACGACACACATCCCAAATTACTGAGTTGGTCTGAGAACTTGAAACTAAAAATATCTTTACATTCTTCAAAAAAATTTAAAAACTCCCTTTCTGTTTAAGCAGCTCGACTGTGAAATGTCCTGCCAGTCGTAATAAGCATTAGCTGGGAGCTATCTAGGTCCCATAACCTGCTTCTCTATGGTTGCCTGTAAGAGGTCGCCAACCGTCCCTACTTATCTTGTAATAAGACCCTTCATAATTCACCTGGTATACAATAAATACATTATTACTATTATATATAAATTCTAATTATGTTAAGCTAATACTCGTTTCAGACATTGTGACACTGTTACTAAACTAATATGGATTTAATCTGAAATAAATAAATAAAATTTTAAACATGTCATTGACAGATAGGCTGGCGCTACATATTTTTTTGCATTTGTTCACAATTATCTGTTTCTAATTTGCCCTTACACCAAAGTACCGTCCAGTAATGATGGTTTATGTTAATAACTAAAACTAAAAAATAGTTTGTGAATTTTAAAAGTCCCAAACAAGGACATTGTTATAATACCTATATCCAAGAGTAAGGTAGGAGTGTTGATAGAACATCATATTTATTAAATTAAACGTAGGTATTCCCAAGTAATTTGAAAGCGTTGAAACTACATTTTTATCCGTGAGGTAAATAATACATTCGCAAAATCAGATTTTCATCGTTCATTTGAATGATGAAAGGAAGGAAGAATTTATTAAATAATATAATATCTGCCTAATTGTAAATACGTTTATTGACTTTCCCATCATAGAAAATGATTTGGACAAATGGCAGGCAATTGCTTAAAACGATGGTGATGATCCACACATTAAAAGTAAAGTAGTAAAGAGCAAAGTAGCACAGTACATAATATATAACAAAGTCGTTTCCCGCTGTCTGTCTGTCCCTTTAAATGCTTAGATTTTTAAAACTACGCAACGGAATTTGATGCGGTTTTCTTTAATAGATAGAATTATTTAAGATCACCATTCGAAAGCTACTTTATCCACGAGTAACATAGGCTATATTTTATTTTGGAAAAAAATAGGGTTCCGTAAGATATTTGGGTTTTTCGGACACAAGGTGTAAAAATCAACCAGAAAAGTTACTTATTTTGCGAAAATTTTCATGCTACGGGCTATATAAGACGCAAACGAGGTTGCGTGGGTCAGCTAGTAGTTTATGAATTGAAAAAAAAAACGGTTTACCTGCTTTAAAAACGGCGAAAATCTACTCTTTTTCGACATGTTTAATGTTCACACACAACCGAATTACATTAAATTATCACAGTATACTTAAAATATACATCTAATATATATCACTATTTTATTTAATATCACAATTCGAAGTTTACGAGCACATTTTCTTTTTAATTCAATAGTAACATTTGCTGATAGTTTTGGCGATCAATAGACACATATTTATTGTAATGAAACAATAAAGAGAAGTTAGCTTTTATCACTCTAAATGCACTCGGAGGATTACACCAATACTACTTTATCTAAGGTGTTATTCTCACTGACTTCAAGCCTTATTCTACATTAATTCTAATATGTTCCGATGTTTTTATTTATTTCAGAAAAAGAGGGAACTGTTGTCTACCATTGTCATAAATATCTGAAGCGAAATGTCTGTTCTAGAGGCTTATATATATTAGCATCTTATCGATAATCTCATATGGATTGCAGACGAGTAATATTCAAATATCTATGTTTTAAAAGAAAGCAAATAGTTATTTTGTTTCTCTTTTCTTTATTGGTTTGTCAGAAGAGAGTTTTAATACTGTTCATCATTAAAATAACAGTTTTATAAGTTTTTCTTTCTTTTATAATATTAATTTTGAGGATGTTTTTGTGGAAAAGATAAACAATAAGAATAGACGTCCGTGATAGGTCAATACGATAAAGTGGATTTCAATCAACCCAACTTTCTTCAGATCTCACCGGGTCACAAACGGAATAGTCTAAACGGAGCTATCTATAAGTGTGTAATTTAATATAACAAGTTAAACTAAAAGCTCTCTTAACAAGAGATAGCTGCATTAGTTCATACAAATACTTTGTGCCTAAAGTCTCATCTAAATTTATCCAAGACTTTTCATTATGTTGTTCAAAAAATTTCAATCAAGATCGTTAGATCACTAAGGTTTCAAGAACATGGTGTTGGGTATTTGAAACTAACAGGATTTAGAAAGTTGATATTAATGTCTATAATATTTAGATAGAGATTAAATCAAATAAGCTATATTCATGATGTTCGAGCACATTGCCTGCTCGATGTATTGGCAACACAGGGGGACCTTATCGGTTTTTGTTAACACTTTAGCTATTGTTATTGTTCTTTTTTGTTATTGATGATTTTCCCGAGTAAGCTTACATAAACAACCTGCTGCCTCTTATTTTAAATCTCTTTTAAATTCAGCACACATGATCTATCTTAAGAAAACCGGCTAAGTGCGAATAAGTAAATATACTGATCACTAGTTCAATCTTCGAATTCAGTTCACCCTCACCCTTATCGGGACTATAATAGTCACCTACCTCATTTTTTCTCTGCATCGCCCAATCGGTCCACTGGCAGAGAATGCCTTAGGCATTAAGTCCGCCGATGCATGTATTTGTGCATAAAGTAATAAATAAAAATAAATAAAATGGTACTCTATAGAGTCTCATAAGGGTACCAGAACTGACTCTAGTTCGAAAAAACAATAATCGTGTACGTAGATGTCGTGGGATGAACATAGCGTTTGTCATTTAAATATATTTTTAAACGGTTTTATTTGTAAATATGTCAAGGTCTGGTGTTCGCTTTCCTGTATCTGTCCTTATAATCACCCAGTATGTTAATGTAACGATATCGATTTTGCAGCCCTAGAGAATCTCAAGGAGATTTTCGCGATTTAATCTTTCTATATCAGCTGTTCTCTTTGAGTGTTAGTTGCTAAAGGAATTGATTGACTGACAGATGTTATCTTTTATAAATGTGTCATGTATTAACTATGACGTAGGAATTGTTTACAGTAAGGTTACCAAGTGTTATTTTTATCTGCTTTCTAAAATACGTACGAACTTTTGACGGAAATGATCACTCGGATCTGATTCGATGATTAGTTCTGACTGAATTCAAAGAGAATCATAAATGTTATTCCTGATGTTTTACACAATACTTGCAAAGTTGGTAAGTTTCATGTTTATAACATTTTATAACAATAAAGATGTTACCCAAATTAAAATTAATATATTTTTTTTTTTTTTTTTTTTTTTTTTTTTTTTTTTTTTTTTTTTTTAATAAGCCTTTTATTCGAACTTAAAATACATGCTCCTTAAACTACTATACTAATAATTTAATTTAATTTAATTTAATTTAATTTAATTTCATTTTCATTTTCATTTTCATTTTCATTTTCATTTTCATTTTTCATTTTCATTTTCATTTTCATTTTCATTTTCATTTTCATTTTCATTTTCATTCTCATTTTCATTTCATTTCAATAATTATTTATTATTCGCGTATAATATATATTATTCGCGTAATTGGTGTTTGCTGATGTGTTGTAAGTCCGTTTGCCAGTTGGCAAAGGCCTCCTCCAACCTATTCCATTCTCTTCTCTCTCTGGCCACTCTACTCCATGTTATACCTGCAACCTGTCGGATATCGTCATCCCATCTTTTTTGTTGTCTACCTCTTTTTCTAATACCTTCCCTTGGATACCATTGTGTAACTATTTTGCTCCATTTGTCCTTCCCTCTGATTATGTGACCCGACCACTTCCATTTTACCCTTTTTATTTTTAATGTTACGTCTTGTATCTTGGTCTTTTTCCTAATGGTGATAATCCTTATTCTATCTCCCCTCTTTACTCCTAACATGCTCCTCTCCATTGCTCGTTGGCAAGTGGCCATTTTATTTGTTATATTTTTTGTTATGGGCCATGTTTGGCATCCATATGTTAAAATTGGTAAGATGCAGACATTGAATAATTTGCTCTTTGTGGTTATTTGTAAGTTTTTATCTTTCATTACTTCTCTTAGGCTCCAATACCTCTTCCAACCGTTTGCTATCCTTCTTTCGATTTCCCTGTTTGTGTTATCTTTAGGTGATATCAGTTGTCCAAGATATATATATTCTTCAACATAACTGATTTGTGATTCGCCTACATTTATACAGCTTTTATGTCCATTCGTCATTACTTTGGTTTTTTCAGGATTTAATTTTAGTCCTACTTTTTCACTTTCCAATGCGAGTTCGATTAACATTCTGTTTAAGTCCTCTGGCGTTTTTGCGAATAGCACAATATCATCGGCAAATCTCAAGTGTGTCAGTGGGCGGCCATCAATATTTAAGCCCAAATTTTCCCATTTAAATTTTCTGAAAATCATTTCCAAAACGGCGGAAAACAGTTTTGGAGAAAGGGGATCTCCTTGTCTTACCCCTTTACGTATCATAAATAAATCTCCTTTCTTTTCTAGTTGAATTTGAGCTGAGCTATTTTCGTACACATTTCTAATCAGTCTTATATATTTATGTTCTATACCTTGTTCCTTTAACGCCTTCCATATGTTTGAATGCAATAACGAGTCGAATGCCTTGCTATAGTCAACAAATGCCAGATAGTATATAAGTTGATATTCTGTATATTTCTCTATGATTTGTCTCACAGCATGGATATGATCAAGTACTGAGTAGTTTTTTCGAAAACCTGCCTGTTCCATTGGCTGTTGTTCGTCGAGTTGTCTTTCTATTCGTTTAAGAATGATCTTTGCAAATACTCTGTACAGGTTGGACATTAAACTTATGGGCCGGTAGTTTCCGATATCATGCGGATCTCCTTTTTTGTAAAGAAGAATTATATTAGACTGAGTCCATTGCTGTGGGATCTTTTCTGTATGGACGATATCATTGAAGATTTCTCCAAGAATGGGTGTTATTGTCTGTTTTGCTTGCTTTATTATTTCATTGCTTATTCCGTCGGGTCCTGGAGCTTTATTGTCTCTTTGAGCATCTATAGCGCATTCCATTTCTTCTTGCATGATGCTGGGTACAGATGAGGTTTCTAACAGTTCTATCTCTTTTTCTACTTTTGTACTTTCATAGAGTTTCTTGTAGTATGATGTAGCAACTCCCAATATTCCTAGTCTTCGATTTTCCTTCAGTCCATTTTTATCCTTCATCTGTACGATCCACTCCTTTTTATTAGTTAATTCCTTAAATGCCTTTTTTATTACTCCTGTCTGTAAAATGTGTCTCTCTATTGTCTCCATTCTTTTTTTTTCCCTATCTTTCCTAATACTCTCTTTTATTTCTTTGCTGAATATAACTATTTGCTTTCGGTTTTCGTTACTATTTTCTTCTTTGATTAGGTCAGCTCTTTGATTCAGTAGTTCAATGGTTTTGGCAGTCATCCACTTGTTAGATAGATCTTTGGTGTTAGTGTTTCGTTGAATAGATGTTTTGATTGTTCCTTCTAACCAGTTGTATTTATCCTGCACCCCCATATTTATGGTCTCGTTACTGTAATCCATAAGTTTTGAAGTCATAGAATTGGCTATTAGAGCCATTTGATATTTGGAAGGTTTCGTGTTTAAAATATTATTTTTTGGTCTTGGGTTTTTTGGCAGGGATGTCATTAGTTCTGCTCGAATCATTCGATGGTTGGTATGAAAGTTAAATTTGTTTAACACTTTCATAACCCAAAACCCAAATTACCATTACTAATTTATTATTTACTAGCTGACCGACGCAACCTCGTTTGCGTCTTTTATTGCCCGTAGCGAAAAATTTTCCCCCGTATAGGGTTGATTTTTTACACCTTGTGTCCGAAAAACCCCAATATCTTACGGAACTCTATTTTGTTCCAAAATAAAATATAGCCTATGTTACTCGTGGATAATGTAGCGTTCGAATAGTGAAAGAATTTTTAAAATCGGTCCTGTAGTTTTAGAGCCTATTCATTACAATGAAACAAACATACAAACAAAGTTTTCCTCTTTATAATATTAGTATAGATATACTAGCTGACCGGACAAACGTTGCTTTGCCATAAAAGGGAATATATGTTGTAGAGGTGGGTCAATAAAAATCGCGATGGAAAAATAGGGGTTGATCGTAGAGGGTTGAAAATCTAGGGTTGTATGTATTTTCTAATGCTGCATCATAAAAAAATAGAAATTAAAAATTTTGTCAAAAAAATAAAAAAAAATATTTAGGGGTGGACTACCCCTAACATTTAGGGGGATGAAAAATAGATTACAACCGATTCTCATAGATACCGGATAATCACAAAAAAATTCATCAAAATCGGTCGAGCCGTTTCGGAGGAGTTCGATTACGCACCCCGTGACACGAGAATTTTATATATAAGACTAGCTGACCGGACAAACGTTGCTTTGCCATAAAAGGGAATATATGTTGTCGAGGTGGGTCAATAAAAATCGCGATGGAAAAATAGGGGTTCATCGTAGAGGGTTGAAAATTTAGGGTTGTATGTATTTACTAATGCTGTATCATAAAAAAATAGAAATTAAAAATTTTGTCAAAAAAATAAAAAAAAAAATTTAGGGGTGGACTACCCCTAACATTTAGGGGGATGAAAAATAGATAAGAACCGATTCTCATAGATACCGGATAATCACAAAAAATTTCATCAAAATCGGTCGAGCCGTTTCGGAGGAGTTCGATTACGCACCAACACGACACGAGAATTTTATATAATAGACTAGCTGACCCACGCAACCTCGTTTGCGTCTTCTACTGCCCGTAGCGTGAAAATTTCCCCCGTTTTTGAAACATTCTTCATTGGTGCTCCGCTCCTATTAGTATTAGCGTGATGACATATAGCCCATAGCCTTTCTGGATAAATAGACTATCCAACGATTATCTATTCCAACGCACATACGCAAACTGTTTTGATAGATATGATGGAATTTGAACTTTATATAATAGCAATAAAGCTCAAATTGACTTTACGTTTTAGTTAGAAAACGTTTGTATGGGAAAAAGAAAAGGGCTGTTTTTAGGGCTTTTCCGGTCATTATTCGAATTTTTCTCGCCGTAAAAACCATCCTTGAACTTCAGCAAATATTTCAAAAAAAGAATTGGCCAAATTGGTCCAGGCGTTGTTGAGTTATGCGCTTACCAACACATTGAACGATTCATTTTTATATTATAGAAAGATAGATTAATGCGTGAAGGACAAACTTTGTACCTCTTTTTAAGAAAATCTTGTGAACGGAGGAGTATTACATTTGGTAGAGTTCAAGTTTATATGGAGGAGTAGAGCAGGCAGCTGAAAAAGAAATTAGATGAGTTATGGTCAATTTCAAATACTAACGTGACTAACTAACGGAAAACGTCATTGAGAGTCGAAACAAACTTGTGTCTGAAGCTGAGACCGCTTTGGAAAGGGTCTCAAATTGGGGTAGACTTAATTTGGTCCAATTCAACCCGACAAAGACACAAATTTGCGCGTTCACCGCAAAAAAACTCCCGTGGGTCGTATGTCCTCGCTTTGAAGACACTCCCCTATCTGCCTCAGCCAATATTGGGATACTCGGTCTCGACGTATCGAGCAAAGTCCAGTTTCGTGGCCATTTGGAGGGTAAGGCCAAAGTGGCCTCAAAAAAGTTAGGTGTGCTCAACAGATCGAGGCAGTATTTCACTCCGGCCCACCGCCTTCGGCTTTACAAAGCGCAGGTTCGGCCTCACATGGAATACTGTCCTCATCTTTGGGCAGGGGCACCCCAATACCAGCTCCTCCCTCTGGACCGCATTCAGCGGAGGGCGACTCGTATCGTCGATTGCCGGGATCATTCAATTCGGCTTGACTCTCTGGCGCTGCGTAGAGATGTGGCTTCACTGTGCATCTTCTACCGCATTTACCATGGGGAGTGCTCCGAGGAATTGTTCGGATTGATCCCTGCCGCATCTTTTCGCCATCGTCCTACGCGACAGAAATTTCATCCCCATCATCTAGATGGTTGGCAGTCCACAACTGTGCGATTTTCCCGAAATTTTCTGCCACGCACAGCAAAACTGTGGAATGAGCTGTCGCCTGCGGTATTCCCGGACCAATACGACCTTCAAACCTTCAAGAAAAGAGCGTACTCCTTCCTAAAAGGCCGGCAACGCACTTGTGACGCCTCTGGTGTTGCGGGTGTCCATGGGCGGCGGTAATCGCTTACCATCAGGCGATACGTCTGCTCGTTTGTTCCCTATATAATAATAATAAAAAAAAAAACTAACAAAAAGTATTTAAAATGTACAAATGCTCCTTTTGTGAGTTTTACATATTTTCTGTGAGACGATACCTCGGACTTTTTGAGCTACTGCAGTTTCAGTCCTATTCACAGCTGAGACCTGGGGAGTTTCTTACCAACTCTGAACCATAAAAAAATACTTTCTATTTTTGTCTATCTATCAATCATAATATTCTCAGAAACCAATAAAAATCGTTTTGCAACAACAAAAAACAATTGGGATGAAAACAAGAAAATGATAAATGATGATTGTTTTGCTCAAAATCAGCAGCGCTACACGAGGGAGGCAAGTGGTATGCTTGACATATTATTGTTCGATAAAATCGTCATAACTTGATTAGGTTTACAACCAGATATTTGCAATTCCGATAAAGTTACGCTCTATTGTACTTATCTTTTCTACAGGGGTTTATGGATTAGCCTACATACGTATGTTTATGTTTTATGGTTGATTTAAGCCGAGCTGATTTAGTATAGGAAGGTTTCTATATTTTTATTATACTTGTCATGTTCGTACTTTTCCTTTAATATTTATTGATGACGATTACAAGCCGATGAAGAAAGGATAATATTTCAAGTCACAAAGATCGTAATATTCATTGTTATGTTTCCTAAAATTTTCGGTTTGATATAACAAATATAAATATTTAAGAATAAATAAATATTTCGGACATCTAACACATAACGCCATCTAGTCCCAAGCTAAGCAGAGCTTATATTATGGGTACTAGACAACTGATATAAATACATATTTACTTTTTTTTTCTCAATACATACATATTATACATAGAAAACACTCAAACTCCAAAACAAATATTTGCAGATCATACAAACATTTGATACGACCCGGGAATCGAACCCGAGACCTCAAGCACAGCAGTCGCATACGCTACCACTACGCCACCGAGGCAGATAAAATGCGATGTGTATGTTATTAATCTTTGTATTGTATTTAAACCAAAAGTATTGGAGTACAATTGAATGAAAATATATATTTTGGAATAATAGGCCTTAACAGGATACGATTCGGTAATATCACTGAATATTAATAGATAGAATAGAAGGAAAATTTAATATCAACTCCATTATAATTGCCCCATATCATTGCAGAAGCTCACGTAGGCGGCTTCCACGTAATAATCCGTAAGCGCTGCGCATCGATTATGGCACGGGTTCGTGGCAGCCCCAGCAGCAGCGCTGTCCTGACCGTGTGCACTCTGCACTGAAGACGCATTGGAAATGTCAACAGACACGTAACGCCCCATGTCTGAAAACCTAAATCTGTATTTAACTAAAACTAGGCTAAGATGATTGTTACTAACACATGTGAACGAAATCCGAAGTAAATAATATTATTATTGACATTTGGTCTTTAATAGTAATTTTAAAGGCAATTTTATAGTACCTATTTGATATCGTCACTGACGTTCAGTAATCAGTTGTGGTGTCTCCTTAAGTTGTAGTAAAGGTCGTTGATAACCGGAGAAATACCGTACTATTGTGTTATTGTGAAGGAATATTTGCAAAATAAATTATATTATCAATTATCTTATATTTCGGCCAATCTTATCGCAATCTAAATTCCGACTATGTTCTGTACAAAGGTTGAATTAAAATTTACTGTTTACAAGTTTGATTTAGGTCCGTTTATTTGTAGCGGTTTTAGGAGCATTTAAAGACAAAGGCACCTTTTGTTTCATGAGATAGTAAAAAACAAAAGTTTAAAAAACTATAAACCGACTTTAAAAAGATAGGTCTGAAAAGGATGAAACAATAAAATTATTCAGATAGAAGTCCAGAGATGCATAAGTCCAAAAACAGTCAATGTACAGTCGTGTCTGTACCCGTTATATATCTGTTACCGGCAATCTGTTTAATTCGGTATTCTACACTTTACAGCTAGAAGAGACCAGCTTCTAGCTGTAAAGTCAACATATAATCATAGTAAGTATATAGCAGGTGCGACCTACGCTTTACCTTGACCCTTTTTGTACATAGTCTACCTACCCTTCTTTTTGACTTCGCCGTAGTCGGTACGCCGTGCTCCGAGGTCATTTACACACACTCTATTTTCTGACTATCGCTTTAAATCTCAGTTTTTCACTCGTCAAATCAAACCGTAATTATGTTCTCAAACTCGAAAAGTTCACTAGTACGCACTGAAGAGTTCTACTACTCCTGCTCTCTCTACCATCAGCCCCAAAATATCATCCAAACTATAAATTATTATCTCATATATTTGTATACCGTCTCCTGGGGATAGGAGAAGGTGATGATGAGCATGATTTGTTTGTTTTGTTATTTACTTTTGACTGCCTCAGTGGGGTAGCGATTAGTAAATATTTGTTACGTGGTTTGGGTGTTTTCTATGTTCAATATTTATGTATTTTCCAAAAGTATCAGTCAACCTAGCTTTTTTAGTAAAAGCCCTGCTTATTTTGGTTTCCTTATATTTTAGCTGCCAAAATGACTCTACAGGATAGCTTGGATAGAGTCCAAGAGTGGTGGTTACCATCCTCAATACAAAGGTGGACAATGCGGTATGGTGATCCGCACAATAGTGACCTAGTGAGATGCTAAAACTATTCGGTGTCATGTGTTAGATGAATATATAAATCCCAACAAGTCTAAATATATGAGTTACGAAATAATTTACTATAATAATTTGGGTACGAAAAACAGCGGGAACGGATGTGCCGAATTTGATTATCAGTGGTTAAGACATCGAGAGGGTAAGTACTGATGGACAGTGAACTACGGTATACCGAACACATGAATAGTAAGATCCGAAATGCATTCTATCGCCTGAAAATTTTGTATGGTTTACGAAGCTGTCTCTGTGAGGATGTGCGGTTAATGCTTGTGGAGTCACTGGTGTTGACACACTAACAGTTGTGACGTTGTGTGCGGCCAAGACCATTAGCCTGGTCCTTTTCAAACTAAAAAAGTATACTGAAAATGACAGTACGCAGACAGGAACTTTTTTTTTGAAGTGAAAACTTCTTTAGCGGCGCTGTGTACTTTTTTGGAATGGGTAAAAATGTATAAACTCGCGTCAGGGCGTCAGGTCACGTGTCCTGATCGAAAAAATTCGTAAGACGGATGTTTATTGTTAACAGCGCCATCTACCGATATACTTTGGTAGCATTCGTTTTTCTAGATAGTGGTCCTTTCTCAATATGATTTTATATACTTAAAGTTAATATTTCAGTATCTTAAAGTGATTTACAATAAATTAAAATAACGATTTCCTACTTACACAAAACCTTTTGTAAATCAAAAAGATTGTTTACAATTTTTTTGAAAACAGCGACATCTATTGGAGTATCAAAGCTTTACTTCCATTTACTACTTACAATCATAATAATTTTTAGTTCTTTTTATTGCACACTATTAAAAAAGCATTGGTGTTCATTTCAGGTAAGTTAAAACAACCGTTTGTTTATAGTTAGGAGTTTTCACTTCTGTCGGCAGTGCTTATGACTGTTTTATTGTGTAGGGGCCAAAGTAGCAGACATATCGCCTGATGGTAAGCGATTACCGTCGCCTATGGGCACCCGCAACACCAGAGGCGTTACAAGTGCGGCCTTTTAGGAAGGAGTACGCTCTTTTCTTGAAGGTTTGAAGGTCGTATTGGTCCGGGAACACCGCAGGCGACAGCTCATTCCACAGTTTTGTTGTGTGCGGCAGAAAGTACATCCTACATTTAGCATCATTGGTATACAAAGTCATTTTGAAAAGGAGGCTAAGAAACTTATACGAAAAACGTGGAAAAAAGGACCGACACGGACGTAATAGGTGTATTGTGGCTAAAATATTTTTGTGACAAATGTTTTAGCCAGTTTTTATTCCTTCAAGCCATTTTCCTCAAACTCGGTTGGGATAAATTTCAAATCTACTGCCATACGACTGAGCGTCATTTTTTACATGGTGCGACTGCTATAAAACCTTAACAACCCAAGTACCTACTAGGCTTAAAATGCTTTCCAAGGCACACAGTGACCCGTAACAAAGCATTTACAGGAATAGGTGTGATATTTTTGAATATTTCATTTCCTGATAAATAAATCTTTCAATGACTAGATTACAGAAGGAATATAATAGATATAAAAAAAAAAAATTTAGTATTTTTACCAACTACATTTATAAAAATATTTACACATATATACATACAACTTAAAACAGTTCACACACGTGTGTGAATGTGATAACTCTTAGTATATCTATATTTACATCTAGCTGACCCACGCAAACTCGTTTACGTCTCCTATTGCCCGTAGCGTAATAACTTTCTCCCGTTTTTATAACATTCTACACTGATGCTGCTGCTCGAAAAACATTTTTTTTTATTTATTCACCTTTTAAGCCTTCCCTTAATAGTCAATATTACAAATAATTTAAAACCAAAATCAGCTAAATTGTTCGGGCCGTTCTCGAGTTTTAACGAGACTAACGATCAGCAATTAATTTTTATATACTCGTATATAGATTACTGATCAAACTGAAAAAACTATTTTTACAGTTTTTCATAACCTTAACTTTTTTCATTGCCTACATTTCATAGTTTGTGTATCTCTTCTTCATCTTTAATTGTCACTTTTCCTCTGTAGCCGTCTTCGATTTCTTGCAGAGTCTTGTCTTTAGTTTCTGGCAGTAAGAACCAAATTACAATCAAGCAATATACCATAAGGCAAGCGTACAACAAGTAAGTACCAGATATACCAATACTCGCCACTAGCGCTGGGAAGGTCTTTAGTAACCAGAATACATTAGCGGAGGTGGAAATTAAACTGATTGTCCCGCCGATACTTCTGTACCGCAAAGGAAATACTTCTCCAGCAAGTATAAATGTCATGGACATTGGGCCTATAGCCATTGTGAAAAATTGTATAAACATGAGAGCTGCCGGTATCCAAACGATGTCATGCATTAAAATACCCGAGGTTTTAGCATACACATAGCAGGCAATACCGAAAATACTAGCTGTGCATATGCCCGTAGTAGTAAACACCATGGTTCGCCGCTTGATTTTGTTCACGATGAATATTGCCAAGATACTGACCAAAATACGTTCAATATCAAGAGCAACCATCCAAGCATCAGCGTTAACATCAGGATTCACGATTAATTCTATGATAGTCGTTGTAAATGTCGCTGTTACTGGTGCTCCACAAAATTGAGTAATGGCATGCATATGCAACATCAGAATAATTGGTTTATAAAATTCTTGCTTTCTTATATTACCAAGGATATCAAATTTCTTCTCATGTTTTGTAGTTTGATTGAATTCAAGCTTGGCTTGTATCATATTTTCTAGTTCTTCTTTTTCTGTATCACTTCTTAGCCAGTCAAAGGCTTTTCTGCAGTCATCATATCGTCCTCTCAATACCAGATAGCTTGGAGATTCAGGAATAAAAAAGGTCATAATAAGACTGCTTGATGGTAGAAGGAAAACAATAAATGCAGTTTTGCTCCAACTGAGAACAGATCCAAGGAGATGAACGTAAAACATCCCAAGACTGAGGGCGACAGAAATTATGGAGAGGAAGTTTCCTCGATACTTGGGACTCGAGTATTCACCGATTAGGATTGAGCGAAGAGGCAGCATCATTCCAAAAGATATCCCTCCAATGATTCTTCCGACTATTATAACCTGGAAAATAATAGTTAACAATTATTAAAAAAACAATTTCACCGACTAAAACGCCCAACAAAACAAAACTGTAGAGGCTTCTGATGCATATTTGGATTTTCTTTTAGTGTACTCACTCTTTACTACTAATAAAAAAAAGTAAATTTGACGAAGTACCATCTAGAAGGGTATGATTTTGTTATAACTGAAGATGGCATTGATCAGGGCTCTAGGAAACTACTGATATTACTAATTTAGTTTCCTCACAATTTATTTCCATCAAAATTGTTCTAAGGGATTGGAATAGTTTTGCCTGATGTACACGCGTGGGCAATCAACCACGGACCGAAGGGCGTTGTAGGAGGAGCGATGATAGCGGCACTTGGGGTATTTATTATATTTTTGGGGTATTTATGTATTTTATAATTTTGTCCAAATAAATCAAGTCCACTACACGGCCACAAGGCAAGCCCAGGGCAAGGGCAAGCCGGGCGGAAGAAATTAAATAAATAAATCACAACAATTGATGTTTTTTAGTTGGTTTCGGCTACATCGGTTAGTCTCAACAATGACCAGCAAACTACGCAGGAGAAATTATAGTGCACAAGTATGTGCGCAAACGCAGGTGCACACATTGTTCTCTCACTGTTATAATCCGATGGGACAGTTCTCTAACACGACCGGGGACTGATCAGGCGCAAGAGATAAATTCAATAACACTTTTTCGCCCGACTCGGGATTCGAACCCTAGACCTCATGCAGCGTATACGACTGCTGCTATAAGTAGTTCACATTAATCTGATCTTTAGGAATAGATAGATACTTAAACACTACGATTATAAACACCTTTGTAAAATGACGTTTTGAAGAGATAACGACGGCATGTCTGGCATTGTACTCGAATTTAGAAACGTTTCAGTAATTATTACACTGATTTAATTTTCCATCGATGCCAACGCTGAGTGTTTCAGTTCTAAAGAAATGGTACGTATTAAGAAATATGAAACTTTTATTCTAGACTCTATAAGTGTGATAACTCTAAATTCATCTTCTATTTAACTAAGTACAATCCTAATTATTAGACATACATAAGAGACAGATCAGTAAAGCGAAAATTACTGAATAATTACCTCCACGTTGCCGGCCTGACTAGTCATAAACCAGGCAATTACTGACAGTGCGCTGACGACGTAGTGAGCTATCTTTCGCCCAAAGCGGTCCATGATACCAGGTGTCAGGAAGTTCCCGATGAGGAGTGTTATCGCAAATACAGATGCTGGAAAGATAATATATAAACCTGTTAATAGTGACACTTTACTTTGATCGAACACATAGATTTGACACTACTGACTAAAGCAGTTGAAAAACTCTGATGTATTAAACCTGACGAATAATGAGGTAAACCATAGCTTGGGGAACAGATAACATTGTTTTTTTTTGTGATTTTAAATATCTCTAATTACACTGGCAGTACTTGATACTAAAAGGACGAAGAACTTCTTATCTACATGGCTATGTGAAAAAAACAGATGAACTGTAGACAGGAATTGCAGTTGTTTGCTGTATTCAAAACTATGCATACGTTATGTACAAACTATATTAGTTATTCTTCAGAGATCCTGGTTCAGACTCCTTGCCTACGTGTTTTTTTTGGTAAATGTAGCAAAATGTTATGCTAATGATGATGCTAAATTTAGATTGCGTTCTACTCTATCTTGTCGACATGTTGACAAATGTCAATAGTGTATTAACATCTCGTAAGATATAAAAACTAATCGTTTTAATCATAGGCATGCATAAATAAAGAAAAATATTATGTGTGTACACAAGTATGAAACAGAATAAAGACTTTGAATGGTATGTACGCGTAAACTTGTTCCCGCGCTGGTGACTCCGACGTCACCAGCACTCGATTTTACTAGTCCGGGATCCCCGGAACCAATTTTATCGATTCGATAAATTATCTATCGAACAAAAATTTTTGTAAGGTCTCATCAAAATAAAGCCACTCACAAACAAATAGCTAGATAGTAATAATTTGTAAAATTGGTACGTTTTATTTTCTAGGTTTTTGTCCTGTAAGAGATTTAGCAGCGTTTCTTATACCTACCTACCTACCTAAGCCAAATTTCCCAATACTCGTTTCTTGATCACATGTGTTCTTCTCTAGTCTCTTTATTTTTATACATATATAAAATGATTGTATATATTTGTCACAAACCAAAAGGTTGTGAGAGATATTAATTGCAACAAATGGTTTAATGTTAATTAAAGTGAATTGAAATGTGTATGTGAAGTAATTCTTTCGTAAATAAAGAAAGGTAAAGTAAATCTTTCGTTGTTATTCGGGAACATCATCATAAAATACGTTTATTACCACCACATAAATAACCACTTCTTTTAATAATTTTTAAAATATATGCAATAAATAAACTATGCTTTACAATAAAGCATGTACCCACTAATAATTTTCTTTTATTATACCTTGGTTACCTGGTATTACAGTATTACCTGCACTCAAGCACTAGTGTAGATTACGCAATCCCTACCCCAAATGCAGAACTACAACAAACCATAGGTGGCCCGAAATATGTCGGAGTTCCAGGGATTTCACCAGAGGATTCCGGAACCTGTTCTAGAAAACAAATCCTCGGAAAAACAAGGTTTTAGTCGGTATGGGTCCGACATTGCCAATAGTCGGTGGTATTCTGTGGGGGTATATCTGGGGGGATTACCGCACAAAAAAGTGATAAGCTTAAGTCTTTGTTGTTTTATAGTGGGGCGACTCCATCCGACCTTCACAGACTAAGAATTCGGCGATATCGAAGTTCTATAAAAACATTGTTGCCTGTTTTTCAAGGTTCGTGTTTAAACTGTGAGTTTGAAGAAGTAGCAGATAAATATGATTTTGGCTTACCTATCCAGGAGTCGGTTGTCTTGGTGGAAGCCATAGGAGAGTCTGGGTGATGCAGCTGTGGTAGCAAGATCGCAGGGAACCCTGTTACACATCCATGTGCAATCAGGTTGAGTCCTACAGCCAAAGTCACAAAACACTGGAACAGTTTAATTATGGATGTAATAAAAAAAAACAATTCAATTTGTTCCTTTAATTGCACAGTCTCAAACTAAAATTATTATTATAAGCATCATGAACAGCTTTTAATAATTTACTGCTGGACATAAACCTCTCATTAGAAAGCTCAAATCCTTTTAGAATAATCTTACTTTTACTTATTTTTTTTCCCTGCGGAAATCTCCTCGGATAACACCTCCTGGTGGCATGTCGGACTCGAACCGACTAAAACCGCACGCCGTCTCGGGTACTAGGAGCCGGGGAACCAGGTGCACACTAGTAAGGAAAACCCTGGAACCCCGACGTACCTCGGGCCACCTATAGTTTGTCGGTGGAGATCGCTCTGCGATCTCCGGCGCCTGAGTCACTTGCGGTACCTGGCCCGTTTTTGGGCCTGGGGGTCCCGTTCCGTCGTCTCCTTGCAAGCATAACTTGCTCGCAGAAAGAAACGTGCTTTTGCTCCGCAACATGGCCGCAACCATGTTACCGAGCGAGAGAATCCCCAACCCGATGGCCGTCACGAGTTCACGCCTGGGCTCCCCCCACACCGGACATTCTGCCAGCGTGTGGGGCGCTGTGTCCATGGTCTGGCCATCACAGTGGTGGCACACAGGCGTGGACGCAGGTGATATCCGAAACATCCTTTTCCAGTGATCACCTGCGTCAGCCGGTATAAGAGGGTCCCATGACGCCTCTCGAGCCAACCCTCCATAACGGGACTTAACGCCGCAATAACGCCGTGCCCAGCGCTCTGTTGCCCATGTCGTTTCCTCCATTTCTCCACGAGCACCTGGCGGAGTTGGGTTGATTTTATTTCTAAAATGTATTTCAACAATTTCCATCAAGTGCTGAGAATCGAGAGTATTAACAACAAAAATGCTTCGTAATAAATGTTTTCTTCCAAATATATTAAATTACTTACTTGTTTTAAGAATGGTGAAACTCCTGGTTTATTGCCGGCCATTTCAAGGCGTACACTATCCACTTAAGTATCACATATCAATGCTTTAAGTACAAGAAAAACACGTGGATTTTTTACGTAAAATGAGTGTCACGAATTCATTTTATGTGGGTATTGTGTGAAAAGAATGCGAGTTTAACAGACGATGCGACTCGTAAGGCTGACAGTCAATCTTAGTACATTGTTGTAAACAATTATCTTATCAAAAGATAAATGCAATTGTGTAGATTAAATTCAGGGTTCTGTATTTAATCTAGAGTCTATAGAACTCAATAAATCACAGATTGTTAGGGATATCATGATATCCCTAACAGTCTGTGATTGAAAAGATGTATTGGTCTTGGTCGTTTTTCTTGATTTATTTTATGTTAGAAGCTGCCAAAATAGCTATACGCTGTCAGAAGCAGCAGAATCCAAGAGTGGTCACAATCCTCATTGCGAATGTTGACAATGCAGTATGGTGACCCATACTATGGCGGCCTAGTGAGATGCTTTTTCACACCCCGCTTAAAGGACCCTGGAACATAGTGGCTAAGAAATACGTTCGCTGGTAGTGAGTTCCAGTTTTCGACTGCTCTGCACAAGTAGGGAGAGCTGAACTGTTTAGTTCGAGAGTGTATTTCTACGAGTCTGAAATGGTAACTGCCAAGGCCAGAGCGTGTTCTCCTGTAGAGGAATGGAAGGTGTAACCAGTTGGAGGAGTTGGACCTGGACCACTCTGCATGGTAAAGTCATTAGAAATTTCTTTAATGATCGCCATTTTGAATAAATAGTTTCAGACAGGACGAAGAGAGGGGGTCAGAAAAAGAGAAAGGAGAGATATCATAGCCCAATCCTACTAAAATGAAGGTTCAGATGGGCTATTGAAGCTGAGGTTGCACTAGCCGAATATGCCCACTAGATGGTGACTAAACGGTAAACGTTAACGACTAAACATGCTAAAGCATGAACATTAGCCTGTAGAAGAAATTGCGACTATTGTTTAAATTTGAATTTAATTTGATTCTTCGATTTCATCATCTTCCCTAACCTTTCTAAACTGAATTTTTGGTCGATAACTTGTTAGAAATAAACAATTGAAACAATTTGTTTTTATTAGGTGCATGTGTATCTATTTAAATGATTGCAGATAAACCACTTTACTTACTATGTAGACAAAGATATACATAATAATGTACATTCTCGTGTAATGAATAAATAAGAAATAAAAAGTAACGAATTATTTTAAAAAGCTGACTGAGTCAATATTTGCCATCTTTATTTAATTCTTGAAGAACTGAAGTAGCTTGAAAATGGAAAATCCTTTGGAGAAGACGGAATTACAACAGACCTGTTAAAAGCTAGAGGTAAGCCCTTACTGAGGGAGCAGCTCCAAAAACTTTTCAACGCTGTCCTGTTCGAAAAAAGAACTCCAGAGGCACTTTGTTCTTCAAAAAGGATGACAAGACCATGTTGAAGAACCATCGGCCCATTTCCCTTCCAAGCCACGTTTACAAGTTGTTTTCAATAGTCATCACGAACCGTCTTTCGCGAAGATTTGACGAATTCCAACCACCGGAGCAAGCTGGGTTTCGGAGCGGATATGGTACCAAAGACGATAACCATACAGTGCGGCTGATTATATAGAAAACCGAAAGTATAATCAGCCCTTGTGTCTAGCATTCGTGGACAATAAGAAGGCCTTTGATTCGATCGAGGTCTGGTCTGTTCTGGAGTCCCTGCAACATTGCCAAGTCGAATAGTGATACATCCAAGTGTTGAGATGTCTCTATGAAGCCTTCACTATGTCCGTCTAAGTACAGAATTAGCTAACAAGGCTCATACCATTGCATCGAGGAATGAGACAAAGGAATGGTATATTCCCGATATTGTTCACTAATGCAATGGAGGACTTGTTCAAGACGCTGCAATAAAAAGGGCGCGGTATCAACATCAGTGACGAATAAATCTCTCACTTGCGATTTGCAGACGACATCACCATCATGACAGGGACGCTGCAGGACTTACAACATATGCTGAACGACCTGGCTAACTCTTCTGTACGCATCGGCCTTCGCATGAACTTGGACGTTATCGAAGTTGTTCGAAAATATATGTACCTTCGGCAGACTTGGCAGTTAGGTAGAAACAACTTCGAGGACGAGGTGAACAGGAGAATCTAGCTGGGTTAGGCAGCATTTGGGAAGCTTCGTCAGGTCTTCTCACCGTCAATCCCACAGTGCCTAAAGACAAAAGTCGTCAATGAGTGCACCCCAACCATAATGACATATGTGGCCGAAACGTACACACTTATGGTACTGCTGGTCCACAAGTTTAAAGTCGCTCAACGTGCGAAGAAGAGGGCTTTGCTCGGCGTTTCTCTAAGGGATCATATCATCAACATAGCCCACAGGCTTAGCAAGCTGAAGTAGCAGTGGATTGGCCATATTTGCCGTAGAACCTATAACCATTGGGGTAAACGGGTTCTTGAGTGGAGACCGCCTCTTCGCAAACGTAGTGTAGGACGTCCATAGGCTAGGTGGAGTGATGATTTGCGCAAGACGGCTGTCAGGAGCTGAATGTGAGAAGCCGAGGATCCAACCAAGTGGCGAGCAATTGAAGGGTCCTATGTGCAGCAGTGAACTGCGGTAGGCTGAAGAGGAAGCTGATTCCTGGCATATATGAACTGTGAACCGGGCACGTACCTGGATAACCAATCTTTTTTTTTCTCAATTTTTTTTTATTATATGTATGGCAAACGAGCAGACATTTCGCCTGATGGTAAGCGATTACCGCCGCTCATGGACACCCGCAACACCAGAGGCGTTATAAGTGCGTTGCCGGCCTTAAAGGAAGAATTACGCTCTTTTCTTGAAGGTTTGAAGGTCGTATTGGTTCGGGAATACCTCAGGCGACAGCTCATTCCACAGTTTTGTTGTGCGCGGCAGAAAGTATAGAGAATCGGGAATGAATCCTAGCTATATCGATTTATCACCCTCGCTACCTCTTGCATACAAAAATTTATAAAAATTGTTAGAGCCGTTGCCGAGATATATAATATAATTATATACATATATACAATAATTGCTTGTCTAAAAAAGTATTAGATAGATTGAGAGCAAATACTCGTGATCGTTATCACCCAATTTGACCTGGGTGGGTATCGAACCTATTAACTCTGACTTATTAACCAAGATAACTAACCATTACACCAACAAACCAGTCATACTTACAACACTATATATGAAGGAGTTGTCAGCTGTGATGTATGGTGACAGGTGACTAAGCATGGCGAGGCAATAAATTAATCTTTGCTGGTTTTGAACAATTGTATTGTATGATCTATAAAAGTATTTTTCAAAGTGTTTTCATGGTATAGTATTACAAATGAGTAGACGACCTCATTGTAAGTACCTTCGCAAATGGATAACTTCGATGATCTTCTCCATTAATCATCTTATTCTTTTTTGTTCATTTCATACATCGAGAAAATAAGAACATCATCGAATGGCCTTATTATGTTATTATTATTATATTATAGAAGACTGGACGGACTTTATGACTTAAACTAGCACACACACACACACACCACACACACGTCCATGGTCAGTAACTGAAGACTCGATTGGAGAGTAGGTTGGGCTCACTTGGATTTAATCATTATATGGTCCAGGCATGTACATCCATGTGTTGGGACGGTACATCCAGGAAGCATAGACTGACCTGCAAGCATGTTAAGGTAGTCATATGATCGTCTATCGGTACTATTTGGGGTTACATCGATGTATATGTCGCCGCAAAAGAATATATTTTTATTGCTATTTCATTAAAAAAGAAGTGCATCGATAGAATTTATAAAGTTAGTGGTACTTGATTCGCCAGGTGGGTGGTAAATTCCAATTTGTATAATTAACTCTCTCATCAGCTATTAACAAGCGAACCATTTCAGTTATTTCTTAAGATTATATAGACTTTTTCATCCAGTCACTTTGACTTCATAGCACCTATATCATGTGGACGAGATCTCAGCTTTTAACTCAGACTTTGATTCACTTCAAATGTCCTGTATCTGATACAATAATATCAGATACAGGGCCCCTCTAAAGCACGCTACGACATGCCACTGTTCATGTTATTCCACGAACATAGCCTTGATATCGCTTATGGAGGTAGAAGATTGTTTTTTTATGGAATATGGGTAAAACGAGCAGACGTATCACCTGATGGTAAGCGATTAACGCCGCCTATAGACACTCGCCACACCAGAGGCTTCACAAGTGCGTTGCGTGTAGTTGTTTTGCAAAACCATCAGATGTACGTTTTTGGCGCTTTCTTATATTTAAATAATTATCCATAGGCTCTCCTCTAGATGATATATCAATCACTGGGTCTGAATTATACTGAGTAATGGTAATCTTTGGGTTTTGTTCCCTATTCCTGAATATATGGCGCTTGTTTGTGTGGAGAGATGGGACCGCTGAACTGACATGTTGTCCCATTAGCAATATCTTTTTCTACGAGTAAACTGCAGCTGCTGTAATTCGAGTATTAATTGCGGATTGATATTTATAGCCATCTGGCGTAAGAGTTCCGGATTGCTATTTGTAATAATTAGGCACTTAGCCAATAATGAAGTTTTGAGTAAACAGCTAGTTAATTTATTCTCAAGAATGTTGAATGGAGGACCATTCACATGGTCTAGTAAGAAATAGAAGACCATTGCCCTCTCCACACTGGTTAGAGCAGCTATTGTGTGGTGAAAGTTATGATTGTTTCACATCAAATGTAGATAACCAATGTTTATCAAAAATGCACAAAACATATAGATGTTAAATATAACTTTACAAGGAAAAAGGTTGTATTGATTTAGTTAAAATTAATTATGTTCCAAGCAATTGTCAATTAGTAGACATTTTAACTTAAGCATAAAACTTTTGCATATCTGAGAGATCAGTTTTTATATTTTCATATTAAAAGTTTGTTGTTGATTTTTTT
This sequence comes from Spilarctia lutea, assembly GCA_916048165.1. Lineage (NCBI taxonomy): Eukaryota > Metazoa > Arthropoda > Insecta > Lepidoptera > Erebidae > Spilarctia > Spilarctia lutea. Next base: position 684,198 of record OU696496.1, on the reverse strand, counting down.
TTTGTTAAGTTAGACTTAAATTTTAGTGAGAGTATTAGATATAAATAAGAAAATTTTGCTCGAAATATTTTTAATAATAATAATTATAAATAAAATTCATTTATTTAGTTTTAAAAGATACAATAATTTACAATTAAATTCTTAAATTTATAAATATAGTACGTTAATTGTTATTTGCCCGAACTAGATTGAATCTGTATCTCGGGCGGAGAAAATGCTTACAAAACAATTTTTTATATACTTAAATTTACATTATTAGTGCTTAAAGTAACAATATAATTTAAAAACATACATAGCAATTTTGTAGTACTAGAAATAAGTGGGTCAAAAATAATGCGCTAAGACAGCTCAGCAAAATAATTTTATTTACATATTTCAAGTATCTGCTCAGTTTGCTCATACGACAAAATTTGTAACCAATTGCGTATTGTGTTTTTACAATTAACATAATTTAGTTTATAAATACTTACGAGTATTTCTCTATTTAACCTATTATATAAAAATGGACCCAGAAAAGAAAAAAATCTGTTTGCATAAATGTATTTTGATCCTGATTGTGAGGGACAAACTAAATCTTTTCGTCTTTTGTATATTGAATACAAGGTGGCAACACTGTGGATAGCCAGGAAGACTCCCGGATCAAGTTAATGTATACCTAAATATATTATTTCAATTCGGATTATAGTATTGTCCTCAAACTAATACCCATGGTTAAAGAAAAAAACTATCGACTTCTAATGTTATTTTGCTTACCTTTGCGACAGCAGTTTCATACCCGTCATTTAGATGACTGGCAAACCACAACTGCGCGTTTTTCGAGAAACTTTCTGCCTCACACAACAAAACTGTGGAATGGACTGTCGCCTTCGCTATTCCCGGACCAATACGATCTTCAAACTTTCAAGAAAAGAGCATTATTCTTTTTAAAAGGCCAGCAACGCACTTGTGTTGCACACAAACGAACAGACGGATCGCCTGGCGGTAGTCGCTTACCATCAGGCAATACCTTTTTTACTAAAAAGACTATTCCCGCATTAGGAATATATTATCCTGTATCACGGGGGACTTACATAGTTTGGTCATAACTCTTCGAATATCTGTAATGGAAGGTGTAACTGAACCGGTCATAAAATAGATAGTTATATAGTAGATTAATAGTAATGAACAAAATTATATGAAAGACTTAGACTTAAACTTATACACATTTATTTCTTCCTTATCGATAATAAACTAGGTACACTAGAACAGTTGCTTTCAATTTTAATCAGTTATCATCTTGGTATTAGCCTCCATATCGACATTACCATTATTTGGAAATGTTCCATGATTGAAATAATATTCGATTTCTTGTAGTGTTCTATCTTTTGTTTCAGGTAAAATAAAATGTAATATTAATAACGATATTCCCATAATACTGCCATTTATAGCAAACAAACCACAAACACCCAAATTAACCATTAAGTGTGGAGTGGATTTAAGGGCTGCCATTAAACATATCGATATCCAAATCCCAGATAAAGCTGATCCTACTCCTCTATGAGCGAAAGGAAATACTTCTCCAACCAATGCTAAAGGTATAGGAGCACAACCAAAGTTGGACAGAAAGAAGTATATTATAAGTAAAACTACAGAAATCCATATTTTGTCCTCAGCAATAACGCCTTTCAATATAAGGAACAGGTACAAACACACTAACATAAGTATTGCTACGGCTGCAAAGCCAGTTGAAAATAATAAATTACGGCGAGACATGATCTTGACTAGAATTAGCGCTATAAGAGCACTGGCTGTTATCGCGATGTCAATACCAAGGGTATAGTAGAAGGACTGAGTCGTCTCTCCAGTTATTGCCGTCATTATTTGCAAAGCGTAACTAGGGAACACGTGTCTACCACTCATCTCAAGAACCAATGTGGCCAACACCATTATCATGAACGGCTTCTGAAAATCTTTTCGTCTGAACTTTCGAAAGAAATCTATAATTGTTTCAGAAAATTTCACGTTTGATTTTAGTTGTGAAAGTTTGACTTTTTGGGCTTCAATCATAGCTTCAAATTCTTTTTGAGCATCCTCGTTATACCCCCTAAGCCAATAGAATAGTTCTTCACTTCGTTCGTATTGGTGTCTTGAAGCAAGCCACGCAGGACTTTCCGGCCACGTGTAGATAATTATTAAAGCTGTGAAAAGGGGTACCAATGCTACTAAAGCAATAGTTCTCCAGTGTAAATATTTACTTAAGATATGTACGAACATAGCACCTATACAAACTGTAGTGTTTTTCAAATACAAAAATACTCCTCTATACTTCGGAGATGTATATTCTCCAATGACAATGGCTCCTAAAGAAACTGTTCCTGATGAGGTTAGTCCTCCCAAAAATCTACCAAACATTAACGCTTTAACATCTTTTGCAAAATATATTAACATCCAGCCAGCTATTCCAGGTACAATGGCCACTGCGTAGGTTATTTTTCTGCCATACAAGTCCATGAAGATTGACGATAAGAGGAAGCCTGGTATGCTAGAGACGGCTAATATTGAACCTGGAAAAAATTTATATGGTTTAGAGATATAACAAGATGTAGCGGAACAGCTGTTTAGCGGAGGTGTGGCCATCGGCAATCGTCGTGTTAACTCGGCGCTGCGCGCGCTGCTTCGGTTTGACCAGACAGTGCATTGTCTGCTTGCATACGACGCACACTCCGCGCTAGTTTTCTCGGGCTCCCGCTACTATATTGTTGCTTGACGCTTAACGCCATCATAATTTATATATTGTAATTTCTTATTTTCATTGCTAGTCAACTGTATCTTTCTACTATAACTTTACTATATTCTATTGTCTTTTGTGCGTGTCTAACTTCTACTCTTCCGTGTATCTACCGTGTTACAATAATTGTTAAGTGTGTAATTATACGAACATTAATATATATACATATTCGTTATCATTTAACTTCAGTGCCCGTGGACAGATACCCCTACAAAGATTTGCAATAGTTAATTCAATGATTTATTTTGCTTATTCCCGTGCTATTCTTAAGCCAGACATCTAATGTTGCTAATCAATTGAAATTAATTTAAAACGCAAATGTGTATCCTATTAACATAGATTTTCAATATTTTTTTCTTCTTGCAATATCTAAGAAATATTGGCTAAGAATTATTTGGTATTTAATGTTTATATATACGAATTTAAATTGCGAATAAAACGATAGAATCTAAATGATAAGTACCCAGCCATGATGATGTGTTGAGATCAGTTTTGATGGGGGAATCAGGTTGGTTGAGTGCTGGCAGTAGACTCGTCGGATAACTCAACATGATTCCTTGAGCAAACATATTGATCAGTACGGCTGACATTGTCCATGTCTAGAAAAATACAGAAATGTAATACAGAACGTAATACAGCATTAGAAATAGAAAGAAAGAGATCGCCATGAGCGATAACACAGCCTATTCTAATACCAAAAATGTAGATTTCAATGTTCAATGTTCATATATACAATTTTTTATACTTAAGTGGTGTGCAATAAAGTTATATAAATAAATATCTTTAACCATTTATATTACATTCATACCCATAACCTAAAGATTGTTGTATAACAACCTAAAATTATAATTTTATGTAAGCATTTAATAAAATAATATAAATTAATAAATATTTCGGACATCTAACACACAACGCTATCTAGTCCCAAGCTAAGCAGAGCTTGTGTTATGGGTACTAGACAACTGATATGAATACATATATACTTTTTTTTTGTAAATACATAAATATTATACATAGAAAACACCCAAAGTCCGATACAATTATTTGTAGATTCCACAAACATTTAGTCCGACCCAGGATTTGAACCCGAGACCTCAAGCTTAGCAGTCGCATACGCTACCACTACGCCTCCGAGGCAGTAATTATCCGCCAAAAATGCCTTAAATCATTTTGAAAAAGTGCTTATACTCTTACTCTACTGGGCTGATATTAAACAAACATAGCTAAGAAGTACCGCAAGGAATATGGTTATTAAATGAAAAAAACGCATCGAAATCGGTCCATTCGTTTGAGAGCTACGATGCCACAGACAGACATCCACGTCAAACTTATAACACCCTTCTTTTTACGTCCGGGGTTAAAAAATCATATATTCACATTGCTTAACTTTATATTCATTCGAAATATTTTTATTAGGTACATACATCATACTAACATTTACATCCGGCTCTGCCCGCGTGTATGTCGATTTTCGCGGTGATACTTTGCCTGATATATATATGTAAATATATAACTTTTATTTGACAACCGATAAAAATAAAATAAACAGACACTAAATGTTAAGCGAGGTTTACCACGATACGTAGAGCAAACCACATCCAAATCGGTTAAGCCAATACCGACATTAGCACACGAACACACAAACAGATAAATAAATAAATAGACAAAAATTCTAAAACCGCTGTTTTGAGTTTTGTTACTTTAATAATTATAATTCCATAATGTTTTGCTCTATATATTTAATGTATAGACAATAGACATGTCTTACAATTTTATTTATATGTATTTAAATTGTAAATTATAAATGAGTGAATATAATTCTTTACAAGTTGGATCTGTTTGTCAGAACTGCTGAGACGCTGATCTGATTAAATTATAGATTCCCACTCAGTGCGTACAGTTTTTAAGTAAAGTATTTAGTAAAACATTAAGTAGTCTAGTTATATAGGGTGTTTTTTTAAGCTAGATAGAACTTTAAATTGTAAAAAGTAACACAAAAAATTAAATTTTGATGAAACTTTTTTTTTTATTTGTTTCAGTATACTCTGACAAATCATCATGAATAGACTCACGCTTGAACAACGCTACGAAATTATCCAAATTTACTTTGAAAATCAGTCGTCGATTCGCGCAACTTATAGACGACTTCGTCATTTGTATGGCGTACATAATCGTCCATCTGAACAAGCCATTCGTCGAACTGTGGATAGATTTCGTACTACATACTCTCTAGAGGATGCAATAACACCAGCACGTCGAAGGAATGTGCGTACTGAAGACAATATCGCCGCTGTAAACGAAAGTGTGGAAGAAGATCCAAATTTATCGATTCGTCGTCGGTCGCAGGAATTGGGGCTCTGTCCGTCCACTACGTGGAAAATTTTGCGCAAAGATCTCGGCCTACACCCGTATAAGATCCAGCTGGTGCAGGAATTGAAGCCACGAGACCATTATATGCGTCGTTCTTTCGCCGATTGGGCTCTAGAGCAGTTGGCAACTGACCCGTTGTTTTATCGCAAAATTGTGTTCAGCGATGAGGCGCATTTTTGGCTTAACGGGTTTGTTAATAAGCAAAATTGCCACATATGGAGTGAGACCAATCCACAACAGACCCTACAGACTCCATTACATCCAGAAAAATGCACCGTATGGTTTGGAAATATGGATGACATTGATCCGGAGGAGATGTGGTTTCAACAGGATGGCGCTACGTGCCATACGGCGAACGCAACCATCGACTTATTGAAATCAAAATTTGGCGATAAGTTGATTTCGAGAAATGGACCTGTCAATTGGCCTCCAAGGTCGTGCGATTTGACACCTCTCGATTATTTCCTGTGGGGCTACGTGAAGTCACTGGTTTATGCTGATAAACCAGCAACAATTGACGCCTTGGAGGCCAGCATTGTTCGTGTTATTCGTGACATACGGCCAGCAGTGCTCGAAAAAGTGGCCCAAAATTGGACGTCCAGAATGCACTTCGTCAAGAACAGCCGCGGTGCCCATATGCCCGAAATCATTTTCAAATGTTAATGTCACGTATTGATCTTTCGAATAAAAAAAAATTTTGATTACAATTTAATTTTTTGTGTTATTTTTTACAATTTCAAGTTCTATCGGGCTTAAAAAAACACCCTTTATAAGGGCATGCTGCAGAGGACAACTATTATTATCATATTAATTGTATTAATTTACGTGTTCGTTTACCGGCTACCGGCCCTGACTAGTAAACCAAAGGTCGTGGTTTCAATTTGCAGCAAGATAAATAAATGTGAGAATGGCGCGATATTTTTTCTGTGTCTGGATATTGTACATCCATAAGCGTTTTCAAAACATATGAATTCAGAATCTTTAAAGATCACGTTATTATTACCCTTTTTTTTAAACTACAGAATAGAGCAATTCTGTAGGGAGTTTCTATATGCAAACATTCCCCTTTGGCGCAACAAACATACACGGACACTTCGAATGTATTTATGTGTGCGTGAAATTCTGAATGTTTCGTTTAAATTGTTATGTGTGAGTTCGTAGTGACAGGCGATTGTTTTTGTATGTGTATGTGTGAAGATTTATCCCTCCCCCCCGCAATAAATAACAGACTGTGTTGTATCGGCAAAAGACTGCGACTACGTCCCTCCGCTCGGTGGCTCATGTTGAATGAATGAAGGTTTAATGTATGTATGAACTACAGACGTCGTTTGAACCAAGATAAAACTATTTTGGCGACTTCCACATACAGTTCAACAGAAAATACGCCACAGCGCTATTTACCGAAGATACGTCGAACTACGGAGTAACGAAGGAAACGAAAAAAACAATCAATTCTGAATCGCGCAATAGAAGTTCTCGCACCGATTGGGTCGTCACTGTCAGGCATGATCACCTCTCATGGTCGGATGATCCTCCATTTGTGTTGTTGGACATGGTAGTTTGGGTATTTCTATGCATAAAATGCATGTATAAACAAAATAAATATTTAATATTTGTATATACAGGGTCTGTCGTAAATAATGGATAAGTCGTAAACTGGAGTTGGTCCGGCTATGAGACTATTAGAAAATCGTATCTTTTTGCCAGGGTTTCTAACCGTATGGAAATGGCGTAGACTTTTATGTTTTTTTATAAATTTCGCTACTCTTTGCATTCATTCCGTTGCCATTTCGTTAAATTTAGGTATTTCTGTGTCATTTTTTTTGTATTATAGTCTTGAAGATGTGTATTATTTAGTTTTAGTACTGTTTTAGGCGTTTTTAACGTTGGTCATTTTCAAAATTGTCATTTTAAGATTTTTTATGTTTTTGTTTTACTTAGGGTCAACTTTTGATCATTTACTGTGTAAAAAAAAAGTACGGCGCTATAGCTGCCCATGATCTTAATAAATTATCTAGTATGTGTAGATTCTAAAAAGGTATAACAATGCATACTTCACAAGTAATATTAAGCTACATGAGCGAGATCAATATCAAGGTGAGAAAATATTTTTTTCATGTAATGTTGTAAATGGTTATAAAACTTCGTCATAATGATTTATTTCTGCCAAGATTCTTTACACAAACACTATGGGGCCACTATTAAGGATATTCAAAGAAAACTAGGTAGTTTTTTGTCAAAAAAATTTCATGCCTCCTCATTTCATAAAGGTGTTTAATTTTAAAATTGATGTGCTCTAATAGTTACATGCGACAAACATGTTACAAGTTTATTCGTAAAAAGGATCATCAGGTAAAAAAATGAACAAAGACAGCAATACAAAGGGTCTCCCCGCGTGAAAAGGACATTGTTACTAGGCACACTGCATGATGCACCGTCCCTTTCACACTCACGATGTGTGAAAAGGTTAGCATGCGTTTAGCTAGGGCGCACTCCTGATACATCTCTCAGTGTGATTTTGACCATCGCATGTGCTCTCGTTTTCATTACTGTCGTCAATTTGTTACTGCTTTCTAATATCGGACTTAGATTTTCTTTGTGATTTGGACTTGTTAACCTGGTGATATTGACAACTCAGCTCTCATTTATGGGCATCGTGTTGTGCTATCGATTGCACGTGTTATTTTGGAAAATTTTGTATATCATGCCTCAACAATACACGCCGGCCGAATACGTAAACATGCATTACATTTATGGTTTATGTGATGGCAACGCCAATAGAGCTGCTAGAGTTTATCGGGAAAAATATCCAAATGCCCGGCATCCTGACTATCGTGTCTTCATAAGAGTGCACAACACATTTTTGGAAGGACGATTTCCTGGGACCGGCGTAGGCGGGGCGAGTGAAGGACGACCACAACGCCACAGTGCAGCCGAAGTACTGGAAATAGTTGCAGAAGACCCTGGTACGTCCATAAGTGTAATTTCAAGGCGCACCGGTATACCTCAAAAATCTGTACACAGGATTTTAAAAAGGCATGAATTATATCCCTATCATTATCAAAGGGTCCAAACATTAATGCCAAGGGACGCTGCTGCGAGAATAACATTTTGTCGCATAATGCTGCGAAAGATGAGGGAAGACCAAAGTTTTTTTAATAAAATTTTATGGAGTGACGAGTCAACGTGTCGAAAAGATGGTTTTTTGAATCTTCACAACATACACAGCTGGCAACTCGAAAACCCAAGACTTATCCGAGAAGACCGATCGCAATATCAATTTAAAATTAATTTATGGACTGGCATTATTAATGGCAAAATCATTGGTCCATTCGAATTGCCGGCAATATTAAATGCGGATATGTATTTGAATTTTTTAGCAAATACTTTACCTAGTTTACTGCAAGACGTCCCACAAGAGATAAGAAATGAGATGTGGCTACAAAATGATGGGTGTCCAGCACATTACGCTGTTCGTGTCAGGGAACATTTAAATAATACTTATCCAGATAGATGGATATATCGATTGGGGCCAATTTTATGGCCTCCACGTTCGCCAGACCTGAACCCCTTGGACTTCTTTTACTGGGGCTGTATAAAAGAAAAAGTATACAGTGAAACAATAAGTTCTGTAGAAGAGTTGCGTGCGCGCATTCAAGTAGCAGCGAGAAAAATTGAAGAAGCCGGTTATGTGCGCCGGATTAAGCGATCGTTTATTAGGCGATGTAGAGCGTGCATAGCTGCCGGCGGAGGACACTTCGAACATTTAGTTTAAGTTGTTGAATAAATATTTTTACGTACTAAAACAACCTAGTTTTCTTTTGAATATCCTTAATAGTGACCCCATAGTGTTTGTGTAAAGAATCTTGGCAGAAATAAATCATTATGACGAAGTTTTATAACCATTTACAACATTACATGAAAAAAATATTTTCTCACCTTGATATTGATCTCGCTCATGTAGCTTAATATTACTTGTGAAGTATGCATTGTTATACCTTTTTAGAATCTACACATACTAGATAATTTATTAAGATCATGGGCAGCTATAGCGCCGTACTTTTTTTTGACACAGTAAATGATCAAAAGTTGACCCTAAGTAAAACAAAAACATAAAAAATCTTAAAATGACAATTTTGAAAATGACCAACGTTAAAAACGCCTAAAACAGTACTAAAACTAAATAATACACATCTTCAAGACTATAATACAAAAAAAATGACACAGAAATACCTAAATTTACCGAAATGGCAACGGAATGAATGCAAAGAGTAGCGAAATTTATAAAAAAACATAAAAGTCTACGCCATTTCCATACGGTTAGAAACCCTGGCAAAAAGATACGATTTTCTAATAGTCTCATAGCCGGACCAACTCCAGTTTACGACTTATCCATTATTTACGACAGACCCTGTATATCAGTTGTCTAGTTCCCATAGTCCGAGGTCTTTTTGCTTTTGGGACTAAACAGCGTTGTGTGTCAAATGTCCGAAATATAATTATTGCGTCCAGCCGTGGACAACAGATAGTGATCATGATAAAAACTGACCTGTCGAATTAATGAAGTATGCATTGTGCTCGTGTTCAGTATTATCTCTTCATTATGGATACACGTGGATAGTCATATCATCTACTGCCTTGAAATATATTTCTAAATAATCGACCAGAGTGGCCTATGTGTAGCGATACTGGACTGCAATAAGATGATGATGGTGTGTCTAAGTACTTCAAGATTTTACTCCACGTAAGAGTATGTATTTAAATGACCATGATCTGGAACAAAAATATATTTTAAAACTGAAAAATTTACAGGTAGTAGAGCCACACTGATTTCAGCACGAACGGGACGGTACTACCGGGACGATACTACACTCGCACAGAAGTTCAACGTAAAATGACAGCGTTCATGCTGTCGTATTTCATTGGTGAGTGCGAGACAGGAGGCTCCATGATGCAGAGGCATCACTAGGCTGACAGAGTGTGCGTCACCATGCTACATTGTTCCACTGTCAATTCTGACATTCGCAATGAGTATGGTGAACACAACTCCTGGATTTAGCTTATGCTTTCCATCAGACAGAGTAGAGTCATTTTGGCTGGGACATTCCTAAAAAAAAAGATTTTAAATAAAAATTAAAAGAAGATTATTTTCTTCTTTATATAATCAAACGCTTCGGTATGCATGGGCCGGCTCGGCCGGAGTGATACCACGGCCTCACATAAAACCAGTCTGAAACAGCGCCTGCGCTGCGTTTTCAGTGATATGTGTAGACATATCACTGAAAACGCAGCGCAAGCGCGCAGGATTTATGTAGTATTACATCCCCCTATTACATAAAAAAAACGTGTTCTGTTCAAATCTATACTAATGTTATAAATTTGAAAGTAACTCTGTCTTCCAATCTATCTATTTGTTACTTTTATATGTAGGTATATCGATTTCTATGAAACTTAACATGGAGACACGTTGATTCCTGAAGAAGGATATAAGTTACTGTATACCGCAACATACACGCGGTTGGAGCCGCGGGAAACAGTAGCTAGTGTGCTATTATTTAATAAGCCAATTAAACTTTTTCAACTGCCATTAAAAGTTACTGTAATTCAATTTAAAGATTCCTAAATAATTAATTATCTTTTCGTTTTATTTATTTGGCAACAATAATTTTATCAGCTTTGTAGTTTAGGAGCAATGGCATAGATGTAAATACAAGCAAACCTATGTACACAGACTGATAAAATCATGACCTAATGTTTATTAATTATTTTTTCGGAATGTATCCATTTTAAATCCTGGTATTCGATATTTCCAATACGCAATTATTTATTTACACTTTATGCACTTTGTGCAAGATATATATATATACATCGGTGGCCTTAAATACCAAGGCATTCTCTTCCAATGATGTAGAAATCTTGTAGGGAGGTGCACGGGCTTACATAATGAGTGAAAAATACACTATATACATAGATTTAACATACATAGATTTAACATACATAGATTTAACATACGTAATACAATAACATATTTATATAATACTAGCTGACTCGGGAAACTTCGTTCCGCCTAACAATCAATGAATGAGTGCAGCAGATCGTGCTTATAAAGAAATATTTATTGATGAATACTATATATTTTAATACCTATTATCCTATTCCGGACGAAGACAAATTCAAAAACACAAAAATCATAAAAATTGATCCAGCCATTCTTAAGTTATAAGTAGTGTGACTAGCACGACTTTTATATATACATATTGACGTACACTATGGCCACTTGATCTTGATATTTTATCAGTTATTTAGCCTTCATTGATCGCAGTCGGATCTTATAGTGGATAAATATTATTATATTCATGTAAAATTTTATTTAAAACATTTAACTTTTGGCAGCTGTTCTCTCACAGTAAAAAGTAGAAAATGTCGTTATATAAAAATCAAAGTATCTCCTTGCCAAATATCATTAAGAACGGTGCTGCGGTTTAGCCGTAAAACGTAACAAACAGACAGATAAACTTAGACTTAGATATAACCGTGGGAGAGCTATGTTGCGGCATGAATGGGTCGGCTCGACCGGAGTGATACCACGGCCTCACAGAAAACCGGTGTGAAATAGCGTTTGCGCTGTGTTTCACCGAGTGAGTGAGGATACCGGAGGCCCATACCCCAACCCCTCCCCGCATCCCCTTTCCCATCCCGCAAAGGTCGGTAACGCACTTGTGACGCCTTTGGTGTTGCGGGTGTCCATGGACGGCGGTAATCGTTTACCATCAGGTGATATGTCTGTTCTAGTGCTCGTTTGCCTACTATTCAATGAAAAAAATATATATATTATTAGAGTCACATTCCTACGTCCCGACGACTGCACGATTGCACAAATGCACGATGCAGGGCAAAACTAATAAATACAGGGTACTTTGCACAACGCGTCCTCTTTTGCTTTTCGGGCAGCACCCGGTAAGGTCGTCTCTTGAAAGCGTGTCTGGATAGATCGTGCACACGTGTGTCCGCCATATTTAGTCAGTCATTGTATTTCGTGATAATATTTCTTTTACCGCTTCACGGTCCATTATTGTGTATTTGTGAATTGTCTGTTATCCTTCTTTCGAATATAAAACCGTTTGTTATTTACTGTTAAGTTTTTGATTGTAATTAGAACATTATAGAATTGAGGTTAGACCACCTCCCATGTGTTTATCTTTTATTTAATCTTAACTCTCCTGGTTTGCCTAATATCAGAAGTGGAATATCCTGATTACCTAATATCAGAATTGAGATATCTTCTTTTTAGCTAATAATATATAGTTACTGTCGAATTTATAATATCTGTATGGATTTTGCTTGATATTTAGATAATAAGCTTATTATTATAAAGATACGTATGTATAGTATATTGTACTGTACGTAGTTGTAACGGTCTACTGCCCATATAGCTTTACTGAACCATTTTTTGATAATTGTTTACCTTATAAACACAACACAACACTCATTGCCTACACTTAATTATTCGTTTTCAACTTTTCTTTTACGTAAAAAGATAAACTACCTATTTCAATAATGTTATACTTCCGTACGTCACAATTGTTTGAAAGAGGCCGAAAGAAATTTTTTCCCGGTATTAATACTTAAATATTTAGTTATATAGTAAAGCCTCTGACAAGTAGATAATATTAACGTCATATAGAGAAACAACGAAAATGTCAAACCATTTATTATCTTAAACGTCCTTACGCAATTTGTTTTTAGAAGTACGATGCGTTAAGTTATCTGAACTCACACGTATTGAAACACATAAAATCACTCACAAAATCACTGAATATCACTCATTTGTACTTCAAAATAATATAAAATCGAACTGAATTTTTATTTCACAATAAATGAACCAGACAGATTGGCTGAGTGCCGTGTGCACTCTCATTTAATCTCGACCTCTCAGGTCCAAAGTTTACAAGAAAGTAAACTTAGTGAGGCACTGAATTAAAAAACTGGTGTTCTTATGGAATTATACTTTCACATGCGGTATTAAAACATAAATAGTTCAAGTGCACGAACAACATTTGTCATTGATTTTACAAACAAAACGAAATTTGTGATGATGTGTGTAAAATGTAAATGAATTTAGACAAAATTTAGCGGAAAGACATGTTATAGATTAATATTACATAGTACACATACAGATGACATTTTAAAATAACTTTTTTAAAGTAAAAACAGATTGACAAAGTCAGCATGAACGAGAGCGCAGTACCGAGTTAAACCTGATTATTAAAATTAAATTCCGAGGTCTATCAATGCTTACTAATGTGTAACATATAATCAGTAACCAGCTCGTACATCTGACCTACCATACTCTGTCAGAACTATTACCCTTCTTTCGCCGAAGTTGCGTAAAAAGAGCCGGCATATAGTTCAATTACACACTTTTAGTAATAATTGTTAGAACTACGTTATATGTCCATAAACATATGTTTGTATGTAACTACTGAACCAATTTTAATGAGTGAGGTGTCAATGGATAGTGTCAGTAGATAAAGAGTTGTGTCAAAATTAAAATTTTGCCCCGATCAAACTTCAATATACTACTATCAAATGTTGTCAGGCTTTAAAATATAAATGGATACACATAAAGATAGAAAGTGAGGTATTTATGCTTCGTAATATTGAAAACGTGCTTTAAAGTGGCACGATGCCATCTTGCAATCTATAAATAGTTATAGCGTTGTATATCCAAAGACTTACTGTCGCTGTTGAAGCATAAATCGTTGTTTGGTGCAATGTTTTGTGTTTTTCTTTAACATACGTTTAGTGGTTGTCGTGTTATGACAGGTGGGTGTGCTGTTTTTTGACATAAATAGATTTGGTGCTAAGATTACTTTTGAGAGGATCTTGTCTTAAGTGTCGACATATACACAGCGTGGGCAAAATGTTGATCGTTGTCATAGAAGAGTTATTTGTTGTGTGACATTTCTAATTTGATAGTTTGATTATTATATTATTATTTATCCCAACTTTCGCGGTACAACTAGTGAAAAAAAAATAGAAATAAAAGTGTTCGAAAACGGATTATAACAAAATAAAATTTATTCTTTACCAACAAAAATACGAGAATACATTAGATGAATATGAATTTGACATCTTAAACACATACTTTGAATAGACAATTAGAAAGTACATATAAATCCTACTAATACGAGTATTATAAACGCGAAAGTTTGTGAGTATGTAAGTGAGTATGTTTGTTGGTCATTCACACACACATTACTGAATGGATTTTGATGAAACTTTACAATAATATTGCTTATATACACCAGAATAAGACATAGGCTACAATTTATGAAGATCCCAGCTTCGCCTCATGGCGTTGCCCGCGGTTATTGTCGTAACGCGGGTAGCACCGCGGGCTTCAGCTGGTAAATTCATAAGTTTGTAATTAGTGAACACCAGATATTGAAGACAACAAATTTCAAAAATCCATCTCTTCAGCATAGTGTATATTGGGCCAAAACTTCCTTTATGAGGAGAGGCCTATGTATATACAATTACAGTCAGTTGATGATGATTCGAGTCTCGCATCAAAATCATCCTGTCCTTTTGGACTTTTTGGGCAATGTCCTGTATCGTTCCCCGCCTTTTGATAACCTAGCGGATATAGACGCTAAGGTTTATGACTAGACTCAAGACAGCCACCGGGGTGAGAGCGGGAAGACCAGGATGAGCACGAAATGTGGCGGAACGCACGCGGCTGGAGCAACCCCAGAATGCGCCCTAACGCACTTTTAGTGCCGTTCCGCCTAACCTCGAAACTTAAGTTGGTAGTAAGGCAGGTCGCGTCACCTACTAACTGACGTAGATACTCACCGGGCATGGTTGCATCGGTGAGTATTCGATTAAGATCGGACGCGAGGAGATGGTACAATGCCAGAATATGCTGGATGACTGCCCCGCTTGGGCGTCTGAACGCGGTGTCCTAGTCGACCAAATCGGACAATACCTATCTCCGCCAGGCGCCAGCAATCGTCCTCACGCTGACGGGTGAGAAGGGCTGAGGCGCAGCGTTCTCTTTCCGAGAAGCTGTAAGAAACTCCATAAATTACTATTTTATAAATATAAATATGTAGTATTTGCAACAACAACGTAAAATAGCAAAATTAGTAAATTTCAAAATAATAACAATGCGGGAAGCAAGAATAAATAAAGATATCAGTCCCCAACCCGCATTCAGTCAGCGTGAGAACGTATGGCTTTAACCATCTCCACCATCTGCGAGACCTGAGCCCAGCAGTCGCACATTTAGGGGTTGTTGATCTGTACATTTATATTATTGATACATTTACAAAGTTTAAACTTATAAACCATAAACTAACTAACTTACCTACATACTTATATTCCGAAACATATTACGTGGGAGAGCTATGCTTCGGCATGAATGGGTCGGCTCGACCGGAGTGATACCACGGCCTCACAGAAAACCGGTGTGAAATAGCGTTTGTGCTGTGTTTCACCGAGTGAGTGAGGATACCGGAGGCCCATACCCCAACCCCTCCCCCCATCCCCTTTCCCATTCCCCAAAGGTCGGCAACGCGCTTTTGACGCCTCTGGTGTTGCGGGTGTCCATGGGCGGCGGTAATCGCTTACCATCAGGTGATACGTCTGCTCGTTTGCCAACTATTCAATAAAAAAAAAAAAAAAAAAGACATATTCAGATAATTTAGCAATTTTTTTATACAGAACCATGAAAACGATGTAACTATAAAAAACCCACTGGCAAATTGAAACAGCTAGAAGATAAGTACCAGACCAATAGATAAGGCAGATAAATGATTACCTAAATTACACACTACTTCTGTTTAAATAAACGCAATCGCTTATTCAAAGATAATTCTAGGCGTATTCATTAATTTTAAGAAATAATAAAGTTTTCTATCTGTTCACCATTGAAGTAAAAGAGTGTTGGGAGAGGGATTTATATGTATTGATGAGTTAGGAATGTAACCCTTACTTAGAGTTCAGATCAGGTCAGACTCAGGGTAGGCATAAGAACTTTCTGTTCCCTGACAATTCTAGCTACTTCTGAAATGTACACGTGTACTGAAGATGGTAGTTAACACACATGTTAAAGTGCTATTTACATGTATGTGAACTCCTCCATATCATCGCCTACTGCTAGCGTTTCTTGAAGGCTGGTAGCATTAATACTTTAAACTGAGCAAAAGAAAATTCTGCTACATGATCTCAAGCGTCAAGCAATCACTTATCTAATTATTAAAGAAATCAATTGAAGAATTTAAAAATAGTACATAAAGTATGTCTTTTCTAAGCAGAGTTAAGTCACATGCCAATACGAAAAATGTAACTGCTGACAAACAAACGAAGTTTATCAGAAATAACGCGTTGGAGATCTGAGATAAAGCCTGCGAGTGGCAGACGACGACATGCTGTTCCTCACGGTGAACGTCTCACAGTGATTATCAGTGATAGTGGAGTGATAACAACTCAACATGGAAAAACGAACATCTGGATGGATAACACCTTTCAAAAAGCAAGTTAGTTATTTTTTAAACATTAATAATTTATATATGTATAATAATAATAAAAGTTGTATTGTAATGGTCGTATCTGTAAGCGTTACGGGTAAAACATATGTAATTACTATTTGTAATAATTACATTTGAAATCGCTATCAACTTCTTATAAAATATTGTAAGTATTTGAAAGCGGTTGACAGTTTCCTAATCCTTTTTGGGCCTCAAAATTAGATGCAAAATTTTATACTGATCAGTATAGAGTTAGACGTTAAGCAGTGGAGTGCAATAAACAAACTCTACTAGCTTTGATCTACTGTAGCCTGTCCACTGTTGGACAAAGATTTCTTCTAACGAATAATAATAATAATTTAATAATTTATACAGATAATACGTATGTAATTGTTATAATCGAATTTTAAAAAATAATAATAGTCAGTTCATATGTAAACAAAATATGTTAGATCTGGTTCTTGGCTCCCAAACTAGGTTTATCACCTGTGACTTGGGAGCCAAAACTCGAATAGGCCCGGATTCTCAAGGAACCGATTCAATAGATACCAACTACCTTACTCACACCGTCTGTCCATCTGGGCGGAAGACGTCCTACCTTCCATTTACCGATTAAAAATAATTAACATTGTGGTGTAGCTACGTAAATTGTTGGCTTGAACGACAATACCTTTTTTCGTATGAAAAATGCTACAAATAGCTTTAATGACATGATCGAAATTTAGTTATTTACTTTTTGACTGCCTCGTTGGTCTAGTGGTTAGCGTAAGCAAGAGGTCTCGAGTTCGATTGCCGGGTCGGACTCCTGTTGGGTTTTTCTTACAAGATATTCTTAATAGCAGCTCGGAATATAGAAGATGGCGGTATCTCTCGCACGTGCCTAAAAGAGCAAGTCAAGCTGCCGGTCCCGGTTGTCATGAACACCTATAGCAGTTGTTATTAGGAAGTTAGTGGCCTCAAATATACTGACTAACTAGTTCAATCTTCGAATTCAGTTCATCCTCAGGTTTGCGGAGATTCGATGCCAGTCGCTCCGTAGAAATACTAATGTTCAGATAAAACCGGTTGAACTAGTAGCTGATCCAAAATAGTATTGGGAATACTAAAGGTTAAGGAGATAGATGATGATCACGGTGTCATAATCATTATCAGCCTACTGCAGTCCACAGCTGTGGACATAGGCCTCTTGAAAATCGAACCAAGTGGCCTGTAGCCATTCGATTTTCAGCCTCTCGAATCCAGTTACAGCTTGCACGGTGTAAACATAGTAAACATAAGATGCTTGATTGGCATGCATTCATTAACTTCAGATAAATACGATACAAACTTTACAACAGATATAATATATTTATCAAAATAAACTGCAGTTGTAATTTAAGATTATAAACTGTTATTGAATTTTCCTTATCAGCGCTATTATTGTACTTTAAAATTCTACATAATCTAAAAAATAAAATAATAACAGAGAAATATTAACTATAGAAAATTTACTACTCATAAAATAACGTACATAGCGAATATTACACGTTAAAAGTTCATGGCAGGTGATGCCATTTATTAAACTAGCAGAAGCAGGCCCGGAAAGCAGCGCGAGCGCTGTGGAGCGCGCCACCCTTTTGAGGGATAACAACGGGAACAGTCGGGGTTTCCACATAGTAGGAGGGGGCCGCTTACAAACCGACGGTCGGTGGCCCAAGGTACGTCGGGATTCCATTGTTTTTCTTTTTTAGGGTGCACCTGGTTTGTCGGCGACTAGTACCCGAGACGGCGTGCGGTTTTAGTCGGTTGGAGTACGATATGCCGCGAGCAAGTCGATATACGGGAGGTTTCCGCACAAAAACGGCGGCAGCACGAGATCCTTTCCTTCAAGTTGACGCAGGTCCTTACCGGGAAGATTGGCTTCGGGAAGTACCTGCACTCGGTCTGTAGGAGAGAATTGAGTACCGCCTGCCACCACTGTGATTGCAGTGAAGATTCGGTTCAGCACACACTGGCGGATTGTACCGTCTCGGCGTAGCAGCGTTGGGCCCTCACTGCAGTCATTGGAGAAGATCTCCGACTACACACACACACACACAATGTTCTGCAAAGACGTCATTTCATAATTTGTTTCGGCATTTCTACCCAGAGTGAGTCTTGGGACATGCCGGCCTCTTCTAGCTGTAAAATTCAACGTGTAAAAATATTAAAAATAAGATTTACTTACAAAATAAATATCAATTATCGTTTATTTGATGCCGACACACCACCACGTCACAAACCCCGATGGGGTGATAGCCCGTAGGGATTTCCACACGTAAAAAAGAGTTTAATTATGCTCTGATAATGTAACGTAAGAAAATAACAAATAACAATGACTTATAAAAAGGTAATGAAGGTAAACCTAAAGCGTATTTAGAAAATTACATTCAACCTTCCTAGGACCACAATTAGTAGACTCTAGTATTATCCTCTTGCTTTTTTTCTACAAACTTAGGTTTCTTAATGCCTTGTCCTTACCACTTATATACAAAGTTGTACGTTTTTAGTTTTTATTGAATGAAGGGCAAACGAGCAGACGCATCACCATCAACAGCAACATCAAAAGCGTCACAAGTGCGTTGCCGATCTTTAGGGGATGGGGAGAGGGACTTAGGGGAGGGGTTTGGGGTATAACCCCGGTATCCTCACTCACTCGGTGAAACACAGCGCAAGCGCTATTTCACACCGGTTTTCTGTGAGGCCGTGGTATCTCTCCGGTCGAGCCGGCCCATTCAGTCTCATAATACGTTTCTGCACTGTAGGGGGTCCGAAAATGGCTCCATTGGAACATGGTGCATGTAAATTTAGTATTTTTTATCGTGTCGATGGCAACACTTATACGGTTTTGTCCCAGTGCTCTGAGAAGAAAATGGCACATTATCTGTCGAGTTATTTGCGCTGGCGTCGACAAATCCACACCATGTCTGATTGTCCTTGGATCTTCTAACCTGGTTTAATGTAATACTGGATTACTTTGCATTCGCTTAAATATCGTTATCTAACATGCTATAGATAATAGCAAGTCATTATCAAGTTCGTCAATCTACCGATAAACAGCTATAGATATCAATGTCTATTGATGTCTTCAAGGTATTGATAATATGCCAATGATTGTAATACCCACAAGAGGTTTGATCTTGAAAAGTTCTGTAATGTAGGGTTCTGTTTCTGCAAAAGATCAAAGGAAAACCTTTTAATACTACATAAATTATAACCGACTATAAAAAAGGAAGGGATTCTCAAATCTAGTGGTTTTTTTATGTAACCCTTGGACAACACTTTGTGTAATGCACAAATTGTTGTTCTGAATCTGGGTGTACTTTGTGTCTTTTCATGTATCTTTTTATTTTTGTGTTACAGTGCTTCGTGTCGCTAGGGGTATGTCTCAACATGGCCGCCCATGGGCTAGTAATGGGATTTGCTGCCATTCTTCTGCCTCAACTCCGGAAACCAGAATCCATCATACCTATAGATGATTCTTCAGGATCTTGGATTGGTGAGTTACGCTTGGACTTACTTTAATGAAACTTAATCACAATAAGATGAGATAATAATTGAAAAAATATTGAATAATAACTTTTTTTTTTTCTTTTCTTTTTTCTTTTAAAAAGACAACTCCCGCATTAGGAATATACATCTTGTGTCGCGGGGGACTTTACAAACATACATGTAACGGACACAAATAACACCCAGACTCAGGACAACACTTTGTGGATCACACAAAGTGATGTCCCACGTGGGATTTGAACCCACGGCACTTGGTGCAGTAGTGAATGTTTAAACCACTAGGCCAACCGTGCAGTCAAACTGCTGAGATGATGATAATGAGTTGTGTAAAGTCCTATTAACATTATTTTTATTTTACAGCGTCAATCCACGGGTTCGCACTAGTTGCCGGCAACTTGATTGTTCCACCAATCATGGCAAACTACGGCCGAAGAACAGCCAACATTGTTAGTATTACACCCTTGATTACAGGCTGGTTCACAATCATCACTGCCAAGAGCATTCCCCAACTTCTTGTAGCCAGGTTTTTTCAAGGCATTGCAATGGGAATGAGTGCCTCACTCGGTCCAGTTCTTATAGGAGAATATACTAGCCCTAAAAATCGTGGAGCATTCTTGACTGTTATATCTTTGAGTATAGCTCTTGGGGTAGTATCAGTCCATTCTATGGGATCTTTCTTAAGTTGGCAAGTGACTGCACTTGTCTGTGCATGTGTCGCTTTTCTTGATTTATTAATAGTTATATATTCGCCGGAGTCACCTAGTTGGTTAGCGGATCAAGGTAAATACGAAGATTCTAAAAGAGTATTTCGTTGGCTTCGAAATGAAGACGAAGAAGAGGAGCTGCATAAAATGATCGATGCCAGTGTCATCGTCAGAGAATCTAAAGTTGAGGCTAATATATCAAAATCGTTTGGAAAACGAGTCAAAAGTAATATTGCTTACTTTAACATTACTATTAGAAAAAAAGAGTTTTACAAACCCATAATAATTATGATGCATATATACACGTTGGGCCAATGGGCTGGGGCAAATCTTCTCGCTTCATATACTACTGATATCTTTACAAATGTTGTGGGAACGAATGCAAATATTGCTTTGCTGGTCATCACATTAGGTCTACAAAGACTTATCTCGAATACCTTCGCGGTTTTATTTATTAAGAAAATTAGTCGACGAACAATGTTATTTAGTACTGTGTCACTTAACATATTTGCTTTCTTGGCTACTGCAGCATACACTTACTGTAAGGGGCATGGATTGTTGCCATTTGATAATCCTTTCATTGGAATAATGTTAGTACACATCCACATGTTCACTGTCGCAACTGGAACTGTACCACTGCCTTTTATAATTGCTGGCGAACTATTTCCTTTGGAATACAGAAGTTTAGCTGGAGGACTTAGCGTTCTGTTACTGTCTTTAAATCTATTTATTACAGTTAAAACAGCGCCATTTTTCTTTGCCACATTAGGAATTCATGGCGCATATTGTATTTATGCCGCAGTTGTAGCGTATTGTCTAGTGGTTGCCTATTTCACCCTACCCGAAACTAAGGATAGAACTTTGCAAGATATTGAAGATGAGTTCAGAGGGAGGACGCTTGCCCCTGAAGAGTTGAAGTCAACTCAGTCGCTGGCGTCGTGGAAATTCCATAACCGTGATAGAAGATGCAGTAGCCCCGTATTGTGAAATGAGTTTATTTTAATATTTTTTGTAAATATTGTAAAATTCCGTGATAAACTTGAAATGCATAACTTAAGCTTCACAGAACTCATGATAATGAATAACATAAATAGTAATAAGTGTTTTTTTATGGGTCCAAATGCGTACGCAATTACCGCCACCCATAGACACGCGCAACCCCAGAGGCGTCACAAGTGCGTTGCTACCCTTTTCAGAAGGAATACGCTCTTTCCTTGAAAGTTTGAAGGTCTTAATGGTCCAGGAATACCGCAGGTGACAGTTTATTCCACAGATAAGCTTTTTTGGAAGATGGACCAAACCAGGGCCGACACTTGCCACCAATGGGGACACAGAGGATGGAATGAAAAGCTCCATACCCTGCAGCACAACATCAGCAACGGAATCAGCTGCGGTGTTGGGATTATCCAGCGAGAAGCACAACTGTCTCCAAGGGTAGAACGCAAAGAGGGACCGTATGCCATCCCAATCTACTGACTTGTAGTGCCACACACGATGGACGTGTGCAACTCGCGATCACGGCGAGCATGTGAGAGGCACTACACTCCGGACAAGGCAATGGTCTTAGGAGCCAAGTGGGGTGTTTACGGATACGTGGCATCCGTCCGGATGAGAAGTCGGTAGTAGGTCCAACAATGAAGAATTCTGTCCCTCCATATCAGGTACTCGCGTGGGCACGATCTCTGCGGAAGGGATCTGCTGCTGCACGAGGATTCTAGCCATCTGGATGTGCTCAATTAGTCGGTCAGTTTCGACATAAAGTAATTTATTAAATGGCAAGTGCATTCTTGGAAATTATAAATATTACTGAGGTGCTGGCAAGTGTACAAGTAATGAAATTAATTCTTTTATAAAGTTCGCTTAGTTTATAATATTTTTAGATATTTATATTTTAAGTAAATATTTGACGAAGACGTTCATTGTATTCATTTCCTATTAATCAAGAATCTTCAAATAGTCCTGTAACAATATTCCATCTCCTGTATTATATTATCTACATCTTTCCGGCACTTCTCTTTAAACAGCAAATAAACTTTCTCTTGAAGAGGTAGGATTTTGCTTTTGAATGTACGAAACAAATAAAATCATATTCGTTAGTCATAATGTTTTTTTTATTTATCACTCAGTGAAAACAAACTGAATTACTTTGTCCCCCAAAACCTGGTTGATTGTTTAACTGGGGGATCGAGTTTCCGTACAATTATGAAGTTATAAAATAATAACTGCTATATATAGTATGCCTATAAAATAGTTTTACTAAAGAAAACTAACAATTTTGAAAACAAAACTTAAACCTTTTAATATTAATAAATAAATAAATATTTCGGAAATTTAACACACAACGCCATCTAGTCCCAAGCTAAGCAGAGCTTGTGTTATGGGTACTAGACAACTCCAGCCCAGCTTCCTGCAGCAAGTGGTCGAGGGCCTATTCCCGCAGCGGGCGGAGCACACGCCCCCGTCGATGGCCTACTCTGTGGCCAGAGACGACGGGGGCAGAGAGGACGATGTTCCGCCCGTTAGGGAATCGGAGGTAGGGGCGGCTGTTCTAAGGATTAGGTCCAAGAACATCGCCCCCGGGCCGGACGGGGTACCACCCCGAGTGATGGCCCGAGCCCTCGACCATATGTCGGACCGCCTCAGGGAGGTTTTGGACGCCAGCCTGGCGTCCGGACGCTTCCCTGAGTGCTGGAAATGCGGGAAGCTGGTCCTACTGCAGAAGCCGGCCTGCCGATTCGGTCGCGGCCTATAGGCCCATCGTGTTGCTGGACGAGGCGGACAAATTGTTCGAGAGGATTCTCTCTGCCCGCATCGTCCGGCACCTAAGCGAGGTGGGGCCCGACCTGTCGGACGCCCAATTCGGATTCCGAGAAGGGCGTTCGACGGTCGATGCCGTGATGCGCCTTGGGGCCGTGACCGAAGAGGCGGTTGGCTGTGGCGGCGTGGTGTTGGCGGTGTCCTTAGACATCGCCAACGCCTTTAATAGTCTGCCATTCAGCTGCATCAGGGAAGCACTCCAGTTTCATGGGGTGCCAGAGTACCTGAGGCGGCTGGTGGCAGACTATTTGGAGGAGCGTACCGTCGTGTACGAGGACCGAGATGGCGTCTTGAGGCGACCCATGTCGTGCGGCGTTCCACAGGGGTCTGTCCTCGGACCACTCCTGTGGAACGTGGGGTACGACTGGGTCCTTCGAAGTCGTCTGCCTCCCGGGCTGGGCGTAATTTGTTACGCCGATGACACTCTTGTCACAGCCCGGGGGGCCAATTTCCAAGAGGCGGCGCGCCTGGCCACCAGAGGTGTCTCTCTGGTGGTTGGGCGCATCGAGGTGCTGGGCTTACGGGTGGCCCTTGACAAGACGGAGGCGGTCCACCCCCCGGCGCCTCTATCGAAGTCAACTCGGTCCTCGTACCGGTTCGGGCCCAGATGAGGTATCTGGGCCTGATCCTCGACGGTAGGTGGCTCTTCGACGAGCACTTCCGACAGCTTTCTCCCAAGCTGGTCGGCGCTGCCTCCGCCCTTGGGCGTCTTTTGCCCAATTTGGGTGGAGCCAGCGTCGCTACAAGAAACCTCTACACGGGGGTGGTCCAGTCTATGGCCCTATATGGGGCACCGGTGTGGGTGGCGGCTCTGACCGCCCAGAATAAGGCGCGTCTATGGCGCCCTCAGAGGGTATTGGCGGTCAGAGCCATACGCGGATACCGCACCGAGAACGGGTATCGTCCTCCGCCCGAAGAGGTACGCAATTGGCGTGAAGCCACGATGGCTCGTTGGTCTTCCCGGCTGGAGGCTCCACGCGCTGGCTTTGCCACCGTGGAGGCGCTCCAGCCGGTCATCCTCGAGTGGGCAGGGCGGCAGCACGGGACCCTTTCCTTCCGGCTGACGCAGGTGCTGTCCGGGCATGGTTGCTTCGGAAAGTACCTGCACTCGGTCGCTAGGAGGGAATTGAGTCCCGCCTGCCACCACTGCGACTGCAGTGAGGACTCGGCCCAGCATACGCTGGAGATCTGCCCCGCTTGGGCGGATCAGCGCCGGGCCCTCACTGCAGTCATCGGAGGAGATCTGTCGCTACCGGCCGTCGTACTATCCATGGCCGGTAGCGACAGCAGTTTTACCGCGGTCGCGACGTTCTGCGAAGAAGTAATTTCGCAGAAGGAGGCGGCGGAGAAGGCCCGGGAGGACGATCTCCACTCGGACCCGATCCGCCGCCGGCGCACGGGGCAGCGGAGACGCGCCTATCAGCGCCTCATGCTGCCCTGAGTGTGGCCGCGGATGGACGGGATGGGTTTTCCCCTCCATCCGCATTACAGGCCAAACGCGTGTGCCGTGCGTCGCCTAAATTGAGATTTTTATTAGCAGAAGGTGCCCGCTTCAGTGCGGGCAGGCGCTGGGAGGGGTCCGGCGTGTTAATAACTGCAGTTCCCGGACCCCTCCCTTCTCAGGCGCACAGTTGGCACACCGTGTGGTTTTAGTCGGTTCGATTCCGACACACCGCCCCGCCGCAAACCCCGGCGGGGTGACGGCCTGAGGGGGTTTCCACACGTTAAAAAAAAAAGAAAAAAGGGGTACTAGACAACTGATATAAATACATATACAGAGTGTAACCAGACTACTACCGAAAACTTGGGGGTTGCAATCAGACCATGATACTGAATAGGTTTAGCGAAAAAAAAACGCAAAAAATGATAATTTATCTAAGTCCTTTTATGTTTTTTTCTGCTTACACACACATAGTAAAACATAATAGGACCCAAACTACCTCATTATCTCATTTAGAAAACCAAAAAACAAATAAAATCAATAAAACAGTAATGTATTTTAATATCAAAACAGCTGGCCTAGGTGAGTGCATTGACCGCTGCCGGGCGCGCGGGCGCGTCTCTCCCCGCCCGCCTCAGTAGCGGTAAATTACTAAATTTTTAATACAAATTAAATTAATACTGCCAAATTCATAATGCTGTTTAGGACATAGGTAGTAACCTTGTACCGAGACAGCAGAGCCTGCCTTAATTTTACAAATAGAACTTCTAAGAAACCTAAGTTCTAAATAAAATGCAAAATATTAAAGTAGGTAGGTACCTATTAAAATGAATAGAATCTAAGGCGCTAACTTTATGAAGCGTGCATCTGTGGGAACAATTGTCTATGTAGATAAATTTGTATTAGGTAGGTACAAAACTTTATTTTCCTACGTTATTGAATTCTTAGCTAATAAAGTAGGTACCTACTCACTTACTTGAAAACGCTAGAAAACTTTAAACGAAATCACTCACTAATCTGGTTTTATAGATGAATAGGTATACAGGCGATACGTCAGCTCGTATTCTCCCTATTCCATAAAAAAAATACAAAATTTCAACTAGGCGCTCATGTTTTTATTTTTGCCCGAACGGAAAAAATCTAACATTGATTTCGTGCTGGTGTCGTATAAAATTTCCAATACAAAACGCGAAATTTAACCAGGAAACCCTACGTATTGAGCCCTAGAACTTCGAAACTTTCGTCAATTTATTAATTACCTAAAATCAGATTCGCGCCAAAGCGGCGCGTTTGGCGCGAATTTAGCCTTTGTCGGCTAAAATCAAAGGGCTAGTAGGTACGATGCGACCGAAACGCCTTTCGGCGGCATTGTGTGTATGTCCTTTTCACTCATTACTTAAATTACAATAGTTTAATGCAGCACGTGTAAGTGTGTGGTAGTGTTGTGATTCACAAGTCGATATTTGTTTGGTCATTGTTTGTTTTTCTTTTTGTTAAAGCAATTACATTTTCTTAAAGTAGTGTCGTATTATTGTGATATTATTATGTTAAAGGTTTCCTAAATGCCCTTCTTCTTCTTCCTAGCCTTTATTATTCCCAATATTTGGGGTCGGCTACCAGTTCAACCGGTTTTTACCTGAACATCAGTTTCTACACAGAGCGACTGGCATCTGACCTCCGCAACCCTGAGGGCGAACTGAATTCGAAGGTTGAACTAGTTGTCAGTATATTTGAGGGCACTGACTAAATTCTGACTGTTTCCTAAATGCCCTAAAAGAAAAAAAATATGGATCAACGCAACTCGTCGAGGGGACGAATGGCTTCCCACCAAAAATAGTGTTGTGCTCAAGACACTTCACAGAAGACAATATTCATGTTAATAAAATAAAAACAGTTTGATTTTTGCAAGAAATGCGGGAGGGCTGCTGTTCCCGTCCAACACGGTTACCAAAATTTGTAGACGATTTGAGCAAGTCATACGAAGCTCAATTGATGTAACCCCAGGTTGTAAAATATTTTACAAAGACAAAAAATAATTCATGATACAGGCATTGAGTAATTTTGTTGGTGAAGATATTTTTTCTCAAATGAAATATCACCAATTTGATCATGAAAATTGTAATCATGTCCTTGACTTAGCCAAGAGTGTCGTGAAAAAGTAGACATAAGATTGCTCTATTTATCAAGGAACGCAGATCCTAAAAATTCTGTAAGACGAATTTTTACTAAGCTGATTCATTTTAAAAATCAGTAAAATATTCGTACCTAGTTTTTTTTTCTAATAAATCATTAATAAACATTATTCAATGTATTTATTAATAAATAATAAGCAAATGAAAAATAAAATATCGACTTTCCAGATCCAACCAAATTTATCGATCAACATCCTTACCCTGTCCCATCACTATGGTTCTGTGCATTATAAGTTTGACCTTGAACTATCCAATCACAGCGTATTTGAGTCGTCCCCCGCATCCCTTGCATTGCATGCCTCCAAATTTAGTGAAGTCTGATCTGTGGTACTGGCTAAACGTTTGTGAATTATAATTTGCAATTAGGTACTTGTCTTTGGCGAAAGTTAATTCGTGTTGTAATTTTCCTTTTTTTTTAGTAGGTATAGTAAGTTAATTAAGTTCTTTTTTCGTTATAACAGTGACAGTGATTTTTTTATAATGTTTAGTGCGAGGGAATATGGACAAATGATTATGTGCTATGGTGAAGCTCGAAATGCATCACGGGCCTTGCGTATTTACCGTGATACTAAGCAGTACTCTCCTAGTATCCACCGGAACCTTCGAGCTGGATTTTGTGAAAAACAAAAATTAACATGTATGCGCTGTCGAGTTCTCTCGAACGTTCGATGTGCCCCGCAGCCCCTCTGCCTGTCGACGACATCACGGGCGTAGACAGTACTTTTTTCGTTTTTAATTCTCTTTTTACCTATTTTTAGTGTTAAGTTATTTTTAAACTAGGATTTTTATTATAACAGTGAAAGTGTTTTTTTATAAATGTTTAGTGCGAGGGAATATGGGCAAAATATGATTATGTGCTATGGTCAAGCTCGTGGAAATGCATCACGGGCCTTGCGTATTTACCGTGATAGACTCATATTGACATCAGGTACGGTGGTCTGTAAACGTTTGGTCAGATATCCATTAGATGACGATGGTAGGGCCCGTGTTCTTGCCCTCGAGAATGAACGGGATGGCATCCCTGGACCTGATAAAAGGTCCAGTGACCTCATATTTGGACGACATTCCACTAGCCTAGCGAAGACACATGTGGTTCCAGTACGATGGCGCACCACCGCACACAATCCGGTCAGTGCGGGAACACCTTGATCAAGGGTTCCCAAACCTGTGGATTGGACGATTTGGACCTCGTGCATGGCCTCCTCGGTCACCTGACTTGAATCCATTGGATTTTTTTTTATGGAGTCATGTCAAGGAACGCGTCTTCGATCGGGAGTGCGATACGGCTGAAGAAATGAAAAGCCGTATCATCTCAGTATTCTCAGACCTGAACGCAAGAAGTGCCGAGGACCCTACATTCCTGGATCGCGTTCATCGGTCTACATCCAGGCGAGCTCAGCTGTGCTATGACCGAGAAGGAGCTCAGTTTAAGCCATTTCTGATTCGACCGAGGCTACCGCAGAATTAGGTAAGTAGAGTACAAAGTCACTACCTATTTTCGTTAGTAGGCATTAGCAACTTTACCGACGCGTAGGTACGTTACATACGCGGTGCGCGTACACATAATACATTGCTGGCTTCTGAAATTAATAAAAATCTTGACACATTGTTTTTTCCGGCTACAATTTTTTTAAGAACAACTGTTTGTTTTTTTTATAAGTTTTGGGGTGCTGGATCAGCCCCTTTCGTTTTCGGTAGTCGTCTTTTTACACCCTGAATACTTTTTTTGTAAATACATACATATTATACATAGAAAACACCCAAACTTCGAAACAAATATTTGTAGATCACACAAATACTTGATCCGACCCAGGATTTGAACCCGAGACTTCAACCACAGCAGTCGCATTCACTACACTGCGCCACCGAGGCAGTAATCTTTTAAAGGTAGATACAACACAAGCTTATCACACAAGATCATTACATATATGTGGGGACTTGTGTCCCTTCAACAAAAGGGGGGATCCTCCATCCTTCTCTACCTTGCGGGCAGTGGCTCAGCACTTGAAGTCAGAAGGTTGTTTCTGTTAGACCAAGATCATTAACTTCTCCTTTTATCAGTTTTCTATTGTTAAACTGTTATAAAATCCAACCTAATTTAAATAACAATACTTTAAATATAATTAATAGCAAACGGATGTAATAAAAACCCGAATTATGGGCATGAGTTACATTTATAAGCATCGCCATCGGTGCGTCTAGTGAGTCCAGACTCTCAAACCACTTCTAAAGTATTGTCTATTACAGAACGCAACTTCGGTAAGTGAATCACTTATATTATTAATCATGCATATTACGTATGCATAGCTAATATTCTATCTCCTGGCCCCATCAAATAATTATCGGTATTATGCAGCACAATCTATTGGAATCATCGAAAAATGACACATGAACCAAAATTCTAACAGTTTACCAGTAGGTACTGTCCAAGTTAAGTCAAGTTTCGCTGTCCTATCTGAGTCACGTGTTTTTACATGCTTTTTATTAGCTTCACCTGTATGTTTGTGTGTTTGTAACCGACTTATTTGGACTTAATTTTAACCCACTTCTAACGGTCAGATTTTATTAAAACTTAGTAGACTTATCGAGGACCGATGACAATTAAATTATTTGAAAAGTTAATAAAACATAATTTAAAAGAAACAAAAAACTCGCTTTTACAAATAAACCAAACTTTCTGACAATATTTTAATAATGTCGTTTTTATACGTTAAAATTATTTTAAATTATTTTCTGCTTTTTAGTTTGGTTCATTAGTAAAAGCGTGTTTTTTTAGTTTTGTTAAACTAATATTTGTTAACTCGTATCGAAATAAGAAATTGAACTACTTTTCCCTTTGAGTTATCCCCAAATTCTATCCAAATTCATTTGGATTTTTGTACTTTACAGAATTAATTATATTCTTTCATTCCCCTCGTCATTTATTTGTTACTATTGTGATTACCAGGGAGTAAGCAGTTAATGAATAGCCAAAAACCTTGCTCGTCTTCAGCAACACACTCGATTCTTTATACGTTTTCATACAAAAAATTCGAAGTCGTATCAAATGTGAACAATCATTTGAAAAGAATGCCGTACCCGCAGGATAATAATTATATTTCTGATTTAAACTGGGACACTTGTATATTTAGTAGGTACCGTCATCATGAATCTTGGGAAGCTTTTCATTACAATCCTGATGTTGGTGTTTGTTATTTCATCCACCGCGTTTGGCAGACAGCAAATCAAAAACGCCGACTCGAAGAACACGAAGAACTCTAAGAATTCTGAAAAGAACGGCAAGAATTCTGAACGTAATTCCAAGAATTCTAAGGGTATATTTTCTGGTATAAATACCAGAGCTTAAAAGATGTCTCAATCGAAATCTAATGAATATTTTTGAATTAAATACTTAAAACCTTAAAAATGGATCTATTATTTACAAAGGATTGTAGCCCTTAAATAAATAAATGTAATAAGTAAATATCTTTAAAATTCACTCCATTCTTTAGTAGTTACAATGATAATTATCTTTTTTTTACTTTGTCACTACGATAACCTCGATTTATCTCGTCCAGTCTTTAGCAGTTCACTGTTGGACATAAGCCTCTTTAAAAGGAGGTTTTACCATTCTACATATATCAAGCTGGCCAAACGGGTTGGTATGGGGTTATCTTACGAGAAATCCTTAACAGATAGATAGACGTTAAATAAATAAATAATAAAAATATGCCTTGGCCACGTGGATGGGCTTGAAGTACACATATGATATTAACGTATTTAAATGCTTTTATTCACTTACATTACCTTAAATTAAGAGATGCAGTTAAAACCCTAACCTAATGAAATAATTGTGATCAAAGTTAGTTTTTGACATCTACAACGATAGTCATCATCAGATGAGTCGACTACCAGATTGTGGAAACAACTTTGGATTATCTGCACTAATAGGTCAACAAATGTTGAACATGCCATAACTTGTTTGAACTGTTCTAAATCTTTTAACAGGTACACTTGAACCCTCGTTAGAAGTAGTCTTCCCAAGCAGTTTACAAATCTTTGAAACACCACACATATGACTGGAATAGAAAAGTAGATAGTGTAGTGTTAATTTAAAAATTCAGGGTTTTCAGAAATACTAAAGCGACACCATCTGTTGTAAAACCATGTAAATAAAATTTTAGTGTAATTTCGATAAGCATTCATTTTACGTTTTATCAGAAGTAAATAAAAAAACCGGCCAAAAGCGAGTCGGACTCGATCACCAAGGGTTACGTACGAACCTGTAGGTATTTTGTATGATATAACTAAAAATCTATGCTTATCGCTTCCTTTTATCTATAAGACGTGGCTTTGTAACTAATAACTAATTGTAACTAATGTTTAAAATTGTTAAAAGTCTAATGCATTTTCAATTTTTGAATTGTTATTATTTCAGTGTAACTGGCAAAGTATGTAAAATTTATATTAAAAATAAGTGTACTTTAGTAAGAAACGTGATAGGTTGTATAATACAATTGTAATTTCATGTATAATTATAATTGATGTATGATCGACAGAAAAATTATAATATATACATATACATCATAAGTTGGAATATATATTATTTATAAAATAAATATAATTGCAAACACGAGGACGTGTTGATAGCAGGATAGCCGAATCTGTTAGCGGTAATCCTAATTATAAAATACTGTTGTGATTGTGTGATTGACTTCCGGAATATCTGTCAATTGAATATTAGGTGCGAGTAACAGAGCTGTAATAATTGTGCAGATAATTCCGAAAGTCAAAGATATAATTAATTAAATTATTAAAACAGATTAAATGTCATAATTAATAAATAAGAAATGGAAAAGACTGACTTGATGTCGGGCTGCTATTATGGAGGGGATATATTCACCTCATAATGGCTGCCAGCAAATCAAGTAAATAAGTGTTCTATATCAAGAATATCAATTGTTTCATTTTACTAAATCCTCAGAAGTTTTTAATATATTGTTGAGTGGCAAGTGTGGCAACACCTCCAATAACCTGTTTACAAAAAAAAAACATGTCAATCGGTCGCTCCGTTTCGAATTAAATAGCCCGAATTGTGCATTCCTGTATCAATCGGCTGGTTCATATAATACTTGTTCTTACTTGTTGAGTACGACTGAGCGTCGAATGAGATAAACGAGTTTATGCATGTTTGTTTTATTCCTGTCGGTGCGTGCTGCTTATGCAAACCTATATGAACAACATAATATTTATTTTATTCCCATTTGCGGTTTCGCGCATAATAGATAAGCAGTACCTACTTAAGTTAAATACTAACTTACGTATTTCTTAAAACAAAATAATGTCGGCCGTAAATAAGAAGAGACGGCAATACTGTGCGGAATATATTAAATTCGGATTCATTGAAAATCCCACAAACCCATCGTTGCCTTTGTGCCTTCTATGTCTAAAAACATTTTCGAATGAAGCAATGAAGCCTTCAAGACTGCAAGATCATTTGAATAAAATGCATCCAGGTAAGAAAGACAAGAATGTAGCATATTTTCAAGACCTAGAGAAGAAGCATAATACTCAGCCAAGTGTAGCAAAACTACTTTCGGCGGCTGCTAACCAAGATAACGACGGACTTCGAGCTTACAATATCTTCAGCTTACAATATCTCTTCGTTAATTGCTCAAAAAGGCAAACTACATAACATCGGAGAAGAGTTAATTTTGCCAGCAATAAAGGAAGTAATAACTACTGTGCTTCATACGCCGGCCGCAGATATTATCCGAAAAATTCCTTTGAGTAAGAATTCTGTGCAAAGACGAATTGATGAAATGGCTAAAGATATTGAAGGATCATTGTGCGATCACCTGAGGGCAAACCAATTCTCAATTCAGCTCGATGAGTCCACTTTACCAACTAATGAAGCATTGTTGCTGTCTTACGTGAGGTTTATTAAAGATGAGAAAATATGTGAAGAACTATTGTTTGCTAGAAATTTAGAGACCGATACAAAAACATATTCAATATATTGGAAAAGTTTTGTGATGAGAAAGAGATTCCCTTGAAAATATTGTATCAGTTGCTATGGATGGCGCTCCGGTTATGACAGGGTGCCATAAAGGTTTCGTAGCGTACTTAAAAAATAAAATTCCAGGTGTCCTTGCTGTACATTGCGTTATTCATAGACAACATTTGGTTGCTAGAAACTTAAGTGAACGACTATTTCAATCACTGCAATATGTCATCAAAGCAGTCAATAAAATCCGCAACAGCTCTTTGAATGATAGATTATTTCATAAGCTTTGTGTTACTAATGACGAGGATTTTAACCGTTTGTTGTTTCATACTGAAGTTCGTTGGCTATCAAGAGGCAATTGTCTGACTCGATTTTACAACCTGTTTAACTCTGTGATAGAGTTCTTGGAAACTAAAGATACAGAATTGCACAACAACCTCATTACATCTAAGAATGATATAGCTTACATGACAGACCTGTATAAATTGTTTAACGTCATGAATCTCCAACTGCAAGGCGATGAACTAAATTTATATAAAACAAAAAACGTCGTTGCTGCTTTCGCAGCCAAACTGCTTCTACACAAAAAGAATATGGGCAGACGTGAGTTTCACAATTTTCCGAATTTATCAGTATCCTGCAGTAACGACGATTTGTTTGCCTACTGCCAACATTTGGAAAACCTCCACATTGACTTCACAGAACGATACCAGGACATTTTGAACTTGGAAATACCAGATTGGGTGTTGGATCCGTTTTCCAATGTCAACACAGCAATGTCACATCAGCTGGAAGAAGAACTTATAGAATTGACAACAAACGAGGAAATAAAAATAAAGTTCAAAAATGGTTATCAAGAATTTTGGCTACAAAAACCGATCCCGCAATTGTACCCTGGATTGTGATCAACCGTTCTACGATTCTTGATAGCATTCTGTAGGAATATACGAAATAAAGAATATTTGCAGCGTGATTTATAGTTTAATTAGCAATATAATTTTTACAATGGTTCACACGATAAGAAGCCAAAAGGGACAAGAGCGCCATCTATCAGCTGTCAAAAATACATGAACTAATATGGTTGCGTTCCATTTCCAATACCCACCTCAGAACGCAATCCCATATTTGATACACAATAACAATGTTTATCTACAGTTGTTCCTTTGGTCAATATATCTGAAATATTTTTCACACCCTTTACATAACAAAACTTTAATTTTAAATCACTTACATGTTCTTTGAGAAAATGATATCTAATATCAATGTGTTTTGATCTAGGTAGATAACAATCGCTCACAGTAAGCTTAATTGCACTTTGACTATCACTGTAGATAACTAGAGTCTGTTTACACTGTGCTCCAAGCTCTCCCTGCAGCTGCTGTAGCCATAGAGCTTCCTGAGCTGCTGAAGACATAGCCATATATTCGGCTTCTGCCGTAGACAGTGCCACTGTCTGTTGTTTTCGCGAACACCATGAGACAGCACCTCCCTGTAACATAAAAACATATCCCGTGCACGATTTTCGGTCTTGAGCATCACTTGCCCAATCTGCATCACAGAAGCCCATGATTTCACTCAAGCCGTACTTGGTATAAGTCAGTTTATAATGTTTTGTGCCTTGTAGATATCTTAGCACCCGTTTTGCTGCTGCCCAATGCTCAGATTTTGGTTCCTTGTTGAATCTACTTAGTGTGTTTACCGCATATGCAATATCTGGCCTTGTAGCTTGAGCCACATAGAGTAAACATCCAATTACATGCTGATATGGGCAGTCATAAGGCTCTTTATCATTGTCACTGAACTTCAGTCCAACTTCTACAGGTGTTTTTACAGCTTTACAGTCTCCCATGTTGAATCTTGACAATATTTCTGTTATGTATTTCTCCTGATCCAACATAAATGTACCTTTACTTCTAGTTATGTTTAAGCCAATACACTGTTGCGCTTCGCCCATATCCTTTATATTTAATTTCTTACATAAATTGCTTTTTAACTGTGCAGTTAACATTGGCAATGAACTAAATATAATCAGGTCATCGACCCATACAGCAATAAATATTCTTCTTTTGTCATCATAATAAACAGAAGGATCAGTTTTTTATTTCTTGATTCCCATCTCTTCCAATACTTTGCTAAGCTTAGTATTCCACAGTCTGCTTGCCTGTCTGAGTCCATAGATAGACTTAAGCAAACAGCATACCTGCTTTCCTTTAGCATACCTTTCTGGCTGTAACATATATATGTCAGTGTCTATTTTTCCTTGAAGAAAGGCAGATACAGCATCCATTTGATGGACCTGTAAACCATGCTGGGCCGCCAGTGCAAACAAGTAACGTATAGAAGTATACCTTACAACCGGAGAGTAAACTTCCTGGTAGTCTATGCCTCTCTTTTGTGCATAACCTTTAACAACAAGTCTTGCCTTGTATCGGATGATATTTCCTTGTTGATCGGTTTTAGTCTTAAAAACCCATTTGCATGGCAATGCCCTTTTTCCTGCTGGCAAGTCAACAAGTTTCCATGTTTCATTTTCCATTAATGAATTGTATTCTTCATCCATAGCTTTTCTCCATTCTTCAGTATCTGTTGAGGACATAGCCTCCTCCACATTCTGTGGATCTGAAACATTCATATATAAGCACAATAATCCCTTTTCTTGTTGAACATTTTTATTGCGTGGTCTGAGGGTAATGTTACTTAACTGTTGGTCTTGCTCTGCCAACATACGTGGAGGATGGTAGCTATCATCATAGTCACCGGTATCGGTTTCATACTCTTCTGGGCTTTCGTCTTCACTCACTGATTCGCTTAACTGAGGATTATATATGTGACCTTCCAACTGGACTGACTCATTATCAGTAGGGTTTGCTGTAACAGTCCATTCCTTTAAATCATTAATATTTTCAAAGAAAATAACATCCCTACTCTTTATGACCTGATGAGTTGTTGGATTCATAATTCGGTAACCTTTAGTACTTTCACAGTAGCCAACGAAGATCATATGCATAGCCCTTTTGTCCCATTTTAATCGTTTCTGCTTTGGTACATGGACCATCACCATAGAACCAAATATTCTCAAATGACTCAGTTTCGGTTCTTTTCCTGACCATAATTTATATGGTGTAGTGTCTTCCAACACTCTAGTAGGTGATCCATTAACTAAATATGCAGCAGTGGCTATGGCTTCTGCCCGCCCATATTGGTTTACTTAAGTTTGCATAAAACATCATGCATCTAGCCTTTTCTACCAGGGTCCTATTCATTCGTTCAGCAAGACCATTCTGCTGTGGTGTATACGGAGTTGAAGTCTGGTGGATGATGCCACATCTTACCAAATAATTTTCAAAATTAGAATTACAGTACTCTTTACCATTGTCAGTTCTGATGGCTTTGATCTTATCATTCAATTGTTTTTCTACTTTACTTTTAAAATCTTTAAAGACTTCTAAAACATTTAGTTTATCTTTCATAAAATAGATAAAGACCATTCTAGAGTAGTTGTCTATAAAGGAAATAAAATATTTCATACCTCCATAAGAAGTGTTCTCCATAGGCCCATCTGAGTGTATAACCTCCAATGGCCTGGACGCTCTGGTACCTGTGTGCTTGAATGGCAACCTTGTCTGTTTCCCTTCGAGACAAGAGCAACACTGAATATTCTTGTCCAACTCTTGTGTTATTTTCACTCCCTCCGTACACTCTGGTAATTTCTTAAGTGCTGAAACATTTAAATGTGCCATCCGAAGATGCCATAAATAAATACTGTTTTCATTTACCTTGTTGGCAGCCCAATGAGCAGTTTCATTTACTTCTGAGAAAGTATTTAGAATGTATAGTTTGTTAAATAAAGTTGCAGAACACAGTGTTTTTCCATTTTCATTTTCAATGTTACAACCATTTGCATTGAAAGTCACCATTTGTGACAGTGCTGACTGATATCAAGTTTGCTGCCAAACCAGGAACATAAAGAACATTTTTTAATTGAATCTTATTATGTTGTGAAACATTGATACTGATGTCTCCAACACACTCCACAGACAACGGCTCTCGGTTTGCCACCGTAACTGTCTTTACTGTTGGCACTCGTACATTGCACAACCATTCTTTATTGCTACACATGTGCATGGAAGCGCCTGAGTCGATGTACCATCTCTTATTTGTATTGCAATCAAACATTGAGAAAGTAGCAATAAAACTCTCTTGTTCCTTGTTGTTCTTTGATTGTGGTTTCTTTGGTTTCCTGCAAAACTTTGCAACATGTCCATATCCATTGCAGTTGAAACATCGGAGACCTTTAGTCTTCATTGGTGGCTTAGATTTGCTGTTATATGTCTTGTCATTCTTGTTATTTTTAGGATTAGAATAAAATGCACTGTTTGAATCTTCTATCTTAACTTCTTGTAATAATTTTGTTTTGATGAAATCTGATCCAATCTTAGCCCCAGAATTTTCCAATCCCATAATCATTGGTCTGTACTCAACGGGTAAACCAGCCAACATCAATGTTCCCAGCCACTCATCATTCACTTCAAATCCAATATTTCTAAGTTTGTGTGCCGCATTCATTAATTTGCTCACATAATCTTCAATACCATTACTGGATTCAAGTGAAGTATTAATCAATTCTTTCAATAAGCTAACTCTTCTTGTCAACCCATTGTCATCAAAGGCTTTATGTAGGTTACTACAAACTTCTCTAGCTGTCTTACACTCCTGAACATGGACATAGTTTTGAGTGTTAATAAGCAGGATGATTTTGGATCTGGCCAGTAAATCTTTCGCTGGGTCGACTGTATTGCCCTCGCTTGGTTCTATGCAAGTCCATAAGCCCTCATGCTCCAGATATATTTTAACACAGAATTTCCAAGTTGTGAAATTTTCTCGGCCATTTACAGTACAACAGCTTCTTTACAGTACAACGTACACCACGTTGCAATTTTTCTTCAACCATCAAACCTCAAATGCACGCCGACTCGCACGCGGTTCATAAAACTTCGGAATCACGTTATATTTAGCACTGATATTCTATATTTGTAACCACGCTCTGCTACCATGTAGGAATATACGAAATAAAGAATATTTGCAGCGTGATTTATAGTTTAATTAGCAATATAAGATTTACAATGGTTCACACGATAAGAAGCCAAAAGGGACAAGAGCGCCATCTATCAGCTGTCAAAAATACATGAACTAATATGGTTGCGTTCCATTTCCAATACATTCCCATCGTCATATTTGTGTGAACGTGGATTTAGTGCTGTGGCAACACTGCTTAAGAGAAATCGTTTGCATGTTACCGAACGTGGCGACTTGCGACTGTTCTTGAGTAAATTGGAACCTGATATCAACAAACTTATTAAACAGCATCAGGTTCATCCTTCACATTAGTTTTTATATAAGAATCAATTATGTTTGCTTTATTTTAAAAAAAGATACTATGTTTGAATACTATAAAGTGGCGTTTCAATAATCATTCTCATTTGCAGGTGTAAGAGTTAACTTGAGACCTGAGAGTCGTTGTGTATTACCTACTGCGCTCAGGTTTCAAGTTAACTCTTGCGAGTTATAGTAAAAGTCTCGTTTAGAATTAATGTGTAATCTCCGCTAATATAGCTCACATACTTCAGAAATACAGGGAATATAACGAAACATATTATTTAGGTTTCGTAGACTACAACAAGGCATTTGATTCCCTGGAACACCATTACATATGGGAATCATTAGAACAACAAGGAGTCCATAAAAAGTACATACGCATACTAAAGATAATCTATGGGAAAAGCACAGCACAAATAAACCTGGAAAGATCAGGGGAAGAGTTCCCGATAGGAAAAGGCGTCCGTCAAGGTGACCCTATTTCGCCGAAGTTATTCTCAGCTGTGTTGGAGATGATCTTTAGGAGACTGTGTTGGGATAATTTCGGACTTAATGTAAACGGAGACAAACTGAGTCATTTGAGATTTGCTGATGATTTAATACTTTTCTCCGAATATCCGATGGCCTTGGAAAAAATGATACAGAAATTATCTGATGAAAGTGCAAATGCAGGGCTCACAATGAATATAACCAAAACAAAAGTGATGACAAATTCCGCAAAAAGAAATATCACAGTAAATAATCAACAATTGGAATATGTAAGTGAATATGTTTATTTGGGCCAATTAATATCACCGACTGAGACCATGCAAAAAGAATTAGAGAGAAGAATAGCAAACACTTGGAAGAGATTCTGGTCGTTGAGCGAAATAATGAAAAATAAAGAAATGCCTATGGCAGACAAACGAATAGTCTTTAATACTTGCATACTGCCATGTTTAACATACGGATGCCAAACTTGGGCTTTAACTGAACAACAACAAAATAAATTAAATATATGTCAGAATGGGATAGAGAGAAGCGTATTGGGAGTAAGAAGAAGGGATAAAATACAATTAAAAAAGATCAAAGGAAAGACTAAGTTTGGAAAAGTTCTATCAATATGCAGAAAATTAAAATGGCGTTTGTCAGGACATATGATGAGAGAGAAGAAAGAGAAATGGACAAGAATAATAACGGAATGGTACCCAAGAGAAAGCAGAAGAAGTAGAGGAAGACAGTCAAAGCGATGGGAAGACGATTTGAAGCAAATAGCTGGGCCAAATTGGTTACGTACAGCAAAGGATAGAAACAAATGGAAATCCTTAGAGGAGGCCTTTGTCGAAAGACAAGCTGTTATGATGAAAGATAATCCGAATGCCGAGAATTTGTTTTAGTTTAAGTTAATTTATAGGTTTACATCACTATTGTTATAATTTTCTCTTAAAAGTCATGTATAGTTAAATAAGGTAAAATCTAACAGCAATAAAGGCTTATTTTATTTTATTTTATCTATATACATATATATAACTCAAAGGTGACTGACATAGTGATCTATCAACGCACAGCCCAAACCACTGGACGGATCGGACTGAAATTTGGCATGCAGGTAGATGTTATGACGTAGGCATCCTCTAAGAAAGGATTTTGATTAACTATACCACCAAGGGGATAAAATAGGGGATGAAAGTTTGTATGAAACTTTGTCAATTTTAAACCGATCGCGCTGAAATTTGGCATGCAGGTAGATGTTATAACGTAGGCATCCCCCAAGAAAGGATTTTGAGATGCAGGCTATATAAGGTTAGTAACTTTTCAGTTTAAGGTATATAAATTTCTGTATGCTAGCGCCATCTACATTAAGTTATTTTGGAGAGAACTTTGAATTAACCATTTTTGTGCATAGTGCATAGATAATATATCTAGCGGATTATATTTGACGACTAGCTTTTGCCCGCGACTTCGCTCGCGTTTAGAAGTATTATTATTAATTAGGTATAGTTTTCGCGGCTTTACTTTTGTTTAGCGTGTGTAAAAAAAATTCACAAGTGTAGATGCAAATGACGGTCGAATATTCTTCTTAGACGATCCAGGTGGAACTGGTAAAACCTTCCTTATTAATTTATTTTTGGCGAAAGTAAGAAGTACTCACGGCATTGCCTTGGCTGTGGCGTCGTCCGGAATAGCTGCTACATTACTCGGAGGTGGTCGAACTGCTCATGCTACTTTCAAGTTACCACTCAATTTAATCACTGTCGAGACTCCCCATTTGCAACATCTCCAAACAAAGTAATTTGGCTGAAGTTTCAAAGAGTACAAAACTAATCGTGTGGGACGAAATAACTATGGCACATAAAGGTGGTATTGAATCCTTAAACAGATCAATAAGGGATATAAGGGTTAATACAAAATTAATGGGTGGCGTAACAGTTTTGCTGGCCGGAGACTTTCGGCAGACTCTACCAGTGGTACCAAAAGGAACCAGAGCTGACGAAGTAAAGTCGTGCATTAAGAAATCTAATTTGTGGCCTCAAAAATATGAGAGCACATTTGGGCGGGGATGAGTCTGTTGGTAGATTTTCAGATCTCCATCTTAAAATCGGTAATGGTGATTTTCCATCGTTTGATGAAATGATAACCATCCCGGAAGAATTATGCACAGTTGTTACTACGGTTCAAGAATTGCTGTCTAAAGTTTATCCAACGATATTCATATACATGACAAGCCTATTGAATGGTTATGTGAGCGTGCTATATACTTACTCCAAAGAACGATCAAGCAGCAGCTATCAACGATATCCTGCTCAGGTCGTTTGAGGGCGAAGAAGAGGTCCATACTTCGATTGATAATGTGGTTAATACAGTTTTTTTTTTATTATATAGGGGGCAAACGAGCTGACGTATCACCTGATGGTAAGCGATTACCACCGAAAATGGACACCCGCAACACTAGAGGCGTCACAAGTGCGTTGCCGGCCTTTTAGGAAGGAGTACGCTCTTTTCTTGAAGGTTTGAAGGTCGTATTGGTCCGGGAACACCGCAGGCGACAGCTCATTCCACAGTTTTGCTGTGCGTGGCAGAAAATTTCGGGAAAATCGCACAGTTGTGGACTGCCAACCATCTAGATGTTGGGGATGAAATTTCTGTCGCGTAGGACGATGGTGGAAAGATGCGGCAGGGATCAATCCAAACAATTCCTCGGAGCACTCCCATGGTAAATGGGGTAAAAAATGCACAGCGAAGCCACATCTCTACGCAGCGCTAGAGAGTCTAGCCGAATTGAAAGATCCGGCAATCGACGATACGAGTCGCCCTCCGCTGAATGCGGTCCAGAGGGAGGAGCTGGTATTGGGGTGACCCTGTCCAAAGATGAGGACAGTATTCCATGTGAGGCCGAACCTGCGTCTTGACGCTACTAATTACCCTGTAGAATTTTTAAATTCATTGAAACCGCCAGGTTTGCCTTATCATAAGCTTATTCTGCGTGTAGGCGTTCCAATTATGTTGTTGCCAAATTTTTTACACACGCTAATCAAAAGTAAAGCCGCAAAAACTATACTTAATTAATAATAACACCTCTTAACGCGAGCGAAGCCGCGGGCAAAAGCTAGTTATGATATAATATATGTATTGGTTGTTCACTTCAACGACAAAAGAAGTGAGATCGAAATGGGTGCCAAGTTCAATGGTCAGCCCTGAAATGCATTTATATCAATATATAATATTGTAATAACTTTGAATATCATTTCTTCTTAAAAGTTAAGATAATAAATAAATATTTCGGACATCTTACACACAACGCCATCTAGTCCCAAGCTAAGCAGAACTTGTGTTATGGGTACTAGACAACTGATATTAATACATATATACTGTTTTTTTTTGTAAATACATACATATTATACACAGAAAACACCCAAACTCCGAAACAAATATTTGTAGATCATACAAACATTTGGTCCAACCCGGAAATCGAACCCGAGACTTCAGGAACAGCAGTCGTATACGCTACTACTGCGGCACAGACAGTTAAATAATATATTATGTCTGTAACGCGCGTTTAAAGAAAAAACATACAAACAACATACTCGTATTTCTCCTGTACAGCATATATTCGTTTAAATAGTTGGTGAGGGGTGAAACT
This sequence comes from Spilarctia lutea, assembly GCA_916048165.1. Lineage (NCBI taxonomy): Eukaryota > Metazoa > Arthropoda > Insecta > Lepidoptera > Erebidae > Spilarctia > Spilarctia lutea. Next base: position 641,363 of record OU696496.1, on the reverse strand, counting down.
ACAGTTAAAAAAAAATCGGTGCAGTTTCTGGGACTGCCAATAGAAGTGAAAACTAAGTAACTTGTGAATTGTATCGTCGAGGAACCGAGCGGTGACGATGATGTTAGTTCCAGGATATTTTGTTCACTCTAAAAGTGATCAACGCGCATTAAGAAGTTTAAACACAAAACAGTACAACAACAAAAAGCTTGGATAAGGAGGACCTACTGTGTCACCTACTCGGGTCCGGTGCAGTCCGAACATCGAGTCCTGGCGTCCCGACGAGGACCCGACGAGTCCGAGCGTCGAATCCTCGTCGGACAGATCGGACGAAACCAGTCAATCTAGTATTGATGGCGGCAATGCTGGCGAGGTATGACGGATGGGAAGCAAAGCGTGATCGGGAAAGAGCCAATCCCACTCGAAGGCAGAGACGAAGCGACGCAGGTCTGCAAAAGACCCGAGACGGGTGACACCCCGAGTGCGGCCGGGGGGATATCGCCTAAGGCGCGTCGGTGTTCCGCCTCTTACTCTGTAGAAAGGTGTGAGGCGTGACAGTGTCCCGCTCGGGGGTGACTCTGGTTACCCCTGGAGGCAACTCAGTCGTAAGGTATGGCAGAGGGGTCTTCAGAAGCCGCCGATGCGTTCCTAGGCCGTCGCGGGGTTTAGTGAGTAGACCAATCCTCTGGGAGCTTCACCCACGCCATTCGTCTTCCCAGGAAGGGTATAGTGTGAAAAGCATTCCTCGCATAAAAAGAGGTATAACAATGGACACATATTAATTAGAGGGCATATATTGATCTTATTAAAAATAAAATATCTCGATTTACATACGCCCATTCCTACATATTCCAGCTTAAATAGGCATTATTCTACGCATCAACACCCCTGTTATGTTCTTGCGAAATTTAAAACTCCCTAAATAATGAAATGGAACCAGGTTGATAGTCAGCGCTTTACATAGATATATGGTGGAAGCCACAATTTATTGGGTTGTACACCACAGGAGAAACTGTATGCATAACATAAATTCATTTGATTACAAATGATCTTCCGTTTCAATTTGAAACGATTGCAGTTTTCCCTCAAAGTTTACTTCGTGATGACACCAAACAAGTCTTAAGAAAGAATAAACACTCAAATTTGTTGGAATAGATTTAAGAGAAAACTGCTTCTCTTATGGCCAGTTCTTTACGAATAAGCCCAATTGTTTAGTAGTTTTAGCACTTAACTAGATTAAAAACGTTTTGTAGTGTTTTTTTTATTTATTGTGTTTAACATTCATTTCTTCACTCAAAATGCATCCAAACGAGAGCAAAGCCGCGGGAAAAAGCTAGTAAACAATAATAATGTGGACTGTGCCTTGCTACAAGTCGATCGTACTATATTGATTGGTCGATGTTGTCCGGTGAATCACCTACGGTACACGGCTATAGTAAGCTTCTGGTGACCTCAGAGCCTTGCACGGTTGCTCCACCATTTCAAACGCAATCATGTTTATAGATGTAATTGGATTCACCATATTTCAATTTGGGTCCATTCGAATTATTTCTCTTTCTGTTTCATTCCATTCGCATACTAGATGCCCCGACAGAGTTCGTCCTCTCAAAAAATATTGGACTGTCTCAATCCAATTAAAAATAAATTAGTTTTTGACATTTTCCTTTCCAATTTTTACGTTTTTTCTTCCATAAGAACCTTTCTTGTGTCTTAACAAAAATAATTAAGTAAATTGGTTTTGCGGTTTTCGAGTTCATTCATTTCAATATAAATATATAATTTACTTTTATTTTTCCTAACTCAGATTACACTAACACGAAACTACCTATAATTTGTCAGACCTGACGAAGAGTTTCACTCAATAATAGCACTGACAAAATATATTACTAATAATAAATTATAATAAGCTTCTAATTATAGTGTGTCAGTGATAATAGTATTCTTTTTTTCTTTTTACAATTCAGTATTTCTTATTCTTTTAAAGAAAGAATATTAAATAACTGTAACAGAAAAATATATTTATTTCCTTCCGGATGCTTTATCTTCCTTATATTTACACAATATACCTTTGTTTATGTATCTAAAAGCTATATCTAAAAGCTATACCTGTCACGCCGCATCTTTGTAAATAAAATGTACATAATGTTAAATATTTATTTCAGTAATAGTCTCCTAATATCCTTTAGTCATGTCCATCTTGTTTTGTCGGGTTCTTCTTGCTGGCAATTCTGCTACTGTTTCTGAAGGCAAACGCGCTAGATGAGAAGACCAACACTAACGCAAACATTGTGATGAAGAGTCTCCCAAAATTCATGGTGATTTGACCTAGGTAGCAAACATGCAAATTGTATAGTTTGAGTACAGTTTAAAGGTTCACTTGCGGCAATGTTATTGATGAATGTTTAAACATAGGCATCAGCAAAATGCAGACAAGAGAGTTTTATGTATGGACGTGAATGCTACAAGTAGAGAATGACGTGTAGTTGATTTGATCATAAAGGAAGTAAGCAACAAACTGATAAAGGAGATTGAACGTAGACCACTTTATGGGATGTTTCCTTTATCCCTGTTAGTTATTTTATCTGGAGCACCATAACAGCTGAAAGATTTGATTATATTTATTTTACAAGATGGCTGGCAGGAGCTGATTGCAAGTAGCCGAGGACCGAACCAGGTGAGAGCCCCATATCTAGCAGTGGACTGTGAGAACGTGGCTGTTGATGATACTAAATGAGTAAATAAGTTTAGTACAGTCTATGAGGTAAAGTAACTGTTAAGTTAACACCAAAGGTATTTATTCCTTTGTATTTATCAAGTGTCTATTTACATGGAGAGAGATCAAGTTACAAATAAGTATGTATCCATACTAATATTACCAATTCGAAAGTAACTGTGTATATCTGTATGTTACGCTTAAATAGCTAAACTGCTACACCGATTTCAATAACAGTTTAGAATAGAGATACTATGATTCTTGAGGATTGAAATAGGCTTTTTTTTACTACAATAAACTGCATGCATGCGGGTGGAGTTGCGGGTAAAAGCTAGTATGTATATATGTAAGACGAACCGAAAGGAGTGTTATTTATAGATTTTAACTTAATAACAGTTTGAGTTAATTCGAAATCTTCTTCTTCGAAAACTCCTGCTTGCCGTCTTTTCTTTTATCACATTAAATTCCATTTGAACAAATGTTTATGTCCTAAATTGGCAAATCTGGGCACCATTACTGCAATACAAAACGAATACATTGATATACATAGTTCAACAGATTATGCTTAGTCATATATTGACGCCAGGGGAAGGGTGATGACAATGATAGATAGTGAGCAAATATATTATAAACATAATTAACTTACCGAAGCAGCGTAATATTGCCAAGAAATATTGCGCAAGGAGTGTGTCGTACAGTGCCAGTGAGGCATATAAATGTAAGTAACCCCCATCATTTTGTTTTTATTACATCCGTCTGCTGCCAATTACGGTAATGTTATTGTTACATAAACTGTAAACTTGGAGTTTCGTGATATATTTTTTTAGGGTTTTGTACCTCATGAGGAAAAAACGGACCTCTTAAAGGATCACTTTGTTGCCCGACTGTCTGTCAAGATTCTTTTTCTCCAGGAACGCGTGGAGGTATCAAAGCTGAAATTCATATCAAATACTCAGGTCTACTGACCCTTAGAACTGTGAAAAAATCAAACTACTAAGTCAACGCAATCTAAAGATACAGCCGTTGATGCTGCAAATTCTCGACACTCGCAAAGGAATCAAAACCTACAGGGTACTTACCGTGACTTCAGAATCTTGAAATTCGGTACGAAGCAACGTCTTATAGATAAAAGGAAGCGATAAGCATAGATTTTTAGTTATATCATACAAAATACCTACAGGTTTGTACGTAACCCTCGGTGATCGACTCGCTTTTGGCCGGTTTTTTTATTTACTTCTGATAAAACGTAAATTAATGCTTATCGAAATTATACCAAAATTTTATTTACATGGTTTTGCAACAGATGGTGTCGCTTTAGTATTTCTGAAAACCTTGAATTTTTAAATTAACACTACACTATCTACTTTTCTATTCCAGTCAAATGTGTGGTGTTTCAAATATTTGTAAACTGCTTGGGAAGACTACTTCTAACGAGGGTTCAAGTGTACCTATTAAAAGATTTAGAACAGTTCAAACAAATTATGGCATGTTCAACATTTGTTGAACTATTAGTGCAGATAATCCAAAGTTGTTTCCACAATCTGGTAGTCTGGTAGTACTCATCTGATGATGACTATCGTTGTAGATGACAAAAACTAACTTTGATCACAATTATTTCATTAGGTTAGGGTTTTAACTGCATCCCTTAATTTAGGGTAATGTAAGTGAATAAAAGCATTTAAATACGTTAATATCATATGTGTTTTTCAAGCCAATCCATGTGGCCAAGGCATATTTTTAATTTTTATTTTTGGAACGAAGTTCCTTATCGCGCGATATGAACGAAAAAACGAAGGGGGCTAGACGGAAATTGTCGCGACATAATTTGTTGTCACGACACTTTTTGCTATTTTAAATTTTATTTGTTATTAGTTTATTTTTCATTGCTTGAAGCAACCCAGATACTATATATATATCTATATATATATATATATATACTATATATATATATACAGGGTCTGTCGTAAATAATGGATAAGTCGTAAACTGGAGTTGGTCCGGCTATGAGACTATTAGAAAATCGTATCTTTTTGCCAGGGTTTCTAACCGTATGGAAATGGCGTAGACTTTTATGTTTTTTTATAAATTTCGCTACTCTTTGCATTCATTCCGTTGCCATTTCGTTAAATTTAGGTATTTCTGTGTCATTTTTTTTGTATTATAGTCTTGAAGATGTGTATTATTTAGTTTTAGTACTGTTTTAGGCGTTTTTAACGTTGGTCATTTTCAAAATTGTCATTTTAAGATTTTTTATGTTTTTGTTTTACTTAGGGTCAACTTTTGATCATTTACTGTGTAAAAAAAAAGTACGGCGCTATAGCTGCCCATGATCTTAATAAATTATCTAGTATGTGTAGATTCTAAAAAGGTATAACAATGCATACTTCACAAGTAATATTAAGCTACATGAGCGAGATCAATATCAAGGTGAGAAAATATTTTTTTCATGTAATGTTGTAAATGGTTATAAAACTTCGTCAGAATGATTTATTTCTGCCAAGATTCTTTACACAAACACTATGGGGCCACTATTAAGGATATTCAAAGAAAACTAGGTAGTTTTTTGTCAAAAAAATTTCATGCCTCCTCATTTCATAAAGGTGTTTAATTTTAAAATTGATGTGCTCTAATAGTTACATGCGACAAACATGTTACAAGTTTATTCGTAAAAAGGATCATCAGGTAAAAAAATTAACAAAGACAGCAATACAAAGGGTCTCCCCGCGTGAAAAGGACATTGTTACTAGCACACTGCATGATGCACCGTCCCTTTCACACTCACGATGTGTGAAAAGGTTAGCATGCGTTTAGCTAGGGCGCACTCCTGATACATCTCTCAGTGTGATTTTGACCATCGCATGTGCTCTCGTTTTCATTACTGTCGTCAATTTGTTACTGCTTTCTAATATCGGACTTAGATTTTCTTTGTGATTTGGACTTGTTAACCTGGTGATATTGACAACTCAGCTCTCATTTATGGGCATCGTGTTGTGCTATCGATTGCACGTGTTATTTTGGAAAATTTTGTATATCATGCCTCAACAATACACGCCGGCCGAATACGTAAACATGCATTACATTTATGGTTTATATGATGGCAACGCCAATAGAGCTGCTAGAGTTTATCGGGAAAAATATCCAAATGCCCGGCATCCTGACTATCGTGTCTTCATAAGAGTGCACAACACATTTTTGGAAGGACGATTTCCTGGGACCGGCGTAGGCGGGGCGAGTGAAGGACGACCACAACGCCACAGTGCAGCCGAAGTACTGGAAATAGTTGCAGAAGACCCTGGTACGTCCATAAGTGTAATTTCAAGGCGCACCGGTATACCTCAAAAATCTGTACACAGGATTTTAAAAAGGCATGAATTATATCCCTATCATTATCAAAGGGTCCAAACATTAATGCCAAGGGACGCTGCTGCGAGAATAACATTTTGTCGCATAATGCTGCGAAAGATGAGGGAAGACCAAAGTTTTTTTAATAAAATGTTATGGAGTGACGAGTCAACGTGTCGAAAAGATGGTTTTTTGAATCTTCACAACATACACAGCTGGCAACTCGAAAACCCAAGACTTATCCGAGAAGACCGATCGCAATATCAATTTAAAATTAATTTATGGACTGGCATTATTAATGGCAAAATCATTGGTCCATTCGAATTGCCGGCAATATTAAATGCGGATATGTATTTGAATTTTTTAGCAAATACTTTACCTAGTTTACTGCAAGACGTCCCACAAGAGATAAGAAATGAGATGTGGCTACAAAATGATGGGTGTCCAGCACATTACGCTGTTCGTGTCAGGGAACATTTAAATAATACTTATCCAGATAGATGGATAGGGCGATTGGGGCCAATTCGCCAGACCTGAACCCCTTGGACTTCTTTTACTGGGGCTGTATAAAAGAAAAAGTATACAGTGAAACAATAAGTTCTGTAGAAGAGTTGCGTGCGCGCATTCAAGTAGCAGCGAGAAAAATTGAAGAAGCCGGTTATGTGCGCCGGATTAAGCGATCGTTTATTAGGCGATGTAGAGCGTGCATAGCTGCCGGCGGAGGACACTTCGAACATTTAGTTTAAGTTGTTGAATAAATATTTTTACGTACTAAAACAACCTAGTTTTCTTTTGAATATCCTTAATAGTGACCCCATAGTGTTTGTGTAAAGAATCTTGGCAGAAATAAATCATTATGACGAAGTTTTATAACCATTTACAACATTACATGAAAAAAATATTTTCTCACCTTGATATTGATCTCGCTCATGTAGCTTAATATTACTTGTGAAGTATGCATTGTTATACCTTTTTAGAATCTACACATACTAGATAATTTATTAAGATCATGGGCAGCTATAGCGCCGTACTTTTTTTTTACACAGTAAATGATCAAAAGTTGACCCTAAGTAAAACAAAAACATAAAAAATCTTAAAATGACAATTTTGAAAATGACCAACGTTAAAAACGCCTAAAACAGTACTAAAACTAAATAATACACATCTTCAAGACTCTAATACAAAAAAAATGACACAGAAATACCTAAATTTAACGAAATGGCAACCGAATGAATGCAAAGAGTAGCGAAATTTATAAAAAAACATAAAAGTCTACGCCATTTCCATACGGTTAGAAACCCTGGCAAAAAGATACGATTTTCTAATAGTCTCATAGCCGGACCAACTCCAGTTTACGACTTATCCATTATTTACGACAGACCCTGTATAATAGATAGATAAGATTTCGAACTTTTATATATACATATCATCATTATCATCATTTCATCATTTTCATCAATTCATCATTTTCATCACTTTCATCATTTTCATCATCTTCATCGTTTTCATCATTTTCATCATTTTCATCACTTTCATCATTTTCATCATTTTCATCATCTTCATCATTTTCATCATTTTCATCATTTTCATCAATTCATCATCTTCATCACTTTCATCATTTTCATCATTTTCATCATCTTGATCATTTTCATCATTTTCATAATTTTCATCACTTTCATCATTTTCACCATTTTCATCATCTTCATCATTTTCATCATTATCATCATTTTCGTCATTTTCATCACTTTCATCATTTTCATCATTTTCATCATCTTCATCACTTTCATCATTTTCATCATTTTCATCATTTTCATCATTTTCATCATTTTCATCATTTTCATCATTTTCATCAATTCATCATCTTCATCACTTTCATCATTTTCATCATTTTCATCATCTTCATCATTTTCACCATTATCATCATTATCATTATTATTATTATTAATATTATTGTGTACACATATATCATAAAACTAGAAATTACGTAAAATATTGAAGTAAATATAATATTTGTATCGTCTTTCTATTTCGAACTTCGTTCCATCCGGGTGTCCCTTGACACCTCTCAAGTTTTTTTATTTATTTGACGTGTATCTATCTGTTTCTCGTTAAGATAAATTATGCAGTAATATTCTGTAATCTAAACGATGACGGTATGAATAAGGGTCTATTCATCTCGTGGGTATCGTAAGAGCCAAAAGGTATAGACTACTTAGGACAACATCACCGCAGAGAGAAGGAAAATTTGAAGCTTACCCCGTACTAACCTGTCTGGCCAGCGTCATATATGTAGAATGGCAAAACCTACTTTTAAAGAGGCTTATGTCCAACAGTGAACTGCTAAAGACTGTGAACGAGATAAATCGAGGTTGTCGTAGTGACAAAGTAGAAAAAAGATAATTATCATTGTAACTACTATAGAATTCTGTGAATTTTGAAGATATTTACTTATTACATTTATTTATTTAAGGTCTACGATCCTTTGTAAATAATAGATCCACATTGAAGGTCTTAAGTATTTAATTCATAAATATTGATTAGATTTCGATTGAGACACCTTTTAAGGTCGGTTAGTTACACCAGAAAATAAAAACTTCGAATTCTTGGAATTGCGTTCAGAATTCTTGGAATTACGTTCAGAATTCTTAGAGTTCTTCGAGTCATTGTTCTTGGTGTTCTTCGATTTGCCTTTTATGGGATGCGCGGTGGATGAAATGACCAACACGAACATCAGGATAGTAATGAAAAGCTTCCCAAGATTCATGATGACGGTACCTACTAAATATACAAGAGTCCCAGTTTAAATCTTATATATATTATAATTATTATCCTACGGGTACGGCAGTCTTTTCAAATGATTGTTCACATTTGATACGACTTCGAATTTTTTGTATGAAAACGAATAAAGAATCGAGTGTGTTGCTGAAGACGAGCAAGGTTTTTGGCTATTCATTAACTGCTTACTCCCTGGTAGTCACAATAGTAACAAATAAATGACGAGGGGAATGAAAGAATATAATTAATTCTGTAAAGTACAAAAATCCAAATGAATTTGGATAGAATTTGGAGATTACTCAAAGGGAAAAGTAGTTCAATTTCTTATTTCGATACGCGTTAACAAATATTAGTTTAACAAAACTAAAAAAAACACGCAAACACATAAATGAACCAAACTAAAAAGCAGAAAATAATTTAAAATAATTTTAACGTATAAAAACGACATTATTGACATATTGTCAGAAAGTATGGTTTATTTGTAAAAGCGAGTATTTTGTTTTTTTAAAACTATTTTTTATTAATTTTTCAAAAATTTAATTGTTATCGGTCCTCGATAAGTTTACTAAGTTTTAATAAAATCCGACCGTTAGAAGTGGGTTAAAATTAAGTCAAAAGTCGGTTACAAACACACAAACATACAGGTGAAGCTAATAAAAAGCATGTAAAAACACGTGACTCAGATAGGACAGCGAAACTTGACTTAACTTGGACAGTACCTACTGGTGAACTGTTAGAATATTGGCTCATGTGTCATTTTACGATGATTCCAATAGATTGTGCTGCATAATACCGATAATTATTTGATGGAACCAGGAGGTATAGTATTAAGTATGCATAGGTTGTAACTAAGTAATAATATAAGTAACTAGCTTTTGCCCGCGGCTTCGCTCGCGTTAAGAGGTGTTATTATTAATTAAGTATAGTTTTTGCGGCTTTACTTTTGTTTAGCGTGTGTAAAAAATTAGGGCCTACAAAATTTGGCAACAACATAATTGGAACGCCTACACGCAGAATAGGCTTATGATAAGGCAAACCTGGCGGTTTCAATGAATTTAAAAATTCTACAGGGTAATTAGTAGCGTCAAGGCGCAGGTTCGGCCTCACATGGAATACTGTCCTCATCTTTGGACAGGGTCACCCCAATACCAGCTCCTCCCTCTGGACCGCATTCAGCGGAGGGCGACTCGTATCGTCGATTGCCGGATCTTTCAATTCGGCTAGACTCTCTAGCGCTGCGTAGAGATGTGGCTTCGCTGTGCATTTTTTACCCCATTTACCATGGGAGTGCTCCGAGGAATTGTTTGGATTGATCCCTGCCGCATCTTTCCACCATCGTCCTACGCGACAGAAATTTCATCCCCAACATCTAGATGGTTGGCAGTCCACAGCTGTGCGATTTTCCCGAAATTTTCTGCCACGCACAGCAAAACTGTGGAATGAGCTGTCGCCTGCGGTGTTCCCGGACCAATACGACCTTCAAACCTTCAAGAAAAGAGCGTACTCCTTCCTAAAAGGCCGGCAACGCACTTGTGACGCCTCTAGTGTTGCGGGTGTCTATTTTCGGTGGTAATCGCTTACCATCAGGTGATACGTCAGCTCGTTTGCCCCCTATATAATAAAAAAAAAACTGTATTAACCACATTATCAATCGAAGTATGGACCTCTTCTTCGCCCTCAAACGACATGAGCAGGATATCGTTGATAGCTGCTGCTTGATCGTTCTTTGGAGTAAGTATGTAGCACGCTCACATAACCATTCAATAGGCTTGTCATGTATATGAATATCGTTGGATAAACTTTAGACAGCAATTCTTGAACCGTAGTAACAACTGTGCATAATTCTTCCGGGATGGTTATCATTTCATCAAACGATGGAAAATCACCATTACCGATTTTAAGATGGAGATCTGAAAATCTACCAACAGACTCATCCCCGCCCAAATGTGCTCTCATATTTTTGAGGCCACAAATTAGATTTCTTAATGCACGACTTTACTTCGTCAGCTCTGGTTCCTTTTGGTACCACTGGTAGAGTCTGCCGAAAGTCTCCGGCCAGCAAAACTGTTACGCCACCCATTAATTTTGTATTAACCCTTATATCCCTTATTGATCTGTTTAAGGATTCAATACCACCTTTATGTGCCATAGTTATTTCGTCCCACACGATTAGTTTTGTACTCTTTGAAACTTCAGCCAAATTACTTTGTTTGGAGATGTTGCAAATGGGAGTCTCGACAGTGATTAAATTGAGTGGTAACTTGAAAGTAGCATGAGCAGTTCGACCACCTTCGAGTAATGTAGCAGCTATTCCGGACGACGCCACAGCCAAGGCAATGCCGTGAGTACTTCTTACTTTCGCCAAAAATAAATTAATAAGGAAGGTTTTACCAGTTCCACCTGGATCGTCTAAGAAGAATATTCGACCGTCATTTGCATCTACACTTGTGAATTTTTTTTACACACGCTAAACAAAAGTAAAGCCGCGAAAACTATACCTAATTAATAATAATACTTCTAAACGCGAGCGAAGTCGCGGGCAAAAGCTAGTCGTCAAATATAATCCGCTAGATATATTATCTATGCACTATGCACAAAAATGGTTAATTCAAAGTTCTCTCCAAAATAACTTAATGTAGATGGCGCTAGCATACAGAAATTTATATACCTTAAACTGAAAAGTTACTAACCTTATATAGCCTGCATCTCAAAATCCTTTCTTGGGGGATGCCTACGTTATAACATCTACCTGCATGCAAAGTCTCAGCCCTATCGGTTTAAAATTGACAAATTTTCATACAAACTTTCATCCCCTATTTTATCCCCTTGGGGGTAGAATTAATCAAAATCCTTTCTTAGCGGATGCCTACGTCATAACATCTACCTGCATGCCAAATTTCAGTCCGATCCGTCCAGTGGTTTGGGCTGTGCGTTGATAGATCACTATGTCAGTCACCTTTGAGTTATATATATATATATATATAGACTAGCTTTTGCCCGCGGCTTCGCTCGCGTTAAGAGGTGTTATTATTAATTAAGTATAGTTTTTGCGGCTTTACTTTTGTTTAGCGTGTGTACAAAATTAGGGCCTACAAAATTTGGCAACAACATAATTGGAACGCCTACACGCAGAATAAGCTTATGATAAGGCAAACCTGGCGGTTTCAATGAATTTAAAAATTCTACAGGGTAATTAGTAGCGTCAAGACGCAGGTTCGGCCTCACATGGAATACTGTCCTCATCTTTGGACAGGGTCACCCCAATACCAGCTCCTCCCTCTGGACCGCATTCAGCGGAGGGCGACTCGTATCGTCGATTGCCGGATCTTTCAATTCGGCTAGACTCTCTAGCGCTGCGTAGAGATGTGGCTTCGCTGTGCATTTTTTACCCCATTTACCATGGGAGTGCTCCGAGGAATTGTTTGGATTGATCCCTGCCGCATCTTTCCACCATCGTCCTACGCGACAGAAATTTCATCCCCAACATCGAGATGGTTGGCAGTCCACAACTGTGCGATTTTCCCGAAATTTTCTGCCACGCACAGCAAAACTGTGGAATGAGCTGTCACCTGCGGTGTTCCCGGACCAATACGACCTTCAAACCTTCAAGAAAAGAGCGTACTCCTTCCTAAAAGGCCGGCAACGCACTTGTGACGCCTCTAGTGTTGCGGGTGTCTATTTTCGGTGGTAATCGCTTACCATCAGGTGATACGTCAGCTCGTTTGCCCCCTATATAATAAAAAAAAACTGTATTAACCACATTATCAATCGAAGTATGGACCTCTTCTTCGCCCTCAAACGACATGAGCAGGATATCGTTGATAGCTGCTGCTTGATCGTTCTTTGGAGTAAGTATATAGCACGCTCACATAACCATTCAATAGGCTTGTCATGTATATGAATATCGTTGGATAAACTTTAGACAGCAATTCTTGAACCGTAGTAACAACTGTGCATAATTCTTCCGGGATGGTTATCATTTCATCAAACGATGGAAAATCACCATTACCGATTTTAAGATGGAGATTTGAAAATCTACCAGCAGACTCATCCCCGCCCAAATGTGCTCTCATATTTTTGAGGCCACAAATTAGATTTCTTAATGCACGACTTTACTTCGTCAGCTCTGGTTCCTTTTGGTACCACTGGTAGAGTCTGCCGAAAGTCTCCGGCCAGCAAAACTGTTACGCCACCCATTATTACCGTGGGAGAGCTATGCTACGGCATGAATGGGTCGGCTCGACCGGAGTGATACCACGGCCTCACAGAAAACCGGTGTGAAATAGCGTTTGCGCTGTGTTTCACCGAGTGAGTGAGGATACAGGAGGCCCATACCCCAACCCCTCCCCCATCCCCTTTCCCATCCCCCAAAGGTCGGCAACGCACTTGTTACACCTTTGGTGTTGCGGGTGTCCATGGGCGGCGGTAATCGCTTACCATCAGGTGATACGTCTGTTCGTTTGCCCACTATTCAATAAAAAAAAAAAAAAAAAAATTAATTTTGTATTAACCCTTATATCCCTTATTGATCTGTTTAAGGATTCAATACCACCTTTATGTGCCATAGTTATTTCGTCCCACACGATTAGTTTTGTACTCTTTGAAACTTCAGCCAAATTACTTTGTTTGGAGATGTTGCAAATGGGGAGTCTCGACAGTGATTAAATTGAGTGGTAACTTGAAAGTAGCATGAGCAGTTCGACCACCTCCGAGTAATGTAGCAGCTATTCCGGACGACGCCACAGCCAAGGCAATGCCGTGAGTACTTCTTACTTTCGCCAAAAATAAATTAATAAGGAAGGTTTTACCAGTTCCACCTGGATCGTCTAAGAAGAATATTCGACCGTCATTTGCATCTACACTTGTGAATTTTTTTTACACACGCTAAACAAAAGTAAAGCCGCGAAAACTATACCTAATTAATAATAATACTTCTAAACGCGAGCGAAGTCGCGGGCAAAAGCTAGTCGTCAAATATAATCCGCTAGATATATTATCTATGCACTATGCACAAAAATGGTTAATTCAAAGTTCTCTCCAAAATAACTTAATGTAGATGGCGCTAGCATACAGAAATTTATATACCTTAAACTGAAAAGTTACTAACCTTATATAGCCTGCATCTCAAAATCCTTTCTTGGGGGATGCCTACGTTATAACATCTACCTGCATGCCAAATTTCAGCGCGATCGGTTTAAAATTGACAAAGTTTCATACAAACTTTCATCCCCTATTTTATCCCCTTGGTGGTATAGTTAATCAAAATCCTTTCTTAGAGGATGCCTACGTCATAACATCTACCTGCATACCAAATTTCAGCTCGATCGGTTTAAAATTGACAAAGTTTCATACAAATTTTCATCCCCTATTTTATCCCCTTGGTGGTATAGTTAATCAAAATCCTTTCTTAGAGGATGCCTACGTTATAACATCTACCTGCATGCCAAATTTCAGCTCGATCGGTTTAAAATTGACAAAGTTTCATACAAACTTTCATCCCCTATTTTATCCCCTTGGTGGTATAATTAATCAAAATTCTTTCTTAGAGGATGCCTACGTCATAACATCTACCTGCATGCCAAATTTCAGCTCGATCGGTTTAAAATTGACAAAGTTTCATACAAACTTTCATCCCCTATTTTATCCCCTTGGTGGTATAGTTAATCAAAATCCTTTCTTAGAGTATGCCTACGTCATAACATCTACCTGCATGCAAAGTCTCAGCCCTATCGGTTTAAAATTGACAAATTTTCATACAAACTTTCATCCCCTATTTTATCCCCTTGGGGGTAGAATTAATCAAAATCCTTTCTTAGCGGATGCCTACGTCATAACATCTACCTGCATGCCAAATTTCAGTCCGATCCGTCCAGTGGTTTGGGCTGTGCGTTGATAGATCACTATGTCAGTCACCTTTGAGTTATATATATATAGATAGATAGATATTGAACTTGGCTCTCATTACACATTTGTGTTTTTGATGGGATATCATTATTTTTTGTTCAAAAATTATTAGCAGGACATCTATACTAATATTATAAAGCTGAAGAGTTTCTTTGTTTGTTTGAACGTGCTAATCTCCGGAACCGCTGGTCCGATTTGAAAAATCAGTGTTGGAAAGTCCATTTAACGAGGAAAGCTATAGGCTATTAGTCATCACGCTAATATTAATAGGAGTGGAGCACCAATGAAGTATGATTCAAAAACGGAGAAAAAATTTCACGCTACGGGCAATAGAAGACGCAAACGAGGTTGCGTGGGTCAGTTGGTCCGTAATAAAACCAATACCAAATGGTTTTTATTAATCCACTGTATTTGTCTACGTTTAAGTCATATAATTGTCTTCCCAAATGTTTGTATGATCTGCAAATATTTGTTTCGAAGTTTGGGAGTTTTCTATGTAGGTATAATATGTATGTATTTACAAAAAAAAAACTATATATAATAAAAATAATAAATTAAAATTTACCTCTGGAGAGTGCATACGTATGACTCACCAGAGGTAAGCTTGCCCTTTACTAAATAATTATATATTAGGTCTTTACCTATGAAATTGCCGTTTTGTATGCAATAAGTGAAAGTACTTATTTTTTCAAACTTTTTTATTTCTGTTATTCGAAGTAATCACCCATGCAATCGACGCATCTTTGCCAACGCATTGGCAGTTTATTGATGCCCTTCTTGTAAAAATCAGCTGGACGGGAGGCAACAAACTCTTCAAAGGCATTTTGTACTGTCTCTCGGGAATTGAATTTTTTACCCACTAAAAAGTTGTCTAAATTTTGGAAAAAGTAATAGTCGGTAGGTGCAAGGTCTGGTGAGTATGGCGGATGAGGGAGGGCTTCCAACCCCAGCTCTTGCAGCTTGGAGACTGTCTGTTGCGCAGTATGGGGTCGCGCGTTGTCGTGAAGGAGCAGTGGGGATGACCGATTGACCAAAGCTGGTTGCAGATGTGCAAGCTTCTCCATCATTCTCTCTAGTTCTTCACAGTACACATCTGCATTAATGCTCATGCCGTTTTGTAAAAAGCTGTGGTGAATCACACCCGCATTAGACCACCAAACAGTGACCATTACCTTTTTAGGGGTCATTTTTGGTTTAGGGCATTGCTTTGGTGCTGAACCAGGGTCTAACCAACTTGCTGAGCGCTTTCGATTGTCGAACAGAATCCATTTTTCGTCGCACGTAACTATTCGTTTCAAAATTCCTTCATTTCTTTGCCTGTTGAGCAGCGAAAGGCAGGTCTCGACGCGTACGTTGCGCTGGCGATCGTTAAGGTCGTGGGGCACCCATCTATCAAGCTTTTTTACCTTGCCAATTTGTCGCAAATGGATCAATATTGTTTTGATGCTTACATTAAAAGCTGCTGCTAGCTCAGCTGTAGATTGAGTTTCGTCAGCTTCCACAATCACCTTTAATTCATTATTGTTAACCAAAGTCTCCGGACGACCACGAGCTTCATTTTTCAAGTCAAAATTTCCAGAACGGAACCGGGAAAACCAATAAAGGGTTGTGCGTTCGTTTGTACAGTTATCTCCGTAAACGTTTTTGATGTTACGTGCCGTTTGTGTCGCGTTGGTGCCACGACGGAACTCATATTCCATAATTACACGAATTTTTAAAGTATCCATTATGACGAAAAATGTTCAAATGTAATGAAAATACAACGCTAATCAAAAAACAAAAGACTGAGTTTGTAAATAGAATGTCATGGTTTTAAAACAAAATTAACTTGAATTTAGAATACAGAGCCATTACAAACTTTTTTTTATTTGAAATGACCAGTACTGAAGAAACGCAATTTCATAGGTAAAGACCTATTATATATACAGGATGTCTCAAAAGAAATTTTATATTTGTTTAGCTTACTGCATGAACGCTGCGTACTTGAGGGGTGCGGGGGTTATGTCAATTGGTAGCTTGGCTCTTGGGGATTCAGTCGCTATGGAGCGTTTCTCGGGAGCAGACCGCGCGTTGTGCGTGCGAGAGTTTTACAAGAACGGTGATTCGACAACTGTCGCGCGTAGAAAATTCTGCAGTATTCGAGGTTTTCGCCACTTAAATGATGCGCCAAGCCTTCCTCTCATTCGACATTGGGTTAAAAAGTTTGAAGAGACTGGATCAACGCTGGATAAATCAAAATCCGGGCGACCTAGGTCATCAAGAACGGTAGAAAACGTGGAGAGTGTTAATCAATCTGTACGTGACGACCCGAGCCTTTCAATTCGGAAGCGCGCGAGTGCTTTAAATGTGCATAGATCATCATTACATCGCATTATGCACAAAGATCTAAAGCTGCACCCCTACAAAATTCAATTGGTGCAAGAATTAAAGCCCCAAGATGCCGGTCAGAGGCTTAATTTCGTAAATCAGATGATTGAGCGATTTTCAACGTTTACCAACATTTTGTTTTCGGTTGAAGCTCATTTTCATCTTAATGGCCACGTAAATAAGCAAAACTGCCGCTACTGGAGTTCAGCCAATCCGAAACGCAAACATCAGAAACCCCTACACTCGCCTAAAGTGACCGTATGGGCTGCCATGTCGGCGCGAGGAATTATCGGCCCTTACTTTTTTGAAGACGAAATGGGGCGTACAGTTACAGTGAATTCAGAGCGTTATGTGGAGATGTTAGACAACTTCTTGGTACCTGAACTGCAAAACTTTCCTGGCTATAACCAAAGAACATGGTTTCAACAGGACGGAGCAACTTCACACACGTCCAATATATCTCTGCCACGTGTTCGTGAAATTTTCTCAGGAAAATTGATCTCCCGGAGAGGTGACATAAATTGGCCTCCACGTAGCCCAGATTTAACCCCTATGGACTTTTTCCTATGGGGTTATCTTAAATCTAAAGTTTACGCCAATAAACCAACTTCACTGGCGCATTTGAAAGAAAATATCCGTCACGAAATGGCAGCCATCCCTCACTCCACCTGTCGAGCAGTCATAAGTAATTTTACTGTTCGATTAAATGAGTGCCAACAACGTGAGGGTTTACATTTAGACGATATTATTTTTAAGAAATGAATTCCCAAAAAGTGTATTTTAACAATAAATAAACATTTTTTCTATATACCGCTTCCTTTTTTTTTAATCAATCCACTAAATATGAAATTTCTTTTGAGACACCTTGTATATATACCTACATTAGATATAGGTACAGGCACTATAAGTAAGTATTCCTTATATAATCAATTAATTTCCTGTTTCTGATTTATTCCTATGTATTCATCCAACTACCTATCTATTTGCCAAATATGAAGTTTCTAGGTTGGGTTAGAGTTTTGATCTTACTTTAATCTATAGGTATGTCAGTGATAACAATGAGGATTTTTGAACGTTAATATCTAAATAGCCGTTTAAGGTGTGTTTATGAAATTTAGAGAACATATGTATCTTGCAAGTCTAAATATATGAACTAAATCCGACATGTCTATATGACATAGTTTTTGAGTTATGAGGGTGTTAAAAGTGGTTCCTAATGGTTCGTGTAATATTATATACAGTGCAGCTCGCCAGTTCTATTAGCTTGATCTTGGCTTGACACATTGCCGTGTGTCTTGATACACCACATACTGCCGTGGTAGTAGAGAGGGCAGTAAGTAAAAAAATGCAGTTTTTTACTTATCGTACTAATAGTCCGAGAGCCTGTAACAGATATATATGACCAAGTTCCTCTCAAGTGATAATTAGTAAAATACATCAGAAAATCGAACCATAAAGTCTCGTGAACGTCAGCTGCGGCTCGGTGGGGGGGATGAGCAGTTATAACCTCCCACGCTCGAAGAAAAAAAAAACATTCACTTATTTCCTCTCGGCTAAAAATTTATCAAATTATAGCTAACCCAATATATCAACAAAAAAAAATCAGCTGGCTATAACATAGTGTATTGTACGTCAGCTGATGTCTCGATCATGCAAAAAAAAACTTCACTTTCAGTGATATCCTCTCATATAAAAATTTACCTGATGATAGCTTATATGTAACTATTGATAAATATATACGTCAGCTGGCTATATCTCGGTGGAAAAATCGTCAGCTGATACTTTGAAGGTCGTTACGTAGAAGTTAGCCAGAAGCATTTACTGACTATTTAAATGCATCAGCTGACTAGGTTTCCCTCGACTTACTGCTATCTGATTTTTTTTATTTATCACAGAAACATATTTAAAATCAGCTCACAAATTTTCATGTGGGAGGAAATGACATCTCTTTAATTATTCGGCATAGCACTCCAATATGAGTGTTGAGGTGAAACAAATATTCCGTATCAATATTTTTAAACGTATACGTGTATATTCAAATAATTTTAGTTCTATTCCAATATTTAAATATAATGCAAAAAAAAAATAGAATGCGTATTTTAGCATAATATCATTAATATGATAATAGAATGTTACCTTTTTCGGGCTGGATAGTGATTTCATCAATCGATGCTGGTAACTGACTTCCAAAGAACCAGGTGAAATCATATCTATTGTCAGTTTCTTCCCAACCATAGTCTTCCGGATCATCAGAAGTTGGAACCTTCAGGTGTGCATTTGACCAAATTTGAGCTATGTAACATATTCTTAAAAATTGCTGATATAGCTCTGGTTCGCGAGGTGGTAGAGAGCAGTAAGTCGAGGGAAACCTAGTCAGCTGATGCATTTAAATAGTCAGTAAATGCTTCTGGCTAACTTCTACGTAACGATCTTCAAAGTATCAGCTGACGATTTTTCCACCGAGATATAGCCAGCTGACGTAAATATTTATCAATAGTTACATATAAGCTATCATCAGGTAAATTTTTATATGAGAGGATATCACTGAAAGTGAATTTTTTTTTTTTCATGATCGAGACATCAGCTGACGTACAATACACTATGTTATAGCCAGCTGTTTTTTTTTTTTGTTGATATATTGGGTTAGTTATAATTTGATAAAATTTTTGGCCGAGAAGAAATGGGTGAATGTTTTTTTTTCTTCGAGCGTGGAAGGTTATAATTGCTCATCCCCCCCACCGTGCCGCAGCTGACGGTCATAAAGCTTCATGATACTATTGTCTGATGCGTATCACCAATTATCTCTCGAGAAGAAATAATTAACCAAATTTTAACTTGGCTCTCGGGCCATAACTGCTCCTTAGCTAAAATGAAAATGCACTACTATCTGCTACTACTAGTTAAATACATATGAACTTATCTATATATATAAATTTTTTGTTGGTTTGTGTACGCTTCAAAAACTCAAGAAGTTCTGAACCGATCCAGCTGAAATTTTAGAATGATATACAATCCGCATTAAGGATTGTTTTTATCTAATTTTTGCATCAGTCACATATCCGCGACCGCGAAAAAACACGAAAAAACCGACATAAACGCAGGCGGAGCCGTGGGCAACAGCTAGTATCATATAAATAAGCAAACAGATATCAATAATAATCATCATCAACAGCTTTTCATAGACCACTTCTGGACTAATGTGAGCAAAAACATTGTATACTTTTTGTACTAGTTTGGTAGAGTAAAAGGTGTCTAAGTACGAGCGCAGGTCCAATAAACTTTGAACCAGATCAAGTTAAACATATTATGCCAGTCTAGGGAAGACATCACGTAGAAAAACCCAGTGGTACCCTATATTCGCTTCATGAGTTGGGCAACCCCGCTCGTGGCCTTCAAGGTTGCCCTACAGTGCGTCTTGACAAGAGTGTCGCAGGTGACGACTATACCATCAAACGTCGGGCCTACAATTATGTGTATGTATGTAGGCTGTAACACTTTAAGCACTATACTGGCAGGAAGTGAAAAATAAAATAAATGTATCATTGTTGTAGGTGTTTCTAGAGGTACTAAAATTCAAGTAGGTATACTATTTTTGATAAGCTGTTAGTACTCTATTTCATTTTAATCTAATATATAAAATGTTACATTATTACAAACTATCGATACTATATGTATTGACTATTTCTTTACTTTCTTACAGCACTAAGTAGATACATTTTTATACATAAAATTACTTACAGTACTTAGATCCTCATCATCTGCTTACTGACTTCTGTAAGAGTCAGTCAGCTGATAATCTTCTAGTTTAATTGACAATCACTGAGCAGAGGCAATTGAGACTAAGAGGGAAGTCTTGGCAGTTAATTTGGACATTGCAAAGGCCTTCAATCAGGTTTGGCACAAGGCCTTCGGGTGGCTTAAAAATATCCAACGGCATGATTACGTAGCTACAACGTTGTCTTGCCAGTCCCCAACCCGCTCTTTTTTTTTTTTTTTTTTTTTTTTTTTTTACGTGTGGAAACCCCCTCGGGCCGTCACCCCGCCGGGGTTTGCGGCGGGGCGGTGTGTCGGAATCGAACCGACTAAAACCACACGGTGTGCCAACTCTGCGCCTGAGAAGGGAGGGGTCCGGGATCGCTGTTATTAACGCAAACCGGACCCCTCCCAGCGCCTGCCCGCACAGAAGCGGGCACCGTCTGATGTTAAAATCTCAATTTAGGCGACGCACGGCACACGCGTACGTCGCCCCTTCGCGGCTGGCCACTAAAGCGGATGGACGGGAAAACCCATCCCGTCCATCCGCGGCCACACTCAGGGCGGCATGAGGCGCAGATGGGCGCGCCTCCGCCGCCCGGTTCGCCGGCGGCGGATCGGGTCCGAGTGGAGATCATCCTCCCGGGCCTTCTCCGCCGCCTCCTTCTGCGAAATTACGTCTTCGCAGAAGGATGCGACCGCGGTAAAACTGCTGTCGCTACCGGCCATGGAGCGTATGATGGCCGGTAGCGACAGATCCCCTCCGATGACTGCAGTGAGGGCCCGGCGCTGCTCCGCCCAGGCGGGGCAGAACTCCAGCGTATGCTGGGCCGAGTCCTCACTGCAGTCGCAGTGGTGGCAGGCGGGACTCAATTCCCTCCTAGCGACCGAGTGCAGGTACTTTCCGAAGCAACCATGCCCGGAAAGCACCTGCGTCAGCCGGAAGGAAAGGGTCCCGTGCTGCCGCCCTGCCCACTCGAGGATGACCGGCTGGAGCGCCTCCACGGTGGCAAAGCCAGCGCGTGGAGCCTCCAGCCGGGAAGACCAACGAGCCATCGTGGCTCGGCGAGCGGCTTCACGCCAATCGCGTACCTCTTCGGGCGGAGCACGATACCCGTACTCCGCCCGATATTCAGCCGCTCGCCGATAAACTTCGGCGAGCACTTCCGCCTCCAAATCCCACGGGGGTGTTCCGGCCAAGGCGCACGCCGCCTCGGTGGACACCGTGCGGTATCCGCGTATGGCTCTGACTGCCAATACCCTCTGAGGGCGCCAGAGGCGCGCCTTATTCTGGGCAGTCAGAGCCGGGACCCACACCGGTGACCCATAAAGGGCCATCGACCGGACCACCCCCGTGAAGAGGTTCCTTGTAGCGACGCTGGCTCCACCCAAGTTGGGCAAAAGACGCCCAAGGGCGGAGGCAGCGTCGACCAGCTTCGGAGACAATTGTCGGAAGTGCTCGTCGAAGAGCCACCTACCGTCGAGGATCAGGCCCAGATACCTCATCTGGGCCCGAACCGGTACGAGGACCGAGTTGACTTCGATGGAGGCGCCGGGGGGTGGACCACGACGGGGCCCATGAAATAACAGGGCCTCCGTCTTATCCAGGGCCACCCGCAAGCCCAGCGCCTCGATGCGCCCAACCACCAGAGAAACACCCCTGGTGGCCAGGCGCGCCGCCTCTTGGAAATTGGCCCCCCGAGCTGTGACCAATGTGTCATCGGCGTAACAAATTACGCCCAGCCCGGGAGGCAGACGACTTCGAAGGACCCAGTCGTACCCCACGTTCCACAGGAGTGGTCCGAGGACAGACCCCTGTGGAACGCCGCACGACATGGGTCGCCGTCTCAAGACGCCATCTCGATCCTCGTACACGACGGTACGCTCCTCCAAATAGTCTGCCACCAGCCGCCTCAGGTACTCTGGCACCCCATGATACTGGAGTGCTTCCCTGATGCAGCTGAATGGCAGACTATTAAAGGCGTTGGCGATGTCCAAGGACACCGCCAACACCACGCCGCCACAGCTCACTGCCTCTTCGGTCACGGCCCTAAGGCGCATCACGGCATCGACCGTCGAACGCCCCTCTCGGAATCCGAATTGGGCGTCCGACAGGTCGGGCCCCAACCCGCCCTCGGCCAGCCTGGGGACGTATAGTCTTAACCCTCCCCTGAGAGGAGACCAGCAGTGGGACATTATGGGTTGCTGATGATGACTTATATATTTCAATGTATATAACTGTTATAAGTAACATTATGTTCTATGAAAATTAACTCATAATATATTACTATAAAATAGCCACTTAAGACTCTGCTATCATAGTGAAAGAAATAATGTACGTTTTACTAGTTCCAAGCTTTCACGTTCCACAATAACATTTCAAAATCAAAGTTATGGATAGGCGTTTTGATGTAACATTTTAATTGACTGAGATTCCGATCAAAAATATTGACTCGACCGGGGCGGTCCTACCATCGCACAGAAGATCTACATAAAAGGATAGCGTTCATACTATCGTGTTTCTTTGGTGAGTGGGAGACCGGAGGCTCAATGACGAAGAAGTATCACTAGTCCGCACAGTGTGGGTCACTATGCTGCATTGTTGCATTGTCTGCACGAGCAATAACTATGGTGACCACCACTCTTGGATTTTTTTGTGCTTTCCATCAGGCAGAGTAGATTTTGACCGTTCAGTCAGGTCGTGGATTCTATTTAGTTATTTCATATTTTTTATCATTGACACTCATCATCTTCAGCAGAAGCAGAGCTGATGGAATACTTGCTTGTAGTCTTCGTGTTTGATATGGTGATAAGAACTGTGAAAGTTAACAACTGCCTTGCGATAAGACCTCCTTCTATTTGCGTCATTTTCGATTATGAGGCTATTACAAACTCCAATTAATTTATATAACCATTAAAATTTATAGTTAACGGATGTAATAAAAAGAAAATGATGGGCATGAATTACATTTATAAGCCTTGTTGACTCTAGGACGACATACAATTTGTGTATAATTATCTACAGCAGTACGTAACTCCGGTAAGTTAATCCTCATTACTGTTCTTTTACTTTCAAATAAGATAATTCGCCGCCTGGTGCAGTCATATTACTGTCAAATCAGAAAAACATTAATCATGAAAAGGTTTTACTTGTCTGCTCTTGGATATGAACAGGTTTAACTTGTCCTCTCCTGGATATGAAAAGGTTTTACTTGTCCGCTCCTGGATATGAAAAGGCTTTACTTGTCCGCTACTGGATATGAACAGGTTTAACTTGTCCGCTCCTGGATTTGTCTAGGAGCGGACAAGTAAAACCTGTTGATGATTAATGTTTTTCTGTCATGAGCAAATGAGATTTAGGCCTACAACACTAGACGGGTGTAATGTTTGTTTCACTTTGCTGTATCCACTTTAAAAGCGATAAACATACGTGTAAGCGAGGATAACCCCATGGGAATAGTGATGGTGTTCTATATTTATTATCCGTAACTTACACATTATACTTTAAACTTTCATACATAAAACCCTCTTCTCCATGTATGCACTTTAGATATGGGTGAGTGTGTGTGGCTGGTGTAGAGAAATAAAATGTTAAAAAAAGGTAAACATTGTCACAATTATGACAATATTTTAAGCTGTCGTCTAAAGTAATTTATTAATTTTATAGATCCATTCACCATGAATCTTGGAAGACTCTTCATCGCTATCTTCGCGTTAGTGTTGCTCTTCTCATCAAGTGCGCTTGCCGTAAGCAAGAACGCTAAAAACTCCAAGAACGCTAAAAATTATGAACGTAACGCCAAGAATGTCAACTCGAGGAACAGTAAGAACTCTGCACGCAACGGTAAGAATTCTGCACGTAACGAAAAAAATGGACCGTGAATAAGGAACTCAAAAGAATATTAATAAACTAAATACATACGATTATAATATAATTATTTATCGAACCGTTGCGAGACTAACATGACTTTAAAAATACAATATAATAAGAAAAATATGTAAAGATGTAATATCAGTTGGAAGTATATAAATATATATAAATGTATTACTTTTTTTTATTTAATACTGGCTGACCCACGCAACCTCGTTTGCGTCTTCTATTGCCCGTAGCGTGAAAATTTTCCCCCGTTTTTGAAAAATTCTTCATTGGTGCTCCGTTCCTATTAGTATTAGCGTGATGACATATGTAGCCTATAGCCTTTCTCAATAAATGAACTATCCAACGATTATCTACTCCAACGTACATACGCACACTGTTTTGATAGATATGATTGAATTTGAACTTTGCATAGCGGTAATAAAGTGCAAATTGAGTCATTGACGTTAGGAACACACCTACATTGTTTAGACAACAGTGAGTGCTTGTAATACATGAACTTTATACAATAGCAATAAAGCTCAAATTGACTTTACGTTTTAGTTAGAAAACGTTTGTGTGGGAAAAAGAAAAGGGCTGTTTTTAGGGCTTTTCCGGCCATTATTCCATTTTTTCTAGCCGTAAAAACCATCCTTGAACTTTAACAAACATAAAAAAAAAGAATTGGCTAAATATGTCCAGGCGTTGTTGAGTTATGCGCTTACCAACACATTGAGCGATTCATTTTTATATTATAGATAGATTTGGACAGTCTTAATTGTATTATAAGTGAATATTTCTGTAAGCTTGGAAAATTAAAAATATTCTTATAAATGAATTTGTCAAGTGTATACATTTGAGTAGGCACATAATTTTAAAAGTTTAAAAAGGTATCACTACTTTTATACTCCAATAGAATTATGAAAAGCTGTATTCTTTAACGCTAAACTCCAACCAAGCTTGAGTAGATATGCGAATCCAAATAAAATTAAAGAATTATTGAAATTAGTTCACAAATGAAAAAGTTATCATATATAATAAAATGTTACAAAGTTGTGAATTGAATACTTGCTGACGAAAATATGTTTAAACTATTTCCCCCCTGCCGTACCTTACGACTGAGGTACATATCCCGGGGTAACCAGAGTCACCCTCGGGACGGGGCGTGTCGCGCCTCTACACAGTAGGAGTCGCAACACCGACCCGCCTTAGATGACACCCCCGGCCGCACCAGGTTGTCACCGATCTCGGGTCGTTTGCAGCGGCTACATCTCCCCTAGATGTGGCCTCAACGACCCTTAAGCGACGATTGGGAAGCTAGCGGCCGCTACCACGTCCCCTTCATCGATATCTCACGATCTCACTCTACGGACTCCTGAAGCATAACGTCTTCACAGAACGAGACCGCAGCCACCCAACCCTCACTACTCGCCAGCATTGCCGCGATAAATGCTGGTGGTGACAGGTTTCGTCCGTTCTTTCCGACCACGACTGGAAGCTCGGACTCCCATGCAGGGCAGTCCTCTAGCGTGTGCTGTGCGGAGTCCCGGTCGGACCCGCAGTAGTGTCATTGTGCCGTAACCTCACGTCCGATTCCGTTCAGATACTCTCCGAAGCAACCGTGCCCGGTGAGTATCTGAGTGAATCGGTAGGTGACACATTCAGTTTTCTCTATACAAGCTTCGAAGCTCGGCAGAACGGCTCCGACAGCGCGTTGGCTGGCACAAACCTGGATTTCGAGTCGTGCCCGCCAAGCCCGTAGGGCTTGATTATGTGCGTTCCGCCAAAGCATTCCGGCCTCATGAACCGGCGCTGTCTCTTCGCCATTCCGACCGACAGAACCAATTTGGTCGTAGACCATTGTCTCCATGTCGGCCAGAATGTCGAAGGGTGGAGATCGCGCCAGGATCGTCGCCGCCTCGTACGAGATTGTATGGCCACCAACCGCTGCAGACTCCCGACTTGCTATTTATAATGTTTATGTTTTGTAGCTTTATACTATTACAAAACGAAACCCTAAATCTACGTTTCTATTATAAAGGAAATAGGATTGTACTATAACATTTAATTGCAAATAAATGCAAATCATATCATAACAAATACACTTCAAGTTTTAAGTTTCTCAAAAAGCCAGTAGATAGTGCCTTTTTAAACCATGTCTACACTACTAAAACTATGCTACGGACTAGTTTTACACTTTACTTAAATAAACTTAACATTTTCTATGAATTCATGTTTTTAATACAAATTATCTAAATAAGACTCCGATTTAGACGTTAAAGAAAACAGGTACGCCATAATAGTTTTGGAACATACAAACGACGACGACGACGAATACAAGGGGTATTCGCAATAAATATTATTTTCAACTTCTGACAAGCCTGAATACTCAATAAGTCAGGCATGTCAAAAGTGTCTTGTCAGGCTGGGGATCCCGATCGGATTTTCAGCCTAATGAAATGATGATGTGGACAGTATTAGATAATAGGTACGCTGTGTTTACGTTCCGATATTTTTCTCTTATACAGAGTGTCTCAAAAGAAATTTTATATTTGTTTAGCTTACTGCGTGAACGCTGCGTACTTGAGGGGTGCGGGGGTTATGTCAATTAGTAGCTTGGCTCTTGGGGATTCAGTCGCTATGGAGCGTTTCTCGGGAGCAGACCGCGCGTTGTGCGTGCGAGAGTTTTACAAGAACGGTGATTCGACAACTGTCGCGCGTAGAAAATTCTGCAGTATTCGAGGTTTTCGCCACTTAAATGATGCGCCAAGCCTTCCTCTCATTCGACATTGGGTTAAAAAGTTTGAAGAGACTGGATCAACGCTGGATAAATCAAAATCCGGGCGACCTAGGTCATCAAGAACGGTAGAAAACGTGGAGAGTGTTAATCAATCTGTACGTGACGACCCGAGCCTTTCAATTCGGAAGCGCGCGAGTGCTTTAAATGTGCATAGATCATCATTACATCGCATTATGCACAAAGATCTAAAGCTGCACCCCTACAAAATTCAATTGGTGCAAGAATTAAAGCCCCAAGATGCCGGTCAGAGGCTTAATTTCGTAAATCAGATGATTGAGCGATTTTCAACGTTTACCAACATTTTGTTTTCGGATGAAGCTCATTTTCAACTTAATGGCCACGTAAATAAGCAAAACTGCCGCTACTGGAGTTCAGCCAATCCGAAACGCAAACATCAGAAACCCCTACACTCGCCTAAAGTGACCGTATGGGCTGCCATGTCGGCGCGAGGAATTATCGGCCCTTACTTTTTTGAAGACGAAATGGGGCGTACAGTTACAGTGAATTCAGAGCGTTATGTGGAGATGTTAGACAACTTCTTGGTACCTGAACTGCAAAACTTTCCTGGCTATAACCAAAGAACATGGTTTCAACAGGACGGAGCAACTTCACACACGTCCAATATATCTCTGCCACGTGTTCGTGAAATTTTCTCAGGAAAATTGATCTCCCGGAGAGGTGACATAAATTGGCCTCCACGTAGCCCAGATTTAACCCCTATGGACTTTTTCCTATGGGTTTATCTTAAATCTAAAGTTTACGCCAATAAACCAACTTCACTGGCGCATTTGAAAGAAAATATCCGTCACGAAATGGCAGCCATCCCTCACTCCACCTGTCGAGCAGTCATAAGTAATTTTACTGTTCGATTAAATGAGTGCCAACAACGTGAGGGTTTACATTTAGACGATATTATTTTTAAGAAATGAATTCCCAAAAAGTGTATTTTAACAATAAATAAACATTTTTTCTATATACCGCTTCCTTTTTTTTTAATCAATCCACTAAATATGAAATTTCTTTTGAGACACCTTGTACATTACTATAGGATCACTTTGTAGCGATAACCGCGCTTCAAGCTCTGCTGGGGCTAAGGGATGCCCCCTAAACTCATCTTCAATTTGTTGTAACGTCTTGCCTTTTGTTTCTGGCAACAATATCCAAATGATAATCATACAGTAAGTAATGATACATCCATACAACATGTACACTCCGTGCATTCCAATGCTTTCTACGGATGCGGTAAATGTCTTCAAGACCAAGAAATACGTAGCCGAGAATGAACCTAAACTAATTGTTCCACCAATACTTCGGTATTCCAAAGGAAAAACTTCTCCGCCAATGACGTTTGGTAGTGGCAACATGCCTGTTGCTACTGCAAAGAATTTCAAATTAATCAAGAGAGCTGGTACCCAGAGGGAATCATATGGTAGACTTCCTTGTTGTTTGAAGTATACATAAGCAGCTAAAGAAAATTGCATGAAAATCGAGAGTGCCCCAGTGGCAAACATCATGGTACGTCTCTTAAATTTATTTATTGCAAGAACTGCCAAAGTATTTGATATTAAACGTTGAGCTCCCAAAAAAATCATCCAAAAATGAGCGTTGACTTCGGGTCCCATAACAGCTACAATGATAAAAGTTAAATACGATGACATAGTTGTACCTCCAGCAAAGTTTACTAACACATGGGCATGCAGCATGAGTATGATTGGTTTGTAAAACTCTTTTTTTTGGATCGTTGAGATGGTTTCACGCAATCGATTCCGTTTCCTGTTATAATTATGTGAGATTTTAGCCTTTTCAAACATAATTCGTCCAGTTATCATTTCTTCTAACTCATCATCTTCATCATTGCCTCTAAGCCAGCGGAAAACTTGTCTGCATTCTTCATGTCTACCTTTGGTAACGAGAAAACTTGGAGATTCAGGAGAATATATGGTCATAACAAGGCTTGTAAAGGGAAAGAAAGCGCAGATTAGAGCAGTCTGTTGCCAACTGAGAAACAAACCCACGAGGTGCACGAAGAATATCCCAAACGACTGAGATAATGAAACAGTGGTAAAAAAAGCACCTCTATTCTTTGGGCTGGCAAATTCTCCGATAAGCACTGATCGTAAAGGCGAGAGCATCCCGATTGACAGGCCTTGGAGTATTCTTGCTGTGAACATGACCTGAAAAGTTTTAGTGTGACAAATGAATAGGCCTATGTTATTGTACGTATCATTTCTCAAAGTATAATATAATACTACATCGTTGGCGCAGTGGTAGCGTACGTGGCTGCTTTGTACGAAATCTCGAGTTCGATTCATGTGTACAGTCAAGTGTGTGTCTGGCCGGCAAATATTTGTTTCGGAGTTTGGGTGTTTTCTATGTATAATATGTATACATAGAAAACATAAAAAAATGGTTTGCAAAATAAATAAATATAATTATTATATCAGCCTATTGAGCTTTCATAGCAAGCTCTGCTTAGTTTGAAGCTAGATGGCGTTGTGTGTCAGATATCCAAAGTGAAAAATAGTCGAAATTTAGTAAAAGATCTTAATGTTCTTCGTCAACTTCAACTCAATCAAATGTTTTCAATGAATGACAACTTTTATACATTTGTTTTATTCTTCAACCATCGATATAAGAGACTTTAAACGTCCTTAATAATAAGAGCGTGATGGTTTCATATTATTGTATTTATTATAGTAGGCACGAGTACTAGTTACTGTTGTAATTCTAAAACCTTAATCAGAAGAGTATATTCACCTGAAAATTTGTAGCCATTGTAATGATAATCCAGCCAACGAGGTTGGGAACAGTAGCAGAGAAATGGGCGACCTCCCTACCATATCTCTCCATGATGGGAGGTGTGATGAAACTGCCGACTAACTGGGTAATCCTAAGAATAGATGCTGTAATAATAGAGTTGAGTTTTACAGTAAAGTTCATTTATCGAATTTTAAAGTTCGGGTAATAATAACCTTAACTTTATTCATATATCAAGGTCGAAGTGGTTAAAGTTAATGCCAATGTATTGTCGCTGCTAATTGTTACTTATTAAAACTACCTATGCTGTGAAGCGACCTTACCTATCCAGGAGGCAGATACAATGTCGAGTTTGTCCGGCCAAATTGCCGAATTTTTATGTGCCGGATTTAAACGAATGAGCCGACGGAACGCCGGAGGGTCTCAAGAAGGTGGTGGTTTACAGCGTGGTTTCTGGAATCTTTAGGGTCAAAATACTCATACCGCATCATTATGGGCGATTTTAACACTGATCTTCTTAGCCTTGAATCCCCCCGTATTCGTTATTTCATCAAGTTGGTGTGATCCAAACTGGCGTCCCTCAAAGCCGTGTATTATATGATATTCGTAAATCTTGTAACCTTCAGTGTGCGTATCACCTGTACGCTGATGATGATGACGACTGGTTGAAGACATTTCATACGTAATCGACAAAGTCAACAGAGAATTAGACTCCATAAAGATTTGATCAGTGACGTTCGGGTTGTCGGTAAATCCAACGAAATGCCAAGTGATTGTCGTGGGGAGCAAACAAACGTTAAGCAAGTTAGATACGGCACTCATTCCAACAGTTGTTTACAACAACGTGACTATACCGCGGAGCGCAGTGGTAAAAAACCAGGGGCTACTTATAGACTCAACACTTGATTGGCGGGCACAAGTCTCATACGTCAGTCAGAAAGTCACCTCGTGTTTCCGAGCTTTGTATCAACTCAAGAACAGTTATCGCGTGTTATTTAAGAAAAAAAAAAAAATTATACCACCTTCTCAATAACTGCATAAAATTCGTTTTCAATTTTCGCAAGTATGATCATGTGTCTGCTTTACGTTCCCAATTGCAATGGCTTCCAATTCGTCAATGCCGCAGTTTGCGAGTGCTGACTACTCTTTTATATTTCCTCAACTCTTCATCGTTACCCCAATACCTAGTACCACACTTCCGTCTCTTATGTTCTAATCACGACTGAAACCTTCGGTCAACAAATAATGTGCTTCTTCTACTCCATTCTCCAACTTTTTCCATTCTTCCTTCTACGTGCAGTCTGAGATCAGGTTGTCTACAAATTACGCCTTACATTCGAGTTTAAACTACGTGAACTTCTTCGGAAGTCTTCTGAGTTGTCAATACAGTCACAACCCTAGTAAGCGACTGTTCAAAGTACTCGTATATTATTATATTTGTGTATTTGTATGTTTATATGTATATTATTAACTTATGTAACAGTAAATTTATTATATTTAATCATAATATTATTGTATTGATGTAGGATATATGTTATTAAAAAATCATTATTTACCATGGAAAACTTTATCTTACCTATCGCATCTTATTTCCACATCACCTGAAGGTCGACTGTTGGATAAGTGCAACAAGTTTTTATAAATAAATTAGTCACCCTAGTAGAAGCAGGAAAGGGTGGCGGTGCACGATAACCGTTCTCCGCCCGGTATTCAGCCGCTCGCCGATAAACTTCGGCGAGCACCTCCGCCTCCAAATCCCACGGGGGTGTTCCGGCCAAGGCGCACGCCGCCTCGGTGGATACGGTCCGGTATCCGACCCCTACTGGGGCCCTGGGACCGGGAGAGCTCGAATCGGATATACAGGTGATCCGAGAGCGTCTCAACCTCATCCAGGACACACCAGTTCCTTACTCGTGCGGCAACAGCAGGGGTAGCGAACGAAAGGTCCACTATCGACCCCCCCTGCTGTCGCACGCACGTGTTGGTGGCGCCTCTGTTCAGCAAACAGAGGCCCACCGAAGCCGCCCACTCCACAACGGCATCGCCCCTGGCGTCCGTCCCTGGGGAACCCCACGCAATGGACTTTGCGTTGAAGTCCCCCAGCACGAGGACGTGCCCAGACGCTAGTCTCCGCATCGAGGTCTCCAGGTTGTTGAGGAAGACCTCGAAGTCGCTCAAACTCCGGTTGGGGGAGAAATATACACCGTAAACGGTGATTCCCCCCCACTCGGCGGCCACGTATCCAGAGCTCTTGTCTCTTAGCGACAAGGGCGGGGAACGAGCCGCCGAGGAGCCGACGACTGCCACGGAGCCGTCCCGGTCACCCATCCAGTTTGGACGGGGAGGGACGTAGTAGGGCTCCGCGACTACGGCAACACCTATCGACCACTGCGCCACGGTTTGCAGAAAGAGATCCTGCGCCATTGAGGTTCGTCTGGACAAGGAGGTTGGAGATTTGATCCATTTACTGGATCGTCTCTACAACCTCCTCCATGGGCGACGACGTGGTCGCACGAACGACGTCGGAGGCAGCCTGGGTCGACAAGCTAGCCCCCGACGTCTGCCGAGAAGCTCGGGGAGGCTTGCAGCCCCCCTGCCCCATCTGGTGATTGGCGGGCTTGTTGCCCGCCGCACACACGGGGCAGTGAGGGGCGGCAGAGCACTCTGCCACCTTGTGCCCCAGTCGACCGCAGCGGAAACACAGTCCGCTGCAGTCAAAGCAACTCTGGCACTTGGTGCGAGTGTGTCCCGCAGCGAGGCATTTAAAACACCTCATCGGTCTCGCCGCCAGGACTGTGATCCTGGCGCTCACGAAACCGATGAGGATCCTGCTTGCATCGGCCAAAATTTTGGCCGACGCCACGGGACAGCTGACCCACACCGCACCAAGGCCTCCCGGACCGGGGCGGATGGTGCCGACCCTAACGCTGTCCGCGCTGCAACCCGCCTTATCACGGATTACGGCGCGGACGTCGTCAGTCGTCACCGAGTCGTCCAGGCCCGAAATGCGCAGCTCTGCGCACTTTGTGGGCCTGGAGATCCTGACACCATCCACAGCTGCAAAGGCAGCTTCTCGGCAACGGTGTCCGCCGTCTTAGCGCCATCAACCCCAGGGAACTCGAGTACTCGAGCTCCCGTTTGGGCGAGGCGCAAGCGGACACCGGCCGTTTCATACTCGCCGGCGAGACTGTCCCGGGCCTTTTTAAAGATGGCCGCGTAGGACAGTCCGCCGGTAGCCGCCTCCGGTGACAAGGTCACCACTACAGCCGCGGTTTTAGGCGGCTGCAGTTTCCGCGGCTTGTGGCTCTTTGGGGTGGCCCTTGCCACCGGTGGCGACTGCAGGCCAGAGGCCGCTTCGCGGGCAGCCTTTCTGGCCCGCTTGCGAGCCTTTTTTGACCCCCCAACTATCTGCCAACCCTCATTGGAGGGGGCAGATGTGGAGGGGCCAGCCACAGGCGTTGGAGCGGGGAGCGGAGGAACCTCCGCTCCAGCCCTTGGCACCGCTTTTGGCCCCGGCCTCGGGGCAGCCGTCTTGGCCGGAGCCTTGGCCACCTGACGAGCCCCTCGGGCAGCTGCAGGTGCCGGTGGTGCCGTCGCCGACGCGTACGACACGCGACCCACCACCACAGGGAGAGGGGTCGTCGCCGACGACGTGACCACCCCTTTCGGCGCCGCAAGCGGCGGCCGCATGACAGGGGCCGCAGGCAGCCTCGCCTCTAGGCCGGCCGTACGGCCCTCGATCATCCGCCGGCATGCATCCAGGATAACCGCTAGTTGGGCGTCGGTTATCCCGGTGCCAGCAGATGACGGCCGCGGCGCAGACGGGGCCCGCTTGGACGTAGACGCGGCCCGCTGGGATGTTGACGGGACCGAAGCCTCTCGCTCCGCCCGGAACTGGGCGAACTGAGCGCTGAGCTCAGCCACCTGCCCCGTCAAGCGTTCGTTGGCCGCCTGTAGGCGGGCCACGTCCCCAATTAGGGTCCCCACAACCCCCGCCACGGCAGAAGAGGAGTCCTTAAGGGCTCTCACAAAAGAGCCCTTAAGGTTCACGGACTTGGTGGCCACCTTGTTAATTATGGCCACCGCCGCGTCCGCTGTCTCCTGCAGAGAGACCGATGATTGGGGCTCTGAGTCCCCATCCACCGGTCCCCTGATCTTAAGCAGGAGACCACCTATCTCCACCTCTGCCTGGAGCTCGCCATCAGCCCTGGCCCTCTTGTAGGATTCCGCCTTCGAAAAGGCGGAACCCGACGGGGCCGTGGCGGGGGTTCGAGACCTCCCCCTCTGGCTACTGCCGATTTTGGGCGGCAGCATCTCCAGGGACGAGTCACTTCCGACATCCCCGGAGAGGCCGCGTTTGCGGCTGTCGCCCGTCTCGCACTCCATGGCCTCCAAGGAGGCACCACCCGTGTCATCCGACGAGTGGTTGGTCCTGGAACGCGTGCGTTCCGATGTTCTTCGGCTGCGGCTCCCAGCAGTCAGATCGACTTCTGGGAGCCCCACCGAAATGGGCGTCCCGGGCCCAACCTCCTCCTCGGCAGACGATTGCTCGTCTGCCTTCCGGAACTGCCCCTTGGCGTTCCTCCTTTCCTTCCGTTTCGTCTCCTTCGTCATCTTCGTCACCTTTGCTTTCTCGTTTCCAGTATGCGTGCCAATTGTCGTTGTAGTGTTATCCGTGCCGGTTACATTATTTTGAGAGTTACCAATTTCCATAACTAATCCCACGAGGTGGGGAGAACTAAAGGTCGACCCGGGCAGAGATCCCCAATACCCGGGTAAGCCTATGTACTGTGGAGGTCGGCAGGTATCCACAGGTTTTTTCGACTTAGCTGTCGGGTGTTATAGACTATCCTTGTCATGGGCCGGCCAATCAAGGCAAGCCCTCCGGCCATCAGGTTCTCAGCGTACCCTCTTGGAGCCACCAGTCAGGTCGTTGTTGAGCCCCTAATGGTTACGGAATGCGAGAGGGTGGCTAGCCCTCTCTCACAGACGGAGCTGACACTCAAGTGCCAGCCCATCTGACCTACTCGCACTCCAACACGCCCTCTGCTAGAGCAGAGGGACGTTTGGAGTGCGGCACGACGGGTCACGCCCATCACGGCAGTCTTAAAACAGACTCCGTCTGGTATCCCATTTGGTCTGGAGTCTCACCCTGGGCCAATCCGGCATGAGTAGCTCTACCCGGCACAGCCCCAGAGATCATTGACCCACGCAAGCCCCACCACGACGACAACGTAGGGATACATTGGGGGGTCCCAACCCGCCCTCGGCCAGCCTGGGGACGTATAGTCTTAACCCTCCCCTGAGAGGAGACCAGCAGTGGGACATTATGGGTTGCTGATGATGACTTATATATTTCAATGTATATAACTGTTATAAGTAACATACATAATGTCTATGAAAATTTACTCATAATATATTACTATAAAATAGCCGTTTAAGACTCTGCTGTCATAGTGAAAGAAACAATGTTATACTAGTTGCAAGCTTTCACGGACCACAAGGACATTTCAAAATCAAAGTTATGGATTGGCGTTTTGATGTAACATTTGAATTGACTGAGATTCCGATCAAAAATATTGAAAATGTGCATGTGAATCTACGAAAGGACTGGCTCGACCGGGGCGGTTCTACCATCGCACAGAAGATCAACATAAAATGATAGCGTTCATAGTGTCGTGTTTCTTAGATGAGTGCGAGACCGGAGGCTAAATTACGAAGAAGACATTGTGAAGAAATCGGCTCAAATGTGCGGTTTCATCAGACGTAACACTCGCGGGTTCAGGCTTGCAAAAACACGAATAGTATTGTATAACGCTCTGGTACGCAGTAAATTAGAATATAATAGTGTTGTCTGGAATCCCTTTTATGCTATACATTCACAAAGAGTGGAAAGTGTACAAAGAGCATTTTCCAGACATCTTGCTTACGTTTCACAAAACATCACTCATCGCTGTCCCTATGAACACCGTTAACAATATTTCAAAATGGATTTTCTTCGTAACCGTCGCCGTATTCACGATCTCGTATTTCTTCACAAAATAGTAAACGGCTCAATAAAAAGTAGTGATCTAACTGAACGCATACTTTATTCGGTCCTAACAAAACCACCGAGATATGCCATCACCAGAAAAGTTTATATACCCACCCGCAAATCTAATCTAGGTCTGAATGCACCTCTGACGCGTATTTGTAAAGAATACAATAGCATGTGTTCACAGAGAGACATAGACAGCCATGCCCCTTTCAATAAATTTAGACGTTCTATAGCTGATAATATTGTTGCGCCATAACCAGATGGAACTCAATTATACGAGAACGATCGAGAACTATCGAGGACAACGCCATCTAGCGTCGGAAAGCGCGCAACTGTGGGCATTATGACGATTACTCGACGCTAGATGGCGCTACAAGAAGCTCTAGAGTAATCTATTTAGCCTAGAAACATCGATCGAATACTTTCGTACTTTCGAGTATTTTCCACGGCCATATAAAAGCGAAACGTGTTGGCCGTAGGGGCAGTATTGGTTTAAGATACAGCGAATAAACATCGAAGAGATCTTCTAGTGCGACTAACGAGTGATTTAGTGATTTCTTATTGTAAAAAGTGTTGTTAATAAATATTGTGTTATTTTTGGTAATTAATCGACTACTTTAATTTATTTAATACCCAGCTCGTAACAATATTAACAAAACTAACCAAAATTAATCTTTTCCTGTCTTACCTTTGTTATTTTAATTTTTTCATCTTTTATTTTAATTTAATATTTTTCATCATTTATATTAATAAGAGCATCGTAATTGTAATTTAGAATTAAGCAGTATTAAGTTCCTTTATTATTGTTTTTTGTACAAGTTACCTTACTCCTAACACTGTTTGTTAGGCGTATTTTATTTTATCTCATATGGTGAATGTTGTGTGTACCTGTAATGGGCATGCATACTAGAAAATGTATGTGTACTGTTGGTATACCTAAATAAATAAATAAAAAGAACTGTGAAAGTTAACAACGGCCTTGCGATAAGACAGCAGAAACCTCCTCCTATTTGGGTCAAGTCTATTTTGTCTGGAGCTATTCCAGTTTATTTTATTGGTTTTCGATTATTAAGCTATTACAAACTCCAAATTTATTTATATAACCATTAAAATACTACAATTTATAGTAAACGGATGTAATAAATACAAAATGATGGGCATGAATTACATTTATAAGCCTCGTTGACTCTAGGACGACATACAATTTGTGTATAATTCTCTACAGCAGTACGTAACTCCGGTAAGTTAATCCTCATTACTATTCCTTTACTTTCAAATAAAATCATTCGCCGTCCGGTGCAGTCATATTACTGTCAAATCAGAAAAATCATCATGAACAGGTTTTACTTCTCGGCTCCTGGATATGAACAGGTTTAACTTGTCCGCTCCTGGATATGAACAGGTCTTCTTGTCCGCTCCTGGATATGGCTAGGAGCGGATAAGTAAAACCTGTTGATGATTAATGTTTTTCCGTCATGAGAAAAGACGTTTAGGCCTACAAAACTACGTCGGCTAGACGGGTGTAAGGTTTGTTTCACTTTGCTGTGTCCACTTTAAAAGCGATAAACATACATGTAAACGAGGATAACCCCGTGGGAATAGGGATGGTATTCTATATTTATTATCCGTAACTTACACATTATACTTTAAACTTTCATGCATAAAATCCTCTTCTCCATGTATGCACTTTAGATGTGGGTGAGTGTGTGTGGCTGGTGTAGAGAAATAAAATGTTAAAAAAAAGGTATACATTGTCACAATTATGACAATATTTTGAGCTGACGTCTATAGTAATTTATAAATTTTATAGATCCATTCACCATGAATCTTGGGAGACTCTTCATCGCTATCTTCGCGTTAGTGTTGCTCTTCTCATCAAGTGCGCTTGCCTCAAGCAAGAACGCTAAAAACTCCAAGAACGCTAAAAATTCTGAACGTAACGGCAAGAATGCCAACTCGAGGAACAGTAAGAATTCTGCACGCAACGGTAAGAATTCTGCACGTAACGAAAAATGGGGTGACCGTAAATAAGGAACTCAAAAGAATATTAATAAACTAAATACATACGATTATAATATCATTATTTATCGAACCGTTGCGAGACTAACATGACTTTAAAAATACAATATAATAAGAAAAATATGTAAAGATGTAAGACCAGTTCGAAGTATATAAATATATAAATATATATAAATTTTTTTATTTAATACTAGCTGACAACCTCGTTTGCGTCTTCTATTGCCCGTAGCGTGAAAATTTGCCCCCGTTTTTTGAAACATTCTTCATTGGTGCTCCGCTCCTATTAGTATTAGCGTGATGACATATAGCCTTTCTCGATATATGGACTATCCTACGATTATCTACTCCAACGTACATACGCACACTGTTTTGATAGATATGATTGAATTTAACTTTGTATAGCGGTAATAAAGTGCAAATTGACTCATTGATGTTAAGAACACACCTTCATTGCTTAGACAACAGTGAGTGCTTGTAATATATGAACTTTAAACAACAGCAATAAAGCTCAAATTGACTTTACGTTTTAGTTAAAAAACGTTTGTATGGGAAAAAGAAAAGGGCTGTTTTTAGGGTTTTTTCCGGCCATTTTTCTCGCCGTAAAAACCGTCCTTGAACTTCCACGAACATAAAAAAAAGAATAGGCAAAATTGGTCCAGGCGTTGTTGAGTTATGCGCTTACCAACACATTGAGCGTTTCATTTGTATATTATAGATTTGGACAGTCTTAATTTAAAAGTTTTAAAAGTGAATATTTCTGTAAGCTTGGAAAATTAAAAATATTCTTATAAATGAATTTGTCAAGTGTATACATTTGAGTAGGCACATAATTTAAAAGTTTAAAAAGGTATCACTACTTTTATACTCCAATAGAATTATGAAAAGCTGTATTCTTTAACGCTGAACTCCAACCAATCTTGAGTAGATATGCGAATCCAAATAAAATTAAAGAATTATTGAAATTAGTTCACAAATGAGAAAGTTATCGCATATAATAAAATGTTACAAACTTGTGAATTGAGTACTTGCTGACGAAAATATGTTTAAACTATTTCCCCCCTGCCGTACCTTACGACTGAGGTACATATCCCGGGGTAACCAGAGTCACCCTCGGGACGGGGCGTGTCGCGCCTCTTACACAGTAGGAGTCGCAACACCGACCCGCCTTAGATGACACCCCCAGGCCGCACCAGGTTGTCACCGATCTCAGGTCGTTTGCAGCGGCCACATCTCCCCTAAATGTGGCCACAACGACCCATTAAGCGACGATTGGGAAGCTGGTGGTGACAGGTTTCGTCCGTTCTTTCCGACCAGGACTGGAAGCTCGGACTCCCATGCAGGGCAGTCCTCCAGCGTGTGCTGTGCGGAGTCCCGGTCGGACCCGCAGTAGTGGCATTGTGCCGTAACCTCACGTCCGATTCCGTTCAGATACTCTCCGAAGCAACCGTGCCCGGTGAGTGTCTGAGTGAATCGGTAGGGACACATTCAGTTTTCTCTATACAAGCTTCGAAGCTCGGCAGAACGGCTCCGACAGCGCGTTGGCTGGCACAAACCTGGATTTCGAGTCGTGCCCGCCAAGCCCGTAGGGCTTGATTATGTGCATTCCGCCGAAGCATTCCGGGCTCATGATCTGGCGCTGTCTCTTCGCCATTCCGACCGACAGAACCAATTCGGTGGTAGACCATTGTCTCCATGTCGGCCAGAATGTCGAAGGGTGGAGATCGCGCCAGGATCGTCGCCGCCTCGTACGAGATTGTATGGCCATCAACCGATGCAGACTCCCGAGTTGCTTTTTATAATGTTTATGTTTTGTAGCTTTATACTATTACAAATCGAAACCCCAAATCTACTTTTATATTATAAAGGAAATAGGATTGTTCCATAACATTTAATTGCAAATAAATACAAATCATATCATAACAAATACACTTCAAGTTTTAAGTTTCTTAAAAAGTCAGTAGACAGTGCCTTTTTAAACCATGTCTACACTACTAAAACTATGCTACGGACTAGTTTTACACTTAAATAAACTTAACATTTTCTATGAATTCATGTTTTTAATACAAATTATCTAAATAAGACTCCGATTTAGACGTTAAAGAAAACAGGTACGCTATAATAGTTTTGGAACATACAAACACCCTTGTATTCGCAATAAATATTATTTTCAACTTTTGACAAGCCTGAATTCTCAATAAGTCATGCATGTCAAAAGTGTCTTGTCAGGCTGGGGATCCCGATCGGAATTTCAGCTTAATGAAATGATGATGTGGACAGTATTAGATAATAGGTACGCTGTGTTTACGTTCCGACATTTTTCTCTTATACATTACTGTAGGATCACTTTGTAGCGATAACCGCGCTTCAAGCTCTGCTGGGGCTAAGGGATGCCCCCTAAACTCATCTTCAATTTGCTGTAACGTCTTGCCTTTTGTTTCTGGCAACAATATCCAGATGATAATCATACAGTAAATAATGACACATCCATATAACATGTATACTCCGTGCATTCCAATGCTTTCTACGGATGCGGTAAATGTCTTCAAGACCAAGAAATACGTAGCCGAGAATGAACCTAAACTAATTGTTCCACCAATACTTCGGTATTCCAAAGGAAAAACTTCTCCGCCAATAACGTTTGGTAGTGGCAACATGCCTGTTGCTACTGCAAAAAATTTCAAATTAATCAAGAGATCTGGTACCCAGAGAGAATCATATGGTAGACTTCCTTGTTGTTTGAAGTATACATAAGCAGCTAAAGAAAATTGCATGAAAATCGAGAGTGCCCCAGTGGCAAACATCATGGTACGTCTCTTGAATTTATTTATTGCAAGAACTGCCAAAGTATTTGATATTAAACGTTGAGCCCCCAAAAAAATCATCCAGAAATGAGCGTTGACTTCGGGTCCCATAACAGCTTTAATGATAAATGTTGAATACGATGACATAGTAGTACCTCCGGCAAAGTTTACTAACACATGGGCATGCAGCATGAGAATGATTGGTTTGTAAAACTCTTTTTTTTGGATCGTTGAGATTGTTTCACGCAGTCGATTCCGTTTCCTATTATAATTATGTGAGATTTTAGCCTTTTCAAACATAATTCGTCCAGTTATCATTTCTTCTAAGCCAGCGGAAAACTTGTCTGCATTCTTCATGTCTACCTTTGGTGACGAGAAAACTTGGAGATTCAGGAGAATAAATGGTCATAACAAGGCTTGTAAAGGGAAAGAAAGCGCAGATTAGAGCAGTCTGTTGCCAACTGAGGAACGAACCCACGAGATGCACGAAGAATATCCCAAACGACTGAGATAATGAAACAGTAGTAAGAAAAGCACCTCTATTCTTTGGCCTGGCATATTCTCCGATAAGCACTGATCGTAAAGGCGAGAGCATCCCGATTGACAGGACTTGGAGTATTCTTGCTGTAAACATGACCTGCAAAGTTTTAGTGTGACAAATGAATAGGCCTATGTTATTGTACGTATCATTTCTCAAAGTATAATATAATACTGCATCG
Source organism: Spilarctia lutea (assembly GCA_916048165.1). NCBI lineage: Eukaryota > Metazoa > Arthropoda > Insecta > Lepidoptera > Erebidae > Spilarctia > Spilarctia lutea. The sequence continues at coordinate 599,541 of OU696496.1, read as the reverse complement.
TTGGCGCAGTGGTAGCGTACGTGGCTGCTTTGTACGAAATCTCGAGTTCGATTCATGTGTACAGTCAAGTGTGTGTCTGGCCGGCAAATATTTGTTTCGGAGTTTGGGTGTTTTCTATGTATAATATGTATACATAGAAAACATAAAAAAATGGTTTGCAAAATAAATAAATATAATTATTATATCAGCCTATTGAGCTTTCATAGCAAGCTCTGCTTAGTTTGAAGCTAGATGGCGTTGTGTGTCAGATATCCAAAGTGAAAAATAGTCGAAATTTAGTAAAAGATCTTAATGTTCTTCGTCAACTTCAACTCAATCAAATGTTTCCAATGAATGACAACTTTTATACATTTGTTTTATTCTTCAACCATCGATATAAGAGACTTTAAACGTCCTTAATAATAAGAGCGTGATGGTTTCATATTATTGTATTTATTATAGTAGGCACGAGTACTAGTTACTGTTGTAATTCTAAAACCTTAAACAGAAGAGTATATTTACCTGAAAAAAACAGTCACAACCCTAGTAAGCGACTGTTCAAAGTACTCGTATAATAGGTCTTTACCTATGAAATTGCGTTTCTTCAGTACTGGTCATTTCAAATAAAAAAAAGTTTGTAATGGCTCTGTATTCTAAATTCAAATTAATTTTGTTTTAAAACCATGACATTCTATTTACAAACTCAGTCTTTTGTTTTTTGATTAGCGTTGTATTTTCATTATATTTGAACATTTTTCGTCATAATGGATACTTTAAAAATTCGTGTAATTATGGAATATGAGTTCCGTCGTGGCACCAACGCGACACAAACGGCACGTAACATCAAAAACGTTTATGGAGAGAACTGTACAAACGAACGCACAACCCTTTATTGGTTTTCCCGGTTCCGTTCCGGAAATTTTGACTTGAAAAATGAAGCTCGTGGTCGTCCGGAGACTTTGGTTAACAATAATGAATTAAAGGCGATTGTGGAAGCTAACGAAACTCAATCTACAGCTGAGCTAGCAGCAGCTTTTAATGTAAGCATCAAAACAATATTGATCCATTTGCGACAAATTGGCAAGGTAAAAAAGCTTGATAGATGGGTGCCCCACGACCTTAACGATCGCCAGCGCAACGTACGCGTCGAGACCTGCCTTTCGCTGCTCAACAGGCAAAGAAATGAAGGAATTTTGAATTGAATTATTATATTTGTGTATTTGTATGTTTATATGTATATTATTAATTTATGTAACAGTAAATTTATTATATTTAATTATAACATTATTGTATTGATGTAGGATATATGTTATTAAAAAATCATTATTTACCATGGAAAACTTTCTAATCTTACCTATCGCATCTTATTTCCACATCACCTGAAGGTCGACTGTTCGATAAGTGCAACAAGTTTTTATAAATAAATTAATAAATTAGTCACCCTAGTAGAAGCAGGAAAGGGTGGCGGTGCACGCGCTTTTTTTAACATGAGTAAGTATACTATTTTTCATAAGCTGTTAGTACTCTATTTCATTTTAATCTAATATATAAAATGTAACATTATTACAAACTATCGATACTATATGTATTGACTATTTCTTTACTTTCTTACAGCACTAAGTAGATACATTTTTATATATAAAATTACTTACAGTACTTAGATCATCATCATCAGCTTACTGACTAGCAGTTCGGCTTCTGTAAGAGTCGATAAGCTGATAATTTTCTAGTTTAACTGACAATCACTGAGCAGAGGCGATTGAGACTAAGAGGGAAGACTTGGCAGTTAATTTGGACATTGCAAAGGCCTTCAATCAGGTATGGCACAAGGTCTTCGGGTGGCTAAAAAATATCCAACGGCATGATTACGTAGCTACAACGTTGTCTTGCCAGTTCCCAACCCGCCCTTTTCTTTTTTTTTTTTTTTTTTAACGTGTGGAAACCCCCTCGGGCCGTCACCCCGCCGGGGTTTGCGGCGGGGTGGTGTGTCGGAATCGAACCGACTAAAACCACACGGTGTGCCAACTCTGCGCCTGAGAAGGGAGGGGTCCGGGGACTGCTGATATTAACACGACCGGACCCCTCCCAGCGCCTGCCCGCACTGAAGCGGGCACCTTCTGCTGGTGAAAACTCTCAAATTAGGCGACGCACGGCACACGCGTACTGTTATGTCGCCCCTTTGTATACCACTTTACCTACCCATCATTTATTGTTTGCGTTGTCAGCTTTTAAGTTACTCTCTGACACACACTCGTCACCTCGTCCCTCAGTTCCATCCCATCTCGGTCTCACGGCGGTTCAGTCTTAAGACAATTAATTTGTTTTATTTCAAATAAGTTTCCTATTGTTTTTATTCAATTTATATGTTTTTTTAAAAACCGACTTCAAAAGGTCGTTATAATATTTGGTGGCAGCGGTAAAGGATCTTTAAAAGGTCCCCGGCAACGCTTCCAGTGTATTAACTCATTATATTGTGTATAACATTCCTGAACTTTCTACCATATATCGAGTTCTGTGCTAAACCAAAAGTGCTTCAAAACCAATCTGCTAAAATCCGACCTATCGGAATCGTATTCAAAAACCCAAACTACTATTTCCTGTGGTGCCGTGTTTGCTGCGCTGTTTTATCTCGATCTACAGGATCGACGAGCAAGGAATACTACGTGTCCCCATCACCTACAATGTTCCTGTTTCTCCTGTGAGTTATAAAGTTTCGTAATATACTGTGACTTGAGTGTTCTTCGTGACCTTCGGCGAAACGTGATAAATTAAGATTTGTACTACTCTACCATATTTAGAAAGTAATATATAAAACGATTAAAAAACGTGTTTAAAATAATTTATATTATAATAAATTAGATACTTAATAAGTTCACTACATACTAATTGTTACCATTCTTCATTAAAATTCAGAGAGTTGATCGAACAGTCTAAACAATCTACGGACCGTCGCTCATCGCCCACACATCATTTTCTAGGAACTGATAACATTGTCTCGCAACCGAGTCACTGCGTATTTATAAGATCATTTTATTAATCGTGTTTTAACTTTGAACCTTACTTGTTAATTTTATTTTCTTTTACATATTCTTTTTAGTTTTTCCTTTTCTATAAAACCCTTAATATGCCCAGAACAACAGAATTAAAAGAAGAAGAATTGCAATCAAAAATGTCGGATATCGATCTTAATGTACTTATCAAATTTATCGGAACCTTCGACGGTTCTTGAGACACCCTCATACCATTTCTTAATAACTGCCGTAACGCAATTAATTTAGCATCATCCTCACAACAAGAAATTCTTTGTAAATATATATTAAGTCGACTAACGGGGAAGGCCGAAGCAGTATGTGCCATTAAAGAACTAGCAAAATGGTCCCAACTCGAAGAATTTTTGAAAAACCAATTTGGGGACCGGAAACATTATGCACATCTATTATCCGATCTTCAAAGTTGTAAAAAACACCCAAATAAAAACGTCAATCAATATTCATTGAGAATAGAAGCTTGCTTGTCGAAGTTACTTACCGAAATTAATGTTACAATTCCAACCAAAAAAAAGATGAATTGTCAGGCCGGATAGCTACCACGCAAGACTTAGCACTAAATAGATTCATGATGGGCCTTGACCCTCGATTCGACATTGAACGAAGCCATAAATTTCGCCACCGCCGAAGAAAAAATCCTCGGCATTACCTATAAAAGAACTTCTTTTGTACCACTCAACCAACCTAACGGCAATTTCAGACCCACCCTTAACTCATCCTTTTTTTTTTTTTTTTTTTTTTTTTTCTACGTGTGGAATCCCCCTCGGGCCGTCACCCCGCCGGGGTTTGCAGCGGGGCGGTGTGTCGGAATCGAACCGACTAAAACCACACGGTGTGCCAACTCTGCGCCTGAGAAGGGAGGGGTCCGGGGAATGCGTTTATTAACACAACCGGGCCCCTCCCAGCGCCTGCCCGCACTGAAGCGGGCACCGTCTGCTGGTAAAAACTCTCAAATTAGGCGACGCACGGCACACGCGTACGTCGCCCCTTCGCGGCTGGCCACTAAAGCGGATGGACGGGAAAACCCATCCCGTCCATCCGCGGCCACACTCAGGGCGGCATGAGGCGCAGATGGGCGCGCCTCCGCCGCCCGGTTCGCCGGCGGCGGATCGGGTCCGAGTGGATATCTTCCTCCCGGGCCTTCTCCGCCGCCTCCTTCTGCGAAATTACGTCTTCGCAGAAGGATGCGACCGCGGTGAAACTGCTGTCGCCACCGGCCATGGAGCGTATGATGGCCGGTAGCGACAAATCCCCTCCGATGACTGCAGTGAGGGCCCGGCGCTGATCCGCCCAAGCGGGGCAGATCTCCAGCGTGTGCTGGGCCGAGTCCTCACTGCAGTCGCAGTGGTGGCAGGCGGGACTCAATTCCCTCCTAGCGACCGAGTGCAGGTACTTTCCGAAGCAACCATGCCCGGAAAGCACCTGCGTCAGCCGGAAGGAAAGGGTCCCGTGCTGCCGCCCTGCCCACTCGAGGATGACCGGTTGGAGCGCCTCCACGGTGGCAAAGCCAGCGCGCGGAGCCTCCAGCCGGGACGACCAACGAGCCATCGTGGCTCGGCGAGCGGCTTCACTCTTAACTCATCCTATCCTAAGCCTCAAGGACAATCATACCAACCTAGACTACAAGGCCAATCTTATTTTGCCAGACCTCAAGGTTCAAATCAACCCTCTACTTCACAAGCCCCTGTGTGCCGATATTGCAAAAATGTTGGACACACTATCGAAAATTGTCGCAAAAGACAATACAATAACAATCGCCGCAATAACCCTGAAATTAAAAACAGAGGCGATTCACTTAACAACAACTTCAATCACCATATCCACAACATGACATATGATAATGTCGAAACTGAACGTAATCAAGATGGTTATGACACTGTTGATAATAATTTAAACGAGTAAAATTTCTTGAACGGTGTCGCACAGGAAATTTTGATTTCAAAGTCGATACCAAACTTTCTAATTCCACTGCTCCTACTAAATCCACTGTACCAAAAATACCTACTAAATCCACTGCATCTACTAAATATACTAAATCCACCGAATCCACAAAAAATACTAAATCTACAGTATCTACTATCTCTACCAAACTTTCTAATTTCACTGCTCCTACTAAATCCACTGTACCACAAATACCTACTAAATCCACTGCATCTACTAAATATACTAAATCCACCGAACCTACCAAAAATACAAAATCCACAGTATCTACTATCTCTACCAAACTTGCTACATCTTACAGAAATGCTAAATCTTATGCACAAATTGCAGCCACAGGAACTTTCGACGAAATTAAGCCCGAATACTCTGAATCATCTGAAACTATTAAACGAATGGAAATTTTCAAAATCAATAACGCCGGTAAAATACTACTTCCCATTGTTAAAATAAATTGTACAATATCCAATGCACCACTAACTCTGTTAATAGATTCCGGTGCATCAGTGAGCCTCATTAAATTAACTTCTCTATCTAAAATTCCTGATCTAGTTAAAGAATCTATCCAAATTAAGGGCATTGATCCCGACGAACACAACCCTACAACAACCTTGGGGCACTTACAACTAGAAATGCATTTCACAAGCCCTACAAACATTAATACAGTACTATTTCATCAATTTCACGTAATTCGCGAAATCCACCTCCCATTTGACGGCGTGATTGGAACCGACATGTTAAATAATTTTGGCTGCAACATCGATTATAACTTAAATAAACTTACCATTAATGACATCCAAGTACCGCTACAACTTCATGAACCAATATACTACCTCCCTGCTAGATCTGAAACCATAATCGAATGCTCCATCTCTAACCCTGAAATCAAAGAAGGACTAGTCCTAGATCAGAAACAGTTCGAAAACATTTTAATCGCAAACTGTTTAGTAAAAGTTAAAGAAAATAAGAGAATCAATGTTTCAGTAATCAACACCTCCGACTCACCCATAGATCTAATCCTAATAAACCTAATCTGAATATACAGCTTGTCCCACTGTGCCCTAACGATACAACCTCCTTACCTATTCACGTTACTACGGACGACCAGAACTCAAATAATGACTCGTATCTCCGCACCCAAGAAGTCTTGAACCTCCTTCGAATCAAACATTTAAATACAGAAGAAGCTAATGCCCTACATGATGTTTGTTGTGAATATTCCGATATTTTTCATATTCCTGACGATAAACTCACATTTACCACTGCAGTCAAGCATGAAATTAAAACTACATCACAAAATCCAATTCACGTTAAATCTTACCGTTTCCCTGAAATTCACAAACCCGAAGTAGCTAGGCAAATCTATCAAATGCTAGATAGAACAAAATATCATAAAACCTTCTATGTCTCCCTGGTCATCCCCAATCTGGGTCGTTCCAAAAAAATTAGACGCCTCAGGGCAACGCAAATGGCGCATAGTTATAGACTATCGCAGATTAAACGACGTAACTATAGGTGATAGTTACCCACTCCCACAGATATCCGAAATTTTAGATCAACTAGGCCAAAGTAAATACTTTTCCACACTTGATTTAGCGTCCGGGTTTCATCAAATCCTTATGGATGAGAGGGATGCATCCAAAACAGCTTTTAATGTACCTCAGGGTCATTATGAATTTACTCGCATGCCGTTCGGACTCAAAAACGCGCCGGCTACCTTCCAACGGCTCATGAACACTGCATTAGCTGGCCTTCAAGATATTCGGTGCTTTGTTTACTTAGATGACATAGTTATCTACTCCCATGATCTTTCCAGCCATATTGAAAACTTGGAGCTTGTCTTTAGACGCCTTAGGGACTTTAACTTGAAACTACAACCGGATAAGTGCGAGTTCTTGCGACGAGAAGTAGCTTACCTTGGCCATGTAATCACTGAAAAAGGTGTTAAGCCTAACCCTGAAAAAATCGAAGCTGTTACTAAATTTCCAACCCCTAAATGTCCCAAGGACATCAAATCGTTTCTAGGTTTAGTCTCCTATTATCGCCGATTCATTCCAACTTTTTCAAAGATTGCCAAACCTTTGTCCAATCTCCTTAAAAAGGACGTCCAATTCCTCTGGCAAAACCAACAACAAGTTGCATTCGATGAACTTAAAAACAAATTAACTTCAGCACCTGTTTTGATATACCCAGACTTCACCAAACCATTCATTTTATCATGCGATGCCTCCAACTATGCAATAGGAGTACTTCTTTCCCAAGGGGCTAAAGGATATGAAAAACCAATAGCTTTCGCGTCTCGAACACTCAATAAAAGCGAGTCAAATTATAATACTACGGAAAAAGAACTCCTGGCCGTCCTTTTCGGCTGCAAAACCTTCCGTCCATATATAATATTTATGGGCGCAAATTCTTCATCATCACTGATCACCGACCATTGACCTGGCTCATGAATCACAAAGACCCAGGCAGTAAACTTCAAGTTGGCGTCTTAAACTTTCTGAGTATGAATATGAAATTGGTTACCAAAAAGGAAAATTAAACGCAGCCACCGATGCCCTTTCACGATACCCTGTAAATCCCATAGAAGACTCTGACCCATTGAATCTTGACGATAACATTAGCACTTTTAATGGTGAACCTGACATTGACTTCGACCCCCTCGACTTACCTAATCCAGTGCAGCACACCCCTGCTTCCAACTCCACCTGCTCCCGAAATAACTGTGCCCGATATTAACCTGCCTTCAACGTCCCGACTCACTCCTGGTTCGACTACTGACTACCCGTTAGAACCACATACTGACGACAACTCTCCCGCTATGCCTTGCTCAGCCCGGGACAGCAGCAACTCTGATGAAACTGAAAACAGACATTATACATCAATTAATAATAATTACTCCCAATTCCAAAAAATTATAAATAGTAAGACATTTATATCAGACACAACGATTGTAGAATCCAATACTAGCATTCTTAAAAACAATAATAAAATAATAATTATACCTACTGCCATAGATCTCGACGAAAGCAACCCCTATGTTGAAGAAATATTATCTGAACACAATGAAAAATCCGAAATCTTAGAAAAGGAGCGAACACTGCACTCCTTTCTTAATTTCGATCACAAGGGACGCAGCGTCTACTTTCTGTTCACTAAAGTTTACCACTTCGACACCGCGAGTTACGAAGACATATATTCATCCTTGAGGAATATACGTAATACACTTATTCAGCAACCTATAACCCCAATAAGCATAACAGATTTCAGAAATCCATTTGAAACGCATTCCTACACCAAACTATACAATATAATTCAATTCCTTTTCCATAACACAAACATCCCTGTCACGATTTATCGTAATACTATCATATTGCCGTCACTTAGCGAAATAAAGAAAATTCTCCGTGAAAACCTCGACATACCTATCGCCGGTCATGTGGGTAATGTTAGGATGTTAAATCGAATACAAGAACGATACTATTGGAAAAGGATGCGTAGTGATATCGAAGATTATATCAAATCCTGTGAGCTCTGTCAAGAAAACAAAGCGCTCCGAAAAACTCATAGAGCACCTATGCAAATTACGACAACATTTATTTATTTATTTATTTAAGCTTCCTGCAATTACATTGCGTCAGGCGGACTTAATGCCGTAGGCATTATCTTCCAGTCAACCTTTGGGTGGTGCAGAGCTGTGTAGCAGGTGTATTATTGAAACAAGTGAGAATGATACATAAAGGTACTATTACGCAACATAAACATCATAAATGCAATAATCAGAGAGAGATATATATATATACATACACTTACATATACATACGCATATATACACATACATATATACATAATGAGATATGGATGATAATACATACACACATATTTACATATGCCTATATAAACATTGTAAATAGATAGATGATCATTCCGATGACTCCGTCAACAAGTCTCCGTAGTGCTTGCGTACTCTGATCTTGAAGGTTAACCGGCTGTTACACGACCTAATATCTAAGGGGAGGGCGTTCCAGAGATTTACAGCTTGGACGGTGAAGGAAGAGTGAACAATGCGGGAACAATGTGAAGGACAAAGAAGGAGGAGATTATCGGAGGAACGAAGATTTCTGTCATGGTTAGAGCAGAGATATTGTAAGTGGGATATTAGGTAAGTAGGTGAGTTGGGAGAATGGAGAAGAGAGTGCAACGTGGTCAACGCCCGTAAACTGCGGCGCTGCCTTATAGGTAACCATGACAGTTCCCTCCGGTAAGCGGATACATGATCGTATTTCCGTAAGTTGAATATGAATCGAATGCAATTTTTGAGAATTCGGTCTAATTTATTGAGGAGATCTGCATTCAGATCGAGGTAACACACATCACCATAGTCAATAACTGGGAAAATTAACGTCTGTACCAGCATGGTCTTGGTTTTAATTGGGAGAAAATTTTTTAACCGATAGAGGCCACGGAGTGTATTCGTGACTTTTCGGCTGACACTGGTTACCTGAGCTTGCCAATTCAGGGTTGTGTCTAGGTGTAAGCCGAGGTCCTTGACCGACTGACCAATAGGCAATACTGAACCATCAAAAATTATGTCTGTGACAGTGTCATAGTCGATTCTGCCTATCATTCTTGGGCTCCCCATGAAGATCGCCTGACATTTGGACGGGTTAACGTTTAAGCCGAACTTGCTGGACCAGTTTTTTATGGTGTCTAGGTCATGGTTGATGTTGTTGATTGCTTCGCCAATATCTTCTACTCTAGCATGTGAGTAGACCTGTAGGTCGTCTGCATACAGATGATACGAACACTGAAGTTTGTGAGTTACAGAGTTAATAAATAGCGAAAAGAGAAGTGGAGAAAGAATGCCGCCTTGAGGAACACCAGAGTTAAGTTCGGCCCATAGAGATGACGACTCATCAGTGCGAACAGACTGCTGGCGTCCCCGAAGATAGGATGAGAACCATTCCAGTGCATCGTCGGAAATCATAAAGTGGGAAAGTATTGCCAGCAAAATCTCATGGTTCACTGCATTGAAGGCATTTGAAAAGTCGATTAGGGCAAGTACAGTTATCTTTCCATCCTCCATTGCCGCCTTAATGTCAAGTGTCACCTTGAGTAAAGCTGTCCCTGTACTATGACCAGGTCGGAAACCTGACTGGTACACATTGACCAAGTTGTTCTGGTAAACGAATTGGGATAGTTGCTTATGTACACAGGCTTCAAGGACCTTGGAGAGGAATGGGAGTATGGATATTGGACGAAAATCGATAGGGAGGGTGGGGCTAGATACTTTGGCCAATGGACGTACATAAGCTTTGCGCCATAAGGACGGGAAGCAGTTAGAGTCCAAGGAGTAATTTATTATGTGTGTTATGGCTGGTAAGAGTTGTTCCAGGATAGTGGTTACCATGAAACGGCTAATGTTATCGTTACCAGTGGCTTTGGATTTTATTGAGATGACAATTCGCTTGACCTCCTCTGACGCAACCGGAGAAAAATTGAAAGGGTTTATTTTAGGTCTAGGCAGTCGGGCCAGATAGTCGACGGTTTGGGCCTTGCTTTGATGATCCAAAGTAGTAGAAGTGGTGAAATGACGATTGATATCATCTAAAGCAATGCCCATCGGGAGATCTGCGTGGCGCTCACTACCAATACCGAGAGTCCTTAGAAACTTCCAAATATCGGCAGGGGAAGATGTAGAGATGTTGTCGAGAATATAACGGCGTTTAGCATTACGTATCATCTGATTGCACTTGTTTCTAGCGGTTTTGTAAGCAAGCCAGGAATCATCGCTTCGTGTTCTTTTAAAACGCCGGAAAGCCCCATCCCTCCCCCGCATTACGTCGCGGATACGGTCTGTCAACCAAGGTGTGGGTGGATGTCTTAGTTTTACATTCTTCAACGGCGCATGAACATCGTATAATTCAATTATGTTTTTGTTCAGTATTTGAACCTTTTCGTCGACGGTGACTGCTGCAGCTAAGGGTTCCCAGTTGATTCGTGAAGCATCGTCCCGAAGCCTTTCCAGGTTCATGCGTCCAAAGCAGCGTCTGGCCATTATTTTTGGTTTTGGCTTTGGCGTTATAACTCTGTACGAGACATAAATTAGGTCGTGATGAGAGAAACCGGGTGCTGGGTACTGGCCGTATGATGAAACCCTCTCAAGAGACGAAGTAAATATGAGGTCCAGCAAGGTATCTTCTCCATGTGGGTTGTTATGTGTGGCTTGAAGCGTTAATTTATGTAAACATGCAGATTCCAGTATGCCTAAGAGTTTACGACAACGGGCCGAGTTGTGAGACAGAAGGTCAGTGTTAAAGTCACCCATGATGATGTGATGTTCGTACTCAGACCCTAAAGATTCTAAAACCGATTCGAATGCGGTGAAGTAATCTATGACTGGGGGACAGTACACGACGCCTAGTATAAGTTTAGCTCCCCTGACACAAACCTCCAAGAAGAGATATGTCAACCGAGTCAGGGGGAGACATGGAGGAAACGTTGTAGATAAAATCGGCACGTAGGTATATCGCAACGCCACCGCTTCTTTTGTTTAATCTGTCGTTTCTGATGAGAACAAAACCAGGAAGAGGGTAAAAGGTGGAAGGAAGTTGAGGTTTAAGCCATGTCTCAGAAACCAAAACGGCGTCCACATTTGAATTGTTGAAGGTTTCCCATATGTCGCTGTAGTGACTGGGTATGCTTTGAGCATTTATGTGACAGACATTAAGCATACCGCCACACTTTTGGTTAAAAGTACTGCGTAACATATCCCCGAGGCTTTCAGTGACCGAAGTGAAACTCTCATTTGTTAAAGAGTCAACAGAGTCGTTAGCGGAGTAATAGGAGTCAATATCAGACATAGTTCTAAATATTAATAAATATGACTATTAAATATATATAACGGGTGTTTTTTTAAGCTAGATAGAACTTTAAATTGTAAAAAGTAACACAAAAAATTAAATTTTGATGAAACTTTTTTTTTAATTTGTTTCAGTATTCTCTGACAAATCATCATGAATAGACTCACGCTTGAACAACGCTACGAAATTATCCAAATTTACTTTGAAAATCAGTCGTCGATTCGCGCAACTTATAGACGACTGTTTTATCGCAAAATTGTGTTCAGCGATGAGGCGCATTTTTGGCTTAACGGGTTTGTTAATAAGCAAAATTGCCGCATATGGAGTGAGACCAATCCACAACAGACCCTACAGACTCCATTACATCCAGAAAAATGCACCGTATGGTGCGGTTTTCACGCTGGTGGCATCATCGGACCTTATTTCTTCAAAAATGAGCTGATTTTCAAAGTAAATTTGGATAATTTTGTAGCGTTGTTCAAGCGTGAGTCTATTCATGATGATTTGTCAGAGTATACTGAAACAAATAAAAAAAAAAGTTTCATCAAAATTTAATTTTTTGTGTTACTTTTTACAATTTAAAGTTCTATCTAGCTTAAAAAAACACCCTATATATAAATAATTATAAAAATTGAATATCACGAAACAAGCTAATCTTTAAGGTAAAATTAAAAAAAAATTCAGTACTCACGTCAATGCACCACCCGTCGGCTTACACTAGTGTTTGAGGAAAAGTAGCAAAAACAATACAGGTTTGATTTTATACAGCCATCTAAAATTACTGAGAGAAACAAAAAAAAATGTGTTACAATTTTCAAGGTGAGTTAGCATTAAAAAGTAAATATAGTAATAAACAATTTGACAGAGGCGTCGATGGTTACTACGAGAGTATGCGTAAACGCATGCAGAACGCATCAACCACGAAGCTCCCCTCGTAAACGTTAACTGACAAGCAATGTCCGTCATCGTTTGACGTTTTGTTTGAATGACAGTCCTTGGGAATGTTATTGTTTAATGTTATTGTAGTAGGTAAAGTAATATTGGAAATAATGTCGGTAGAGGTTAATAAGGGTAAATTTTCAAGGGACGACTGATAACAACACACATGAGGACCACTGAGAACCCGAAAATTAGTTTTTACGGGTGGTGTTCCTGGTAATATTGGTCGACGCGCTGGCACCCGATGAACTGCTCCCCTTCGTTACGCGGTCCTGGTTGGATGCTTTTGGATGTTTCTGCATCAATGGCTCTAATTCAGCTAGCGATGTAATCTTAACACGGCTTCCATCCGCAACCCTGACAACTATAACGCCTTCCTGGGTCCAACAACCTTTAACACCAAAATGGAGGCGGGCTCGGGCAAATGCAGTTTGTCTGGCCTTGGTTAGGTACTCCTTGACTGTGATGTTCGTACCCTTGAGCCTAGTCTTAACCTTCCAAACAGCAGATCTCAAGTCCAAGGAGGAAAACCGAACCAGTATAGGCCTCTTTTGATCATTCTTGGGACTACCAAGTCTGTGGCAACTTTTGATGGATGATGCTGGATACTGTACATCCAGTTTACTATGAAGAAGGCCCAGGACAGATTCAGTGCAGTTCTCATTGTCAACTTCAGGAACCCCAATGAAGACAAGTGCTTCCCGTCTATGTCTGTTTTCCATTATGTCAACAGTTTTAGAGCATTCATCTATCTGCCTCCGTATCAAACCTAGCATACTGAACATGAGCTCACGGAAGGTTCTGAATTCCTCAGCAAGCCTACCAACGGTGTCCTTGGCTGGTGCGTTACATTGTACCTGTGCCTCAAGTTCAGCCATCCGTTTTGTAAAGATATCCTCCAGACTCCTCTGTGCTGATTCAATGACTGCCAGTTGAGACATTTTGATGTCAGTGTTCTTGTCAATTGAAAAAAAGCAAGTTTTGTAATGGTCCTAGTGAACAGCTGACAGGTGGTTGTAAATAGTAGGTTATTGTCACATTAAAAGCTTCACCAACATAAGTACAGGCAAATTGGCTAAGTTAACACTCAATTCACTATTGTATATTGCTAGTAAGTTGTTACTTTTAATTAATTACACACTTATATTCACAAGCACAAGTGTTTAGGTTTTTATACACCTACCCGAAAAACAACATCCACTGCCCCTTTCCAACGCCTAGCTATGGACATAGTTGGGCCATTACCAGAAGCAGGTTCAGCTAAATTAAAATATATACTTACCTTACAAGACGACCTTACTAAATTTTCACTAGCATATCCCATTCGATCCACGACAGCCGAAGAAACTAGTGAGTGCCTCCTACACTTTATATCTCTATTCGGAATACCTAAGACAATTCTGACAGACCAAGGTACTAACTTTACTGCGGAACTCTTTAAGAAAACATGTGATCACTTGAAAATAAAACGATTATGGTCAAGTCCCTATCACCCACAGACACAAGACGCACTTGAACGTAGTCACTCCACTTTAAAAGAATATCTAAAATCTTTCGTAAACGATGATCAAAGTGATTGGTCCCGCTACGTCTATACAGCTATCCTTGCCTATAATACTAACATTCACTGTACAACTAATTACTCACCCTATGAGCTTTTATTCGCTCATAAACCTTTCTTACCTGACTCCATCTATGACTTACGCTCTGAAGCTACCTATCCAGAATATTTAAAAGTGCTTTGTCACCGTCTCAAATTCTCAAGGGATAAAGCCATCGAAAATATTCAAATCTCTAAACAGAAATCAAAAAATTATTATGATCAACACACTAGAACCGTAATGTATGAAGTAGGAAATCTCGTTTGTCTAAAGAATCATCTACGACTTAGAAAAGCATTGTCTCCGTTGTGGAAAGGCCCATACCAAATTGTCAAGGTACATAACAATAACACTGTTACTCTTTCAATCTACACTAATATTATAAAGAGGAAAACTTTGTATGTTTGTTTGTATGTATGTAATGAATAGGCTCAAAAACTACTGGACCGATTTTAAAAATTCTTTCACCATTCGAGCCAGCGTCGCAACGAGACACCTATACACGGGGGTTGTCCGGTCGATGGCGCTATACGGTGCACCGGTGTGGGTGGCGGTTCTGACCGCCCAGAATAAGGTACGCCTTTGGAGTCCTCAGAGGATTTTGGCGGTCAGAGCCATACGCGGATACCGCACCGTGTCGACGGAGGCGGCGTGCGCCTTGGCCGGAACACACCCGTGGGATTTGGAGGCGGAAGTGCTCGCCGAAGTTTATCGGCGAGCGGCTGATTACCGGGCGGAGAACGGATATCGTCCTCCGCCCGAGGAGGTACGCGAATGGCGTGAAGCCGCTCGCCGAGCCACGATGGCTCGTTGGTCTTCCCGGCTGGAGGCTCCACGCGCTGGCTTTGCCACCGTGGAGGCGCTCCAGCCGGTCATCCTCGAGTGGGCAGGGCGGCAGCACGGGACTCTTTCCTTCAGGCTGACGCAGGTGCTTTCCGGGCA
This sequence comes from Spilarctia lutea, assembly GCA_916048165.1. NCBI lineage: Eukaryota > Metazoa > Arthropoda > Insecta > Lepidoptera > Erebidae > Spilarctia > Spilarctia lutea. Next base: position 584,232 of record OU696496.1, on the reverse strand, counting down.
TGGTTGCTTCGGGAAGTACCTGCACTCGGTCGCTAGGAAGGAATTGAGTCCCGCCTGCCACCACTGCGACTGCAGTGAGGACTCGGCCCAGCACACGCTGGAGATCTGCCCCGCCTGGGCGGTGCAGCGCCGGGTCCTTACTGCAATCATCGGAGGAGATCTGTCGCTGCCGGCCGTCATAAGATCCATGGCCGGTAGCGACAGCAGTTTTACCCCGGTCGCGACCTTCTGCGAAGACATAATTTCGCAGAAGGAGGCGGCGGAGAAGGCCCGGGAGGACGATATCCGAACGGCCGCCGGCGAACCGGGCGGCGGAGGCGCGCCTATCAGCGCCTCATGCCGCCCTGAGTGTGGCCGCGGATGGACGGGATGGGTTTTCCCGTCCATCCGCTTTAGTGGCCAGCCGCGAAGGGGCGACGTACGCGTGTGCCGTGCGTCGCCTAAATTGAGATTTTATTAGCAGAAGGTGCCCGCTTCAGTGCGGGCAGGCGCTGGGAGGGGCCCGGTCGTGTTAATAACTGCAGTTCCCGGACCCCTCCCTTCTCAGGCGCAGAGTTGGCACACCGTGTGGTTTTAGTCGGTTCGATTCCGACACACCACCCCGCCGCAAACCCCGGTGGGGTGACGGCCCGAGGGGGTTTCCACACGATAAAAAAAAATCTATACTAATATTATAAAGAGGAAAGATTTGTACCTATTTTTGTATGTTTGTATGTTTGTAATGAATAGGCTCAAAAACTACTGGACCGATTTTAAAAATTATTTCACCATTCGAAAGCTACATTATCCACGAGTAACATAGGCTATATTTTATTTTGGAAAAAAATAGGGTTCCGTAAGATATTTGGGTTTTTCGGACACAAGGTGTAAAAATCAACCAGAAAAGTTACTTATTTTTGGTACTTTAGATGAAGATGATGCGGTGAAATATAACCGAGCTATTAAAAAAATTACAGAATACAGACAAATAATTAGTAAACAGCCTCTCTCGGAATATTTTTATCTCTAAAACTGCAATTTCTAATTTTAATTCATCTATTTTAGAATTAAATAAAAATCAGTTCCTACTAGATGATGCGATGGAAAAAATATCATTAGTTGTTAAGAATGTCTCTGAAATTATGAATTCTGTTTATTTTAAGAATAACTTAGAAGAAGTATTAAATGTATTGCAAGCCCACTTGTTAACACTTTCACATAAAATGGAAGACATTGTAAATAGCATTTTATTTGCAAAAACCAATACATTACATCCGTCAATTCTTACTCCACAAGAGCTGTTTAATGAATTAACGAACAATATCAAAAACTTACCAAAATTTAAAGAATTACCATTAGATTTAAACTTAGATAATATTCACTCGCTGATAAACCTGTCAGATATTATATCATACTTTCTTAATGATAAATTAATTTTTGTTATTAAAATACCCATGGTCGACTTAACCACCTATGACCTATTTAAATCTGTACCAATACCTGTTCCACATAATAGTGATAAACCAAACTCTTTTGCATTAATAAAACCCCATAAACCATACATAGCATTAAGTGAAGACCGTAATACATATTTTTATATAGATAATTTAGACATTATGTGTAACCTAATTATAAGTAAACTTTTTATTTGTAAGCCCATAGACGTTTCCAGTGTTACAACCCATCCAACCTGTGAAATTAATATTATGACTAAAGCTATTGATAGTCTCCCAGACAATTGTGAAACAAACTTTATTTTTGGCAACATTAACATCTGGCATAAATTAAATGGTAATAAGTGGATATTTACCCAATCAAACCCTGTCAAACTCACCATTCATTGTAACGATAAATCTTTCAAGGACAATCATCTCGGGAACGGGTATCTTAAGCTTAGAACCAAACTGCGTCGCATTTTGCAAAGGAAATAAACTACAAGCAGTAGAAAACGTAAATATCACTACCAACCCTGTTGTTTCTAATTTTAATATTATAAATGATACATGTTGTAATATAGATACATTCTTAAAATTAAAAATCAACATCTCCACTACCAAAATCGAAAACGTAAATTTGGACAACATAGAATTTTTTCCCGCGCCCATAATAACCGATGATGATGACATACCACTTCCTGATGATGCTGTCCTCAATTACACTGGATTCTGTCTTAGTATAGTTACAATATTATTAGTTATAATCATAACTGTTCTAATTAAATTAAGAAATAAACATGCTGAACCGGTCCCTGATAATATATCCCTTCCATCTCTAGCTCCAACTACTCCACCCCGCTTACGCGCTACCTAACTACTATACTATATAATCTCCCAAGTATACTCACTACGACCGTGAGTTCACTTTTGTTGGGGGAGGTGTTATGTCGCCCCCATGTCGTGCGGCGTTCCGCAGGGGTCTGTCCTCGGACCACTCCTGTGGAACGTGGGGTACGACTGGGTCCTTCGAAGTCGTCTGCCCCCCGGGCTGGGCGTAATTTGTTACGCCGATGACACACTGGTCACAGCTCGGGGGGCCAATTTCCAAGAGGCGGCGCGCCTGGCCACCAGGGGTGTTTCTCTGGTGGTTGGGCGCATCGAGGCGCTGGGCTTACGGGTGGCCCTTGACAAGACGGAGGCCCTGCTTTTCCATGGGCCCCGTCGTGGTCCACCCCCCGGCGCCTCTATCGAAGTCAACTCGGTCCTCGTACCGGTTCGGGCCCAGATGAAGTATCTGGGCCTGATCCTCGACGGTAGGTGGCTCTTCGACGAGCACTTCCGACAGCTTGCCCCAAAGCTGGTCGACGTTGCCTCCGCCCTTGGGCGACTCTTGGCCAATCTGGGTGGAGCCAGCGTCGAAACAAGACACCTCTACACGGGGGTGGTCCGGTCAATGGCCCTGTACGGGTCACCGGTGTGGGTCCCGGCTCTGACCGCCCAGAATAAGGCACGCCTCTGGCGGCCTCAGAGGGTATTGGTGGTCAGAGCCATACGCGGATACCGCACCGTGTCGACGGAGGCGGCGTGCGCCTTGGCCGGAACACCCCCGTGGGATTTGGAGGCGGAAGTGCTCGCCGAAGTTTATCGGCGAGCGGCTGAATATCGGGCGGAGAACGGGTATCGTCATCCGCCCGAAGAGGTACGCGATTGGCGTGAAGCCGCTCGCCGAGCCACGATGGCTCGTTGGTCTTCCCGGCTGGAGGCTCCACGCGCTGGCTTTGCCACCGTGGAGGCGCTCCAGCCGGTCATCCTCGAGTGGGCAGGGCGGCAGCACGGGACCCTTTCCTTCCGGCTGACGCAGGTGCTTTCCGGGCACGGTTGCTTCGGAAAGTACCTGCACTCGGTCGCTAGGAGGGAATTGAGTCCCGCCTGCCACCACTGCGACTGCAGTGAGGACTCGGCCCAGCATACGCTGGAGTTCTGCCCCGCTTGGGCGGAGCAGCGCCGGGCCCTCACTGCAGTCATCGGAGGAGATCTGTCGCTACCGGCCGTCATACGCTCCATGGCCGGTGGCGACAGCAGTTTTACCGCGGTCGCATCCTTCTGTGAAGACGTAATTTCGCGGAAGGAGGCGGCGGAGAAGGCCCGGGAGGACGATTTCCACTCGGACCCGATCCGCCGCCGGCGAACCGGGTGGCGGAGGCGCGCCCATCTGCGCCTCATGCCGCCCTGAGTGTGGCCGCGGATGGACGGGATGGGTTTTCCCGTCCATCCGCTTTAGTGGCCAGCCGCGAAGGGGCGACGTACGCGTGTGCCGTGCGTCGCCTAAATTGAGATTTTAACATCAGACGGTGCCCGCTTCTGTGCGGGCAGGCGCTGGGAGGGGTCCGGTTTGCGTTAATAACAGCGATCCCGGACCCCTCCCTTCTCAGGCGCAGAGTTGGCACACCGTGTGGTTTTAGTCGGTTCGATTCCGACACACCGCCCCGCCGCAAATTCCGGCGGGGTGACGGCCCGAGGGGGTTTCCACACGTAAAAAAAAAAAAAAAAGGTGTTATGTCGCCCCTTTGTATACCACTTTACCTACCCATCATTTATTGTTTGCGTTGTCAGCTTTTAAGTTACTCTCTGACACACACTCGTCACCTCGTCCCTCAGTTCCATCCCATCTCGGTCTCACGGCGGTTCAGTCTTATGACAATTAATTTGTTTTATTTCAAATAAGTTTCCTATTTCTTTTTAGTAAATTTATATGTTTTTTTAAAAACCGACTTCAAAAGGTTGTAATAATAGTACGTCGCCCCTTCGCGGCTGGCCATTAAAGCGGATGGAGGAGAAAACCCGTCCCCACCATCCGCGGCCACACTCAGGGCGGCATGAGGCGCAGATGGGCGCGCCTCCGCCGCCCGGTTCGCCGGCGGCGGATTAGGTCCGAGTGGAGATCGTCCTCCCGGGCCTTCTCCGCCGCCTCCTTCTGCGAAATTACGTCTTCGCAGAAGGATGCGACCGCGGTACCTCATCTGGGCACGAACCGATACGAGGACCGAGTTGACTTCGATAGAGGCGTCGGGGGGTGGACCACGACGGGGCCCATGGAATAGCAGGGCCTCCGTCTTGTCAAAGGCCACCCGTAAGCCCAGCGCCTCGATGCGCCCAACCACCAGCGAAACACCCCTGGTGGCCAGGCGCGCCGCCTCTTGGAAATTCGCCCCCCGGGCTGTAACAAGTGTGTCATCGGCGTAACAAATTACGTCCAGCCCGGGGGGAAGACGACTCCGAAGGACCCAGTCGTACCCCACGTTCCACAGGAGTGGTCCGAGGACAGACCCCTGTGGAACGCCGCACGACATGGGTCGCCGTCTCAAGACGTCATCTCGGTCCTCGTACACGAAGGTACGCTCCTCCAAATAGTCTGCCACCAGCCGCCTCAGGTACTCTGGCACCCCATGATACTGGAGTGCTTCCCTGATGCAGCTGAATGGCAGACTATTAAAGGCGTTGGCGATGTCCAAGGACACCGCCAACACCACGCCGCCACAGCTCACGGCCCTAAGGCGCATCACGGCATCGACCGTCAAACGCCCCTCTCGGAACCCGAATTGGGCGTCCCGACAGGTCGGGCCCCACCTCGTTGAGATGCCGGACGATGCGGGCAGAGAGAATCCTCTCAAACAATTTGCCCGCCTCGTCCAGCAACACGATGGGCCTATAGGCCATGACCGAATCGGCAGGCCGTCCCGGCTTCTGCTGTAGGACCAGCTTCCCGCATTTCCAGCACTCAGGGAAGCGTCCGGACGCCAGGCTGGCGTCCAAAACCTCCCTGAGGCGGTCCGACATATGGTCGAGGGCTCGGGCCATCACTCAGGGTGGTACCCAGTCCGAGGCGGTGTTCTTGGAACGGATCCGAAGAACAGCTGCCCCAACCTCCGATTCCCTAACGGGTGGCACCTCACTCCCTCTGTCCCCGTCGTCTCTGGCCAGGTCGGCCATCGACGGGGGCGTGTGCTCCGCCCGTTGCGGGAAAAGGCCCTCGACCACTTGCTGCAGGACGCTGGGCTGGAGAGTCTCGGTAAGGGGGGGGGGCCGCCGTGCGGAGCTTCTGACGCACCGCACGATATGGGCGACCCCAGGGGTCACAGTCGAGACTCTCCAGCATCTCCTTTCTCTTTGCCTCTTTGGCGCGGCAAATGGCCAGCTTCAGAGTCCTCCGCGCTTCGCGGTACTCCTCATGAAGCTGGCCCTCCACACCGTCTACGTGGTGGCGTCGCCGCCGGCTACAGGTGTAGGACCTCCGGGCACGAGTACAGGCCGCACGGAGGTCCGCCAACTCCTGGGACCACCAGTAGACTCCGTTTCGTGGAGGTCGACAACCCCGAACGCGGGTCATGGCCGCATCGCAGACCTGCGTAAGCGCAGTGCGAAAGCGGCCAGCCCCCATGTTGACCGCCTCGACCGGGGCCCGCGGAGACAGTCAAGACTGAACTATGGCCGCCTCCTCTAGGAGGTCCCTGTCGAGTTTGGCAACTGCCCACCGCGGAAAGCGGGAGGAATGCCGCGCCACGTGACCCCTACTGGGGCCCTGGGACCGGGAGAGCTCGAATCGGATATACAGGTGATCCGAGAGCGTCTCAACCTCTTCCAGGACACACCAGTTCCTTACTCGTGCGGCAACAGCAGGGGTAGCGAACGAAAGGTCCACTATCGACCCCCCTGCTGTCGCACGCACGTGTTGGTGGCGCCTTTGTTCAGCAAACAGAGGCCCACCGAAGCCACCCGCTCCACAACGGCCTCGCCCTTGGCGTCCGTCCCTGGGGAACCCTACGCAATGGACTTTGCGTTGAAGTCCCCCAGCACGAGGACGTGCCCAGACGCTAGTCGCCGCATCGAGGTCTCCAAGTTGTTGAGGAAGACCTCGAAGTCGCTCAAACTCCGGTTGGGGGAGAAGTAAACACTGTAAACGGTGATTCCCCCCCACTCGGCGGCCACATATCTAGAGCCCTTGTCTCTAAGCGACAAGGGCGGGGAACGAGCCGCCGAGGAGCCGATGACTGCCACGGAGCCGTTCCGGTCACCCATCCAGTTTGGACGGGGAGGGACGTAATAGGGCTCCGCGACTACGGCAACACCTATCGACCACTGCGCCATGGTTTGCAGGAAGAGATCCTGCGCCGCGACGCAGTGGTTCAGGTTCGTCTGGATAAGGAGGTTGGAGACTTGATCCATTTACTGGATCGTCTCTACAAACCTCCTCCATAGGCGACGACTTCGACGCACGAACGACGTCGGAGGCAGCCAGGGCCGTCTGGCTAGCCTCCGACGCTTGCTGAGAAGCACGGGGGGGCCTGCAGCCCCCCTGCCCCATCTGGTGATTGGCGGGCTTCTTGCCATGGGCGACGACGTGGTCGCACAATCGACGTCGCAGGCAGCCTGGGTCGACAGGCTAGCCCCCGACGTCTGCCGAGAAGCTTTAGGAGGCTTGCAGCCCCCCTGCCCCATCTGGTGATTGGCGGGCTTGCCCGCCGCACACACGGGGCAGTGGGGGGCGGCAGAGCACTCTGCCGCCTTGTGCCTCGGTCGACCGCAGCGGAATCAAAGTCCGCTGCAGCCGAAGCAGCTGGCGCACTTGGAGCGCGTGTGTCACGCGGCAAGGCATTTGTTACACCTCACCGGCCTCGCGGCTAGGACCGTGATCCTAGCACTTACGAAACCGACGAGGAGCCTGCCGGCATCGGCCAAAATTTTGGCCGACACTACGGGACAACCCACCCACACGGCGCCAAGCCCTCCTGGACCGGGGTGGATGGTGCCGACCCTGATGTTGTCCGCGCTACAGCTCGTCCTCTCACCGGCACCGGCCGTTTCAAACTCACCGGCGAGACTGTCCCGGGCCTTTTTGAAAACGGCCGCGTAGGACAGCCCGCCGGTTGTCGCCTCCGGTGTCAAGGTGACCACCACAGCCGCGGTCTTTGGCGTCTGCAGCTTCCGCGGCTTTTTCTAGGTGGTCCTTGCCACCGGTGACGACTGCGGGGCAGAGGCTGCCTTTTTGGCAGCCTTTCTGGCCCGCTTCTTTGCCTTCTTGGACTTTTTAGCCCCTCCGACTATCTGCTAACCCTCATTGAAGGGGGCAGATGTAGAGGGGCCAGGCAGAGGTGTTGGAGTGGGGGGCAGAGGCGTCGCAGGTTTTGCCGCCGCTTTCGGCCCCGGCCTCGGCGGAGCCGTCTTGGCCGGAGCCTTGGCCACCTGACGAGCCCCTCGGGCAACCGCAGGTGCCGGTGGTGCCGTCGCCGACGCGTAGTACACGCGACCCCCCACCACAGGGAGAGGGGTCTGCGCCGACGACGTGGCCGTCTGCTTCGGTGTTGCAAGCGGCGGCCGCGTAATAGGGGCCGCAGGCAGCCTCGCCTCCAGGCCGGCCGTACGACCCTCTATCATCCGCCGGCATGCGTCCAGGATGACAGCTGGGCGTCAGTAATCCCGGTGCCGGCAGGGGACGGCTGCGACGCAGACGGAGCCCACTGGGATTTAGACGCGGCCCGCTGGGATTTAGACGCGGCCCGCTGGGATGTTGACGGAGCCGGGGCCTCTCGCTCCGCCCGGAATTGGGCGAACTGAGCGCTGAGCTCGGCCACCTGCCCCGTCAAGTGGTCGTTAGCCGACTGGAGACGGGCCACGTCGCCGATCAGGGTCTCGACGACCCCCGCCACGGCAGAAGAGGAGTCCTTCAGGGCCCTCACGAAAGAGCCCTTCAGGTTCACGGACTTGGTGGCCACCTTGTTGATTATGGCCACCGCCGCGTCCGCTGTCTCCTGCAGAGAGACCGATGATTGGGGCTCTGAATCCCCATCCACCGGTCCCCTGATCTAAAGCAGGAGGCCACACATCTCCTCCTCTACCTGCAGCTAGCCATCAGCCCTGGCTCGCTTTTACGACTCCGCCTTAGAGAAGACGGAGCCTGACGAGCCTGGAGTGCGAGACCTCCTTCTACCGCCGCTTGCGACCTTAGGAGGCAACATCTCCAGGGACGTGTCGCTCTCGCCGCCGTCCCTGGAGTGACCGCGTTTGCGGGTGTCTGCTGTCTCCTCCGTCTCCATCAGCTCCAGTGCGTCCACTATCGCACTCGAGCTAAGTTCCCAACCCGCCCTCGGCCAGCCTGGGGACGTATAGTCTTAACCCTCCCCTGAGAGGAGACCAGCAGTGGGACATTATGGGTTGCTGATGATGACTTATATATTTCTATGTATATAACTGTTATAAGTAACATTATGTTCTATGAAAATTTACTCATAATATATTACTATAAAATAGCCGCTTAAGACTCTGCTGTCATAGTGAAAGAAACAATGTTATACTAGTTGCAAGCTTTCACGGACCACAAGAACATTTCAAAATCAAAGTTATGTATAGTATATTGTTGCGCCATAACCAGATGGAACTCAATTATACGAGAACGATCGAGAACTATCGAGGACAACGCCATCTAGCGTCGGAAAGCGCGCAACTGTGGGCATTATGACGATTACTCGACGCTAGATGGCGCTACAAGAAGCTCTAGAGTAATCTATTTAGCCTAGAAACATCGATCGAATACTTTCGTACTTTAGAGTATTTTCCACGGCCATATAAAAGCGAAACGTGTTGGCCGTAGGGGCAGTATTGGTTTAAGATACAGCGAATAAAAATCGAAGAGATCTTCTAGTGCGACTAACGAGTGATTTAGTGATTTCTTATTGTAAAAAGTGTTGTTAATAAATATTGTGTTTTATTTTTGGTAATTAATCGACTACTTTAATTTATTTATTACCCAGCTCGTAACAATATTAACAAAACTAACCAAAATTAATCTTTTCCTGTCTTACCTTTGTTATTTTAATTTTTTCATCTTTTATTTTAATTTAATATTTTTCATCATTTATACTAATAAGAGCATCGTAATTGTAATTTAGAATTAAGTAGTATTAAGTTCCTTTATTATTGTTTTTTGTACAAGTTACCTTACTCCTAACACTGTTTGTTAGGCGTATTTTATTTTATCTCATATGGTGAATGTTGTGTGTACCTGTAATGGGCATGCATACTAGAAAATGTATGTGTACTGTTGGTATACCTAAATAAATAAATAAAAAGAACTGTGAAAGTTAACAACGGCCTTGCGATAAGACAGTAGAAACCTCCTCCTATTTGGGTCAAGTCTATTTTGTCTGGAGCTATTCCAGTTTATTTTATTGGTTTTCGATTATTAAGCTATTACAAACTCCAAATTTATTTATATAACCATTGAAATACTACAATTTATAGTAAACGGATGTAATAAATACAAAATGATGGGCATGAATTACATTTATAAGCCTCGTTGACTCTAGGACGACATAAAATTTGTGTATAATTCTCTACAGCAGTACGTAACTCCGGTAAGTTAATCCTCATTACTGTTCCTTTACTTTCAAATAAAATCATTCGCCGTCCGGTGCAGTCATATTACTGTCAAATCAGAAAAATCATTAATCATGAACAGGTTTTACTTCTCCGCTCCTGGATATGAACAAGTTTTCTTCTCCGCTCCTGGATATGAACAGGTCTTCTTGTCCGCTCCTGGATATGGCTAGGAGCGGATAAGTAAAGCCTGTTGATGATTATTGTTTTTCCGTCATGAGAAAAGAGGTTTAGGCCTACAAAACTACGTCGGCTAGACGGGTGTAAGGTTTGTTTCACTTTGCTTTATCCACTTTAAAAGCGATAAACATACATGTACTCGTAAACGAGGATAACCCTATGGCAATAGGGATGGTGTTCTATAATTATTATCCGTAACTTACAGATTATACTTTAATCTTTCGTACGTAAAACCCTCTTCACCATGTATGCACTTCAGATGTGGGTGAGTGGGTGTGGCTGGTGTGGAGAAATAAAATATTTAAAAAGAAGATAAACATTGTCACAATTATGACAATATTTTGAGCTGTCGTCTATAGTAATTTATAAATTTTATAGATCCATTCACCATGAATCTTGGGAGACTCTTCATTGCTATCTTCGCGTTAGTGTTGCTATTCACATCAAGTGCGCTTGCCTCAACTAAGAACACTAAAAACACCAAGAACACTAAAAATTCTGAACGTAACGGTAAGAATACTGCACGTAACGAAAAACATAGAATCCGTTAATAAGGAACTTAAAAGAATATTAATAAACTAAATACATACGATTATAATATCATTATTTATCGAACCGTTGCGAGACTAACATGACTTTAAAAATACAATATAATAAGAAAAAGATGTAAAACCAGTTCGAAGTATATAAATACTTATAAATGTATTACTTTTTTTTATTTAATACTAGCTGACCCACGCAACCTCGTTTGCGTCTTCTATTGCCCGTAGCGTGAAAATTTGCCCTCGTTTTTTGAAACATTCTTCATTGGTGCTCCGCTCCTACTTATTAGTATTAGAAAGGCTATACTTTCTCGTTAAATGGTCTATCCTGATGATGACATATAGCATAGTAGCCTTGTGGGGGAATGGGTATAATGTTCCACCCAACACAAAGGGAGGATCCTCCGACCAGGCGAGGTGATCATGCCTGGCGGGCTACTGCCCAACGGTTGATGTTGGGATGTTGTATATATGCTAATCGGCGCGAGAACTATTTATTGCGCGATTCAGGATTTGTAGTTACTCCGTGTAGCGTAGTTTGTAAGTACAGTGCGTTACTTCGTAGTTCAGTGTATCTTCGGTAGATGGCGCTGTATGTGGAGGTCGCCACAGCCTTTCTCAATAAATGGAATATCCAACGATTATCTACTCCAACTCACATACGCACACTGTTTTGATAGATATGATTGAATTTGAACTTTGTATAGCGGTAATGAAGTGCAAATTGACTCATTGACGTTGGGAACACACCTACATCACTTAGACAACAGTGAGTGCTTGTTATTACAAGCAATTATGAACTTTAAACAACAGCAATAAAGCTCAAATTGACTTTACGTTTTAGTAGAAAACGTTTGTATGGGAAAAAGAAAAGGGCTGTTTTTAGGGCTTTTCCGGCCATTATTCGATTTTTTCTTGCCGTAAAAACTATCCTTGAACTTCAACGAACATTTAAAAAAAAGAATTGGCCAAATTGGTCCAGGCGTTGTTGAGTTATGCGCTTACCAACACATTGAGCGTTTCATTTTTATATTATAGATATATAGATTTGGAAAGTCTTAATTTAAAAGTTTAAAAAGTGAATATTTCTGTAAGCTTGGAAAATTTAAAATATTCTTATAAATGAATTTGTCAAGTGTATACATTTGAGTAGGCACATAATTTTAAAAGTTTAAAAAGGTATTACTACGAGTACTTTTATACTCCAATAGAATTATGAAAAGCTGTATTCTTTAACGCTGAACTCCAACCAATCTTGAGTAGAATATGCGAATCCAAATAAAATTAAAGAATTATTGAAATTAGTTCACAAATGAGAAAGTTATCATATATAATAAAATGTTACAAACTTGTGAATTGAGTACTTGCTGACGAAAATATGTTTAAACTATTTCCCCCCTGCCGTACCTTACTACTGAGGTACATATCCCGGGGTAACCAGAGTCACCCTCGGGACGGGGCGTATCGCGCCTCTTACACAGTAGGAGTCGCAACACCGACCCGCCTTAGATGACACCCCGGCCGCACCAGGTTGTCACCGATCTCAGGTCGTTTGCAGCGGCCACATCTCCCCTAAATGTGGCCACAACGACCCTTAAGCGACGTTTGGGAAGCTAGCGGCCGCTACCGCCTCCCCTTCATCGGTAGAGTGAGATGGGCCCTTTCCTGATCTCACTCTACGGACTCCTTCTGAAGCTTAACGTCTTCACAGAAGGAGACCGCAGCCACCCAACCCTTACTACTCGCCAGCATGGCCGCGTAAAATGCTGGTGGTGACAGGTTAGATCCGTTCTTTCTGACGAGGACTGGAAGCTCGGACTCCCATGCAGGGCAGTCCTCCAGCGTGTGCTGTGCGGTGTCCCGGTGGGACCCGCAGTAGTGGCATTGTGCCGTAACTTCACGTCCGATTCCGTTCAGATACTCTCCGAAGCAACCGTGCCCGGTGAGTGTCTGAGTGAATCGGTAGGTGACACATTCAGTTTTCTCTATACAAGCTTCGAAGCTCGGCAGAACGGCTCTGACAGCGCGTTGGCTGGCACAAACCTGGATTTCGAGTCGTGCCCGCCAAGCCCGTAGGGCTTGATTATGTGCGTTCCGAAGCATTCCGGGCTCATGATCCGGCGCTGTCTCTTCGCCATTCCGACCGAAAGAACCAATTCGGTCGTAGACCATTGTCTCCATGTCGGCCAGAATGTCGAAGGGTGGAGATCGCGCCAGGATCGTCGCCGCCTCGTACGAGATTGTATGGCCATCAACCGATGCAGACTCCCGAGTTGCTATTTATTATGTTCATGTTTTGTAGCTTTATTATACTATTACAAAACGAAACCCCAAATCTACTTTTATATCATAAAGGAAATAGGATTATACCATAACATTTAATTGCGCAATAAATACAAATCATATCATAACAAATACACTTCAAGTTTTAAGTTTCTTAAAAAGTCTAAAGTACTAAAACTATGCTACGGACTAGTTTTACATTTTACTTAAATAAACTTAACATTTTCTATGAATTCATGTTTTTAATACAAATTATCTAAATAAGACTCCGATTTAGACGTTAAAGAAAACAGGTACGCTATAATAGTTTTGGAACATACAAACACCCTTGTATTCGCAATAAATATTATTTTCAACTTTTGACAAGCCTGAATTCTCAATAAGTCATGCATGTCAAAAGTGTCTTGTCAGGCTGGGGATCCCGATCGGAATTTCAGCTTAGTGAAATGATGATGTGGACAGTATTAGATAATAGGTACGCTGTGTTTACGTTCCGACATTTTTCTCTTATACATTACTATAGGATCACTTTGTAGCGATAACCGCGCTTCAAGCTCTGCTGGGGCTAAGGGATGCCCCCTAAACTCATCTTCAATTTGCTGTAACGTCTTGCCTTTTGTTTCTGGCAACAATATCCAGATGATAATCATACAGTAAGTAATGACACATCCATATAACATGTACACTCCGTGCATTCCAATGCTTTCTACGGATGCGGTAAATGTCTTCAAGACCAAGAAATACGTAGCCGAGAATGAACCTAAACTAATTGTTCCACCAATACTTCGGTATTCCAAAGGAAAAACTTCTCCGCCAATAACGTTTGGTAGTGGCAACATGCCTGTTGCTACTGCAAAAAATTTCAAATTAATCAAGAGAGCTGGTACCCAGAGAGAATCATATGGTAGACTTCCTTGTTGTTTGAAGTATACATAAGCAGCTAAAGAAAATTGCATGAAAATCGAGAGTGCCCCAGTCGCAAACATCATGGTACGTCTCTTAAATTTATTTATTGCAAGAACTGCCAAAGTATTTGATATTAAACGTTGAGCCCCCAAAAAAATCATCCAGAAATGAGCGTTGACTTCGGGTCCCATAACAGCTTCAATGATAAATGTTGAATACGATGACATAGTAGTACCTCCGGCAAAGTTTACTAACACATGGGCATGCAGCATGAGAATGATTGGTTTGTAAAACTCTTTTTTTTGGATCGTTGAGATTGTTTCACGCAATCGATTCCGTTTCCTGTTATAATTATGTGAGATTTTAGCCTTTTCAAACATAATTCGTCCAGTTATCATTTCTTCTAACTCATCATCTTCATCATTGCCTCTAAGCCAGCGGAAAACTTGTCTGCATTCTTCATGTCTACCTTTGGTAACGAGAAAACTTGGAGATTCAGGAGAATATATGGTCATAACAAGGCTTGTAAAGGGAAAGAAAGCGCAGATTAGAGCAGTCTGTTGCCAACTGAGAAACGAACCCACGAGATGCACGAAGAATATCCCAAACGACTGAGATAATGAAACAGTGGTAAGAAAAGCACCTCTATTCTTTGGGCTGGCATATTCTCCGATAAGCACTGATCGTAAAGGCGAGAGCATCCCGATTGACAGGCCTTGGAGTATTCTTGCTGTGAACATGACCTGAAAAGTTTTAGTGTGACAAATGAGTGGGCCTATGTTATTGTATTTATCATTTCTCAAAGTATAATATAATACTGCTTTGTACGAAGTCTCAAGTTCGATTCCTGTATACGGCCAAGTGTGTCTGTGTATAACCGACAAATATTTGTTTTGGAGTTTAGGTATTTTCTATGTATAATATGTATACATAGAAAACATAAAACCAAAAATAAGGGTTTGCAAAAAATTAAAATATAATTATTATATCAGCCAATCATGATTTCATAGTATAAGCTCTGCTTAGTTTGAAGCTAGATGGCGTTGTGTGTCAGATATCCGAAGTGAAAAATAGCCGAAATTTAGTAAAAGATCTTAATGTTCTTCGTCAACTTCAACTTCAATCAAATGTTTCCAATGGATGAAAACTTTTATACATTTGTTTTATTCTTCAACAATCGATATAAGAGACTTTAAACATCCCTAATAATAAGAGTGTGATGGTTTCATATTATGGTATTCATTATAGTAGGTACTAGCTACTGTAGTAATTCTAAAACCTTGAACGAAAGAGAATATTTACCTGAAAATTTGTAGCCATTGTAATGGTAATCCAGCCAACGAGGTTGGGTACAGTAGCAGAGAAATGGGCGACCTTCCTACCATATCTCTCCATGATGGGAGGTGTGATGAAACTGCCGACCAACTGGGTAATCCCAAGAATAGATGCTGTAATAATAGAGTTGAGTTTTACAGTAAAGTTCATTTCGTGAATTTTAAAGTTCTGATAATAATAACCTTAACTTTATTCATATATCAAGGTTGAAGTTGTTAAAGTTAATGCCAATGTATTGTCGCTGCTAATTGTTACTTATTACAACTACCTGTGTTGTGAGGCGAGCTTACCTATCCAGGAGGCAGATACAAGGTCGAGTGTGAATTGTGAGCCGGGCATGTTCAGCTGTGGTAACAGGATCGCTGTGTAGCCGATGACACTGCCATGCCCCGCAATGTTGCTTCCCACAGACGCTGTCACGAAACACTGAAATATACCATGATGATCATAATCGCCAGTTTTCATAAAAGTTAATAAATTTTAACCAGTGTATTTTTTTCCGGTAAATATGGTTGATATTATGAAAGTGAGTTAAGAGACTGAACATATAGAATAAGCCTAAGTGAATGCTTATATCAGCAACGAGTTAATCTTGGATGAGTTTGTGGCAACTTCCACATACAGCGCAACAGCTCTTGATACTACAGCGCCATCTACCGCAGATACACTGAACTACGAAGCAACGTATAACACGAAGAAACTACCAAACCTGAATCGCGCAATAGAAATTCTCGCGCCGATTCTCATATATACAAGATTCCAACATCAATTGCTGGGCAGTGGCCCGCCAGGCATGATCACCTCGCCTGGTCGGAGGATCCTTCCTTTGTGTTGGTGGGACAGGTAAAACACAAGTTTGTCCGACCAAATTGCCGAATTTCTATGTGCTGGACTTAAACGAATGAGGCGACGGAACGCCGGAGGGTCTCAAGAAGGTGGTGGTTTACAGCGAGGTTTCTGGAGTCTTTAGGGTCAAAATACTCACACCGCATCATTATGGGCGATTTTAACACTGATCTTCTTAGCCTTGAATCCCCCCGTATTCGAGTATATGAATATCTCATCGAGTTGGTGTGATCTAAACTGGCGTCCCTCAAAGCCGTGTATTATATAATATGCATAAATCTTGTAACCTCCAGTGTGCGTATCACCTGTACGCTAACGATGACGACGACGGGTTGAATACATTTCATACGTAATCGACAAAGTCAACAGGGAATTAGACTCCATTAAGAATTGGTCAGTGAGGTTCGGGTTATTGGTAAATCCAATGAAATGCTACGTGATCGTCGTGGGGATCAAACAAACGTTAAGCAAGTTAGATACGGCAATCATTCCAACAGTTGTTTACAACAATGTGACTATACCGCGGAGCGCAGTGGTAAAAAACCTGGGGCTACTAATAGACTTAACACTTGATTGGCGGGCACAAGTCTCATACGTCAGTCAAAAAATCACCTCGTGTTGCCGAGCTTTGTATCGACTCAAGAACTTCATGCCCGTTGAAACCAAGGTAACGCGTATGCAGTTATCGAATATAGTGATTAATGTTATTTAAAAAAAAAACAAAAAAATATACCACCTTCTCAATAACTCCGTAATGTGTCTGCTTTACCAATTACAATGGCTTCCAATTCGTCAACGCCGCAGTTTGCGAGTGCTGACTACTCTTTTATATTTCCTCAACTCTTCATCGTTACCCCAATACCTAGTACCACACTTCCGTCTCTTATGTTCTAATCACGACTGAAACCTTCGGTCAACAAATAATGTGCTTCTTCTACTCCATTCTCCAACTTTCTCCATTCTTCCTTCTACGTGCAGTCTGAGATCAGGTTGTCTACAAAACGCCTTACATTCAAGTTTAAACTACGTGAACTTCTTCGGAATGAATTGTCAATACAGTCACAACCCTAGTAACCGACTATTCAAAGTACTCGTATATTATTATATTTGTATGTTTATATGTATATTATTAATTTATGTAACAGTAAATTTATGTTAATTAGTTGTATTTGATGTAGGATATATATTACTAAAAAAAAAAAAAATTTACCATGGAAAACTTTATCTTACCTGTCGCATCTTATTTCCACATCACCTGAAGGTCGACTGTTCGATAAGTGCAACAAGTTTCATAAATAAATTAATAAATTAGTCACCCTAGTAGAAACAGGAGCGGGTGGCGGCGCACGTGCTTTTTTTTGAGCATGAGAGGAACATCGGGGTTCCTGAACAGGAGGAGGCCCGGCTCCTGGTACCCGATATAGCTCGTCGGTAGTATTCGGGGGACTTCCACACAAAAAAGTGATAAAATTAACAAAATATATTCAAAAACATTATACTCACTTGTTTCAAAAAAGGTGTAATCCAACTTTTCCTATTCCTATTCATGTTTATAATTTTCGATTTGCTATTTAAATATCTCTGTTACTACATTTGAATCTATTAAATCTAACTTTAGCTAAAAGAGGTGTCATGCGTTTAACCATTTACTATGTATGTACTACCATTGAACTCATTACACGCATAACTGACATGTTTTTTAGTAAAATATCAATAAAAAATACACGAGGGCAATAAAATATTATCAAATTTTATTGATCTGATAAATGTTTAATTTATTTATAATCTTGCAAAAAATTACGTACAGTAAGTACAATCTGGATCGGTTTACGCTAACAATAAACAAAACCGGCTACGTGCACGTGCGTGTTATATCACGAAGAGATTCAGTGCGGGTTCCGCAGTTATGAAAAGTTATAGGATACATATGTACAATGTATTAAATTTATTCCAAAAGGAGTCAAACTAGTAGTAAGGCCTTTTTTTTTTTTTGACGACTGACATTACAGTGCTACCAGTGCAGTGTTTATTTATTTATTTATTTATTTATTCAATGCTTGTACAAGATTTTACAATAATTGCTGATGGCACCCAAACTAAGCTACGCTTGTATCTTGGGCTGCCACAAAAAACATAAATACAATTTTATTAATTAGCGTACAGGATAGGTACATTTAACAAATTATAGTACCTAAATAAAAATAAATCAATAAGACAAAGTTAAATCAAAAACAAAAGAAATTGTAAAATTAAAATAACATCATAATAATATAACAAATTATATCAGCACTACGTCACCGTAGCCAGATAATAGTCCCTCAGTATCGATGTAATCCAGGCCCAGCAGAAAGTGTGTCAGTTTAGTTTTAGCTGTGTGGGTGGTGCAGTCCTTCAGAGAGCATTTAGTTGATAAGTTATTGTATGTGTGTGGGTGGCTGTATGATGGAGATCTTTTTGCAAATGAGGTTTTAATATATGGTAGCGGTATTAAATAGGTGCGTTTAGACTTAATATCTTCATATAGTGGAGAGTGTGTGATTGCTTTGTGTGTGATAATACATGCATGAAAAATGAATAATTGTCTCACTCGCAATACCTTTGCTTCGACGTACAATTCGTTAGTGGGATAACGGAAGGGTTTCTTAAACATCACCTTTAGTAGTGCTCGTTGAGCCCTTTCTAACCTAATTACTGCCGTCCTAGCTGCGGAACCCCAGATTCCGATGCAGTAGCTTATAATAGATTGGCATAGTGCGTAGTAAACTGTAGTTAAGGTTTTCCTACAGGCCGAGTTTCTCAGTACTCTCATGATCCCAATTAGTTTTTTAACTCTAGTAGCGGTGTGGTTTATGTGAGACTGAAATGTTAGGCGTTCATCCAAGGTAACTCCGAGATACTTTAAGCATTCAGTACGTGTGAGGGCTACACAATTGCATGGGAGAGTAGATGGTGTGTGGGTGTGTAAGTGAACTTGAATAGGGTTCTTAGGTCGAGAAGCCGCTGTTTTATAGAAACATATATAGTTTGTCTTGCTAACGTTTAGAGTGAGCAGGTTCCTCTCCAGCCAGTCCCTTAATTGGATCATTCCGCTTTCAACGCGCCTTATGGCACTTTCCCAGTTTGGTCCGTGAAATATAACTACAGTGTCGTCGGCGTAACAGAGGAGTTCTGTCGATGGAATGTGTACGTGATGTATGTCGTTCATGTATATAAGAAAAAGAGTGGGACCTAGAATACTCCCCTGGGGTACTCCAAAGGTTACTGGAAGCGTAGTACTTGAAATACGCTGAATTTTGACTATTTGTTGCCGTTCCGAAAGATAGTTTTTAAACCAGTTTAATGTCACACCGCGTATCCCTATGTTTTCAAGCTTTTGCAGAAGGATCGTATGGAAACGGTATCAAAAGCTTTTGCAAGATCGAGGAAAACTGCTACACAGCTGTGTCCGTTATCAAGATGGGAAGAGATAGTATCTATTAGAAATTTAATAGCATCATTAGTACATTTTTGCCTCCTGAAACCGAATTGCTTGGCCGACAGCAGATTGTACGCCTCCAGGTAGTAGACCAGTCTCTTGCTAACAATTTTCTCAAGAATCTTAGAAAGCGTTGACAAAAGTGATATTGGTCGATAGTTTTGTGGGTCGTCAAGATTGCCAGATTTATGGATTGGTATGATATAGGCAGTTTTCCAGATGGACGGAAAAACACCAGAGGACAAACTTAGGTTAAAGATGTGGCACAGAGGGCTGACAATGTACGGTCTTATTTCTTTTAATATAACATTTGTTATCCCGTCCAGGCCTGGCGAGCTTTCAGTTTTTAATTGACTAATTATAGCGTCTAATTCAACGGTGTCAGTAGGTGTAAAAAAGAAGGAGTTTATAGGGGTTTGCTTGGAGGCTGATTTGGATGCTAGTATACACTCTGTAGTATTAGAGTCAGTTAACATTTTTTGAGCTAGTTTTGATCCCACTGTAGAAAAGTATTCATTGCAGAGATTCACCGAGTTGGGTGGATTACTTAGGGTAGTTAATAGTTCCGAATTATCCTTATTAGGCTTCTTAATATGACAGACTGATTTTATAGTTTTCCACAACTTTTTGGTGTTTCCATTAGCTTCTTGAAGTTTATTTGAGTCGTATTCCGATTTAACCTTCTCCAGAATAGAATTACAGAAATTTCTATACCTTTTAAAAATCGTTTGAGTTATTTCATCATTGGGTGATTTCAGAGCTTTTGAATGAAGTCTGTCTCGATGGCGGATACATCGTAGTAGACCTGGAGTACATTTTTGAGTACACTTTGAAGTACATTTTTCTCTTGCATGTTTAAAGGTTGTATCAGTTCGGAAATACTTCAGTTAACAATTAATTGTTACCAAGTTGAGGATAAAAATTATACCGTGTAAAGCTGTTTCGTAAATGGTGCAGTATTATGCTGAGCAATATTTATGTATAATGCACTCTACTAAGCAACTTTACAGCAAGTACTTGTATTGTGTTTACTTAAATATATTAAGAAATTTAATTATTATAATAATAACTTTATAACCACACTTTAAGTCTGTAAATGTAATACTGTATTATCTACCAATTCTTTTATAACACGATGTGTTGCAATGTCGTTAAAATATAAATAAAAAACTTTCTTTCTGAAGCGGTTGTAGAAAGCTGTGTCAGGTATTACATTCGGAGCATATTATTCACACAACAATGATTGTTGACGAAACACACGACACACCACGACGGTGGGGATACGAAACTACATGACTAGGGAATATGCTTTCAAAGAACAACTTTGTGTTAGATTTCAGTAGACGCCAAGGTCTTCACTATGTTCTCGTGAACCATACAACCTTGTTCTGACCGATCCTGAGAGAACCTGTGTCTGGGTCACAACTTTCCGGGAAACTTTTAACTTATATTTAAAATTTTATAGACGTTTTCAAATTATTCATTTACCATATGAGCATCCTATCAATTTTTATTGTATAAAATAATAAAGATAAATAAATTGCCCGGCATCATTCAAGATCTAATCGTAATATTCGTAAATGATATTGACTAATAAAGTACAGTAATTGTACTTAGTTTAGGAGATGTGGTTTATTCCTCAAAGACCTTTATCGTGTATTTAACTAAGTTTATAGTAAGGAATTTAAATTCCCATTTAATTTTTAGGTATATGTGAACGTCATTAAAGGACTATTCCGATCGTAATGATTGTTATGCCATGTGTTTAAGTAAGTGATCTTTAAATGGTTTACATTCACATTTCGACGCAATAAGTGCGACTACTTCTCAACCTGGTATTGTATAGATATGATATGATTTTTATTTTTGAAGTGAAACTTCCTTAGAATCGTTGTTATTTCAAACCGGATGCAACAGAAAAAACGACAGGTAAGTGACACAAATACAAAAGTCGCCTGTAATTAGTGTGCCAGAGCGAGAGAGCAAATGTTGGTCTCATTATTTTTCGATTTACTGAAGTTTCACTTCTATCGTGTGTGAATCGCATACACACCTTTTTTGGAACGAAGTTTCTTATCGCGCGATATGAACGAAAAAACGAAGGGGGCTAGACGGAAATTGTCGCGACATAATTTGTTGTCACGACACTTTTCGCTATTTTAAATTTTATTTGTTATTAGTTTATTTTTCATTGCTTGAAGCAACCCAGATACTATATATATATATATACTATATATATATATATACTATATATATATATATACTATATACAGGGTGTAAAAAGACTACTACCGAAAACTTGGGGGTTGCAATCAGACCATGATACTGAATAGGTTTAGCGAAAAAAAAAATCAAAAAAAATGTTAATTTATCTAAGTCGTTTTATGTTTTTTTCTGCTTACATACACATAGCAAAACATAACAGGACCCAAACTACCTAATTATCTCATTTAGAAAACCAAAAAACAAAGAAAATCAATAAAAACAGTAATGTATTTTAATATCAAAACAGCTGGCCGGGTGAGTGCAATGACCGCGACAGAGCGCGCGGGCGCGTTAAGTTGTACATTGCTGGCTTCTGAAATTAATAAAAATCTTGACACATTGTTTTTTCAAGCTACAATTTTTTTAAAGACAACTGTTTGTTTTTTTTGATAAGTTTTGGGGGTGCTGGATCAGCCCCTTTCGTTTTCGGTAGTCGTCTTTTTACACCCTGTATATATATATATATATATTAGATAGATAAGATTTCGAACTTTTATATATACATATCATCATTATCATCATTATCATCACTATTATCATAATCATCATTTCATCATTTTCATCAATTCATCATTTTCATCACTTTCATCATTTGCATCATCTTCATCGTTTTCATCATTTTCATCATTTTCATCACTTTCATCATATTCATCATTTTCATCATCTTCATCATTTTCATCATTTTCACCATTTTCATCATCTTCATCATTTTCATAATTTTCATCATTTTCATCATTTTCATCACTTTCATCATTTTCATCATTTTCATCATCTTCATCACTTTCATCATTTTCATCATTTTCATCATTTTCATCATTTTCATCATTTTCATCAATTCATCATCTTCATCACTTTCATCATTTTCATCATTTTCATCATCTTCATCATTTTCACCATTATCATCATTATCATTATTATTATCTCTTTATTCCATTTGTATATACATATAAATTACATTTTTAAATATACATATAAAACAAATACATTTAAAAATATAAAAAATAGTAGACCACCGACTTCGGGTACAGGGACCAAGAAACCGGTGGTTAGGGCTCCAAAGACAGGAACCTCCTCACTATACGTGCCGTGTCAAGAAGGACTGCCTTCTGTATCAGACCCTTGATCCAGCCCCCTAACGTGAGCCTCTTAAGATGTTGGTCGAGGCTCTTGGCTATCAATCCGTGAGCTGATACGACTATCGGAACAATGATCACCGAATCCACATTCCACATATCGACAATCTCGTGAGATAAATCCAAATATTTTATTTGTTTTTCTTTTTCGACTTTCACGAGATTCTCGTCATGAGGAACGGCGATATCGACAATCATTGCGCGGCGCTCTAATCGATCTATCACCACAATATCAGGCTTATTGGCTACAATAGTCCTGTCTGTAATAATAGATCGATCCCAATATAACGTAGCACGACCATTCTCGAGAACTGGATCGGGCACATACCTGTAGTATGGTACCTCTGAAATCACAAGATTGTATTTAAGGGCAAGTTGCTGATGTACGATCCTGGCTACTTGGTTGTGCCTATGCAAATACTCGCCGTTAGCAAGACGAGAACAACCAGAAATAATATGCCTGATAGATTCTCCAGGACGGTGACATGCCCGACAAATGTCGACCGTACCATCCTTCAGGATATACTTCCGATAGTTATTCGTCATGATAACTTCGTCCATAATCGCACAGACAAAACCTTTGGTTTCTCCGAAGAGATCACTATACCGTAGCCAGGACGTAGATGCTTTGAAATCTATATCAGGCCCATTTAAGGCCCGATAGAATCGACCATGGAGTACTTTGCCCTTCCATACTTCCCTGCGATCATTAGTACTAAGTACTACAGGCTTGCGCCAATTCTCTTTAGCCAGAGCGAGCGGAGTTAGTCCGGTATCCACTGTGACTACACTACGATGCACTCCCACATCAGTTTGTAGAAAATATTCTCTAAGATTGTATACCTCGCGATTGTGCAGGGTCTTGATATTTAGTAATCCACGACCCCCTAACCTTCGCGGGATATACAATCTCATAACCGATGAACGTGGGTGGTGCATTCGGAATGTAGTCAACAATGTACGGACTCTCCTATCAATGGCATCTAATTCAGTCTGAGTCCATCTAAGTACACCAAAGGAATACATCAGAACCGGCATAACCCAACCATTGCAGGCCCGTACCTTGTTACCGCCTGACAAAAGACTTTTAAGTACTTTTTTCAGGCGGCTAAAGAAGCGTTCCCGCAACGTTTGTTTCATGTCAGATTCTGGTATTCCTAAGGATTTGTTACCACATTCAGAACATGTGACGAAGAAGGGACAGTCAAGCTATTCCGTATGTCAGAGCGTATCCTTTCAAGTGCGACATCATCCAGCAGGTGACATCGCTGTATAGCTCGCACTTGATCCGACAATCGTTGTGCCGAAACGTTGACAGCTGGCTCAAGCCCCTGAAACAGAGAGACTAGTCGAACACGGTACGCAGTAAGGTTCGTTCCCAACTCTGTAGCCCGAAAATATGCCCGCATGACATTCTCATTTATAGAATGTGTCCACTTCATGCGGCGCACATCACCACCGGCAGCGGGGGCCCTGTTCGAGGTCAATGGTCCTCGGGATCCCAAGCTGGTCGGTGGCCGGCCTCTCCCCTGCCGACGTACAGGTATTGGCGACGTCGGCGGAGAGAAAAACTCGTCGCTTGAAGAAGAGCTCGACGCCTCTGCACCAGCCGGAACTTCTATTGCTTCTTCCGGAGATGGCAAGGCGGAGCGGAGCGACGAGTCCGGGGGTGATAGCTCTCCGTCTAGCTCTTGTTAGCATCGTCGTTATTAAAATTTATCAAATATTGTTTTGACATGACGTTTACGTTTAAACGTCATGTCTTGTTGAGTAGATATTTCTATGTTTCATTTTTGATTTATGCATTTTATTTCTTCGTTGTATTTATTTTATAACAATGGAATGTTTAATCTGCTTGAAAATTATTGTTGTTTGTTATTTTGTGCCATTCTAAACAGTAAATATAATTTATTTTAAAGAAATTTGTTTGATAAATTCTGACGGCTTTAAGTGTTGCTAGTTATCATTATTATTATTATTAATATTATTGTGTACACATATATCATAAAACTAGAAATTACGTAAAATATTGAAGTAAATATAATATTTGTATCGTCTTTCTATTTCGAACTTCGTTCCATCCGGGTGTCCCTTGACACCTCTCAAGTTTTTTCTTTTATGATATTTTGTTGAAACCGTGTTTTATAAATTATGATTTCTTAAAGATCTTTGATTCTTTTTCTTCCAATTGCCTATTAGGGTTATGGTAGCACTTTTTTCAAAAGTATTTGTATTTTTGTTTCACTGCCTCGTTGGCGCAGTGGTAGTGTATGCGACTGCTGTGCTTGAGCCCGAGACGGGTTCGATTCCCGGGTCGGACCAAATGTTTGTATGATCTGCAAATATTTGTTTCGGAGTTAGGGTGTTTTATATGTAGAATATGTATGTATTTGACTGCCTCGGTAGCGTAGTGGTAGCGTATGCGACTGCTAAGCTTGAGGTCTCGGGTTCGATTCCCGGGTCGGACCAAATGTTTGTATGATCTGCAAATATTTGTTTCGGAGTTTGGGTGTTATGTCTATGTATAATATGTATGTATTTACAAAAAAAAAGGTATATAAGTATTCATATCAGTTGTCTAGTACCCATAACACAAGCTCTGCTTAGCTTGGGACTAGATGGCGTTGTGTGTTAGATGTCCGAAATATTTATATTTATTTATTTATTTACCAAGAAAAAGTATATATCTATTAATATCAGTTGTCTAGTACCCATAGTACAAGCTCTGCTTAGTTGTGTTATATGTGTTAAATGTCCGAAATATTTATTTATTATTTTTTTATTCTTGTATCTAAAAGTTTACGTGATCTATGTAAATAAATATTGAAAGTAAAAGATAAAGCCCTTTTAATTGAATACCTACTAAAGATTGTGCTATCTTACTGTATCCAGATCCAATAATATTTTAATCCTTTCAAAGTGGTATAAGATTTATGTACCATTAAATATCTACATGGAGCGTCTACGACCAAAGTTCTTTATCAAGACATGGTATTAGGAAAACTGGATTATGATAAATTGATACGAATTCCAAGCCTACTAGCTATACTAAGCGGAGCTGGTTTACGAGTTGAGCCATTACTAGGTGTGGCTTCAATGTGTCTAATCTTGAATCGTACGTACCTATTTGCAAAGTACTAATAGGGACAGAATTATTTTAACGATTTTATTATTAGCGGTGATTTTTGCAATCAGACAAAATACACTTCAGTGCCATCTAACGAAGAAACACTGAACTACGGAGTAACTACTAATCCTGCAACGCGCATTTGAAGTTCTCGCGCCATTTACGACTTCTCAACATCAACCGCAGAGTCGTATGAGCATGTTTATATGAGGAACGTGGTATCTATATCAGCATCTTCTCAGCACCTGATCTTTTCCACTGATAAACATTATCTTTCCTAAGTTTCATTTTCAGGACAGGAAAGGTAAGAACAAATATTAAAACTACTAACATCTTTTGATGAACAGTATATTATTATCCGACGTACCTAGTGTATCACATTCTTTTATAAATATATCATAGAATTAAATACAAAAGAATAAAGATTATATACGTTATATTAGATTATGGCGTTGTGTGTTTGATGTCCAAAATATTTATTATTATTATTATACGTTCTTTATACATAAATATGTATGTTTTATTTACATGCTATAGAGAAAAGCATTCTAAAATACAATCACATTTTAAATTATATACCTACTAAAACAAATATTTACAAATCGCAAATTAAATAAACACCTAACTAAATATCCACTGGTGGGTTTTTAAATACATAAATGTAAAAAAATGCATGGTATTTTTATGTCTTTCAGATTACTAATTGAAAGATTACAAGGCACTATGAATGATTAACTTATACCTGCGGCATCTTTACCCCAAACTGGTTGATTAAGACAGTGGATAATATTAAATTTTTGTTATTAATTCTATGAATAATATCACCTAGAACTTACTTAAATGATTAAACTAATTTGTGGAATACTCAGTAGCAGATATTTAACATAAAATTGACTAAAACAACATCATTTTTCTCTTAAAGTAATAATTAGTTAAATTTTTATTCGAATTCTTTCACATCACATAACAATAATCACTATACAAATTAATCTTAGTTAAATCAGGCTAGATTG
Source organism: Spilarctia lutea (assembly GCA_916048165.1). NCBI lineage: Eukaryota > Metazoa > Arthropoda > Insecta > Lepidoptera > Erebidae > Spilarctia > Spilarctia lutea. The sequence goes on along the minus strand of OU696496.1, from coordinate 557,282 downwards.
AATATGAAGATGTTTATGTTAGCAGTTTTTGCCATTAGAATTTACTGATTTACTAATTTACTTTTCATTTATTTATTTACTTTATTTGTCTGGCCACTGAGAGAATGCGTTCCTGACAGGTCGTGATCCAATGGGCGATGTAACTTTGAACTGGTGTACAATTTATGGCAAAATTTTAAATATCTTTTATTAACCTTAATAATGAGTAATAACATTAAAAATATAATAATCATGCCAATGTACAATAAACCTTTTATTTTGGGCTAAAGTTATTAACAATTAATCAATTAATTAATTTAAGAACAATAATTTTTAAAATTTATAGTAAAAAGAAGAATTACTTTTCTAAGAGAAGCAAAAAAAAATTGATAATTGGGACAATGTCGTTTTCATTGACGAGACTTGGCTGAACACCAATCACGAGCTTTCTCGTTATTGGACAGATGACACTCAAGCGTCGACGTCGAAAGTGCCAATCGGTAAAGGAGCACGTCTCATAATATGCCACGCTGATTGTGCGAAGTATGGTTTTGTGGAAAATGGTTTATTAGCATTTGAGTCAAAAACTACCACTGACTACCACGAAGAAATGAATGCGGCTGTATTCAAGGAGTGGTGCCAGGTAGGGATGCAAACGATACATCGATTTTTTTCAAACATCGATGTATCGTTCATAAACATCGATGTTTTAACATCGATGTTGAAACCTAAAACATCGACGATACATCGTTCTTCATGAGCGATGTTTTATGAACGATATTTTATCATAGCGCCATCTTCCGCCCCAGCTGTGATCTACAGCTACACACCTAACTAACACTTCTCTCACCCCTCGGTCCGAAATGCGCTAAAAGTGATAATATCGCGAAGCCGACCAATGTCAAATTGACAAAAAATATCGGTTATCCGTTGTATTTTGTGACCATTTAATTTAGTCGGGTTGGAGATATTATCGCTTTTAGCGCATTTGGGACCGCAGCATCAGTCACAAGCGTTGATTTTTTTATTTAGCGTTTTGTTCCCTCTGCAGTACAAACAGGTACAAACAGGTTGTCAAAATTGTTATTTTTAAATTCTGTTTTGAAGAAATAAACATAAAAAAAATATGTTGAAATAATACTTTTGTTTTTTTCTGTTAAAACTGTAAGTGTAAAAACAAAAACTTTCTAAAATAATATGAATATGTTCGATTATTGTACTTGCTTGTTTTATTTCTATTAAAAAATAATATTTATTCGATATATATAAATATATATAAATGGTGATAAAAAACATCGAAAAAAAATCGATATATCGTTCATAAACATCGATGTTTTCGACATCGATGTTCTGATATCGATGTTTTTTAAGAGCGATGTTGAATCCCTAGTTCCAGGATGTGTTGCTACCTGGCCTTCCAGAGCCTTCAGTTATAATAATAGATAACGTCCCTTATCATTCGGTGCAAATAAATAAAGCACCTACTCAAGCTAATAGAAAAGAGGAATTGGTGGCTTGGCTGCAAAGAAGTGGCATTGACGCAAATATGTCAATGCTAAAAGCTGAGCTGATGTAATTAGTAAACGACCATAAGCTATCAAATATTCGATACGAAATAGATGAGCTGGCTCTGGAGTACGGTCATCGCGTTCTCCGAATTCCTCCATATCACTGCCAGTACAATGCCATAGAGCAAATCTGGGCTCAAATTAAAGGTTATGCAGCCCGCCATAATACTTCTCCACCATATGGCATAAAAAAGATGAAGACGGTTTTAAAAGAAGCATGCGAAAAAGTCACAAGAGATGACTGGATGAAGGTGGTTGAAAAAACTAAAAAAATTATATTTGATGACTTTGACCCCGATATTCGTATAGACACTATGATTGATAATAACATGATAATACATGTTGGTGAAGATGACAGCGAGTCCTCAAGCGAATCGGAGTCGGATTAAATTTTGATTTGACATTATTGAAATCTTAAAACTATGTATTTCATAATATATATTTTTCAATAAATACAGTACTTTTATTTTCTTTCCCTTGGTTTCATTCAGAAATTACGATTAAATTTAATTCATCCATCAACAATTTTGTTAATATTGTGTTTGAAATATAAAATATATCTAAATTGAATAATTATGCATAATGAATGCTATAAATACTGTTACCAAATATTATTAATGATATTCATGGCACATCACTACTCATGACCAATTTACAAGTGTCAGAAACGCATTCTCTGAGTGGCCGGACTATAGAAGACGAAACATTGCTTTACGTAATAAATCATATAATCATTCAAGACAGTCAAGATATTATTACACTTTGAGATATTGCCGGCTCCAAAGAAAATAATTTATCAGTATTTATTTATAATACTGAGAATTGGATTAAAGCCAAACCTTTTTAAAAGATTACATCACCTGATCTAAGAATTATACATGAATAGACTTAACACTCCATTCTGATACTCTTCTCTTGTACTGTTTAACTGGGTCTTCTTGTAGTGCCCTCAGTTCCTCCATCTCTTCAGGAGATAGTGGTTGACCTCTGAACTCATCTTCGATCTCTTGTAATGTCTTACCCTTTGTCTCTGGTAGCAGCCACCAGATTACGATCATACAATATGTTAATACACCGCCGTATACCAAGTACAATCCGTACATACCAACGCTATTCAGTAAACTGGTAAAAGTTTTCAGAACTAAAAAGAATGTTCCCGAGAATGACGCTAAACTGATGGTTCCGCCAATACTTCGATATTCTAGAGGAAAAACTTCACCTCCGATAACATTAGGAAGTGGTAGCATACCAACAGCTACGGCGAAAATCTTCAAATTTATTAGTAAAACGGGTATCCAGAACGCGTCATACGCCAGACTACCTTGTCCTTTAAAGTATAAGTAACCGGCAAGGGAGAATTGAGAAAGAATCGAGATGGCTCCAGTAGCAAACATCATCGTTCGCCTTTTAAATCTGTTTATGGCATAAACTGCTGCACCATTGAACACAAGTCTCTGTCCGTCTAGGAAGATCATCCAAAAGTATTTATTAGCTTCTGGTCCCATAACTGATTCAAGTATAACCGTGGAGTATGCTGTCATAGTTGTCCCACCAGAGAAGTTTACCAAAACATGAGCATGCATCATCAGTATTATGGGCTTATAAAATTCTGGTTTTCTAATAATTACCACTAAATTTTGCAGTGCATTAGTCTTGCGTTCGGCTTTTTCTGCAATTTTTGCTCTTTCAAACAACATTCTTGCTTCTATCATTTCTTCGAGTTCTTTATCTTCTTCATTTCCTCTGAGCCAGTGAAATACTTTTCTGCAATCATCATGTCTTCCCTTGGTAACAAGCCAGCTAGGAGATTCCGGCGAGTAAATAGTCATAATAAGACTGATAAAAGGAAAGATCACGCAGATCAAAGCTGTCGTTTGCCAACTGAGTAGAGATCCTAGAAGGTGTACAAAGAATATGCCAAAAGACTGTGTTAATGAAACAGTTGTTAGAAATGCACCACGGTTCTTAGGGCTGGTATACTCGCCAATGAGAACGGACCGAAGCGGAGACAGTAAGCCTATTGATAAGCCTTGGAGAACTCTTGCAGCAAAAAGCATCTGAAAAGATTTGAAAAATTATATTACCATTGCTATCAAACATCTCTATTGTTTGTGTAAGGATGTATGCAAATTAACAGCTTAAAAGCATTGTCATAAGCAGATCAGTACTTACCTCAAAATTGAAAGCCAATACAATAACGAACCAACTCAGCAAATTAGGCATGATGACAGCAAAGTGGGCTGTTTTCCTTCCATATCGTTCCATGATAGGCGGCGTGAGGAAGCTGCCTAAGAGTTGAGTAATTCCCATAATGGATGCTGAAATCAATACAATTGGTAATTTAAGAATAAAGGGAATTAGTAAATAAACAACTTTATTCTAATCCATCCTAATATTTCAAATGTAAAAATCAAAAAGTACACTGATATAACTAGGACATTAAATTTAGGTATATCTAGAAAACAAATTAAATAAAAATGTAGTAAAACAAATAAAGAAAATTTTGTTTTCTTGTTACTATTAGTTTTGTCTGCTATCAAATGATGTTGTAAAGGTTTTAAACTTTGCAGTAAGATATAGATGTACCGATTGATATTCCCAAACTTTTCTTGAAAATATTAAAGTAGTAAAGGAAGTAATATATCGTACATTGCATCGTGAATCCTATAATAAAACTTCATTTATTATATACTCCTCGTGAGTTTATATTGTAACTTTTAGTTGGCTACACACCTATCCAGGAGGCCGCAGATGTACTAAGTTTAAATGCAGCGTCAGACTCTTCCAGTTGTGGCAGCAGGATGGCAGGGTATCCAAGCACGCAGCCATGGCCGATAATGTTGCACCCCACGCCGGCTGTCACGAAACACTGTAAAAGAAAAATAACTGGGTTTCTGATTTGTTCCGATTCTTGTTTAAAATAAGAGTACTCTACATAATTACATTGCGTCAAATAGGTCAAAAAAAATCGCAATGAACCAAGGTGACCCACATGACTCTGAATGTTAGTAGGTTGAAATGGCAATGAGCTGGTCACATATGTCGCAGAACTGACAACCGCTGGAGTACGCGTGTTCTGGAGTAGAGACCGCGTCTTGGCAAACGTAGTGTGGGACGCTCTCTGGCCAGATGGCGGGACAACTTGCATAGGAGAGCTGGCAGCGACTGGATGCAAAAAGCAACAAACCGGGCTCTGTGGTGTTACTTTGGTAGATGCCTAAGTCCAGCAGTGGACTGCAAACGGTGGGATGATGATGGTGAAATAAGGTCAATATATTTTTATTATTGTTATACAGTAGTGGACATATATTAAGCCAACAGATGTTTGAAATTTTTTTAACAGCTATAATGATAGTCAAATGTGTCAAGGCTTAGACTGACTAAAGGACTATACAAGAGAAAGTAGTAGACGCACGACAATGACAGGGTTCGCGCTGTCGTGTTTCGTTGGTGAGTGTGAAACCGGAGGCCTAATGACGCAAAAGCATCTCAATAGGCCGTCATTAAGGGTTACCATGCTGCATTATTGCATTGTCCCCATTTGCAATGACTATGGTGACCACCAGTCTTGGATTCTGTTTATATTTTCCATCAGGCAGAATAGTCACTTTGGTAGGCTCAAATATTAAAAAAAACTGACCTTAACAATATGTTAAGGAAAGGTACTAATGAAATTGTGAAATAAACTTATAAGATAGTTAAGAAATTAAGAGCCAAGTCGTAAATAAATAAAAATATTTCTAAATGCTGGTTAGAGATTGATCTTGTTAGACTAGAGGTGATCGATTTTGCTTTGACGGATTTTGCAGGAGACAAAATTTGTTCTACGCACATGTATTTAAAGAATCTATTGTATGACGGAAAACAAAATGATTGAGTAGTGTTGAAATACTGATAATTGAGGCATTGTAAGTACAAGTTAATGTGATCGATTGCAACAATGTGAATTTTTCAATTGAAGTAGAAATACTTTTTATTGTAATTGACGACGGAGGAACAAAGGGTATTTGCAATTGAGGAGTCACTTTTCAAGAACCTCGGGATATTATATAGGCATCTTCGGCAACTGCAGTCGATAATTTGTGTCTCAGATTGCTTGCGTAAGGCGAATGCCAATTATATATCCAAGTGATAAGGATATATATTTGCTTCCTTGAACAATATTGTAAAGCTGCAACCGGTTTAATGAAACCAAGTCAATAAACATCGACATGAAGAATCCATTACGAACAGAACCATATTTGCATTATGTCTAAAACACTAAGAAGTTTAACGACACACAAACCTGATCACGAACACAACATTAAGGTGACATTGTAATCTGTTGTGGTAGCAATGGGTTACGTTTATTCTTTAGGGTAAACAACTAAAATCGTTTCATTAGAATTCAAAACAAATTTTCAAAACACACAAGCTTTTGACGTTGATGACGATATGAAAGTATAATCACATAAACAGCCACTCCACTGCTGTACATAATGCTCTCTTGAAAAGTATATGGAAAATGGAAATATATATTTCTTGTGAAGGTTTAAACACAAACACTATATACATTGCACTGGAAGGTAAATGTGTCATTTTTGGAAAAAATATGTTCTATCTCAAGTTTGATTCCAATCTAATTGACATTCTATTCTAAAGATTAAATCTCGTCATAGTTTTGGTTATCTTTTTGAGTTTGTCAACTACTCTTAATGTGGTATCCATTTGGGACTATTCAAATGGGGTTATCCGTGCGTTGAGGAAATTTACTGTACCAGTTACACCATATTCATATAGTGGATTTCGTAAGAGACGAATTTGGGAACAAACTAAACGGTACAGCAGCACTGCAAAGAAAAGGACATCTTTCTGAGGAGAGGAGTTTGTGTACAGCAGTGATCTGCTAAAGCACTAGAAAACTGATTAGAAATAAATAAATAATATAGAAAAAAATAATAGTACAATGAAGGAAAGAAATTAATAACACGTGAAAGTGGTGAAGGCTGGGAAAGAAATATTACTTATTGATATACAAAGAGTGTAAGGTTTTAGAGCAAATTAATTAGAAATAATATGGTTGTAAAGTATTTTAAAATAATATGAAATAATTAAAATAAACACGTAATAATGTCGAAATATACATAGCTCTTCCGCATCGCTTGTATCAGATAATATATCAAGGAGATTGGCAGTATGTGAAATGACAATATTGAAAACTCTGTCAGATATATTCCATATAACAATCTACGATTATTTGTCCGTATTTTACACGTTTTCATTTATTTTATCTTATGTCATTATATATATATATATATATATATATATATATATATATATATATATATATATCTCATACCTTGCCAAGGGTACTATAAAGTATAAGTTGCCTTTTGAGAAAAAATAAACTCAAAAATATGAATAAATAAACTTACCTGTGTTTCCTAGCTTGACCACAAATACAAATCAAATAGTTTGTAAAGTATAATCATTTGAACAATCATCAAATTGTTAAAATGAGACGCTTTTCGCAATCAATCTAGATGTTACCTCTGATTCGAGATCTCCATTTTTGGAGGAATTTTCGGAGAAACTCTAATCATATTTGGTGTATCTAGAGACCGGTAAATATAGTACCACAGCAAACCAAACAACAAATTTTTTCGTGGGAGAGCCACGCTTCGGCATGAATGGGCCGGCTCGACCGAAGTGATACCACGGCCTCACAGAAAACCGGTGTGAAATAGCGCTTGCGCTGTGTTTCACCGAGTGAGTGAGGATACCGGAGGCCCATACCTCGACCCCTCCTCCATTCCCTCACCCCATCCCCCAAAGGTCGGCAACACACTTGTGACGCGTTTGGTGTTGCGGGTGTCCATGGGCGGCGGTAATCGCTTACCATCAGGTGATGCGTCTGCTCGTTTGCCACTTATTCAATAAAAAGAAAAACAAAACCTACTAAATTGTTTGTCGTTTAATACAAATCATCGAGGGAGTTTCAAGTCTAGCTCGCTAGCCTATTATGACACTGCTTATGTTTACGGAGCCTTAGGTGCCATGATATCTAAGATACTCGTATATTGGCCAAGTCACTTCCTTTTAGAGGAATTGTGACAAGCGTAGAGAGAAAACTTAATGCAAATTAAATACTGCCCAATCTACTCGTAACTGTCTCAATTCAATAACTTTTTTCTCAAAGTTCTCTCTACAGAGCTGAATAACTAGGTCAACATAGACATGACAGATATAAATTACTTCGAGTGCCGACTCTAGATGCAACAGATGCACCGATAATCTATTGTTAATAGTTTTCACAGAGATTCGTTAAGTTTTTAATGTGTTATTGTCATGAAAGCATCGTTAACAGTCTTTAGTTTACTTTCTTACTTGAGAATGAACATAAGAATGTTTTCGGCGAAAGAAGGCTTTGGCTTACTGTACCTCAATAATCCATATAACAACATTAATAAACCCATGCATTAGATGCAGATCTAAATAGTCTTCCATTCTGCACTTCAACACATTTATAAAAGATTTCTCAACGATTTTTGTACTATAAATATTCATTTCCCCGCAAAACTTTTGATTTACAACAGTTAAGTTGGTATCTTATTTACAGTAATGGACGAATGGTAAATGATATCCGTTTTTTTTATCTGAATTTTTGTTATTGTCCTTTACTTTACTAATCAAGTCTAAATTATTTTTTATAATATTAAATATTCTCAACAATATTTGTTGTTAATAGTCGTATGTTCTTTTATTTTGTAGCATTCTGTTTTTTGTTAATATTTTACATATACGTATGATATATCTCTAATTGTTTTAAATAAAGACAGTTTTATATAAATTTAAACTAAGTTCACATATTAAATCCAAAGAAAAAAAATATTAAAAAATACTTTAATTACCTGCTTAAGAAACGGTGAAAATCTGCTTTTTTTATTCGAAGACATTTCCAACTCGGTACCCATTTTAAAAAACAAATAAATTCACACAATTTATTATCAAGCACACCATACTCAGCATACACTGATCATTTCGTACAAAATAACAATCACAGTTTTTGATAAAAAATAATGTAAAAACAAACAGTTGTAATCACTACATGTCACTTATTGAAACTAGGTTAACGTCAACGTTGTCGCACAACCTTAAAAAATATTTAAAAATTTGGGCGAGCCTTAAGATGTGTGTTGGACATCGGAACAAAAAATACTGATAACATTTACAAAACGCACACACGCGCCGCATTAGTTAGTACAAAATGTATTTTTATACTATCGAATAACAAACGGACGTATCGGCATTACCGCTCTATCTTAACGCTGCGCTAAAACACCGGTAAACAATTAATACTACAACATTCTGTATCAATTTAAATTGTAAATTAGGATTATTGTATATACTCGTATAACAGATAAACAATATTAATATTTAATTCTCATACAGACTACGTTTTACTTATGATTCATATTTTTTACTTAAAATGTGTCGATACATGTTTTATTCGTGACCCTGTGTAAGGTGTGGCTTATGAAATTTTTACCAAATTACGTAAACGATTGTTCTTAACTTGGAAGAGCATCAACTATCGTATTTAATATACAATTTTACAGTAAACATGTATATATGTAGTTACACCAAGGCGTAGAAATGAGTGATACACGTAAAATAGTCTAGATTATATTAGTCTTACCTGTAAGTATGGATGTATGAATGTTTGTTACTCTTTCACGCAAATATACTGTATGGATTTTGATGAAACTTTACAATAATATAGTTTATACATATGAATAACACAAAGGCTACAATTTATAAAAATACTAGTATCGCCTCGCGGCGTTTCCCGCGGTTATTGTTGTACCGCGGGTAGCACCGCGGGGTTCAGCTTGGAATATGATAATTGTTTAAATTAAAGTTTCTTTCTTAATTATATGAGTATGGATATAACGTTTCTCGATAATTAAGCTATTCTTTTTTTAATTTGTATTTAGATTTCACTTTAATATGCATTTCCAACTCTTGTTGATTTACCTCTTAATGTTATTTTAATGTTATTTTAATGTTAATGCAGTTGGACTCTAAATTACTTGTAATAAAACCAGTTTAATGCTTGCAGAGTCACGTGTAATGCAGTGTGCTGTTGTTTATAAGTACTAGTTTTAAACTAGTTACAACTTAACTATTCAATCGATATATGGGCCGGTTCGACTTAAGTGATACCATGACCTCAATGAAAAATGTCAAAGAACTGCAAAGGACTTATGTCTTGTTTGTTCTGTGTTCTAACTTCCAGGCAGGCACAGCCTCAATCATGCAAGACTAGACTCTTGCCTTGTGATGCTTATGCATCATTGGGCCTCCGGTCTCGCACTTATCAACGCACGTTTCTGTTTAAAAAAATAGGCAATGTGAAACTTGTGTGAGAAAATAAGTAATTTAGGGACATTTGAACATTTTTTTTGTATATAGACTACATATAAAAAAAAAACTGTGCAAGTGTACGAGTTTTAAAGTCTACAATCCGTAGGAATTACACTTTTGGTCCTATTTTCCTAATTTTAGTCCTATTAATAACAGCCCTAATTAAAGGTTACTATGGTTGTTTATATCAAGTTTTTCTCTTGCATTGATGATGCCCTGCGTAGTTTCTTTATTTATAGACTTGCTGGTAGACTGTCGATTAGATGTGTTCACAAGTGACGTTTTATCATAATTATTTAAAACTGAAAACCAGTCACGTTTTTTACGTACATAGATGTTTGTTTGTTGTGAATGGCATCAACGGCATCCATGACGGCTTGGCTAGGCTTGACTATGGATCAAATTGATTCCAGCTCAAGAGAACTTTTAATTAAATATTTTTACTATTCATCTATATTTCATCTAACTGAATCTGACATGTTTCCATTCATGATTGAAATTTATTAAAACACATCCATATTTTTCGTTAATCATTGGATAGCGCTATTTTAATGATGTCCTAGATTTGTTTATATTGTACCTTACTATAAAATGAAAAATACTTTTGGATCCTAGTCAATCTTTCCTTCTGGCAGATGAATGTTGCTTTGTCAGACTCATATATCAAAAAATCATTTTCATCATCCGATTTTTATCCAAGATAGATCCAAGAAGTTGATTTCTATTATCACTTTAATATGTAATCTTTTTTCAGATATCATAATCATCATCAGCAATAGTCTTTAACAGTCCACTGCTGAACATAGGCCTCTCTTTAGGAAATATGTTTTAGTCTACTGTAAGATCCTGGATAATCTAACAGCTAAGTAAGATGGAAATAATACAAGATGGTAAGGAATGGTGCAAGTCTCGAATGATGAAATGAGACTAATGAGCAACTCATAACTCTAAATCAGCCTTATATTCATATACCTTGAATTCTAGGTATCCTTGGACAGAGATAAAGACTCAACACCTTACTCTGTCTACCATTAAAATACCCTAAACATAGCTGAAGTCTTTTTCAATCTCTCAAACGGTGTTCTACATAATAACAAACAAAGGTGTGATGTGGTTTATAGAAGTATCTATTCTTACATAATTTTTTCACCAGATTTTATACACATACACGTCACCTCGCTTACGGCATTCGGATATGTGAACATTTTAACAGATTATATCTACCGTCTATCCTTACATAATCATGCTTACGTCAGTTGTGATGTTGACGTAAAAATATAGAGTTCTCATCTTTCATGAGGTTCTGACATTTTTATGTATTATTTTTTATATTGAAAAACGGGCAAACGAGCAGGCGTTACAAGTACGTTGTCGGTCTTTTCCGGGATGAGGAGGCGGATGGGGGAGGGGTTGGGGGTTATGGACATCCGGTATCCTCACTCACTCGGTAAAACGCAGTACAAGCGCTATTTCACACCGTTTTCTGTGAGGCCGTGGTATCACTCCGGTCGAGCCGGACCATTCATGCCGAAGCGTGGCTCTCCCACGGTATATTATTTCAGATGTTATAGCCATACGCATAAAAATGCTTTCGACTGTTAGCTTACTTGTTAATACAAGTAAACCAAGAGTCGAAAGCATTCGTGTGCAAATTGCAGTGGGTTCCTAAATAGTTTGAAAACACAATTTGGCCGGTTGGCGGCGCTACTATCGGTATGTCACCATCAGCTAATTGCTTATCATAACATTTATTTATTCATTGTAAGGCCGTACGAAGTTCACCGAGTCAGGTAGTATAATAATATTTTTATACTATTTTTAACTGTACTTCTTTGGAACGCACTCCCTCTGAACATCATAAGAGTACATCAATCAAGTTGTACACCCTAGCAGATAACCTCAAACTTTCGTATAATATTATTATTGGAATATCATCTTAATATATATAAATCTCGTGTCACAATGTTTGTACTCAATGGACTACTAAACCACTTAACCGATTATAATAAAATTCGCACACCATGTGCAGTTCGATCCAACTTGAGAGATAGGATAGTTTAAATCTCAAATTATAGTCGCAATTTTAATTTATTGCTAATTATTTGTCTGTTATTATTTGACAGTCACAATTATCTGTTAACTCCAAATGATTTTAACAGATGTCGATACCTTTCGACTGGGTTGAGTAAGTAATCAATAGATGGCGCTGCTATGGTAAATCTATAGGCTATATTTTATTTTGGAAAAAAATAGGATTCCGTAAGATATTGGGGTTTTTCGGACACAAGGTGTAAAAAATCAATCCTATACGGGGGAAAATTTTTCGCTACGGGCAATAAAAGACGCAAACGAGGTTGCGTTGGTCAGCTAGTAATATTATATGATGGACGTTAGATTTTTTTTCTAATCACGTCCACACTCCCGCCATTGTAACTCACGAACACACCGAATTATGTCACTCGGAGGTCCTAGGAACCCGTAACGAAATTAATCAGAAGCAACCTGGGGAGTTGAAAATATAATAAGTATATGGCGACCTTCACATACAACATAACATACTACAGCGCCATCTACCGAAGTTACACTAAACTACGGAGTAACCTAAAATACGAAGAAACTACCAATCTTGAATCGCGCAATTAAAGTTCTCGCGCTGATTATCATATATATAACATCCCAACATCAACTGTTGGGCAGTAGCCCGCCAGGCATGATCACCTCGCCTGGTCGGAGGATCCTTCCTTTGTGTTGGGTGGAACATGACACCCGCTCCCTCCTTAGCTAAGAGGGAGACAAAATGAAGTCATATCAGGCAGACAACTTTTTTCTCAAACCGGAAAGCACCGCGGATAAAATATTATGGGTCCTTAGTGAGCTATATTTTTTAATGACTATATATAAGTATGTATGGCAGAACGTGAGGATTTGTGTATGTATGTATATTAAGCATATACATATTAGTGTATATTTTTCGGACATATTATGGGTACTAGACAACTGATATAAGTACGTATACTTTTGTTTGTAAATACATACATATTATACATAAGTACAAAACATACAAACTCCGAAATAAATATTTTCAGATCATACAAACATTTGGTCCGACCCGGGCATAGAACCCGAGACCTCCAGCACAGCAATCACATTTGTATATATATATGTTCCTTATTTTCTATATAATACTAGCTATTGCCCGCGGCTCCGCCCGCGTTTATGTCGGTTTTTTCGTGATTTTTCGCGGTCGCGGATATGTGACTGATGCAAAACTTAGATAAAAACAATCCTTGATGCGGATTATATATCTTTCTAAAATTTCAGCTCGATCGGTGCAGAACTTTTTGAGTTTTTGAAGCGTACACAAACCAACATAACATTTTTATATATATAGATATATACAATAAGAAAGGATAACTTCTTAATAATTTAATCTTATTCCTCCAAAGCAAAAGTGTCTGCAATACAAATAACAATCTTTAAATTTGCAGAAAAAATAATTTAAAATAGTCTTAACAGAAAATGAAAGGAAGGTTAACAGCTTACCGAAATAACTGTATAGCAGTAACACCAATATCAGTTAATATCTCTGTAACGGTTCTAATGAGAATTACCTTTCAAATCAGTAAATAATTTAAATTAATCTATACTATTATTATAAGGCTGAAGAGTTCGTTTGTTTGAACGCGCTAATCTCAGGAACCGCTGGTACGAATTGAAAAAAATTTTCAGTGTTGGATAGTCCATTTATCGAGGAAGGCTATGGACTATATATTATCACGCTAATACTAATAGGAGTGGAGCACCAATGATGAATGTTTCAAAAAGAGGGGAAATTTGCACGCTATGGGCAATAGAAGACGCAAACAAGGTTGTGTGGGTCAGCTAGTTGTAGAATAAAGAAACTTACCTATGTGCAACTATGATGTTACTACACAGAAGATATTATAGTGCATAGGTGTGTGCGCAAACACAAGTGCACTCTCTGTTCCCTCTCTCTCATAATCCGATGGGACGGTTAACCGACACGACCGGGGAGAGATCAGGCGCAGGACCGACAGCTTTACGTGCTCCACGAGGCACAGGGTTCAGACCCCAACTTCCAAACTCCGAGCTGTCATTAAGTATTTCTATAATCAGAAAATGTGCACCTAACCTGAACACATAACATAATATTCTCCAATCGTAGTCTTAACGTAAATGTACTTTAATTTAGTTCTATAATCAGGTGAGTTCAAATTGAGTTTTTGCAGACGTTATCTAGATTTTATAAATATTTGGAACTTTTTAACCCAAATACTAGACTTCAAGTAAAACTAAACGTAGAAAAATATACTAACAAATAGCAGACTTGGTCCATTTTGTAATTGAATAAACTTATAGTACTGCCTCGGTGGCGCAGTGGTAGTGAATGCGACTGCTGTGCTTGAGGTCGCGGGTTCAAATCTTTGTGTAATCTACAAATATTTGTTTCGGAGTTTGGGTGTTTTCTATGTATAATATGTATGAATTTACAATAAAAGATTATATATGTATTCATATCAGTTGTCTAGTATAAACACAAGCTCTGCTTAACTTGGGACTAGATGACATTGTGTGTTAGATGTCCGAAATATTTATAGTAGATTCACTCCATTTTGAAATTAATGAAATCATGTTTTTTTCCATAATATTGGGCGGACGGATCAGCTCATTTATGGAAGTCAAGGAAATAGGTACTTTTGTGCAGTTCGTAGAGGAGACTGCTCAAGATAGTAGAGCCACGCTGATTTCAGCACGAACGGTCAGGCTCAACTGGGGCAATACTACCCTTTCGCATAAGAAGACCAACCTAAAGTGAGAGCATTCATGTTGTGATGTATGGTGGTAAGTGCGTGGCCGGAGGCCCAAAGATACAGAAGCATTTCAATAGGCCGCCCTGCTACATTGTTGTCTTCGCAATGAATATGGTGATCACTACTCATGGATTCTCTTCATGCTTTCCATCAGGCAGAGTAGGTACAGTCTCTATGTCAGGCTTATACTTAGTCTTGCCATAAATATTGTTACAAAAAATCAACATTTTATACTAAACTAGCGACCCGCCCCGGCTTCGCACGGGTGCAATGCTGATACTAAATTAAATACACTACAGAAAAACTATGAACGTTGTATATAAAAACATAGCGGCCCGCTCCGACTTTGCACGGGCATAAAATAGAAACCTCTAAAATTAGCAATGTTGCCTTAGTATATGATGCATGTATTATACATATAAACCTTCCTCTTGAATCACTCTATCTATTGGAAAAAACCGCATCAAAATCCGTTGCGTAGTTTTAAAGATTTAAGCGCACATAGGGATATAGGGACAGAAAGGCGACTTTGTTTTATACTATGTAGTGAAGTGATATTTATTACTATTACAGTATATCAGTTTAATACATTAACGTAAATATATATAAAGCTTATTCGAAGTGGTCTCCATTGGTTGCAATACAATTCATACACGTTACAGCTATTGATAACTGTAATAAATTGTGCCTCAACTCTCAACTCAACTCAACTCACTCTTTTTATGGGAAAATTCTTCACTGCCAATCGTATGGATTATTTTAGGGACTCTTAAGTGGACTCCAAGGGCTTATGAGAATACAATTAATACAATAAAAAATGACAGATTTCAAATTTAAAAGTGATATTTCGTTTATTTTTAGTAGTTGAAACTGTGGGTTCTAGAGAGGAGAAGCTATTTAGATTCACTCTCTCGAAGAAAAAAGAGTTGCTTAATTATAGTCGTCTGTGGGGCCATTATATCTTCATATGCCGGTTGACCTGATCCATATGTGCCAAAGAATAACTCCACATAGACCAAATATGCATAGGTGGCCATGATATATCCATATGCCGGTTGACCTGATCCATGTGTGCCAAGGAATAGCTCCCCATATACCTACAAAATATGCGTAATAGGTGTAATAAACCTACGTTCAATATTTTTTTTTTTGGAAAAGGTACTTAAATGCATTATATAAATCACCGGCCTTCAAGTCGACCAAACAGCCTCGGAATATTTTCGCAGCGACATGTTATGTATGTTTATAGCACAATAATTATAATTGTCATATCAGGTTTTGCCTCAAGGCTCGACCGCGTGCCTCTTTTACTACAGTATATTTAATCAAGACTTTACAGAAATGAAATAGTAACAAAGATCATCAATGAGTGATGATGGGTATCTTCACAACAACAAGGTTGTTAGCCGAAAAGCTATTATATAATGTGGTACCTACGGAAATAATTCAGGTTCATGTTCAAAGTCAAGAAAAATGAATGGGTTACATAAAATATGTACGAACGTCCAGACGTGTTCCCACGCATTTTTTTGCCTTCTAAATATATATTTTGTTTCTGCGCCACGCCTCCCTAAGCAGTTATATTTCAACTGCGTTTCTTTTGACGTAATCTAGAAGGTCATTCTATGAAACGTATTTTTCTACTTTTATTTCTACTTTAGCTAATTAAGCCATACTAATATTGTAAATACGAAAGTAACTCTGTCTATCTGTCTGTTACACTTTCACGGTTAAGCCGCTGCACCGATTTCAATACAATTTGGCATGGAGATCCTTTGATTTTAAAAGAAAGATATACGCTACTCTTTATCGCGATAACCGACGCACAAGGTGGCAGAGTCGCGTGCAAAAACTGATACTACTATAATTGCAAATATGGGTTCGTTACTCAACAGTTTTTCCGCGAGGAAAAAATGACGAGAGCTTACACTCAATAACTATGTTTTGTGACTTTGTTTAAGAATTATATCCTTTATCCAGGCATTTATTCTCTTGTCAAGACAGGTACCAAACAAACAGTAATTAAAGCAGTATTTCCAAATGCAAAACAATAAAGTACAGCAGTACGAAACTTGAGTATCAAATAACAGCTTGCAGTAAAAATCTGTCTTATTGAATGGCTGCCAGAATGGGAATTAGCACGTCTGTAGTGAGTTTTTTTTACGAGCAACGAAATGAGTGGAAATATTCAGCAATCGGATACTTGTGGAATTCTTGGATGTACGATTAATTGATCGATTTAGTTAAATAGAATGTGTGTAGGTGTCGTTTAGCACAGAAGCAGATATTACGTTTTTGTTATACCTACTGCGTTTTTATATGTGTTGATATTTTTTTGACAATAAAAATTGACATGAGAAACATCAAATTTTAGCCTACATATTCCTATAGGTTGACACAATAGTTAGTTTCTTGCTATAAATACGGAACATGGAGTCCACTTCCAAAAATAAAATAGTTTTTGTCTGCTTTGATAAATAACAGCCTCTGTTAGCCCAACTGCTTATTCTCAGCAAACGTTCCTACAATATAATATAGTTTAAAAAAACTAAAAAACACACTTACAAAAGTCGGTTACAAAGAAATACACAGGTAAAGCTAATAAAAATGTTTTAAAAACCACTCAAACCTCCACATTAGATATTAGACTCGACAAGTGTGAACTGTTTGTTTTATTTCCAACAACACTGTTTACATTATACCTTTAAACTCGCTATTTTTAGTGTGCACCAAATATTCAAGGTTTACATATTCAGGGTCATATGTATTAGCGACAACTTCTATAATATACGACTGCCTCGGTGGCGTAGTGGTACGCGTATGCGACTGCTAAGCTTGAGGTCTCGGGTTCAAATCCTGGGTCGGACCAAATGTTTGTGGAATCTACAAATATTTGTTTCGGAGTTAGTATTTATATCAGTTGTCTAGTACCCATAACACAAGCACTGCTTAGCTTGGGACTAGATGGCGTTGTGTGTTAGATGTCCGAAATATTTATTATTATTATTATAATATACTAGCGACCGGCCCGGCTTCACACGGAAGTCTTCGTCGGATTGTCGGATTCTAGTATAATATGCAAGTATTACACATATAAACCTCGGTCTTCAATCACTCTATTTCGCTATAAACTAAAGGAGATTGTTCGATACTTATTGCATATTTTTATAGATCGATTGAAATTAAAGAACTTTTGTAACTTATTTTTATCGATTTTTATATAGGTATTATATACAAGCTGAACCCCGCGGCGCTACCCGCGGTACTACAATACCGCTGGCAACGTCGCGAGGCGTAGCTATATCTCTATAAATTATAACCTATGTGTTATTCTGATGTATAAGCTATATCATTGTGAAGTTTCATCAATATCCATTCAGTAGTTTTTGCGTGAAAAAGTAACAAACATCCATCCATCCATTACAATTTCAGCAGGATTGGGGGTCAATGAGTAAGTGGCTGTCGCAGCCGAGGAGATCCTACAACTCAAGAAGCAAAAGTTACTCTCTGATGAAACGGGGGTCGGGGGGAGTTTTAACTTCAATACCTCACTCCTCGGTGATAGGAATCGAAAAAATTACTTATCATAGTTTTTTTGTGAGACCGTGTTAGCCTGTGATCTTTGATACAAATGGTGTGATTGGAAGACAGATCAGAAAATAAAATTAGGCAGTAATATTAGTACAGTTATCACATGACAGTCTACCTGTAACTAGATCGGTAGATGAGGTAACTAGGCTGCTGATAAACATACTTAAATGCTTCCAAATACACAAAATCACATACAATTAAATATACATGGGCCCGGCTCGACCGGAGTCATACCACGGCCTCACAGAAAACCGATTGCACGCGCTATGTTTCACCGAGTGAGTGAAGAACCTCTCCCCCATCCTTCTTCCCATTCCCCAAAGGCCGGCAACACAGACGCCCCCATAGGCGGTGGTAATCGCTTACCATTTAGGAGATACATCTGCTCGTTTGCCCCCTATACTATAAATAAATGCTGGGTGGGCATCGAATCCTTGACCTTCGGCTTAGCAGTCGTTGTCCGTTAAAGATTTTTTGTTGTAATCAAGTGGTATTTTGTCAATGAATTAAGTAGTTATCTCCCTAACACAAACACATGAACAGATTGTTCTAAGTTAGTTGTTTTTTTTTTCCTGTAGCAACGCCTCATCAATGGTTGTCACGAGCACCTGTAACAATTGTTATTGGGAAGTCAGTGTCCTCAAACATACAACCAACTACTTCAATCTTCGAATTCAGTTCACCCTTAGGGTTGCAGATGTCCGATCGCTCCGTGGAAAATCCGATATTCAGTTAAAATCCAGTCGAACCCCAATAAATCTTGGAAATACATATTAGGAAGATTATGTAGCAATGCCTCAGTGTTATCACATTCAAATCATACGAAGACTGATGATATTTTATCAGTGAAGTAAACCAGTTATTATAACAATCACCTTCATAAATATTAGGGCACGTGAAATATATCTACGACTTGTAGCGCAGCGTGACGTCAAACGTCAAGAGATGACGTCTGTAAGAGATAAAAATATAGAAACGGAACATCAATCTTAAAGAGTTTTGGTTCAATGTGTAGGTATATGATGGATTTATAGTTGTGTAACTATTCAAGACCAATATCTATACAAAAAAATAAGAATCTATTTGTAATTTTAAATTTACAGATTTTTACTAAATTTATTTGAAACTTTGACTGTTTTTACTGGACTTGCACCAGCAAATAGCTGATATTATAAGGACTAACTTCGCCTACTTTTCTTTTACAAAAACCTATGTATTAACAGTATCTGATTCAAAAGCAAAAAAACGGAGAGCAATTGAACTAAATTGTTTTGTGTATTTAAATGTGAGTATTGTCAAGGCTTGTAACATAAGTTCATATTAAGTATCTTTCTGGTGGTTTTGAGTGTTGCCCCGGCCAACCCAAATGCCTGCTGGCGGTAGTGTCGCGCTTTGGGTCGTTAATCTTGACCTATACCGGTTAGGTAACATGATGGCTAGGGCTCGTATGCCGTCTATATGGACAGGCCGACTTAATACTATGTTCCTTTCTTCAAAAGGCCAACCCAGGTCCTATACTGTAATCGCATATATATATTTTTATTTTCTAATTAATCAATGTTCATAGACTTAAAAATAAATGGACCCCTCTGTGGTTTGTTTCGGTATTTCTTCTCATAGTGAGTCTCAGGAAATGTCGGCCTCTTCTAGCTGTAAAGTCCGACGTATAAATTTATATGTAAAGATTTACTTACAAATAAATATAATTTACCATTACATATTCATTCTTCTTTTTCTTCTTTTGATGAAATAGCAATCAGCCGGATCACTCGGATCAGCTATTTCTGCCAATGTCAAGTATTTATCGTCTTCAATTATCAAGTCTTCGAGTCTTTAAGTTGTCATCGTAATGAAATTAATGACAAAAAATACCGTCTTTCGAAAAAACAAAAAACGATCTCCGAAATAGTCATTGTAGTTAAAACTTTATATTATTTCACATGAAAATACAGACGTTGTTTATGGATTCATTAAGTGGTTAGATGTTTTCAATTGGTGGATCTGAGTATTTGCTTTATCAAATGTAACAGGCATTTGATGAAGTTATTAGTTTTTTAAATCTTTTGTTGTTATTATTATTACTGTATTTTATTTGTGAGTTTTAAAAACAATAAATGAAAAAGAAAATGCAGTACGATACATTTTATGTTATGAGATTGATTAATATCGTGGATTCGGTTATCTTTGTCCCTATTTTCGTATTCAAAATTCAGGGTCTGAAGCACATGATGTGTTTTTGAGCCTTAATCCTTTTCTGATTACTATGCCTACATTGGTGTTATGATATTTTTAGACTTTCAAATTTCCCTAAATTAGTAATTTATACACACACAATGATGATGAAAATAACCGATCTAAAATAACACATCTTAGACATAATTGTATTCTCTTAACTTATCTTTACAAAGCCGTATACCTATCTACAGAGAAATCTACATAATATCTACAAATTATAGAACACAGAAACTAGTACAGACAAGATTACTCTATAATTTCCACTATGACTAATTACAGGCCTCTAGGTAGCTAGATTGTCTATGCTCGCTAAGAAACCTTCAGTTCGAGAACCTTTCACTCAGTTGGCATTAACTGATTCAGATAAATCTAGGTCATAATTGGAAAAGATAACAATGTAATGCGGTTTTATAATATTTACGAAAAAGTTAAGACACACCTATAAGACAGCGCCACAGTTTACGGGCGTTACAATGTTGCATTCCCTTCTCCAAACTTATCTATCGCTCCTCCGATAATCTCCTTCTACTTTATCTTTCACGTAATTCCCGTATTGTTCATTCTTCCTTCACCTTCCAAGCTGAAAATCTTTGGAACGCCCTCCCATTAAAGATTAGGTCTTCTCTACTAGCCGATTAATCTGCAAGATCTGATTACATTGCCGCAAAATAATATGATTTACAAAAAATGCCTTTGAAAACATTCATAGCAATCTTCGACAGATCCACAAAATGCCCAGGTATAAATTGAATATGTCTATCTCACTATTCTCACTAGTCCCATGCTGTTGTCTCATGATAGCACATTTACGCCATCCTGTTGGTTTAGTGGCTAGTGACGCTGACTGCTAAGACAGAGGTCACGGGCTTGATTCCCACTCAGGATAGATCTTTGTGTAATGAATACGTCACAATCTATTAAGAAATACAAAAGTATGTTCAACAATAGTCTGGTTGCTATAGCACAGGTTTTGCCTAGTTTGGGACTCGTATGGGAAATGTGTGACGTACTTACCCGTAAATTATCCATGCTTAAATTATTAATTGAATTATTATTATTATTAAGGGGTGGGAAGTCAGGGCATGGTTTTGGTGGAAATCGCCGACTTAGTGAGGTCGGCATTGCCTATAAAAAGCCAAACATCCTTCTGCTGTGTTTTGTAGTGGAACACCAATGATAGCAGAACCCTGGCCAGTGCGAGTCATCCACGTCCTAGTCGTCCACCCTGGGACCTGCTGCAACCACGCAATGCGTGCACACTACCTAGAGCTGCAGCTGAGCTGAGGATGCAGGGCGAAAGGCGAGTGTTCTGCGCCTTAAAACAGAACTCTATCACTAGGGAGGCAACCCGAACAAAACCGAGCGTGTCTGGACGCTTTGAAGTGGCAGCCCCGCTACCAGACTAAGGCACAGTGGGCTAATCACCTACTTGCACAAAAATCTAGATTCCTGAAACGAATACAGCAAGAAACCGGACCGATCATTTTCTGACGACCTTTGGCATGAAAACACGGACACGAATTGCATATTGGAACGTACGTACGCTCAGCGATGATAGCAGACTGGCCCAAGCAGAAGCAGAAATGCTTAGATACGACCTGCACATACTCGGTCTAAGTGAAGTGCGAAGAAATGGTTTTGGAGAACTGAGAACGTCCAAAGGGTTGACTTTCTTATACTCCGGCAAGGATGACGAGAACGATGACCGCGAAAACGGAGTTGGATTCCTCCTTTCCCATTCCGCAAGGAGAAGCCTTTTGGACTGGAAACCGATCTCAGACCGAATCATTTTGGCCCGTTTTAACTCAAGAGTCCGAAAAATATCCGTTGTGCAGTGTTACGCGCCCACCAATATGGCTGCAGAGGATACCAAAGACGACTTCTACAACACTCTAAACGCCACCCTTAAAGGAATAAAAAAGCAAGATATTGTGATCGTCATGGGAGACCTTAATGCGAAAGTTGGGAGCGATAACATTAACTGTGAACGACATATGGGCACGCAGGGACTCGGGGTGCGTAATGAGAATGGTGAACGATTTTTGGAGTTTTGTCAGCATCAAGACCTGGCCATCGGAGGAACACTTTTTATTCATAAAAATATACACAAATACACTTGGAACTCACCCGATGGCGTCACTAGAAACCAAATTGACCACCTTGCCATAAGTTCCAGATTGCGCTCATCGTTGCTTGACGTCCGAAATCGGAGAGGCGCTGATATCGACAGTGACCATCATCTGGTTGTTGTTGAGATGCGGCTCAAGGCTCAAATTCAGGCTTGAACTCCGTAACCGTTTCGCTGACCTCAACGCTGACGATGACTCAATAGACGAAGAGTGGAAACGCATTAAAGTGGCCTATACAGAGACCAGCTCTAACGTCCTAGGGCACTGTGCACACAGGCGTGAAACTTGGATGTCACAGTCTACATGGGAGCTGATCAACGAACGAAGAGGACTTCACGTTAAACTGCTAAGCACTAACGACGAGTTACTTCAAGCCGACCTCAGACAGAGATACCGCCAGATTCGAAGAAAAATCTACCGCAGCTCGCGGAAAGATAGAAGATTATGGACTGACAGTATCGCTGATAATGCCCAACGCGCTGCTAATACTGGCAATCTGAGAGAGCTGTATAAAGCGACTAAAATGTTGGCAGGTAACAGCGGTTTTCGTAAAAGGCCTCTGAAGTCAAAGAATGGGCAACTCATTGTGACACCGGAAGGGCAACTGGAACGCTGGCGTGAACACTTTGAGGAGATCTTCCGTGCCATAGTATGGACCGTACCGGATGTACCGCAAGATACACCTCCACCACCTAGGCTTCTTGACATCAACGTCGAACCTCCGACGCACGAGGAAGTAGCGAAGGCAGTACTCTCGCTCAAAACTGGTAAAGCTCCAGGCCTCGACCTAATAACTGCGGAAATGCTAAAATCTGATTTAAACTTCGCCGTCGAGGTACTGACACCTTTAATAAAGAAGATCTGGAAAAGTGAGGAGCTTCCAGATGACTGGAACAAAGGGCTTCTTATACCTGTGCCCAAAAAAGGCGACCTCAGCCAATGCAGCAACTGGAGAGGCATAATTTTGCTCTCGGTACCTTCCAAGGTTTTATGCAAGATTGTCTTGGACAGATTATCAGGGGCTATTGAACCCTTACTGCGCAAAGAGCAAGGAGGCTTTCGCTCGAATCGTTCGTGTGTCGACCAGATCAACACTCTGCGTATCGTTCTTGAACAGGCATCAGAATGGCAAAGGGAAGTCTATCTGACCTTTGTAGACTTTGAAAAAGCTTTCGATACGCTGAGATGGACTACCATATGGTCGAGACTTATCGAAATTGGTGTCCCGCCGAAGATGATCAACCTTGTAAAAGCCATCTACAGAAAATATTCCTGTAAAGTGACGCAAAATGGCATGGTCTCTAAAGGTATCGAGGTACATGCGGGTGTTCGACAAGGCTGTATACTCTCGCCTATCCTATTCTTGATCGTCCTCGATGGGATTATGCTTCGCACACACCACAATAGGCGACGCGGCATAGAATGGGGACTGACCAGTGTCCTAGAAGACTTGGACTACGCCGACGACCTGTGCCTGCTGAGTCACACGCACCGCGATATGCAATCCAAATTGGACGACCTATGTCGAGAGGCGAGTTTAACTGGGCTTAAAATTAACACACGGAAGACCCAAGAGATGCGATCTGGAGTGAAAAATAGCACACCATTACGGATTGGTGCAGAGGATGTGGAGCGAGTCCACAAATTTACATACCTCGGAAGCGTCGTGTCAGAGACTGGGGGAACTGAAGAGGACATCACTTCGCGCATTGCCAAGGCTCGAGCAACCTTCGCACAGTTGCGGCCCGTGTGGCAGTCACGGAAATTGACGCGAAGAGTGAAGTTGAAGATATTCCAGTCCAACGTCAAATCCGTACTGCTATATGGGTGTGAGACGTGGAAGGTCACAAAAAATATCTCGCACCGGCTCCAGGTCTTCGTAAACCGCTGTCTTCGCCGAATTCTCGGTATTTACTGGCCCGAGAGAATCTCCAACGAAGACCTAATGAAGCGCTGCCGTGAAACGCCGATCGACATTCAGATCAAACGTCGCAAGTGGAGCTGGATTGGTCACACACTCCGTAGGGATTCCGATCATATCGCCAAACAGGCGCTCGATTGGAATCCTCAAGGAAAACGAAAACGTGGCCGACCCAAACAGACCTGGCGGCGTACAGTTGCAGACGAGACGAAAAAGGCCGGGAAGACGTGGAGCCAGCTAAAATGCGAAGCTCACGACCGAACGCGATGGCGGAATGCTGTGGACGCCCTCTGCCCCAACTAGGGGACATAGGACTATAAGAAGAAATTATTAATTCGAAAGTAACTCTGTCTGATTGTCCGTATGTCTTTTATTTATTGGGACTGATTACGCTTATATACCACTGTAACTCACGTATACCAGAATCAACAGCAGTGACCCACGAGTTATGACACTCGGGTAGTCCTAGGAAAAATTAAATTGTTTTGACAGAAGAAAACTGGAAGTTGGAAATATAATACGGGAGGTATTATATTTCCAACTTCCAGTTTTCTTCTTTCTTTTCTTCCTTAGCAAAGCGGAATACCAAATGAAGTCAAAATAGGCAGACATCTTTTTTAGAAAAGAAGAAACAACTTGTAAATGTGGCGTCTCTTAGATGATTCGAACCATCGTTGTTACCATTCATCCATGATGTCGTTACAGACATTGGACTGCTGCTGAAACAATCTTATGATTTTATCGCGGTCTCGTACGCCCAAAATCGCATTCCATGTTTTCTAGTATAGAATTTATAGTACATGGCTGCACATATTTGCACCTGGAGATCGACCGGAAGAACACCCACCAACACCAGTAAAGTTTTAGTGGTAACCATCCTATATGCCTTGCACAAGAAAATCAATGAAAGTCGTTGGCCTTGTAATAGTTTACGACGTATAGTCAGCCCAGTTCACCCTATCGGCCTGTGGGGAACGAGTGTCCCATCAGAGGGAGGATCCTCTGACCAGGCGATGATTGATGTTGGGATGCTATATACTCGTATATAATAATCGGCACGAGAACTTCTATTGCGCGATACAGGACTAGTGGTGTTGTGTAATATATTATTCCGTAGTTCAGTGTATCTTCGGTAGATGGCACTGTCATATGTTTTTATTGCCGCTGTATGTGGAAATCACCACAGGCCCGTAAAATAGCACCATAGCAAAATAACCCTAGTAGCTACATATATGATCTTTAGTGCATTATATGACATACCCAATGTCGCATTGTCAGTGTTAACTTGTTCGATAAATGAAAAGTTTATCACTAAAACTAATCCCAAATAGAGGCTTTTGTTTTAATAATAATAATATTTCCAAATTTAATATATGGTGGTGATTTGAGGTTACCTCTCAGAAGTAGCTGTAAGGTTTTGTTGGTGCAAAAGTTAAGCGATTACGTGCAAGAGATGTTAAGTTCAAACGTCTATTGGCTAATTTCTTCAAGCCCCAAGTTCAATTGGTAGAATCTATTACCGGATTCTACCAATAAACCGTCGTCCGCATACGCGTTTATGGTACATCCGGATGGTAATGGTGTCCTAGCCGATTACGCAGGAGATATTATAGTGCACAAGTGTGTGCGCAAACACAGGTGCACTCTACGTTCCCTCTATCACATAGTCCTATGGGACGGTTAACCGACACGACCGGGAAGAGATCAGGCGCAGGACCCAAAACTTTACGTGCTCACCGAGGCACGGGGGTTCAGACCCCAACACTTCCAAACTTCGAGCTGTTATTAAGTATTTCTATAATCAGATAAACTCAAAAACACTTTTGGCCCGGCCCGGGATTCGAACTCAAGACCTTTTGATTGGCAGTCGCATACGTCAACCGCTAGACCGATGAGGCAATTATCCGAATGGTATAGATATTGTAAAAAATCGTCGAATCCTTTATTCCAAAAGTACGAACCTAGCACTGACCCCTGCGGACACCCTATCGTAAGCGACTTCGACACAGGACGATGCCCAAATCTCAATTTAGATTATTTTGATATTTTATCGCCGCCTGAAGACTTGTCCGTCTGTCTGTCTGTTGTCCGCTACTCCGCCCGCGTGTACACAGTAAAAACTAGGCTATGTTCTTCGCAAGAATCAAAATTTCTCCATGTCAAATTTCATTGAAATTTGTGCAGCGGTCGCAAAAACTTGACGGACGTAAGTATATATAGACAGAGTTACTTTCGAATTTATCATATTAGATGTATATGACTCAAAACAACAATTATTCTTGATGACTTAAAACGTTGATTCTGCTAATTCATTAAGTAAAAGCTTTTTTACTTTCATTTCGTAATTGTAAAGTTATTATGACTTCAAGAGGAGGCCATCCCTATCTTTTATCGACTTTAAACGCAATCAATAGCTACAAAAACCTATAAAAATATATATCTTGGATTCAGATTCATGTTCTTTTACATAAGAATGTTCAAATTTGTTCACTCATGTTTGGTAATGAGTTTTCGTCTGTCTACGTATGGCCTGAACTATTAACTCATACGCAAGGCTGATTGTATTACCAATCCGTTTAATTGGTGACATTTAGTTCAGTAGGTACGAACAGTTCGAAATATAGGCCAAGGACAGGTTGAGAGTGCAGGCAGCTGTAATAACAGATGTGTAATTGTGTACAAACTTATAAGTATACTCAACAATACAGCGACACTCGAGGAGGTGAGAGCGTTTATGATTCAGCGCGTTTTGTCCGTTTGTTTTTTTGTCATAAATAGTTACTAATTGATGTTAATCTTTTGCTTATCTATTATGTATAATTCTCGTGTTACGTTGTTGCTCAGGATGAACTCCGAAACTATCTTACCGATTATCACACATTTATAATGTCTGGTTATAATGCTTAGACCAATATAAGTCCAGTATGATTAAAAAGACATGCAGATGAAGGTGGGTTGCTCAGATACGAGTATACGTAGTATTAGTACATAGTTTATAGTACTCGGGAACTTAGAGAAATGATAAATGATATTTATTTTGTAAGTAAATCTTTACAGATATTTTTACACGTCTCACTTTACAGCTAGAAGAGGCCGCCATTTCCTAAGACTCACTCTGGAATGAAATACCGACACAAACCACAGAGGTCCTTGTTTTAATCCGTGAACATTGCGAGTACAGTATACTCAAACTGATTTCATCTTTGAATTTTGACAGTATAGGATCTGGGTTGGCCTTTTGAAGAAATGACCTTAGTATTGAGTCGGCCTGTCCATACAAACGGCATACGAGCAACAGCCAACGTGCTACCTAACCGGTATAGGTCAAGATTAACGACCTGAAGCGCGACACTACCGCCAGCAGGACATTTGGGTAGGCCAGGAAAACACTCAAAACCACCACAAAGGTACTAAATATGAACTTATATTACAAGCCTAGACTATACTCACATTTACATACACAAGATTGAAAAACAAAGACAAATTAAAAAACAACATACAATAAAAAAAAAAATTATAGACATCACTTTCACACAACGATTACTAAATTCACTTTCCCAGAAAGACTTTTAGTTGCAAAAAGATCAGTTGAAGGATGTGAAATGAAGGGGAAAATACGGTTAAATTTTGAGTTCAAAAGCAAGAAAATTATATAAGTATTTTATAAAATCCTAAAGATAAACCATTGTGATTTCACAAATATCCCGACGACGAAATGAAATACTTTATTCTGCAATTTGGTCACTTGAACACTTTTGCAAGTTAAAATGATTGCGTCATTTAATAACTGAACTAGCCATGAAACGAAAGGACGAAATTAACTCAGAATTCATCGTCTCTTTTGAAGGCCAGACAATCTTCTCAAATGCAAAGGCCTTATACCAATAAAAAAGTGATAATTACAATCTGAGTCACAACTGTATAATCGGTAAAGATAATATTTAAAAAAAAACAATAACAGCTAGTTTGAGATGAATTTGTTCCAAACAATAAATTATCGTCATATCAAAAAAATAATTAAACATCGACTGCTTCTCCGACTAACAACACAAAACGAGGACTATGAACTGTAGGTACACAGCGCGAGACCAATTTTATTTGTTGTACGAATGGATTACTTCATTCAGTATCGTAATAGACCTCTTTCTATTTTACTTTTTACAATGTTGCCGATTTTGATACGACGATACACTTGCAACTTGCCTAAGGGGGCTGTTCTTTTTTTATATATGGGTCTGCATAAATGATCCTGCCGGATAAAAAGGATAAGCAGAATCCAAAAGCGGTAGGCACCTTACTTATTATAAATCTATTGATATTTTTTAAAGTTTTTTGTGTCGGGGGTTATCTTTATTTCAAAGTAATCCTAATTTTTTCACCTTATCCCTAAAAGCCGTAATCTATGCCAAAATACTTTCGCACTATCTGGAAAGCAAAATTATAGTGTGCGAAATGAAGGTTTTTAATATCCCGGTATCTACCTTTTCTCGCCAATAGACTTGAGTGAATGTACTTATTTGTGAGAATATGGGTTTGAAATAGTTATGTAACATGTGTTTAAAATTTTCTGTTGTGTTTTCTCCTTTAAGATTTTTTTTTTACGTGTGGAAAACTACACGGGCCTCCCACCGGGGCTTACGGCGGGGCGGTGTGTCGGAATCGAACGACTAAAACCACACGGTGTGCCACTCTGCGCCTGAGAAGGGAGGGGTCCGGGAACTGCTGTTCTTAACACAACCGGACCCGTTCCTTTAAAATCTGTGTAAACCTTTTTTCATAATGTAATCGTCGTTCAGATGCAAGACTGATACGCGACTGCGCCCTCGATTCGTATCTATTGTTGTCTGACCACCATATGATAATCGTTTTTTTTTCTTTTTTTTTTTGAAGAGTTTTATTCCATCGGGGCTACGCCACTGTGCAATAATATAATGTCATGTACATTAAGACCACCGCCTCATACCAACAAGAACCAACTTATACAGCGCTTTCGTTATAAATGCCAAATTGTTCTTGGTTATTTGTTATAAATAACAATTTATATTTCACATCTTTATTTTTACACACTTCATAATATGAAGCGCATCTTCTAAAATGCCACACTCTGAGTAAAGCAAAAAATCTGCTTCTCCAATTGCATATATCAAACCATTCAAACTTACAAGTTCGTTTTGTAGTGTCAATTACCATGTGTCTTTCACAACTGATCATAGTTTTTTATATGCTAATCATAAGGCATATACATTACCCAAATATTTTTACAAACTTTAATCTCAACAGCACGTGTCAAATGCTTAATAAAAATATTATTAAGATACATTAAATCAATTCCTTTAATAAAAATATTTGCCGCAAAAACATGCGTATTTATCGTATGCTTTTAGATGATTATAAATTGATATGCAATGTTCAATCATAACAAATTAACTTATTTGTCTTGCGTTGTGACGTCAATGTTCAATACTCGGTGCGTTTTAGTGACGTATGTGATATCCCAAACAGGGATAAAAAAAATCGTACGATGCGTTGCAAGGTTTTTTTTATTTTTTTTTATTGAATAGTGGGCAAACGAGCAGACGTATCACCTGATGGTAAGCGATTACCGCCGCCCATGGACACCCGCAACACCAAAGGCGTCACAAGTGCGTTGCCGACCTTTGGGGGATGGGGGGAGGGGTTGGGGTATGGGCCTCCGGTATCCTCACTCACTCGGTGAAACACAGCGCAAACGCTATTTCACACCGGTTTTCTGTGAGGCCGTGGTATCACTCCGGGTTAAGTTAAATTATATTGTTACAATTGCTATAAACAGTCTAAGCAAACCTACAACAAATATGGCGATTTATTATAAAGACAAGAGACATGTGTCGACTGGATTTTATTCAAAGAATTGTATTACATTCGTTAAAACATCAACGCATAGACTGTATTCTACCTCGTGTGAGCTTACTTTTATAGCGTATAACCAGACTTAATTCATAAATGTTATGTTACTAGCTAAACCCCGGGGTACGACAATAACCGCGGCCAACGCCTCGAGGCGAAGCTATTATCTTTATAAATTGTAGCCTATGTTTTATTCTGATGTATAAGCAATATTATTGAAAAGTTTCATCAAAATCCATTTATTAGCTTTTGCGTGAAAGGGCAATAAATACCCTTACACACTTTCGCGTTTATAATATTGTTAAGATTAGTAGGATTGTCATTTTAACATAATGAAAACCTTAATTTCTAAGGCAGTGGCTAAAACCAAGGTCAAGCACGAATACAAAAAATGTCAGCACTTAGTAACGGTTAGGTTTTAGTTGTTTTTTGTTTGTTATTCAACTTCAAGTAACATGTTCTACAAATACATGAACAACCTTGAAACCGTTGTAAAAAATAGCACATCGATATTCGATATTACTCAAGACCAACACTGTCTCCTTCCCAGCCGTCTTGTGTAAGCCGTTGACTGTCATAACACACACAAATGTTCTTACAAACACACTCACACAAATACAGGCACAGTGACAGGTAACCCAGGAATCTTTGGTAATTCTTACTGTTGCTATGTTGCAAATAATTATGTAAAGAACGACTCTTACAAGCGCTTTTCAGTTTTAATGCATCTTGAAATAGAGTATATTATTGCAAATCCAATCCTAAATCCCAATCTCCAAAGTAAATGTGCTGGTAAGACAATGTAACTTTATGTTAGTAAAATCTTTCACAAAAATGCATCGTCAATGTGTATTGGTTATTTCATAATGAATTCTTCGAGAGATTAAAAAATCAACGGCTATCTAAACTGCAGAGTCATTACTTAGAAGCAAAACATATTTATATACAAGACGAGAACAAGGTCGGTTTAACGATTAAAGCGATTAACTACAGTCATCCAGTTGATTGAAAAAATTTACGAAATAGAATAAAACAAGAGAATTGTCTTGATTAAGGATAGTAATGTCTCAGCCTACGTATACAATAGCGTAAGAGTCATGAGAGCCATGGAACCGTGGAAAGCCATCAATCTAATCAACTTATAGTCGTCCACTGGTGAAGGATTATCTCCACAGGAGCGACAACTATATCGGAGTGTCGTTATCCATCGCAAGTGTAAGTGAACCGGTCATGTCTCCAGACGAACGGACCTGATAATGAAGAGATCGCGATTAGGTTTCGCTGCGATGCGATGGAAGACAAAGGGTCGTCGCGGTATACCTAGTGAAACAGTGGCCTAACAGAAAACTACTGTAAAGCAATTACATTTTTTACAGCGAGTAATTGAGGATACACGAGGTCCACTACACCCAGCCTACTATCCCTTTTCTTAAGAGAAGGGTATTTTGTAAGTAAATCTTTACAGATATTTTACGCGTCGGAAATTTTTGGCAACGTACTTGTGTTCTAATAGCAGGCATCAGTCTTTGACTTTTATTATCTGAGTGATATTCGAAAAAACAACACGTTTAGAGGCATAAACATGTTTTTTAGAATCTATAGAAGCTATTTTATATTTATTGTTAGTGCTTTCATTTGCATCAAACGTGTCAGTGTTTAATAAGTCGTGCGACTTGACCTACATTGCCCTGACATACAGATACGGAATTTTTTTTGAGGCCCACGTTTTGTATCAGTTTTTTATTTATAACTTTACCTTAAAACTGGTATATGTCCGCAGCAATCTAATATATATTTTTTTAATTGATTCCGGTGTTTTTATTTTATAGAAGAACATTTTTATTGTACTATCCATCAAGTAAGACTCATCTGCTCAGAAGATCTGAACATTCATTGTAATGATCAAATATGTGAACATGTGAACTCAGCGCCAGAAATATCAGGGATTTAGGAACAGCTGTAAAACCTTATCAGAAGACCGTACCTGACCTAGCAATTACTCGTAATATTATGAGTTCGTCCTTAGAGTAAAATTCAGGCTACGACGAGCAGACATGAACGTCATATTCTCCACGTGATTATTAATAAGAACCTCTTGATTCCATCATCAGATCAGTTTGTTACGAAGTTGCAGAATTGTCAAACTACAGATTGCATCATCACCAGCCCATTGCAGATCACTGCTGAACTCAAGATGCAAGCTATAAAACCCAGTCTGCTGCTTTTGGTTTTCTTACGCAAGTCGATTCACATTCTGCCCGGAGCGCATCCCATACTACGTTTGCCAAGACCTGGTCTTTGTTCCAGAATACGGTTATGCGACATATATGGCCAACCCATTGCCACTTCAAAAATTGCATACAAATTTTCAATTCGTGAATTTTTTTCTCAGTTACAAGTTAAACTTTAAAGGCGTGTTTGTTATTAATAAGTAGATGACGTCTACTCGGCTGCTATATTCATCCATGTATCCATGGCCAGATTGCTGTCTCACAAAGTTCACTAATGTCAAGTGTGAACTGTGATTAGAGTTATAATTGTGACGTATTCGTCGTCTCACTTCGGGTTACAAGATTATAGAGACGGGTCGTGCAATACTTACGTCGTTGTTGCTAAGGCTGGAATTCAGATAGCAACAGACATACAGAATATATATAACGTGATGTTTTATAACTATTATTTATTTATTATCGCGGTATATATTATATTAAGCTGAGCACGTGACTAATAGTTTATCGCTGTATACTACTAGCGAAGAAATACATCTTTTCAGACAACTAAGGTGGTGACGCTCCGCATTCTTAATCCGTCTCCACACTTATTAAAAAAATGAATAAAGAGTGTTGCTGAATAGAGATAACATTTCCAAAGGAATTTGGCATCAGGCAGGGAGCTGGCAGTAAAAGATTTTAGACCTTACTACACTGGTTTTCGGCAATTCTTTGATTGTTTTTCTTCAATAAAATGAGGTTACCACCCATCTGATGATTAAATTAAGGTACATTTATTCTATCTCCTACCTCTTTTAGCAACTATATCTCTGATTAATGACTAATAGCTCTTGCCCTTATATCCACAAGCGTAATATTAGTATGACGTAGTAACTAATTAGAACAAGTATATGGATCACATTAGATAACGCGCACCTGTGCACCGCGGAAGTCATTTGCAAATTATTGACAAGTGTCGCTCATACTTTGTTCATCTAGAATGATAATGATGGAGTGAACCAATACATATCGGGAGCATAATGAAGGCGATGACAGTATAGAGTTAGTAAGTAGTTAGAAAACCACTAATGCTTGGTACATTTCAACTTGGTTTTGGCGCTGGAAGTTTACTTAATGAACAGATGCGATACCGTATTTTATTGATAATTTAATCATTACGTATCCCTAACTTTTGCCCGCAGTTCAGAGTGTGTCGGTTATTGTTAGTAGCCTATGCCCTTCCTCAAGAATCAAATCTACATGGCAAATTTCATTAAAATCGGTGCAGCGGTTTGGCCGTGAAAGCGTATCAGACAGAGTTATTTATATTATTAGTATGGAAATTGTGATTGAAAAGGTCTGTCTCTGATTACTCTGTTCAAAAATAAATTGCCCTTTGCATAATGTTAAAATAAACTGCAATAAACCTTCGTGATTTTACTTTAAATAACTTACTTTAAATACTTACTTTAAATAACTTGCCTTAACTTGCACATAGAAATACTGTTGTCAAAAACAAACAAGCTTTGTATGAATTATCTGAAAAGATGGTGCACATAAGTTTCTCACCAGCTCTTCTCATGAATGCAATACCCATCGGAGCTGGTACTTGGATTGATTTCAATTTAAACCTTTGAGTTGAATTGAAATCAATCTAAGCTCCGGTAATTCAAATCATCTCAGTGCATTTAGTATTAGGAGTTTTGTTTTATATTTTTATGTTTGTATTTTTGACGTGTTCAAGTGCCTTTTGGGGCCTATGGAAATAAATGATTTGAGTTTGAGTTTGAGTTTACCATTTAATTATGCTAACATGGATTCTGTTTAACATACGTAGCTGAATCATAGCCTCACAAACTATCAACTGCCGCACATTATTTCTCATACATCTAATAAATAAGCCATTTTATCGAGTAAGATACATAAGGAAAATATTTTACTATTACGTAGATTTCTACTTATTAATTTTATTAGCTTATTATGCTGTATTAACCAACAAGTAATAAATGTTTTATTAATTTCCTAATACTTTCTTCTATTATATAAATATAATTTAATAGTTTGACATTTTCTAATAAATTTTACAGAAAAAAAGCAATGTAAAAAGATTAAATAACAGTAAAAGATTGTGAGTTAAAATTCTAGTCTCCATCGCTGTACAGTTCAGTTTAAAGAGCCCCATTTCGTTCTGTCTGGCGCCACATGAGGAGTCTCTCTTGTAACAATTTGTATTAGACACAATCAACTCTTAAATTTCTCCGAGCAATTGACCACTAAGATTAATATCTCCTTGACCGTTAAAGAATTCGATTGTAACTTTCTTTTTGCTATACTGCATGAACATAACGTTTATTGTTGTTTTTTTGCTTCATTGTTCCACTCGCCTTCAGTCGCGTAAATGTTGTATTATAATACTTGTAACAATTATATTTTGTACTAGCTGACCGACGCAACCTCGTTTGCGTCTTTTGTTGCCCGTAGCGAAAAATTTTCCCCCGTATAGGGTTGATTTTTTATACCTTGTGTCCGAAAAACCCCAATATCTTACGGAACCTTATTTTTTTCCAAAATAAAATATAGCCTATGTTACTCGTGGATAATGTAGCTTTCGAATGGTGAAAGAATTTTTAGAATCGATCCAGTAGTTTTAGAGCCTATTCATTACAAACAAACAAACATACAAACAAAGTTTTCCTCTTTATAATATTAGTATAGATATTATGTTCCATGCTGTATCCGGGCCAATGTGAGTGTGCATAATTTTAAGAGGATCACATAATACACACAAACAAACATTACTTTATCTACCTACATTTTTTTTTGACCGTCCGTTAATAATCTTTAATTATTTTCTTGACTTGTCTTATAAAATTCAGTAATTACAGGTGTTTGATTTTGGTGCATGAAATGCGAAATGTTTAAGATATATTTAAAATATAAAAAGATAAATTTAAATAAAATTCGAGATAGTAGAATAGCACGAACGAGTTGGCTCGACTGGAACGACACTACTTTTCTAACAGAAGACCAGCTTAAAATGACGTGTTTTGTTGGTAAATGTGAGGCCGGAGGCCCAATGATGTAGACGCATCTGAAAGGCCGCCTTAGTGTGGGTCACCATGCTGCATTGTTGCATTCGCAATGAGTATGGTGACCACTACTCTTCAATTCTACTCATGTTTTCCATCGAGTAGAGTCAGTTTTGCTCGTATAAAATTTTGTATCCTAATTATAAAGCTTAGCTTAGCTTGACTTTATTGCAGAGGAAATTACAATTATGATCCACACGTAAAGAAGCACAAAATAATTCGGGCAAGTCAGCAATAAAGAAGTTCGACCAACAATGTATGCAAAAATGATTTATCTATTTGAAACACGCACCATCTACTGTTATAAGCTAAATACATGTGATATTCCCTTTGTTCTTACTTCAAGGGCCAAGAATAAGTTAGAGGATTTAGAAGTATATTTTATCTTCTTACGGTAGATACAAATTGTTCCTGAAGCATTATTTTGTTTGTATAATCGGTCTTAGCGAATACGCTTATGATCTACAAGATCCCATATCGTTTTCACATCCTACTGACAATCCGGAAAACCCTACAGATTCAGTACAAATCTAATCACCGTTTAATAAAAGTGCTTTCCCCGATCTTCGGCCGCTCGGTGCAATTATATCTTTTTGACAACCTTCCTTATGAGTCTAATTGATTTCAAGAATAGATTTGGGATTTTTAAAAGCGCTGTTCTTATAGAGAAATAGGTTTATTGAGTCAAAACCTGATTCATATACTAATAAGTAAAGTGTGAATAAATTAAGAAACCTGAACACACTGGTTGCCTAACAACTGTTTGATTAGATAAGCGTACGGGATTCTACAAAACTGGAATCTGAACCCAGAAATCTTAAAAAATGTAGAAACATCTTTCTATAAATAAACATTCCGACGGCTAACGGAAGTGAAAGTGTTGCAAGTGATTACCGCCGCGATCACCAGATGAACAAGTTTGAAGTCGTGTTAAAGCGCCACTTAACCGAAGTTAAGTGCCGTTGCACCCGGCGCCGTGACTGGCATTCCTACCAACTGTGGTGAAAACCTAATGATGGAGCTCTTGTTCTCCAAAGTAATCTACATATATGTGTATTCAGCTAGAGTGAACCGACTTGTTGGTCTGTGATCTCATAGAGGTTCGGGTATAAGTCGTGAGTTTCATCATAAGGACAAATTATTTTGCAATGAGTACGATCACTTGTAATAATATACTTGGATATATTTCCAAGGCTCTGTTTAGTTTAAGATTATATGACCGTGTTTGAAAGTGAAATATTTCGAAAAGTATAATCGTTTACAAAGTGGCTGGAAAATTGGCGCTCGTTAGGGAACCTTCTTTCAGCAAATGACGGCGATAGGTTGATTTGAAGAATTGTTTACAAGCAGAAATTCACATAATTACGATAAGGATCATTACTTAAACCAAATACGAAGTATATATTTGAATTTAAATCCACGTCACTCATTGTCAGGTAATGTATGCTGCTGTCACTCTGAAGGTGAATGCCAATCAGTGCAAATATTAGTAAACATAAATATGTAGGTCTATTTATATTGCTCTGGGTTTTTCAATGACTATTAAATTTATTCATTTATTGGTAACTGTTTGTTTGTTGTATAATATAGGTAGTAATTATGATATGTCTGAGAATATTTACCTCAAATTAGTCATAACCATCACTTTAGGAGCTATATAGACATATCCAAAAAATGTGCTCAATAATATAGCAATCAAGGTATGCTATTGGGGCGGGAAATATTTTCCCCGGGGACAGAACTTGATAAGACATGGCATCGATTCGTGGAGGACCTGACATCGCATGGTCTGGGTGTGTTTTTAACACCACATACTCCTGCGTTCCCGTAGAGCCAGAGAGCTGAAGGGATTTTCCTCCCTGCAAACGAAATAAAAGTTATCAACGTGGTTGTTGTTGATTGTTATCTAATGTACGTGATTATTCACCTATTTATAACTACAAACATACAATACAAATATACAAACTAGTGTTCTGTGGTCATTCTAATCACCTCGTCTAATTGTAATGAAACTTTGTAACTCATAATATTGGTAGTTCTCCTTTGGATAATGTAATAAAGTAACTTTAATGTAAAAAACATGCGATCAAAAATATGCACACAGTCTGTGACCCAAATAACGAACTCATAAGCAAACTAGTTGCGGCCGAATTATTCGCTGCGTTAGAACTGTTTCGATCGGAATTGATTCTAGAAGTCTCGAAGAAGCTAGACAAAAATATTTTGTTGAACCTTCTATTTCTATTGGCGTATACTGTACAATAATGTTAAAGGATTCTTAGACCTATACAAACAAAGAAAACTTAAGTGTCTGTTTGTAATTTCAAATTAACACCTTTTGACTACATGCGTATGAAAGTATATACGATACTTTAAAATCTTTGTCTATCTATTTGTTACGGTTAATCTGTGAACTGGTCAGATTGATTTATTTATTAACTTGCTGTACGATAATAACCGTGGGTAACACCGCGAGGTGAAGCTAGTATCTTTATGAATTGTAGGCTATGTATTATTTTGATTTATGAGCTAAATTATTGTAAAGTTTATCAAAACCCATTCAATGGTTTTTGCGTGAAAGAGTAACAAACATAATCACTTACGTACTCACAAACTTTCACGTTTATAATGTTAGTAGGATTTATAAGCACTTTGTAAACACCAGTAGCTCCGTCATCATCATCATGAACAGTCTTTTAGAGATAGCCTTCTCCGCAGAGAGGACGTTTTGGCACACTATATCACGTTAACCAGATGGGTATAGTAAATCTAAAGCTCCAACAGGTTGGACTGCTGTAAAATTAGAACCATAATATACTCCTGCTATTTTGGCAACAAAACAATAGATACTTCTACTAAGAATATCTTTAAAATACGTACTACGATTTAAAAATGTATATCTTATGTGTATAAAACCAGTATGAACATATACATTTTGTAGTAATATCTTTAACAATGCCATGTCCCTCCAGAGTCTAATAAAATTGTAGTTCCACTCACGTTCTAGAACAAGAAATATGGTTGAAGTCAAAGCACGCGATATTATTGTTAAGTTCAATCGATTCATAGAATACTGTATTGCACGTAAGGTCGTTTACATACGAACTACTAGGTAATCTAAGTTAATAGTACTTGTACTAACAGGTTTTTGTTCCTTGTTTAGAGTAATTGAGTTGTTAATCTTTGCAAGCTAATTAAATGAAAATATGCTTATTATGAAGTATCATGGTTCGAATTGATCTCGGCCCCTTTCGCGACTTTTCGACAAACTTTCTGCCTAGCACATCAAAAATGTGGAATAGATAAATAAATAAATAAATATTTCGGACATCTCACACACAACGCCATCTAGTCCCAAGCTAAGCAGAGCTTGTGTTATGGGTACTAGACAACTGATATGAATACATATATACTTTTTTTTTGTAAATACATGCATATTATACATAGAAAACACGCAAACTCCGAAAAAATATTTGTAAATTACACAAACATTTGGTCCGACCTAGGATTTGAACCCGAGACCTCAAGCACAGCAGTTGCATTCACTACCACTGCGCCACCGAGGCAGTCAATAACATATTATAGTCACTAATTTCGTAAGATTGTCGTAAGATTGTCGTTTGTGGTATTCCCGTACTAGGGTTCTGGGTCCATTTTTATATAATAGGTTAAATAGAGAAATAAGTATTTATAAACTAAATTATGTTAATTGTAAAAACACAATACGCAATTGGTTACAAATTTTGTCGTATGAGCAAACTGAGCAGATACTTGAAATATGTAAATAAAATTATTTTGCTGAGCTGTCTTAGCGCATTATTTTTGACCCACTTATTTCTAGTACTACAAAATTGCTATGTATGTTTTTAAATTATATTGTTACTTTAAGCACTAATAATGTAAATTTAAGTAAATAAAAAATTGTTTTGTAAGCATTTTCTCCGCCCGAGATACAGATTCAATCTAGTTCGGGCAAATAACAATTAACGTACTATATTTATAAATTTAAGAATTTAATTGTAAATTATTGTATCTTTTATAACTAAATAAATGAAATGAAAAAAAATTCTGGTGTTGCTTAGCATCAAGCGATACGTCTGCTCGTTTGTCCCCTATTACATAAAAAATATATAGGTCTATGGTTCTGGTAGTTAGTGAATCAGATTGCAGAGTTTATCAGTATGTTTTTACCATAGGAGAGCCATGCTTTGGCATGAATGGGCCGGCTTGACCGGAGTGAGAGCATGGACTCACAGAAAACCGGTGTGAAACAGCGCCTGCATTGTGTTTCACCGAGTGAGTGAAGATACTGGAGGCTCATACCCCAAAACCTATGATCAATCCCTTCCCCATCCCTTATTCCCTTAAAGGTCGGCAACGCATTTGTGACGCCTCTGGTGTTGTGGGTGTCCAGGGGCGGCGGTAATCGTTTACCATCAGGCGATACGTCTGCTCGTTTGCCCCGTATTCCATACAGGAAAAGCAATGTAAGTGTAGGTGTGAGTTTTCAAAAACACTCTGCCCTTGGAAGTGCGGGCCTGTGCGTGAGATGTCACCTAAGCAAGTCTCCAGTGAGACATGTTTAAGCTAACCATAATTCTTTATGGATCGACCAGGCCTATTTAAAAATTATAGTTGCTAAAGGGCAAGTTTAAAATTTATAACTTATTATTGGTGTACGCTTGTCCGGGGGGTGACGGAATAAGAATACAAAGTGTCAACACCCCAAGTCATCCCATGGGTGTCGTGAGAGTCGCCTAAACTTGAAACAAACTCTTTCATACCCGTCTAACCAGCGTGGTATAATAGGCCAGAAACATAATTTAGAGAGGCCCATGTTCAAAAGTTGCCGTTTAAAAACTGTTGATGAATTGCTGTAAGAACCTCTTAAAGTAATAATTGTCCTTAAATACAGGAACTTTCGAACTCCTTTACCAATATCTATGTATCTACATAACATAGTATTTAAGTCTGCAATTACTACCGTCTCCGTACAGCAAATTAAAGGTAACAATGAAATATGATATTAAAAGAGTTATGTCCCGACGTCTTCCCTGAGAATTCTCAGACCTTTACGGTTCGTAATAGGCTAATGACTGGTGCATTTATACTCAGACGGAACCGGTTTTATTTGTAATATATGAGATGGATGTTGTAAAGTTCAACTTGACACCATGAGCGTGTGATTTGTGGTCGATTGTAATCGTTAAAATTTATAAAAAGTTTTAATATTTGCTGAAGGTATTTCTCAGTGACTATATTATGTTATTAATAGATTAACAGGTGAGTGTAAAATAAATTATATATAAAATAAATATGTTATGGCAGTATCTAGCAATGTAGTGATTTTGAGTATATCTCGCTAAGAAAAGAAATTATTTAACGATTGACTAACTAAAGTATATTCTTCAGTAATTTGCATTTATCTAAAACAGCAACAAAAAAGCATCACAGTGGTTGAGATGATGACGACTCTTCTCAATATAGTACACTTGTATGTCATCTTACTCAAAGCATCATTAAGGTCTCCAACACACAGTAATACAAGTGACCACTTACTTATAATACTCGTAAGTAAGCGTGTTGAGAAGTACAGAGAAAAATACTTGTGCCACGCATTACATTTTATTATTTAATGAGTTGTAAACACGACAATTAGGAAAAAACGTGGAATATATTATTGTTAAGAATCTCACAACAAATAAGTTGTCCTGTTTTTATACTCGGAGCATATCTCTTCATGAGTAAGGGAAGTGCACGTGACCATCAAGATAATTATGTTTATTTGCCTGTAGATACCGATTTTGTTTTGTATTTTTTTAATATTCATTTCATTAGATTTAGTTTTGTTTAAAATTTTGCATGATTTATCGACTCAATCAACTATTGGTTACCTAACTATGAGCACAAAGAACATTGATTTCAGGAAGGTCTTATTTGAGGACAATACAGTTCCATTTAGAATGAGTCTTAGAAATACAACACCTAGAAGATAATGAGTGTTACTTCTATATAAATACACGATTTTCTTTTCACATTTATCCAAATAAATTCCTGAGAAAGAGACTACTGAGTTAACGTTGATAATAAGATAAATAAATTTTCTATGAAAGAAAGTCAAGAGACATTAACACGCCCTCAACCCTCAAATCAACTTTTTTTTTATGTAAAGGCAAGGCAAATTTTAAACAAAACAAAAATCAAATATAAAAACAGTAGTCTTCGTTTCTAAAGGAATATAGTCAACTTACATCTTATTTCTAAAAAAGACGTAGTGACAAGGATTGAAGAGCATTCTTTTCCCTTCCTTTCCTTTCTGCGAGCTCACCGTTGCGTGCTTTCGAACAAAGGGCCTTATTTTGTTTGCTAATGTTGTTAAGTACCCGTCGTTAGCTGAGATTTTAAGATATTATAACCAACTATACTATTTTTATCAATCTGCTGCTTGCACCATACCGTTATCTTCGTGTTTCGGTGCGCGTAATCCACACTTCATATTATCATTGATTACTAGTGACACATATTGCTCTGAGACTTATATTCATTCACCGGCTTGTGTTTACATAGACATAAATGGCATTGCAATGCACACACATGCTTATGCAAACTCCACAACGAACGTCTACCGACCAAATTGGTGATGTTTGAAAAGGGCTAAGTAAGAAATGGCATTGCAATGCACACACACGCTTATGCAAACTCCACAACGAACGTCTACCGACCAAATTGGTGATGTTTGAAAAGGGCTAAGTAAGAAATGGCATTGCAATGCACACACACGCTTATGCAAACTCCACAACGAACGTCTACCGACCAAATTGGTGATGTTTGAAAAGGGCTAAGTAAGAAATGGCATTGCAATGCACACACACGCTTATGCAAACTCCACAACGAACGTCTACCAACCAAATTGGTGATGTTTGAAAAGGGCTAAGTAAGAAATGGCATTGCAATGCACACACACGCTTATGCAAACTCCACAACGAACGTCTACCGACCAAATTGGTGATGTTTGAAAAGGGCTAAGTAAGAAATGGCATTGCAATGCACACACACGCTTATGCAAACTCCACAACGAACGTCTACCGACCAAATTGGTGATGTTTGAAAAGGGCTAAGTAAGAAATGGCATTGCAATGCACACACACGCTTATGCAAACTCCACAACGAACGTCTACCGACCAAATTGGTGATGTTTGAAAAGGGCTAAGTAAGAAAAGAGACGACGAGCATAAGTCTGTCGATTCCTTCCTGGTGCCGATCCATGCATATGAAGCGACTTATGACCGAGATAAAACAAAAGAGGTGTGTCAGTGCCGTTATAAGCAAGGATCAATTTTATTGTCTTTGCCTTATTCTGGGAAACAGGTGGCGTTCGTATTTCGCCTTTCAAGCGTTTTTATGAATGCTTCCTCAGTAATTGAGCACATAAATGAGGCAATATTTTTTCCAATAAAATCACAAACAATCATTTTAATTGTATCTATGTATCGTACGTAGTAAAATTTAATTTACACAATGTTTTTACAACTAACTGTGTGACGTAAATGTTCAAGCTATATATCACAACAAGCAATTACGTCATGCTGGTGGTTTAAACATAAGTGGGATCGTGCGCACGCGCTGAGTTTGAAATGTTATCTGTCCAGATAAATGTTAGTTATTCAGAAATGTGTTATTTCAAATTTTGACAGTAAATAGTTTAACGGTTATGTTATATTTTATGTAAAAATATTAAACAGAAACAACAATAGTAGATCCATGTGGCCATTTATCACAGGCACTCAGGCGATTAAAAAGTGTGACAGATTTAACAATCTCGTGCCTCAACCTGATCCCTACCCGAAAGGTACCTACCTGCCTGC
This sequence comes from Spilarctia lutea, assembly GCA_916048165.1. Taxonomy (NCBI): domain Eukaryota; kingdom Metazoa; phylum Arthropoda; class Insecta; order Lepidoptera; family Erebidae; genus Spilarctia; species Spilarctia lutea. The sequence goes on along the minus strand of OU696496.1, from coordinate 513,571 downwards.
TAAAAATAATAATATCGCGTTGGAGCAGAAGAGTAAAGAACTTGCTACCATGGGAGAGTCACGCTTCGGCATGCATGGGCCGGCTCGACCGGAGTTATACCAAGGCCTCACAGAAAACTGATGTGAAACAGCATGTGCGCTGTATTTCACCGAGTGAGTGAGGATACCGGAGGCCCATATCCCGACCCCTACTCTCATCCCCCTTCCCGTTCCCCCAAAGGCCGACAACGCACTTGTGACGCCTCTAGTGTTGCGAGTGTCTATGGGTGATGGTAATCGCTTACCATCAGGTGATACACCTGCTCCTTTATTTACTATTACATAAAAAAAATACTTCAATTCTATATCTGAAAAATCTTAATTTTTCATATGGTATGCAATTAAAATTAAACAATGTATTGAACAACACGTAACTTGATGTTATATGTCATGATGATCATAATTTTTCCATCAACACTGAATCAGTTAACGAGTCAACGTTCTTAAAGTCACAATGACTCATCTACCTGAAGCTAACAATAGTTGCTATAACATTAAAAATCTTCCATATTTTTTCCTTGTTTTATTAATAGTTCTTCGTTACATAACAATAAACTTATTTGTACCTTAGATTTGTATGTTATTATACGTGGTGAGATTTATGATTACTAATTGTAGTAAGTAGTAGTATGTAAGTACTCTATTTTATGTGAAATAAATTATTTCATTCTATTTCAATTCTGCTAGACTAGTCTGAGGTACTCACCTACTCACCTAAAGGAGTTCTTGGAAGGTACGTATTGTGGTTTACCTGGTTCACCTGCAATATATGGTACATCTTGCTCTTGCTTGCTTGCATTTGGTTTTGTACAAGTGTCTACTTGTAGTGTAGATAGTGTGGCAAATAAAAGTTCAATAAAAATGTAGCGCTCACTACAATATATCTAGCTTGAAAACGAAACGAACACCTTCGAAACTCGCTTACAATTTTATTATGTTCGAATCCCACATCTTGGTTGCTGACTGTAATTGTAAGGTTCACTTGACACAGATAACAGTATTATTGTTTTAGTTATTTACTTTTCAGGATCAGATCAATGTCACTGTCTGTATAATATTCATATTATATATTAATATGGGTTTTTCGCTACACAATCATTTATTGGTACAGAGGTTATATTAATCGCAATTAAAAGGCACGTGCATAGCCATTCGATCCATTACTTGACAAGAGTCACATGATAATTTTTCTACACATGTGATATATTTGTAAGGTAATTACTTGTACTGATAATGAGAGCAATCATTTTGTTATTTATTAGTTGTGAAGGGTCACTTCTTTTCCTAATCCATCCGTTGAGCTTATAGATGAAATTCGTAGCGAAACTATTACATTACTACTAACATTCACTATGTTGTTAGGTGTTATCATATATGGTGAATGTTGTGTTTACCTAATCCTAATCCTGAAGTGTAATGAGCATGCATATTAAATAATATTTGTAAAAGTGTTGTGGAGGAACGGGTGTCATATCCCTCCAACACAAGGGGAGAATCCTCCGACCAGGCGAGGTGATCATGCCTGGCGGGACACTGCCCAACAGTTGATGTTGGAATGTTGTACATATAACAATCGGCGCAAAAACTTCTATTGCGCGATTCAGGATTGGTAGTTACTCCGTGTAGTGCGTTACTGTTGTGTTGTATGTGGAAGTCGCCACAGTGTGTTGTATGTGTGTTATTGGGATAACCTATAAATGAATAAATAGTGAGGTTCATAGAGCAACTCGGTAGCCATACGCAGGCGTCACTCTCTGTCAAAGACAAGTCCAAATGGGCCTACGCGTTACAAGGCACAGAATGTATTTGTGTGCGTTAAATTGTTGTTACGTACCGTGGGAGAACCACGCTTCGGCATGAATGGGCTGACTCGACCGGAGTCATACCACGGCGTCACAGAAAACCGGTGTGAAATAGCGCTTGCGTTGTGTTTCACCGAGTGAGTGAGACCACCAGAGGCCCAAACTGTAACCCCTCCTCCATCTCCCTCCCCATCCCCCAAAGACCGGCAACGCACTTGTGACGCTTTTGGTGTTGCGGGTGTCATGAACGGCGGTAATCGCTTATCATCAGATGAAACGTCTGCTCGTTTGCCACTATCCCATAAAAAAATATGTTTGACAGGCGATTGTTTTTTATGTGTCTAAAATGAGTATGTATGAAGATTTCCCCGCAACAAGTTTATGGAATGTTCTGTATCGGGAAGAGATGCTATAGCAACTTCCCTCCGGTCCGCCTGCCTGTGTTACTCTACCATGAGGTTACTGAAACCCAAGCCTTCTAGGTAAGTATTGCCTCTTCATCAGATGATTCATATTCACGTTTGTTCCTTTTTACCATGAAAAGGACTGTATGGAAGTTTGTCTTATATTTTACTAGCTAACTTTCCTTGGTTTTACTTGCTTGTGATTCGGATATAGCTTAATATTTCATTGGTTTTAATTTTATTTCGCCGTAATCTTCGAACCTAACATAAGTTACTCCTTATTACATTAGTTCTGGTTCGAGATCTGCCGGTGAAAATCCCGTTAATTTTTTTTCCAGCAGTACTTCCATATGCATTTGGTGGAAAGCTGAAAATCAACAAACAGACGTCATAAATACACATAACAATACTTTTGTAACGTGACGTAAAGTCATGATAACATTCAACATGTTAATGCACAAGGTATCTGCAGCGTTGCAAACGTTGTAGGTCACAGCTTTACACCATCTCTAGCTAGAAGTAGAAGAAAGAACAAGTATTCCAACTAACAAGAAATCATTAAATATAGTATGCGTGTGGTATCTGTCACTTCGAAGCCAATCATCATTTCATGTGCGTGATCTACCTAATAAGAGCTATTCCCTGCTATGGAAACCAGGAAGATAAATGCATTTCCAGTAAATTTTAACTAAAAATTTCTACATGTTCTGTTGCAGAACTTTCACCAGTTAAATGCCCATAAGACGTGGTACACATATAATGCTATACACATTAAAGCAATTAACCTAAACGCTGTGTCTATTTATTGTCATCCTACTGCGATAGGGTCTTGCTTGTTGTCAATTTGATTAAGTTCACCAATTCGATTCCCGGCATCGGTTTACCAGTTTCAGACCCGATACAAAAACGAGCTTTCTATGATGCACTATGACGTAGCCTATAGGAATAAGGTATTCTCATTCTTATCCAGCCAAATCCCAAACTGTAAAGTGGTGAAAATCAAAGACTTTCAAACGAATGAAATTTTTTATGAAGTTTTTTTGCTCCTACTGCAGTTGATTGCGTAAACTATTGTCAATTTGTTAAAGCATCGTTATTATGGTAACCAAAACTAATGTTCCTGAATATTAATAAATGTTCTAGATCTTGTGGAAGGAGTCCATAGGTATAAATAAAAGGCTTTCTCAATCTGAGGATTCCATGAACACTTATTTAGATGTTGATTATAGGCTAAAAAGTCAAGTAACGTGGTCTGCAAAAGAGATTAACCGATGAAATTATATACGAAGAATATAAAATGAATGCAGTAATCAGTGAGTTCTAGCGATCGAAAGAATTTACGTGCGCACACGCAGTTCCCACGCTGATAATACAGTTATTTTAGTGCGAACATCGGTCTCTCACGAACTTGAATATAAATGAACAGACTACTAGAATTATTTACAATGGAAATTTTCTTTGTGAAAGGGAAAATGATTACAATTATATTTAATGCGAAGATTTACTTACGTATAGTCAGCGCATGTATTTATATTTTTAGATATGCACGTGTGGCATCGCCTTTACTTGATACTGGCTAATTATGAATAAAATAAATAAATATTTCGGACATCTTTTACACACAACGCCATCTAGTCCCAAGCTAAGCAGAGCTTGTGTTATGGGTACTAGACAACTGATATAAATACATACATACTTTTTTTTTGTAAATACATACATATTATACATAGAAAACACCCAAACTCCGAAACAAATATTTGTAGATCATACAAAAATTTGGTCCGACCCGGGAATCGAACCCGAGACCTCAAGAACAGCAGTCGCATACGCTACCACTGCGCCACAGAGGCAGTCAAAATGCAATGGCGTTTTCATAAAAATTGAAAAAATTTCGAATGAAATTATATTTTAAAATTAAATTGTTTCTTGCTTCATATATTTTTATTAAGTATAGTATTTAACTGTCTATATGTACCTATACACATTTTTATTTCACCCAGCTAATATTTAAATGCCAAGATTGTCATTTTTATGCGTCTATATTTAATACATTTAAACTAGTAATTCTTGTATATCTGTAATCTAAATCTCGAGAACGGAAAGCTAGGTCATGCAGGTTTTAATTATACCATTTAAAGATCGATTTATCCGAGCTAGTGGGATGTTCAATCGAATGACTAAGTTAGTTAATTGTGATATGGAATTACAATGGGTGATATGTTTCATAAAACTATAAGAAGTCGATGTCTATACACAACGTCTTATGACGCGTCAACCAAGTCCAGATCATATATTTGTTCATTGTAAAATCAACAATATACGCGGGCGAGGCACCAGTTAAAAGCTGGTACTAAATGTGTTCCTAAGAAGTCATATACTAAAGTTAGTATTAATATTTAATAAAAAAATATTTATTTTACTAATATTAAAAAAATATCGATTAATTAAACGCAAACGCTCTTGTATTACGAGACAAATTTCTTAAAGTGGTACTTACTGATGACTGCCTCGGTGGCTCAGTGGTAGCGAATGCGACTGCTGTGCATGAGGTCACGGGTTCCTGACCTGTTCCTGGGTCGGACCAAGTGTTTGTGTGATCTACAAATATTTGTTTCGGAGTTTGGGTGTTTTCTATGTATAATATGTACGTATTTACAAAAAAAAAGGATATATGTATTCATATCAGTTGTCTAGTACCCATAACACAAGCACTGCTTAGCTTGGAACTAGATGGCGTTGTGTGTTAGATGTCCGAAATATTTATTTATTTATTATTTAAATATTTATTTATTATTTACTTCTTTAAGTTGAAATAGAACCAAATAGAAAGTAAACTTTAGTAAAACAAAAAAAGATTATTAAAATCTGTTTACAATGACGAAGCTCAAATGTAATAAATATAAGAAATAAACAAATTGAGAACCTTAACTTATAATGAAGTCGATTAATGTACCTTCTATGTATTTATCCATTGTTGCATCAGAAACAAACAACTGCTTTCGAAGCAATTTATACTTTAAATAATTAATGTATACTAGTACTTTAAACAAGGTGTTACCTACTTACAATAATACATTTGTTAACTAATAATATGAAAAGTGCTTGTTTGTGTAATAAAAATTAACATATTTTAACAAATAATACCCAACACTACATTGTTTTAGTAAACGCGTTAATTCGCGCAGTTGAGTTTGATATATTAATAATATTTTAGTCATATCCTTAAGCAAGGTTATTTCAAGTAGAATAAAAAAAATATTTCGAACATCTGACACACAACGCCATCTAGTCCTAAGCTGAGCAGAGCTTGTGCTATGAAAGCAAATATTAAATATTTATTTTTGTAAATACACGCATTTTATACATAGAAAGCCACGCTTGCGGGAGAGCCAAGCTTCGGCATGAACGGGCCGGCTCGACCGGAGTGATACGGCCTCACAGAAAACCGGTGTGAAATAGCGCTTCCGCTGTGTTTTACCAAGTGAGTGAGCATACCGTAGGCCCTACCGATACCCCTTCCCCATCCCCCAAAGGTCGGCAACGCGCTTGTGACGCCTCTGGTGTTGCGGGTGTCCATAGGTGGCGGTAATCGCTTACCATCAGGTAATACGTCTGCTCGTATATTTTACTTTTTTTTGTAAATACATACATATTATACATAGAATACACCCAAACTCCGAAACAAATATTTGTACATCATATAAACATTTGGTCCGACCTGGGAATCGAACCCGAGACCTCAAGCAGAGCAGTCTACTAGGAACTATACAAACATATAAGAAACGAAAGAACAAAAGAACAAACAAACCCAGTCTAAGAACAAAAATTAATTGTGGGACGCAATGTGTTGTCCTATGTAGGCTTGAACCCACAACATTCTTCGTCATCTGTGCAATCAAATTATTTTTATAAATAACTCAAGTAATCATTATTAAGCTTGTTATGTATGCTTGATCTTATAATGATCTCGATTGGAAGTCGATTTTGGGCCATATGGGCTGCTAACCTCACCAATTCGAAATTCAACAAAAGAATCACTTTTTTTAATTTTTTTTTTAATATTTCGAACAATTTATTAACACACAACGCCGTCTAGTCCCACGCTAAGCAGAGGTTGTGTTATGGATACTAAACAACTGATATCTGGGTTTCGTCTTTAGAGTCTCAGCAGACTTCAAGAACATTAAAACTATAAAAGTTCTGTACTGTTCTTTCGTTCGCAGTCATCTTGAGTACGCCTCTCAAGTATGGAATCCGTGCTATAACATCTACATAAATCGTTTAGAAGCCATACAGAGGAGATTTCTGAGATACATTCAGTTTCGATCACATTGTTATTTACCAGACTATTACAGCAGGTGCAAAAAGTTCCATCTTCTCCCACTAGAGGAAAGAAGAAAAGTTGCGGACCTATCCCTACTATCGAGCGAGTCGTATGTTTAATGCGTCATGCCCGAGTGCTGATATGGACTTATTTGTGCATGAAAACAACCAGCTCAGGAAAACCCTGACTGACTCCTTCTTTGCTTCTTGTAACCAGGATTAACTGTATCTGTTTATCGATAGTGTCTTTCTTGCTTGTGTCTGTGTTGTCATGTGAATGTGTATTTGTATGTATTTCCACTTATTTATTCTGTTAACTGTGAAAACTTTTAATTGGCCTTCTTTTTCGTATTAAGTTTGTATAATGTAACCATTAAGCTGTAAGTTTTCCTATAATTGTAAAATAAAATAAAAATAAAATAAAATAAAATAAATACTAATATACTTTTTTTTTGTAAATACAAACATATTATACATAGAAAACACCCAAACTTCGAAACAAATATTTGCAGATCATACAAACATTTGGTCCGATCCGGGAATTGAACCCGAGACCTCAAGCAAAGCAGTCACTTACGCTACTACTCGCTAAAAGTCCCGTCAAAATCGGTCCAGCGGTTCCAGAGATTAACTGGTACGAACAGACCGATAGACAGACAAAAATTAAAAATAAATAAATATATTTACCATGTATTTTAATACAAACTATCCTCCGATTTTATTTATTTGTATAAAATATTTATATAGTCGTACGAGTAAATAGAAAATATCACCTTTTAGAAATAAATAAGACTTAACATTATGCACTGTTTGCTTTCCAGGAAACGTTTTGCCTCGCAATCTGTTTAACATAATTTCAGGACCGATATAACCTTCAAACTTTCAAGAAACAAATGTTAACCTATGATAAAATGTTAACTTAAGCCTATGGTGTTTACTATGCTATTAGGTCCGCCATCAAAACACATAATACATTTAAAGAAAAAAGAAACCGGCCAAGTGCGAGTCGGAGTCGCGCACCGAGGGTTCCTTACAAGTCTGTGGGTATATTATATGATGTAACTAAAAAATTATGCTTTCCGCAATTTTTCCTTTATCTGTGCTATAAGACGTTGCTTCATACCAAATTTCAAGATTCTGAGTTCACGGGAAGTACCCTGTAGTTTTTATTCCCTTGCGAGTGTCGAAAATGTTAAGCATTAATAGATGTATCGTTTGATTGCATAGGCTTAGTAATTTGATTTCGTCACAGCTCCAAGGGACAGTAAACCTGAGTATTTTCAGCTTGATACGTCCACGCGTTCTTGAGAAAAAGGACAGACAGACGTACAACAGAGTGATCCTATAAGGGTTTCGTTTTCCCTTTTGATGTAGGGAACCCTAAAAGACGTAAAATTCGGTTAGATAGTTTCGGAGTTCATCGTTGGCAACAACACGATATGAGAATTACTTCTATCTAATCAATAGGCTCGTAATAGGGAAGACAATTGTGCGTCCTTCCGTATCTCAATAAAAAAACGTGTGTCCTTGTGTACTGTGAGTTAGAAGGGTCTTGTTGTTACTTCTGCATAATACATTCTAATTATATTATATATTTACCCGGAATATTTATTACTTCCTATAATCTAAACGAATGAATACATTTCATTAAGTTTTTTGCTTCTACTGCTGTCCTACTGTTAACATGTTGCTACGAGTATGATCGGCCAGTGACATTGAAAATGCCTTAATATCAATTAATGTTCTAGATTTTCAGAGAAATGACAAGTCGACTGCCTCTGTGGCGCAGTAGTATCGTATGCGACTGCTTTTATTGAGGTCTCGGGTTCGATTCCCGGGTCGGACTAAACGTTTGTATTTTGTTGTGTTGTGTTTTTTCTATGTATAATATGTATGAATTTACAAAAAAAAAGTATACATGTATTTATATCAGTTGTCTAGTACCCATGATACAAGCTTTGCATAGCTTGGGACAAGATGACGTTGTGTGTAAGATGTCCGAAATATTTATTTTTAATAAAGTTGTTTGGAGATAATTATATCGTGGAAAATAAAGTCGAAACAACTAATTATAACAGTAGTTTCTATGAAATAAGCCTGATTTATACACCCACCATGAGTCGCAGTAGATTAATTCCAGTTGTAAATGTTCAAATCTTGAAGTAAGAGTGAGAGACGAGAGAGTAATATAGGTATTTAACCTCTTAATGTTCGAAATCAGCCTGGCTCTACTACCTTGAATTTAGTTTTTATTACAATTTTACGTTGAGGTCAAGAAGTTTCAGACTACTTAGTGTACTGGGACAATTGGACAGTGGCCCCTGACAAACAAAACTTATCTTGTGTATCTTGAGAGCGTTAAGAGACAGTACCTACTAAAAATTGCCATAAATCAGTTTTCCCTCTAGAAAATAAAAGGCGATATGACAGAGTCCGTAGTATAAATAAACGAAAAGGTTATCGCGATGAATTTGTATGTCAATGTGGCCTTATTCGTTGCAGTTCAAATGTCAATCTTAGCGGGGGATAAATAATTTTACATCACCTTAGTTTATCTAAACTTGTTTAATTTTATTATCTTTTTAAAGACGCTTCGTTTTCTTTAGTGTTTAATTAGGTAATTATTTCTGATATCTTCCGAGCATACTTATTTCGCAATTAAAGTTTTCTAACCCATACGCCCGTTACCTGCAGCATACAAAACAAATTAAACCACATTCCATTTCGAAATATTGCATTATAATAAGTAATTCTATGTGATTTTGACAACTCTCGCATTTATTTATGTACTGTGTCACGAGGGACCTTACAAATTATATCACACAGATAAAAGGAACACCCAGACTTTGAACAACAATTTGTGGGGTTTGAACCCACAGCATTCAGCGCCGTATAATTTTATTTGCGTGACTACCGCTTAAACGTATAATTTTATTTGAAAGCTGCAGAGGTACGTTCTAAAGACTCAATAACTATGGTCTTCGATTTCTCTATTTACATTTAGTAACTGTTTTTCTGTAAAGAATTAAAACGTTTTGACACGAAGTAGATATTATATTATTATACTTCTAGTATTCTCTAACCCTAGAGTAGTCCCTAAGTATAAAATAAAGTTAGAAAATCTGTAAACTTAACTGTTACTATTGGCTTACTGGAGGATGAAGCTTCTGGAATAGAAAAACGGTCTGATGATCTAAATCTAGTATCATTTCAAGTAGGTACTTCCGTACTAGACAATAATCGTATTTTATAGAAATGACTTTTTTTTTTGTGTTGTGTACCAGGAGAGCAGTGAAGTGTAGGAAACAATTATATTTGCGTTTCCTTTGTCATTTGTATATTGTGCTAAATATATCTTATTTGCGTTCAGTAACTAGCTGACGACATACGTGTTTACGACGACGTTCGTTAATTTATTATTAATTAAAAACATTGTTTACAAATTTATCACGATAATAGATTGTTATTTGGATCGCACAAATATCCTTCTCAACGTTATAATGTTTATTTTAAGTACAGATAGTATCATTAAATAACTTATCTGTATAGCTGACTTTACTCTCTATGTACCTCTTCTGTTCTTCCGTATCGAAGTCATTCAGTTACCTTCTTATGCTGTCAATTGAGAGTATAACTTCAACATTTATCCGAACCTCGGCAGACGAGGTCAACCGATTACAAACTTAGGATGCTGATTCTATGAGCTTATATTGACAACTACCTTTGAAGTTCTTTGTGTGACAATTTCATTACGAATTGTATCCTTATATGAAACTCAATATAAAATTTCTTCAATCGTTATTATTCTTTTTCCATATTCCAGGATTAGTCTCGTTGTAAGTGTATGCCTTTTAATTTGTATGTAAAATTACTACAGAATTCTTAATCTCATCTTCTTCTTTATTATTGGAATAGGTGGCAAACGAGCAGACGTATCGCCTGATGGTAAGCGATTACTGCCGCCCAGAGGCGTCACAAGTATGTTGCCGACCTTTGGGGGATGGGGATTGAGATGGAAGGAGGGGTTGGGGTATGGGCCTCCGGTATCCTGACTCACTCGGTGAAACACAGCGCTAGTGCTATTTCACACCGGTTTTCTGTGAGGCCGTGGTATCAATCCGGTCGAGGCGGTCCATTGATGCCGAAGCGTGGCTCTCCCACGAGTTATTATGCAAGAATATAAACCATTTACAATAGACTACAATATGTCAATATCGGAAAGCACTATCCAAAGTTGTGTTTTTACGTTCCTGGTGATAAACTTAATATTTGCGTCTCAAACAAATTTTTTATGTACACAGTAAGATTACCTAAAGCAAATAAAAAATCACATGTTGCTCAACATAAAAGATATTACCGTAGTCCGGAATATTTTAACAGCATTCGTTTGCTTTCAATAACAATAATTAATAAATGTGGAGTCAAAACACAGACACTCTAAAAGTTGTCTACAAAAAAAGACCTTTCACCTGTCGAGCGATTGGGTTATCCCAATCATACGCTTGAATGCCTATCAATCATGGCATGCACCGGCTGACATTTGACTCCTTTGACCTAGAGAGATTTATAGTAATTTTGAATGTTACATAAAATTTAATTCTAACTTAAAAGACTGGTTGGAATTAATATCTAGGTAGTGCTGATTCCAGCAAGGTTGGGCCGCCTCGACCGGGGCAGAACTACCCCCTCACAGAAGACCAACTTAAAATAATAATAAATATATATATTTCTCAAGGTAATTTTAGTAGGTACATAATAGATAACAGAATTCAATTTTGCTAGTGAATACAGTGGTTAGAGCGCTGCCTCGTAGATAGGTTTTGAAAAAGCCTGAATTAAGGAGTAACAGTCCTGAACCCAATTTAGTACTAAAAATAAGAATACAAACATGCTTTATATACTATACAAAATTCACATAATAATATGCCATTTTACATATTATTAATAAAAACAAATGACGGCAGTCGTATTTCGGTGGTGAGTGCAAGACCCAAGGGACAATGATGAAGCAGCATCGCGATAGGGCGCCATAGTGTGGGTCACCATGCTACATTGTTTCATTGTATGTATACGCAATAAGTATGGTAACCACACTCTTGGATTCTGCTCATGCTTTCCTCCGAGGTTCTCCATAAGAGCTGGTAGTGTCCGGCCTGCATCCAGGGACTTCCGCGACCTTCACTAGGTCGGCGGACCAACTTATGATAAAGCAGATAGCCTAATTTTTTTAGATGTGAAAGGTCATTTTTTGGATACCAAGCTTTTGTTCCATATGAATATAAAAGGTTTAACGTCATGTCGATTTCATTTGAATTACTATTCACAATATTTGTTTTAAGTCTAAATATCATGATAAGAAAAACTAGTAATAAATAAGAGTTCGTATACACGTTAACCAGAAGAATTCATGTGATTTTCATTAGTGTACCTACCCTGTAACTGTCAATTTGTATGTCCGATAACCCCATTATATACATTATTGAAATATGAGATACATGAGGGTTATCTAATACGATCATAACATGCGGACGTAAGGAAGACCCTCTTCTCATATTATTATAAACAGTTCTTAACAGTTTTATTACAAGAAGAAGAAGTTCTTAGTATTTACCAGGAATTTGATACAGACAGACACCTCCTCTTTGAAAACTCTGTATGGTGCAAATATTTAACTAATATATAATTTGCATAGAACAGTTTGTTATCATTAATATTAAAGTACATGTTGTTATCTTTTGAGAAAGTTCAAGCGACTGACAGCCCCAGAGGTCAAGCGGTGCGATGTTTGAAATCATGTGAGTTTCGATATGGATGATGAGTTATCGATAAAATTCATATTTCAGTATCGAGTAAGACAATATTCAACATTACAGCTTAATTGACGTAGTAACCAGGGGCCGTGGATTCCATTCCCCATACTGAACAAATTATTGTGTGACGAGTACCATTTTTTCTTCTGTACGGTGCTATTTATTTTATACAACTATACAAAAATGTTCATCAGCTACGTCTCGGCTCTTCTTATTTTGATTGCCGAGTGTGAGATTATATGTACAGTCAACCTCGAAAGTAGCTGATCATTTTTATGTTCCTAAAATTCATACACAACCGTAGCATACATACAAAAGGTTACTAAGTTTAGCGCAAGAATCGAATGATCATCTAAAAAGTGTAAATTAGCTAAACAGCACAATACCAAAAGTAGCTGGACGCTAAAATATCATACGCATAAGTATACATATTTAAAATCGCTCTTTTACATGCAGCGAAAATTGACGTATAAAATTTTAGTTCTTAGCAATAAATATCAAATTTTCTACAATTATGAGCAATTGAATTTCAAAATCTGTAGGTTAAAACGTAGACTATTTGATTAATTATATTTTAAAGACAAGTATATTATCACACGTCGCACACGTAAGTATGTTGAATGTGCAACGTAAGTATGATGATGTTGAAGATATTTGCACTATTTTAGTATAAGGTTATGATAATTACATACATATAATTGAAAATTAAACTAGTTGAAGCAAATATATATTATTCTTAATTTTTTTTTGTGAAATAGTAGGAAAACTAGCAGATGTTTTACCTGATGGTAAGCGATTACCGCCGCCCATATGCACCCGCAATACCAGAAGCGTCACAAGTGCGTTGCCGACCTTTGGGGGAAGGCTATGGGCCTCCAGTATCCTCACTCACCCGGTAAAACACAGTGCAGGCGCTGTTTCACACCGGTTTTATGTGAGGCCGTGGTATCACTCCGGTCAAGCCGGCCCATGCCGAAGCGTGGCTCTCTCACGGTAAGATTTTCCTCAAAATAAATGTTTCAAAGCAAATTCCTTAAGTCGTCGGTCAGCTACTTTTGAGGCTGACTGTACATAAAAAGAAATTTAAATAAATATTCCGGACATCTAACTCACAACGCCATCTATTAGCGTGTAGCGTCTAGTATTAGCGTGATGATACGAGTATATATAAAGCTGAAGAGTTTGTTTGTTTGAACCCGCCAATCTCAGGAACCACTGGTCCGATTTGAAAAAATCTTTCAGTGTTGGATAGTCCATTTATCGAGGAGGGCAATATATCATCAGGCTAATACTAATAGGAGCAGAGCACCAATTAAAAATGTTTGAAAAACGGGGGAATTTTTTTACGCTACGGGCAATAGAAGACGCAAACGAGGTTGCGTGGGTCAGCTAGTCTAGTTATAAAATATACAACCTCAGACTTATTTCTCAAGTCGGTCAGTTAATCAAATCAGCACATATTTACATGATTTTGTTAATAAGACACTTTATAATTCAATAAACATTATTTGCACAAATATTGCAGTATTGCAATTCATTATAAAAGTAGGTTGTGCATTTAGAGTACCCTAAATATAGTCTGCGTTATGATTACTCGTATAAACATCAGTAAGATGTTACTACCGTCTAGGACTTATAATAAATAAATAAATAAATATATCGAACATCTGACACACAATGCCATCTTGTCTTAAGCTAAGCAGAGCTTGTGTTATGGGTACTAGTCTGACTAGATAACTGATATAAATACAAAAAAAACCTTTTTAGCCTTTGTATCGTCAAAATTCAGTGTATATACCTACTTATAAGGTATATTCAAATTATCTATACTAATATTATAAAGAAGTAAAGTTTGTGTGTTTGTTAAATTGTAGGGGGTAATCTCGGGATCTACTAAACCGATTTTAAAAATTCTTTCACCCATAGAAAGGCACATTATTGCTGAGTGTCATAGGCTATATAAAAAACTGAAAAATAATAAGGGTTTTACGTGGTAGTCGGTTTTGCAAAGTGAATCGGAGAAATTTCAACGAAAGGCCAAAGCAGCGGACGGCGCGCGTTGGCTTCGGGCTTAATTCGCTTCGGGAGAAGGAGGCGTGGCCTTTTATATCTGAGAGGTAGGTACCCGCGCGGCTCAGGCGCGTGGTCGGTCGGCTTCTTACGCAGCGTACGTCTCCGAAATTGAATTTTTCGAAACGTAATTAGTACACTTTCGACATCTACTCTATACTAATATTACAAAGAAGTAAAGTTTGTGTGTTTGTATATTTGTTAAATTGTAAGGGGTAATCTCGGGATCTACTAAACCGATTTTAAAAAATTTTTCACCAATAGAAAGCCACATTATTGCTGAGTGTCATAGGTTATATAAAAAACCGAAAAATAAAAAGGCTTTTACGTGGTAGTCGGTTTTGCAAAGTGAATCGGAGAAAAAACGGTGAAGAGTATATAGTGTGCACCCTTCTTAGTCGGAGTGTTTCTTCCTTCGAGTTTTGCTTCATCACGTACATGGCCCCACCTCATTTCAGCACTTAAAAACTGTGAACGGAGTTGTCAAAGAAACATACCAAGCTGCTTGCCGTCAGAGAGATTTGTTAGAAGACGATAACCAGTGGGAAAACACTCTACGAGATGCCTCAATTTCTCAATGTCCTTTGAAGTTGAGGGAGTTGTTTGTGGTGATATTGTTATTTTGTTACCCATCTGAACCACTCAGTTTGAGGGAAAACTTCAAAGACGATTTATGTGACGACATAAGACATAGAATACGACAGCAGAATCAGAATTTCACTTTACCCTATAATGATGACATGTATAATGAAGGTCTATTACCAATAGAAAATAGAGTCTTAGAACTAAGTGAGAAAACCTTAAATGTTTTTGGTTTACCTTCTCCAATTCGGCCACATAACAATGCATCGGACATTATACTGATACGTTCGTACGATACCAATGAGTTGTAAGTTTTTATTAATGAAAATTTACCGAAATTAGTCATAGACCAGAGACAAGCTTTTGATGCAATAATTGACAGTGTGCTAAATAACAGAGGTTTAATTTTCTTTCTTGACGCCCCGGGAGGCACTGGCAAAACGTTTCTTGCAAATTTGGTATTGGCAAAAGTAAGACAATCTGGGAGAAACGGACTAGCCGTTGCCTCTTCGGGGATTGCCGCTACTCTGTTAAATGATGGGAAAACAGCACACGCCACCTTTAAGCTACCTCTGACAGTCTCACTAGAGCAACAGTCAGTTTGTTCCATACGTAAAAATGGGCCACTCGGGAAACTTTTACAAGAAACATCTTTAATTATATGGGACGAATGTACCATGAGTCATAGAGCTCATGTTGAAGCAGTAAACCGAACACTCAATGACCTCAGAAACTCTGATGCTGTAATGGGTGGCGTTACTTTTATTTTCGCGGGCGATTTTCGGCAAACACTGCCTGTAGTAACAAAAAGAACACGCGCCGATGTCATCAGAGCATGCTTAAAATCATCTCGCTTATGGAGTTCGGTTGCATCTCTCAATTTACGAACAAACATGAGACAAGCCCATTTGAGCGACAACGACGATGACGACTTTCCGCGTCAACTACTCAATCTTGGCGAATCAATCTTGCTATTAAGAAACTTGAGCCCCCCCAACATGTGTAATGGGACAAGGCTGCTTACAAAAGATTTACAGGACAATATAATCGTGGCGACCATTCTCACACGGCCAGCAGTGGGACAACTGGCTTATATTCCGCGGATACCCATGATTCCCACTGATTTACCCATACCGTTTAAAAGGCTACAGTTTCCAGTGAAGATCTCTTTTGCCCTCACTATTAACAAGTCCCAAGGTCAAACATTCTCTCTGGTGGGCATTGACCTGAGAAAGCCGTGTTTTTCCCATGGGCAGTTATATGTTGGCTTATCTCGGGTTGGAACTCCTGATAGACAATATATTTTGCTACCAAATGATAACATTACGTCCAATATAGTTTACAGTGAAGTTTTGAACAATTAAAATTACCATAACCGAACTAACTTTTCCCGCAACTTGGTCCTCATGGAATTCGTTTATCGCAAATCCCGTAGAAAATGTTTTTTCTTTCCGACAGAGTTACTTTCGAATTTTGTATTAGCATGCAAATACAAACCATACCTACGTATAACCCTCTTTTTGGCAGTAAGAAATTAAAACATAACACACTAAAGAATTATTAACATTATGCCCAACGAAGTGGGCACGGGTCAGCTAGTTTCTAATAAACAATATGGTAACTACAAAATAATATTGAAGTTTAATGATACTAGCTAACTGCCCCGACTGCAAAAAAATATATTTGCGTGTCGGTGTTCTAGTTTCCAATAGAAGAAAATAAAAAAAAATTCAAAGTGTTCACTTATCTTCGAAACTTATACAGTACAGGCATAGACAAATATCCATACAGCCTAATCAACTTGCAGGCAATCCAAAGATAATTAGCTTTTGTTTTATTTCGGGTAATGCCTAAAATTTTATAATTAGGGATAGATCTATTTTGTGGTTTGTATCTGCATTTTCTGTTCATGTGATTTTTTTTGTGACATGTTCGAGTATTTCGCTTAACAACACATTTGACGATTTATTTCATTTCGTATTAAATTTTATTTGTTAAACAGAAAGTAACGCGAATAGTTCTAGAGTCTTGAGGTAGAAAGCTAACCTCGACCCACTTTGAATCTAAAAGCACTCCATTTGAGACTGAAGTGAAGAGCTCTTGTAAAGTCTTACCCACTTTCATACCATACCAGTTCTCGCGTGTATTCCTCTCGTAATTTCATACGTCTATTGCACACTTTTCATTCCTAATATGTTAGGAGGAGAAAGGAGGATTTGAACTATTATACCACACCACGCTGGCCAAACGGATTGATATAGGGTTTGTCTTAAGTTGTCTTCCACTTCGCATTGATGTGGTTTAGCGTTCTTTGCTCGCTTAGTCGGGTCTAACCACACCCATGCGATGAAGAACTATGATCGTGTCTTTTATTCAAAAAAAAAAAAGGTTCAATGTGTGCAGTGTAAGTTTGATATCTTTATTATTGCTTAAGTATCGATCCGATTATACAAAACGCCTCAAAGATGGATTTATCTGTTTTTTTCTAAAAAAAAACGTAAAATATATGTTTTATATATTCAACAGGATAACTAAAAAGAAATACAACTCGTGTCACGTGGGGATATCTTTCTGAATCTTATTGTAAGTAGTTTTTTTGGTCAAGTGTAGCCACAGACTTGCGTGCTTTGACTTAAATCAACTGCAGATCACAGATATCTTATCCGATACTGTAGTTTAGTCACAACCTTTCATAAACATGGAGACTAGCCAATGTATGTATTCCCAAGCAATTTATTTTTGTTTGTGTAATAAGAGGACACAAAGAAAATGTTAACTCGGTGACGACATGAAACAAGAAAAAAAGTTAGATAATGATAGTTTAAAAAATTATAAGTCGACTGCGTACAAACTTTTAATAAAATTAAATAGCCTTTTTCACCTGGTCTTTGTTATTAACACCGCATTTAGATTGGTTCAATATTTTAAGCGCTACGATGGAACATACAAACATAATTAACGGGAGAGCCACGCTTTGGCATGAATGGGCCGGCTCGAGCGAAGTGATACCACGTCCTCACAGAAAACCGGTGTAAAATAGCGCTTGAACTGTGTTTCACCGAGTGAGTGAGGATACCGGAGGCCTATACTCTAACCCCTCCCCCATCCCCCAAAGGTCAGCAGCGCACTTGTGACGACTCTGGTATTGCGGGTGTCCATGAGTAGTGGTAATCGCTTAACATCAGGTGATATGTCTGCTGGTTTGCCCCCTATATAATAATAAAAAAAAGTAGCCATATCAACACTTGTTCCATTGAGTTATTTTAATAGTATCATTATTTGAACGGTAAATAAAGTCACTTTATGTTAAGACTTTTGCAGTTTCATAGACAAACACAAATGTTTTCTCGACAAACAATGTCTATTCGCTATCATACAATAATGTTGCAGTGTTACTTATCTCAGATACTCACAAATGTGTGTTTAAAAACGTTCTACTCATATCATATTTGTGTAAAATATGTAGTATGGAACTTTTTAAATGGCTGAACACACATTACAGTTTTAAATTAGAAACGATTAGAAATAATAATATATTTAATTTGCATAAATATGGTACAAAAAATGGTTCAAAATAAAAATACACATTTCGCCCGTAATACGCATGCAAATATAGAGTTGCAGTCTTTCGTGTAATAGTAACTATCATTAGAACTAAATTATTTGCTAACAAACTCATCACCAAAATTAAAATCAATTTAAACACTATACAAAAATACTTTAAAGTGTAATTATAGGTGTACAATGCATTTCTAAAATGATAAGACGGATACGTGTGTCTTCGTAGAAATGCTCTGAAGGAATAATAACTGTAGTCTACCAACCATTTCCTAAGCACAACACAAAACTTCTTAAGTGGTAGGCTATAAATTTATCTGGTTATCCACTAGGGTTTTGTATTATAATATAAGTGAAGCCATATACACGCAATTTCGTCTAAATAGTTCGATTCTGGGTATTGGCATATTTAATGGCAGTTGTGTTGTTTTAAGTTTGTTAAAGTTAAATTATAAAAAAAATAGTTTTGACAGATTATTGTTTAATAACAAATAATTGTTATAGATAAAGGTATCAAAATTTATTTTAAGTAATTGGCTATCACATATCCGGGTAGTGGCCGTATATCCGTTTTATTTTTGTGGGCGGACACACACAGGACCCGGGCAAAAACTAGTCGATATTTTACAAAAAAACAAGGTAATAAAAACAATTGAATACACTTAACCGACTTTCTTACGAAAGACCAGTTACGTCACTCAAGATTAATTTTTCAAATTACAAAAAAATAGTAATAAAATAAACAGTTAAGAACTAAGTCAGTTATATCTTACTCTAATATTAATAGTTAAATAATTGGCACCCCGTGATACAGGAGTGCTTCCCTGATGCAGCTGAATGGCAGACTATTGAATGCGTTGGCGAAGTCCAGGGACACCGCCAACACAACGCCGCCACCGTCCACTGTTAAGAATAGGGAGATACTCGTAAATATCAGATATAATAGTTGTCGGAATTGTGCCACAAAAAATGGAGCGACTGGCAACAATAACCTTCAGCAATGAACTTGATATAATTAGCTTGCTTGATACAATCAGTTAGCGTAGACGTGAAAGTAAATGCTAACTTTAAATTCACTTTTTTTGATAGTGACATTATCTATACATAGATATCTATCTATACGAAGAAATAAAATTAAAGTGTTTGTTTATTTGAAAGTATATAACATATCTACTTACATCAAGAAATCTATTTAAATATTGGTCTGTCTATCTATTTGTTTCGGCTTTATGTCTGTCTGTTTTTCTTTTCTTTCTTTCTTTCAACAACAACCGCGAGAAACACCGCGTGGGGAAGCGAAATCCCTTCAATCACCAACGTAATGATTACGTCGGATTCGAACCGATAATACACTACACGCCGTTTCGAGTACCAGTAATCGGGCAACCCGGTCTACCTTAGAAAGGAGATCCTTTGTATACCGACAGACCCTCTATAGCTTGCAGATAACCTCTAGAATTAAGAAGACAGTAATAACCTATTTTGTGTAAAGCTGTGTGTGTATATACCTACATGATGAAGAATTACATAGCTAAAGAATTAAAGGTTATAATTTTAAATTAAAACATCGATCCGTGTTTACTGTCAATAATATTATTTCAAAATGTTTTCTACACAAAAATTATAAAAAGGAAATCTAAATTTGTATTTTGAAATCCCACGAATAAACTTAAAAAGTGATATACCACAGTTTTATAAAAGACATGTTGTTCCACAAAAAAGTTAAGTCACAATAACTACTTTTTATGTTAAAATATTATGAGAGTGACGTCGGTTTATTCAAGTGTAATCTTAATCGAATATTCTCACTTTGACTTAAAGACATTTAAGCTGATTTTGACAGTTAACGTCCAACTGTCAAAATCACCCTTTTAGATCAGTCAGACTATAGACAAAATGTAGAGTTCGACAACTGAAAAAAATATAAGGACACTTTCACGTTTCCGTTTACTAGAATCCCCTGATTAGATTCCCTCGGGATTTATTTGGATTTTTTGAGAAAGATTTGTGGTTTTCAACGTATGAGTAGATGTCCATCACCAACGACCTAAAGAAAGCCCAAATCAATGTCTCGACGACGTAGAATAAAACTAACGAAGAATGACGAGAAAAGCCAACCCCAATTGAAATGAAATAAAGTTATGCAAAGAGAGAAATTTGCGCTTTCCATTACCCTATCTATTGCCTTACTCATATTTACTACCTCCTATTGTCCCGTCTCAAAAATATTTCATTTGTAGAGGTCTTGACCTCTACAAATGAATGGTCACAATATCCTCACACGCTTCCTGTGATTGGTACATACAGTAAGACACGGACGTTAACTGGCCTTACAAGTTTAATATCTAAACAATTCATATTATTTTAAAATAAAAATGTTGTGAATAATTTTGCTGATTTATTAAAATAAGTGTTAGTTGTTAAAAGTAGGTAAGGTTTATGCAACACAGCTATTTCGTATTTTTATTAAAATCAATGTCAGCGGAATTCTAGTAATTTGAT
This sequence comes from Spilarctia lutea, assembly GCA_916048165.1. Lineage (NCBI taxonomy): Eukaryota > Metazoa > Arthropoda > Insecta > Lepidoptera > Erebidae > Spilarctia > Spilarctia lutea. The sequence goes on along the minus strand of OU696496.1, from coordinate 492,481 downwards.
GATTTGCTTTTACAAACACTAGTCATTCCAGTCAATTTGACACTGTTGTAATATTTATATAAATTACGTTATTTTGCCTTATTAAACATATTATTATTATCTTACCAGCTATTTCAAGCGGCTCTGTTCGTGTGATTGTTCTGTTTTTGTAACTTTGGAAATGATGAAATTTTCACACAATCATTTTACCCTATTAGGGGGGATTTCTAAAAATAATTTCAGCTAAGTGGATGCTTAGGACACAAAAGCATCATCTATCAACATTTCACGTTTGTATATTCAGTAAGTTAGGATCTGCGTTCGTGAAACAGTCAGTCAGTTATTACAAGTTATTTTGTAGAGTCAGCGCGTAAGGATCTGCGTTTGTGAAACAGCCAGTCAGTTAGTACAAGTTATTTTGTAGAGTCAGCGCGTAAGGATCTGCGTTCGTGAAACAGCTAGTCAGTTAGTACAAGTAATTTTGAAGAGTCAGCGCGTTAGGATCTGCGTTCGTGAACCAGTCAGTCAGTTAGTACAAGGCATTTTATATTTTCCTGACGTTTCGAGCACTTACTCTCAAGCTTGTATCTTTTAGAAAACATGTCTTCTTTCTGACATGCAACAAAGTAATTTAACAATATTTTACGTTTGTTATTTGCTGTTATTACATAAATATTTATTGGTTTAATTAAAAATATCTTAGAATAACTAAAGAAATATTTGCAAACAAACTGACAAGTCAGTGTTTGAACAGAGAACAGAGCTTAGTAGAGATTGCTGTTTTGGCAGCTGTTTGTGTCAAGAGATGACAATATTCAAGAGATATGGGGTAAAACCCTCGAACTGTATTTGGTTATGCGTAGAATCGATCTTAATTTTCCATCCAAATAATTATGTTATCTATTTTTACCCGACTACTGTAAAGTCAAAAGGAAGGCTATTTTTTTCAGTCTATAAACACCTAAACTCCTAAATTAATATAATTAAATGAGGTGTAGAAAGATTTGTAATTATCGTAATAATGACTCGGGTTACATAGATAGTCTATGTCACTCGATTAATTTTATTCAAAAAATTTACGTATAGTCAGGTCATAGCTTTTTATTTTTTTTCTTGTTCAATTGTATTTCTCTAGTTTTTGATCATCATCATCATCATCGACAGCCTTTAATAGTCCACTGCTGGACATAGGGCTCTTCTTAAAAATGAGGTTTTGAGCTACTAAACCCCGCTGATGTCTACAAGTGCTGTAAACCAATCTGTGGTTGGTACAGGGTTTGCTTTAAGTTTGGGTCCGGCGTGTTAATAACTGCTGTTCCCGGACCCCTCCCTTCTCAGGCGCAGAGTTGGCACACGGTGTGGTTTTAGTCGGTTCGGTTCCGACACACCGCCCCGCCGCAAACCCCGGCGGGGTGACGGCCCGAGGGGGTTTCCACACGTAAAAAAAAAAAAAAAAAAGGGTTTGCTTTAAGTTTGACTTCTTTGGAGTGATGTTGTCCTGTGTACTTTGTTATATCCCATCCTCCTAATATATCTTATTTAAATTGAGTTTGGGTGTCTTCTATGTATTATTTCTTTCTATTTACAAAAAAAAATAAAAAAGGTATATTGGTATTTATATCAGTTGTCTAGTATCTATAACACAAGTTCTGTTTAGCTTGGGATTAGATGGCGTTGTGTGTGTATGATAGACGACCGAAATATTTGTAGTAATTTATTTTTAAAACTTTGTGAGAATGGATGTGTGGGTGTTTGTTACATTAACGCAAAAACTACTAAAGAAGTTTAAATGGAACTTTACAATAATAATAATAAATAATCAATAATAAATATTTCGGACAGCCTACACGTAATGTCATCTAGTCCCAAACTAAGCAGAGCTCGTGTTATGGATACTAGACAACTGATATAAATACTCATATACTTTTTTATGTTATACATAGAAAACACCAAAACTCCAAATAAGAAAAATCGACGGGTTGCACTCCGGGAGTGCCGGCAGAAGTGAAAACTTCAATATTAACGTTGTGCATTTTTGATATTTTGGAATGGTTAGAGAATAATTTTGTAAGAATTGCTTTCATTATCAGTATAAAAGTACTATTATTTATGTAGTGAAATACAATATTCATTTATTGCGCTATCGTACACAAACATGATAATTTATATTACATACACACACGAACATTCGCGCAAGCGCCCTGCGCCGCCTGCCCTGTTACGTGACCTGACGCGAGTTTATACGTCCTCTCTCCTTCCGTCTTACGAATTTTCGATCAGGTCACGTGACCTGACGCGAGTTTATACATTTTTACCCATTCCAAAAAAGTACACAGCGCCGCTGAAGAAGTTTTCACTTCAAAAAAATTGCAGATCATACAAACATCTGGTCCGACCCGGGAATCGAACCCTAAACCTCAAACATAGATAGCGCATACGCTAGCACTGCGCCACCAAGGCAGTTAATAATATAGCTATACATAGGTAACAATGTATCACGAAGCTAGTATTCAAATAAATAAAAGTACACAACAAAAGAAAATTGTTGGAAAACAAATTCTCTCAATAAAAATTCAATTATGCAGCCTGAACTAATGAACCGTCAAGTATAATTAATTGGTACTCGTAGAAATGTATGGAATCTTCCATCTAGTGTTCAAGATATCTATTTTTACAGAATAGTTGTAGTGTTACGTTGCCAACAGAACGTTAAAAATGTAGGTATTGTAACGTAGAACGCAGTCTTTACACGCATATCTTTAGCTATACCATTCCTTGAATAACTTAAGTTCAACGACACTTATTTAATACGTTTTATACTTTTCTTCTGTTTACAATAGAACCGTAAAGTAAAATAATCAACTCGAATTGATAAATAATAAAAACCATATTTAATTTTTATATTAAACCCGTGCAGTGGTCTTCCCATCTTAGTATCAAAATATAATTAAATGAATCCGTAAATGAACTAAATAGGAAGAAAATCAGTATTTCATTGATGCATAATAAAATTCAAACTGTGTCACAAATCATAATCTATACTAATATATATAAAGCTGAAGAGTTTGTTTACTTGAACGCGCTAATCTCAGGAACTAGTGGTACGATTTGAAAAATTATTTCAGTGTTATATAGCCCATTTATCAAGGAAGGCTATATGCCATCTCGCTAAGACAATTACAGCGGATACCCGATGAAGAATGTTTAAAAAACGGATGATAATTATTATCACGCTAAGAGCAATAAGAGACGCAAACAAGGTTGCGTGAGTCAGCTAGTAACCTAAATATTATACGTGAACCAAAAACTTTGTATCCCCTTTTACGAGAAATATACGAAAATATTTAACCGTGGGAGAACCACGCTTTGTCATGCATGGGCCGGCTCGACCGGAGTGATACCACGGAGTCACATCTGTGTGAAACAGCGCTCGCGCTGTGTTTCACCGAGTGAGTGAGGATACCGGATACTCTTACCCCAACCCCTCTCCTCATTCCTCTTCCCATCCCCCAAAGGTTGCGTGCCAAAGACCGGCAACGCACTTGTGACGCCTCTGATGTTGTGGGTATTCATGGGCGGCCAAACCATCAGACTATACGTCTGCTGGTTTGCCCCCTATTACATAATAAAACCAGAAAAGAGGAGAATGAAAGACACAGTTAATGTGGAGGAAGAGAGTAGAAAGCTAAAAATAAAACATATTGAATGAATTACGATCGGATTTCGTCGTCTGAGCAACCATTAGTAATTATTATTATTTTGCAAATCAAATAGCAGCAAAGCAAATCATATTGCAAATCATTAAATTTCCAAATCTTAAAATTAAAAGCAAATAAAGTGTTTAGTCGGTCGATGTAAGTCACGACTGTTCTAGTTTCACTAAAAGAACGAGTGCCCTAAATCCGTACGACTACAGTTAGTTAACGATAATCAAATTGGTATACGAAACCCTTGACCATTCATTTATCAATTTTATTTTTACTCTGATCTAACTCTTTTCCTTTTCCATCAATATATCGTCCATCAACCCCTTCGTAAATTGATTCGGAGTCAATTAGTTCAATCTGTAACATCGTTAAAGGTTTGCGTTCGTTTCATTTCCTGCTGCCTGTGTGATTCAGACGGGATAAGGAAAGAAATTAAATGGTTGTAAAGTGCAAAAAAGACAAGGAAGCCTGAGTACAGTCATAGATTCTTTACAATGCTTATGTTTAAAGAAGGTCAGATATACGGCGAATACTCGGGTACTTGTTAGCAGTAGTATTTCAGTGTATGATTGAAGGGGTACATAAAGTAATTTTTTGTTTCAACAAAATGTACGTACTTTTTTCATTTCAAGCTATTAATTGCAATCATTGATTGACATACATACAATAAATATATTAGTACATCCAAAACAAATTCAGCATTCAATCTAATATGATGACGTGACAAATCACTTGATGGAGTGGAGCGACTGCCTGCAATTAACAATGAAATAATTACTTTTTAGGTAAACATAGCTAATATTAGCTTGTAGTACATAAATATCATCATCAACCCGTTGAAGTCCACTGCTGGACATATGCCTCTCCTCTGTTGTATCTTATAATGTGAATATATTGAGAATGAATTGTTAAAATTGCATTTCGGTGTCGTGTTTTCATAATTTATGATAAAAAAGCGGTCGTACTTTGAACTCAGCGGCAAGTGTTATCGTCAAGTGCGTGTCCCGTCTCTAAAAGTGCGTACGCGCCGCCTGCAAGGGCTCGCTGTTCACTGAGCTCGGTTGAACGGTGAACCATTCAGTTACAACTGTGTGTTCGGTTGAACTACTCGGTCTCAGTGACATCGCTCGCGTTTTTTTTATTATTAATATTTCCGCTGTTATATTTTTTATTATTCCCAGTGATTTTTGTGATTGTTTTTTTAAACATCGATCGTGTTTTGTGAACAGGTGATTATTTTGTTAATTTTAATTTAAATTTTAATTAAATTGTGTTCTATTTTTATTAATTAACTATTCTGTACGGATATAATTATTATATTTTTGTACATATATGTACCCCCACTTAATAGATAAAAATAAATAATTGAATATTATAAAAGAAAATAAATTTTAAGACATGAATAATTTACAATTTTAACTGCCATTTTTAGTATGAAATAGTTTAAGAAATTCAATGAAAGTTTAATAAACACAACATTATGTATGCATACACTTGACAAAATGGTTATGTTATGTATTTTGTTTTTATATAATTAATTTAATATTTAGTGTGTATTAAATCTTCTAACGATTATAACTCTACATTTTATTTTAACTCCTCTTATTATTTTGTTGTTTTTAATGCCACACTTGTTTACACATTTAATGACGACTGTTGTTCAACATAGAACTGAAATCACTGACACTATTACAACATAGTTAATTCACTAGTTATGCATCTACTACCTATTTATTAGAAAGTTATTCATTTGAATCCCAAGTATTTGCACTAAACAATGTAGAATATTGCATAGCCAGCAAAACAATTAAGTTATACATCATCAGTGATTGAACGCCGATATCGTTGCAAATATCAGTTATCAAATCATTACGTTACAAACAAGCAATCATTAATTTTACATTTTTACAATGACGAAGAAGATTGTAGTGAAAAATGTTTGAATATGTGTCAAAAACTGTGTGTTATTGTGCTTAGTGTTTTATAAAAAAGAACCAAACAATCGGTTGCACTATTGAATAGTCATGTTTAAAAGGTATATTCTTTTATATCATTATAATAATTCAGTACCTCTCCCGCTGAGTTCAGATTAAATAAAAAACGTGTGGGTTCCGAACTCAGAATACTATTTTTATGATCGTCGATTTGTTTTGTTGAAGGTTGAGGGATTAAACATCGATTGTGTACCTGCCCAAAGTTATCTAACATTTCTGTTTTTTTACATTTAAGAGTTAGCTTAACTTGTCATCATTCTTAAATTTCGAAGAGGACATAATAGGGATATTTTCTTTTATTATCTTTTTGAACTTTTCTTTTATAACATTACTTCCAAGGTCATAAATTTATCGATTAAATTACAGTTAGTTCTGTAAATAACACTATAGACGTAATATTATCAGCACAGTAACGCAATGCTGAGCTTGCTAATTATAAGTAGGCACTTGAACACATTATTAGAAATTATTTCTTTTCAAAAATACACAATTTATAACTTGTACTTGTAAAATCTAATACGAATATTTGTGTTCCATGACGTTGATGTCAGTTCACCAGTTAAATGCTATTGTGCCACGTAAAAGGGGGCGAGTCAGGTGACGTTGACCAGGCACGCCGCCAGACTACGTGAACGTTCTGTAAATTTCTTAACACAATAGCAATTAGCTGTAACCGGTAGTCAGTTCTCTTGTACAAAAACAAATGACAACTTGGGAATTGAGATTCAACAATTATTTCATAGTCCTCTGCTATACATAGGTCTCTAGATAGGTCGATAGGTCACAGGTTGGTATATATAGGCTTTGTTCAAAGTTTCCCTTCTCTTCACACCTGTATTGTTCTGCGTCGCTCGCTCCCTTGGTTGAATATCATGACAACTACGGAATGAATATGGATTTGGACACGCCGCATTTTTAATCTGTCACCACATGAACGATTAGAATGGTTAAAAGTGATTTAGTTTTGAATCGAGTTTAACTAATACATTCTGGCTAAGCTGTCGGTGTTAAAAATGTACGTTCAAAGTATGATGCAAGAGAGATTCAGGTTAAAACGATCATTAATACAAGTCCGACATCTATGAGTAACTAGAAAGTAAACTTACATTAGATGTGAAGTCTGTTTTTGCGGTACCTATTTATCTGTACTAATACGAGTATTAAAAAGACGTAAAGTTTGTTAAGTTATGAAATTGTATGGAGTTTTCTTCGGATCTATTGAACTAATTTTGAAAATACTTCTACGAATGGAATGTCATATTATTTGTATCATAATCATAGGCGATGTAATAACTCGAGAAATAAAAACACTTTTTCGGGGTAGACGGATTTTCTTGAAAATATTTAACGCCCAACGAAGTGGGAGAGCCACTCTTAGGCGTGAATGGGCCGGCTCGTCCGGAGTGATACCACGGCTTCACAGAAAACCTATTTTCTGTGTTTCACCGAGTAAGTGAGGATACCGGAGTCTCATACACCAACCGATTCCTCCAACCCCCTCCACATCCTTCAAAGGCTGGCAATGCACTTGTGATGCCTCTGGTGTTGCGGGTGTCCATGCGCAGCGGTATTCGTGATCATCTTTCTTATTTTCTAAATTTTATATGGGCATGTCACGAAGTGCAACATTGCAAAGATTTTATGGCCGGTCGCCTACCTGACTCTACTTTCATTGAGAATAGGAAAAAAAAGTCTCGTAATATTTTTTGAGATTGCAGTACCTCGATGATTGCGGGTCGCAGGTTCATCTCACGATTACTAGTTATTTATTAACTCGTAAAACGTTGGAGGATAGTAAACATTAATGTCTTCCGTATTTTCTCTTAGTTTCTTCCAATAATATTTTTGTTACGTTTCATCTTCACTCGCGTCTTTTGAGTAAACATACTTTATAACACACACGAGAATAACACCTAAAATTAAAATAAGAACTTTAGAATAATTTGAATACTTATTTAATCACATATTTGTTGTGCGAACTACAATTTATTTCAATTGCAGTGCAAGTCGCGTATCTCGTGTAAAAAACCCATTGTAATACCTAAATATGATGATATATTACAAGTTCGGAGAAATTAATGTTTTATCTAAATGTTAGTATAACAATTACGCTTTGTAATACGTATAATGTATGTATAAGTGCTTGTTGTAGCGTGGCCTAATTACAAATACGTAGCCGATAAAACATGCATTCTACTCACTAATGTAATTATTCTAATTGCGTGAACAATATCGATCGAAAAACTAGTAAGAATGAAAAAGACTAGTAATTGTTAAATTACTAGTCTTTTTCATTCTTACTAGTTTTTGCTGTAATATCGGAATTGTCAATCTAGTTTTCCAGGTTAAAGTATCCTAGTAGTTGTAGCCTTTGTGTTATTTTATACCTATATTTAAAGATGAAAAAAAAGATCAATTTACATTTTTTACTGTCAGCTGTTGAGAGCAAACCAACAAAAACGAAACTTTCTGTCGCGCACAACAAAACTGTGGAATCAACTGTCGCTTGCGGTATTCCCGGACCAATATGACCTTCAAACCTTCAAGAAAAGAGCGTACTTCTTCTTAAAAGGTCGGCAACGCACTTTTGACGCCTCTGGTGTTACGGGTGTCCTTGAGCGGCATTGATCGCTTACCATCAGGCGATATGTATGCTTGTTTGCCCCCTATTCAATAAAAATAAAAAAAAAACAAGCCATAGTTGTTCGTATATTACACAATAATGTATTTATCAAGTTTTTATGATATTACGTATCTATCCATCAGTCACACTAAAGGACACACTAGGTCTACCACCGTCTACCTACACGTCTACCAGAAAAAACAGATAAAAATCGAAAAGATTGACAAAATTATTTTAATTATAAAAAAGTTTTGGAACGGGTAGGAAGATTATGTTGATTGACGGGCGAAGCCGCCAACAAAAGCTAGCGTATAATAATAAAGATGAGTATGGTGCAAGTTCTGTACCGAACTTTTTATCCATTTGACGTTTTCCACTATTATTTATAACGATCAAGCCATACCTACTCTTGGTAGCAACGCTCTGTTGACAAAATGATACCTATTTCAGCAATATTCACAAATGAATAAGCAAATCTCGCGTGGGCTCTAATCAAAATGTTGTGACATTACACTTAAGAATGGAGTTTAACCATTTCTCATTAGCACTTTTATGTGATCAAAATGCGTGACAAAATCGCCAAAAGTTTATAACATTTTATAAATATAGTACTAACAACTATAGACATTTCATACATAACCGTCTGGTCCCAAACCAGATAAAGCTGGTACTGTGATGACTAACTTGCTGATAAACTTACTTAAATTCTTGTCTAAATACAATACAACAGACACAGACCTAAATTTTTACTTTATATAACGTGTAATGTAAAAGTTAATATCAGAAAAATATCCATAAAGCAAATGATCAACGTTCAAAATCATCCATACAACTCAACCAATTTAGAGACTTAAAACTAAACATGTAATTGAATTCAAGACCTACTAGATGTGGGTGCAACGCACTTAACTCTGTACTATCTACAATAAGTTAACAGCAGTTCTATACATAGCCTACCGGTTCTCCCAATACAGGCCGTGGGTCAGCAACTGCATCTAATTTTAAAACCAGTGGCCGCATCACGACAAACTGGATACCGAGCCTCCGTCGCAGGCAATGTAGTCATTACTTATTTCTCAATAGTACAATATCTGGTTCGCCATAGAACGGAAGAATGCAATTTATTCTACATGGAGGTATTCAAACTTAGTCCTTGGAGACTGGTTTGCAGATATTTGCATCCATTGTTATAAAAATTTTTAGTATTTTACCACTTGCCTGAAGTTTTGTGAAATTGCGAAAATAATGTTTTCTTGATTTGATCTGAAAATTTAGAAAAACATATGGAAATAGATTTAAGTTATATTGATCTAGATATCGTTTAGAAATGTATGAGATCAACGTCCACTATAGGTGTAGAAGTATACAATAAAATACCTAATCAATCGTCAATCTAACTTACCGATAAATCTATTGAAAAAGTTTTTATTGAGCTTGAAAAAAAATGGATAATAAACTCGTAGTTTAAAATAGTTTTATAATGGGTGAATATGGCAATTTAGTAGGAATGTGTACTAATAGTTAACATTAAATTTAACTTTTGACATTTATTTATTTAATAGCAATCCGGCCCGGCATTGCACCGGTTCTTTACGGAAAATGTAATATAGCCTATGTTTCTCTGAGATTTGAGGTTCTTTTCCGACGTCTACTATAAAACTATACTAAAAAAATTAACAAATTATATACGTAACCTTCCTCAAGAATCGCTCTACATATTAGTAAAAATCGCATAAAAATCCGTATGTTATCACGTACAGACAGACAAACGCGGCGGAGGACTTTGTTTTAAAATATATAATGATAGATCTTTTGACATTAACATAATTGTCAGATTTAAATGCATGTTTGGCTTGTTATTTTATTGTAACCAATGTGTCTCATTTTAATTATTTTACTGCCATTGTTATGGTAAAATGTGTGATTCAATTTTAGATATTATGTAAACGACATAGATCTTTCTTTAGAATAAGGTTTGGTTCTACCATGCCACGCTGGCCAGACGGGTTGGGACCCCTGACTCAGTCAAGTTTGTTTGTTGAAGTAATGATATTTAATTCTTTTTTTAAATATTCCACACAGTGTTACGAGATAAGGAAAATCACTTATAAAAATTTTAGTAATTTTTTGCACTTGTTTACGTGCAATGTTCTGCAAAAGTTATATCTACGTAATTCCTTTAGCCTTTACTAGCAACTCTTGGGGTATTAATAGATTTTATAGTATTATTGTGTGACTTTTAGTTTCTTTGTTTTGTATGCATGTTGTTGTTACTAAATAGTTGTTTTCTCGCTAAATAACTTACAGCAGATTTTCATACTTTGTACTAAAGTAGGTACACACTTTGTCATAAGTACACACTTTGTACTAAAGTACACACTTTGTACTAAAGTACATACTGTGTACTGAAACACATTCTTTGTACTGAAATATATTCTTTGCACTAAAATCCATTCCTAGTACTGAAATACATTCTTTGTACTGAAATATATTCTTTGCACTAAAATCCATTCCTAGTACTGAAATACATTCTTTGTACTAAAGTAACTGATGTGATTACTAACTTATATATATATATATATATATATATATATATATATATATATATATATATAGGGATTTATACGTATATTTACCGCGTCTTGGTGTCTCTACAAATAATTTACGACGCATTTCAAGAAAAGAAAACCAAAAACATGCTCTAAAATATTCATGCTCCAGAATAAGATGTCCTCAATTTAATTTTAAATAACCCTGAGTGACATGATCCATTAATTGATTACTGTCATCGTTATATACGTAAAATGTAAAGCAGATAGCATATTATTCATCTCTGTATCTATTTCTATTTATTTGGCGATATGCATTACTTAATCGAAACTCCAGTATCGATATAAACATTATAAATATATAAAATAGTAGGTAGGTACATCTCTATGGAGAGTGCTTTGCGTGGGGCAACATGTCAAACTGTCTCGGTTGCCCTAGTTGTGGGAGATGCCGAGTTTATTAGAGGCAAGGGGCGGGGGGAAGGGGGATTGGCAACTCTCCATGTTCATATTATCATTGTCTTACGGAAGTTTTCAAGATCGGTACATTCCTGAATGTGTTAGTGAGTGGCGCATTGCCAGTCCCCGGGAATCCGGAATCGTTAAATCGATAATTGGGCTCAATATTTCGCGGGAAAGTGTTCAAGGTCTTTTGCTGTAAACAAAATATAATGGATGATTTTTTAAAGCTGTAATTCAATTTAGGTGGTATGAGCATCAATTATTCGGTTGGTTTAGTTTTTTTACGATAAAGAAAACGGGACACCTGATCGTCAAAGTCTACCACCCCGCATTGATACCTGCACCTTACAAATATAAAACAAGAAAAACACAATCGAATTGACAATCTCCTTATTTCTTGAAGTCGGTTAAAAACTTTTGATGTTTAAATGGCCTACCTACTCGTATGTCACCTGGGAAATTATTACGAATCAATTGACACCTTATTCATCAAAATCGGTTCTGTAGTTTGACGCTACGGTAGAATATACAAACATACATATTCTGCCAAAACTATTATTGTTCACGACCAAACAGCACAGCCTCGACAGATGGCGTTGTACCATTTGGCTGAATCGCGCTGTTATTTGATTTCTTGTAATAGTATAAGATATTTTGATATTTTTTAATAAACGAGATCAAAATGCCAAGCTAGACTTCTATATATGAGTACTAGCTAGATCAGATTACAGATGGTGTTTTTATTTTCGAACCCATCTAGTAAATCATTTTAGGTCAACCAAGGTCATATTTACGCTTGTCGTAACAACCGTAGTCCTTGCTTGGCTTAGCAGTCATCCAAGCCGGTGGAAAACATTCATAGCAAATCGGACTTCGGAAATACTGATGACAATGGAGGCTTCTCAGTGGTTCCATGTGGCCACGAAATATAATCCAGCGGACGCGGCCTCAAGGGGATTGCTACCTACTTTATTTATTGAAAATAACTTATGGTTTTCCGGACCCTCATTTCTAAAAGAGGAAATTATAACATACCAAAGGCCAAAGGATTCGAAAACTAAGTTGGAACAAGTCGTGAAGACACTCATGGTTACAACTACGGAACCTTCAATTTTTGAAAGATTTTCAACATTGCCGAGACTTTTAAGAGTTATTACGTATTGTAGACGGTTCATGAAGAAAGGACAAAATAATAATTATTTGAAGAATCAAGAAATAGACGAAACGCTAGAATGTTGCATTAAGGTGACACAAAAACAGGAATTCGAACAGGAATTGAAACAGATTCAAGACCTAGGTTACTTGAAAATGAAAGCCAGTAAGCTGAAAGCTTTATGCCCTTACCTTGACCACAAAGGTGTAATGAGAGCACAAGGTAGGATAGAAAGGGCACCATTAGATGAACAATTAAAGCATCCAATATTGCTGCCTAAAACTGCACATTTTACACAACTCCTAGTAGCAGACGCACACATAAAGACACTACACGGTGGTCCTCAGCTTATGTTAAATTATTTAAGGACAGCCTACTGGATCATTGGAGTAAGGCAGTTAGTAAAGCTGTGTGTTAGAAAATGCGTGATATGCGCCAAGCAACGCGCTCAAACACATAACCCTTTAATGGGTTCTCTTCCGTCGGTTCGTTGTTCGCCATCTAGACCCTTTCAGCATTGTGGGGTGGACTATGCTGGACCCATCAACATTAGAACGACAAAGGGTCGTGGACATCGTGCCTACAAGGGCTATATCTGCATATTCGTTTGTATGTCTACTCGTGCAATCCATCTAGAAGTTGTGAGTGACATGAGCTCACACGCGTTTATGGCTGCCTTCAGGAGGTTCGTTTCCAGGCGAGGTCACTGCGATAAGCTTTGGAGTGATAATGGTACTACGTTTGTGGGTGCCTCAAGAGAACTCCAGGAATTGAATAAAGCTCAACCTACAATTGCGGAGCACTTGGAAGCTAACGGCAAAGAGTGGCACTTTATTCCCCCTCACGCACCTAATTTCGGTGGTCTGTGGGAAGCGGGAGTCAAGTCTACGAAATTCCACCTCAAACGAGTCGTTGGTGAGTCTACTCTCACATATGAGGAACTCAGTACATTCCTTACCCAGGTTGAGGCTTGTCTTAATTCACGTCCTATGAGTGTGATTAGTGCTGATGATCCGGGGTTGCCTATGCCGCTAACCCCGGGGCATTTTCTGATCGGGGAGCCCTTGATTACTGTGCCAGACTACAATCACGATTGTGTTACTGTTAGTTCATTGACAAGGTGGCAATTTGTTCAAAAAATGTTGCGATCATTCTGGAGTCGTTGGTCCCAGGAATACCTTTCGAATTTAATGAATAGGTATAAATGGACAGCCAAAACACCCGACCCCAAAATAGGAGATGTCGTCTTAGTCAAAGAGGACGACTTACCTCCAAGTCGTTGGTTATTAGGTCGTATACTAGAAAAACACCCCGGGCATGATAATGTCACTCGCGTGGTCACATTACGTACAAAGAACTCTAATATTAAACGGCCAACTAACAAAATATGTATTTTACCAGTGGCTGACTAATTGATTGTATGTGTTTTTTTATGTTTGAATTCAATTGTAAAATCAAAATATTCTATGTCATTTACTTGTTTTTTTTTTATGTTCTGTTTGGTCAAATATCTTTTGTTATGTTTTTTTATTTTACACATTCACATCCAGCTTTTGCTTATACATATTTTTTACTTAAGAACAATCTAGATTTTAAGAAATATTTTAAAATTATCATTAAGTGTTTTGTAAAGGACATTCTGTCACTAAATGTCCTTGGTAGGCGGTATGTTCACGACCAAACAGCACAGCCTCGACAGATGGCGTTGTACCATTTGGCTGAATCGCGCTGTTATTTGATTTCTTGTAATAGTATACGATATTTTGATATTTTTTAATAAACGAGATCAAAATGCCAAGCTAGACTTCTATATATGAGTACTAGCTAGATCAGATTACAGATGGTGTTTTTATTTTCGAACCCATCTAGTAAATCATTTTAGGTCAACCAAGGTCATATTTACGCTTGTCGTAACAATTATAATAATATTAATTTTAGCTCTAAACACAATAATAAATAATGTGTTTAGAGCAACACAATAAACAATTTACAAAATATTACACATTATAAACAAGCTTTTCTTCTTCTTTTTAGTCCGTCTCATAGATATTTTCTTGTAGTTCTTATTTTGCGGTTATTTCATGTCTCTACTACCGCTACCGTTATGATCATCTACTGTCTTTATAAATCAATCACTGGATAACTTAACTTAAAAAGAAGATATAGTACTACGCACCCTGGTTCGGTATAGAGTTCATGTTATCTCTTTGCAGTGCTTGTGTCCTAGGTAGTTCGCTCCCTTAAACGGTTCTTATAACACCTACGCGATAAATACATAGTCTTAATTCGTCACCATACGGACTTATCCATATTACTGAAAAAATACACACAACAACAATGATTAATCATGTTTATTATCAATTCTAATGACATATGTAGTAAATTTTGTTACTTTCGAAGGAATATGAGACTTGGCACTTATATAAACACGAGTAGAGCAGTATAACAGTACTGCGAAAAAAAGAATACTTGACACAAATCTTCTTCTTGAGAGATCTATGTCCAAAACTATTAGAGAGAGGTTGTTCATGAACTCCACCGGTAGTGTCTCATACTTTTAACTTATTACATTTAAGTACCAGCGTAACAGTTAGGGAATTGAATAAGAGCCTGCTTTAGCTGAGTCAGAAGCCGACAGATTAAAAAAATTGAGGCTAAACGCACTAACCTAGTGTTTCCTGCGCTTAATAAGAAAATTACACAAAGACGCCTGCATTGCCTATGCACTTACCTAATAGTAACACATTATGTGACTGGACTTGTTCACGTGATTGATGATGAAGGAACTGGTTGAAATAAATAAGTATTCAATTTAGTGTTAGGTTGTACGATGTGCTTAAACGTATTCAAGATCTCTATAAAATTTGTATTATATGTAAAAAAATACCTATTAAACCATTTCTAAACCTATCAAATAGTATAGTTTTAACTATGTATATCTTAACAATCTATGGCTATGAAAACTTTTAATTATTTTCAATGTCACACTTCAGTGACAATTTATTTGATATTGTTAGTAATAGCTGGGTGCAAGGTGGTGGGGATCACAAATCGATTGCAGCGCGGACCGTGGCCAAATAAGGAAATGTCGGCAGACCAAATGTTATTTTTTGCTAACGAAATGTAAGTATCAGTACATTTTAAGTAAAAATAAACTAATCATGTGTTACGAAACCTGCTGCATAGTTAACTTTAAGAACAATGGCAACAATAGGCTAGGGCCGGCTCGACCGGAGTGTCCGGTCTCACAGAAAACCGGTGTGAAATAGCGCTTGCGCTGTGTTTCACCGAGTGAGTTAAGATAAAAAAAACCTCTACGGAAAAAACATTACAGACATATATTTCAGTAAACCTGTGAATAATTATTATTTTAATTTAATTGAGAACTTTATATTAGTCATAGTTTATATAAGTAGGAAATCGTCCACCGCTATTGATGGAACATGAATAATGTTGAAGAATTCTACAATTTTATCGCGAGGTCTTAGATTCATCATGTACAATAGAACTGACAAACAACCCTTGATTACAGTATCATAAGACTTTTCTTTAAAGCTTTCATAAAGACATACTTTCATTTGAGTATTCATCATCAGCCTATCGCAGTCCACTGCTGGACATAGGCCTCTCCAATAGCACGCCACTTAGTTCGATCCTCGGCCTCTCGCATCCAGCTCCTGCCAGCCGTCTTGCGCAAATCATCACTCCACCTGGCCTGTGGACATCCTACACTACGTTTGCCGAGACGCGGTCTCCACTCAAGAACCCGTTTACCTCAACGGTTATCGGTTCTACGGCAAATATGGCCAGCCCACTGCCACTTCAGCTTGCTAATCCTGTGGGCTATGTCGATGACCTTGGTTCTCTGTCGGATCACCTCGTTTCTAATACGGTCCCTTAGAGAAACGCCGAGCATAGCCCTTTCCCTTTCCATTTGAGTATTGTCAACGTGTAATAGTTCAAGATTTCCTAGTTATGATGTTTAAAATTTTAATAAGCCCAATTGTAATACGCAAATCAGCTGCTGTTGTCATAAATATATCTATTGCGTCAGATTTCAATGACCCCAAAGGTCTGTTGATAACACACCCCGCTGCAAAGAAGTCAGAAAATGATGACTTCATCGATTGCGTATCACCTGTGACGTCGAACGAACGTGGGCCAAAAATTATTTGGCGAATAGTTCTGCCAAGTCTAACGATTCAGCGGATTGCGGAAGAGAAACTATTTGCTTGTTATATTTGTAAACATAGTGGTTTAAAACCCGTGGTCTCCGTTCCGTTCTTCTGTTCTAAAACGACCAAACAATACACGAAGACAATTTTGAATTATCTTTAAAGATTTTGCCCTTAACTTTGCTGCTATCAATTGGGAGATGGGCGTACCCAGAGTGGGGCTGGGGAGGGCAGCTGTCCCCCCCGGATGTTGTTTACATTCCTAATATCTTTTGTCGATAAAAGTTAAGAAAAAGAACTATATTGAAAATTCGTTAACGTTATGGGCGATTCTTTCACCAAAAACGCCTGAAATCGTTTTTCTGAAGACCTAAGTTACTTTTAAAATAATTATTCAATAATTAAAGACATAAAAATACATTTTTTATGTTCATTTATTTCACTAGGTGCTTTTAAAAAATCTGATTTACCTAGATATAGAATATATACTGTATAACCTTTTCACGGTCTGTATACGATTAGCAGCCGAAAACTCACACATTCCACCATCCCACCATAAAGTCTAGAAAATAGACATATTTTTAACGATAATATCTTATTTATCGTATCTTAACAAGTACTAGTTGTAGTAAAGAGAGGATTGTTGTTATAGAAATCATTGAGATTTAAGTTTATCTGAAGTATTTACAAGGACTAACTATTCGAGGGCACTTACTGATAACATAGACACGAGGTAATTTGATAAGATATTATCTATGTATATACTTAGAAGTGCAATTACTCAATCGTAATAAAGAATTACTGTTATATAATGACATAAATTTAGATAAATAATATAATAATAGATCGAATATCCTACATGAAACGTTATCTAGTCCCTTACTTAGCATTGCTTGAAATATAAATAAAAAAAAAAACACAAAGCAGTCATAAGCACTGCCGACAGAAGTGAAAACTCATAACTATAAACAAACGGTTGTTTTAACTTACCTGAAATGAACACCTATGCTTTTTTTAATAGTGTGCAATAAAAAGAACTAAACTTTATTATGATTGTAAGTAGTAAATGGAAGTAAAGCTTTGATACTCCAATAGATGTCGCTGTTTTCAAAAATAGTGTGCAATAAAAAGAACTAAAATAAGTAGTAAATAGAAGTAAAGCTTTGATACTCCAATAGATGACGCTATTTTCAAAAAAATTGTAAACAATCTTTTTGATTTACAAAAGGTTTTGTGTAAGTAGAAAATCGTTATTTTAATTTATTGTAAATCACTTTAAGATACTGAAATATTAACTTTAAGTATATAAAATCAGATTGAGAAAGGACCACTATCTAGAAAAACGAATGCTACCAAAGTATATCGGTAGATGGCGCTGTTAACAATAAACATCCATTTTACGAATTTTTTCGATCAGGACACGTGACCTGACGCGAGTTCATAAATTTTTACCCATTCCAAAAAAGTACACAGCGCCGCTAAAGAAGTTTTCACTTCAAAAATATTTTAAAACCAAGCAAATAAACAAAGGACAACAGAATATGGTTGATAATGACTGCTAGATTAAAAAACTGTGTTGCAGCCACTAACGCCCACCTCAGGAAAACAAAAACAGGTAGTTTTATGGGTACTACGAATTTAAATACAAATATTTTATTTTAATACATACCATACATACATACATATATATATCACATACGCACACATAAGAAAACACCACTAATACACATTAGTTAATCAGTTTTTTTTTTTTTTTTAAAAAGACAACACCCACATTCGGAATAAACATCCTGTGTCGTGGGGGACTTTACAAACATACATGAAACGGACACAAAGAACATCCAGACTCGGGACAACAATTCGTGGATCACACAAAGTGTTGTAGGTACCGTGATAAGTTTTTGACTGCACGGTTTGCCTAGTGGTTTAAGCGATCCCCACGCCGCCTTCCACTGCACCAAGTGTGTGTTCAAATCCCACATGGGACAACACTTTGCGTGATACATAAGTTGTTGTTCTGAGTCTGGGTGTTCTTTGTGTTCGTTCCATGTTTGTAAGTCTCCCATGGCACAGTGTGTATATTCCAAATGCGGGAGTTTAAAAGAAAAAATAAATAAAAATCAAATGGGTATTGTATGAGTAAACCGTTACGAAAATATATAAAGTGTTTATACTCGTATATACCAACTTTCATCAATTTCTATATCCCTGAAAGTAAAGGCGGAGTCGTTACAAACTCTCATATTTTGTCAATAATGAGTACAATGTTTAGTCTCACTACCATAAAAAGCACCTATTTGATGTCGTGTGTCACCACCCGTATTCATCCCGTGGTTGTCGCAACAACCCACTAAGGGAGCAAACTGTGCAAACTGTGCAGAATTGTTGTCACTGCAAACAAAAGCCAAACTTGACAAACATTTTAGACCGACCCGTCTTGCCAGCTGGTGTAGTAGACCACAATTTCATTTCTAAGAAGATCTCTACGATCAGGAGTGAACTATTGAATGAAGATGTATACTCGAATAAGCTGTCACTGAACATAAAAAAAATGAAAGCTTAACAACTTCTGTTAAGTTTTAATTTTTGTTATATTAGTAGCTTCAAGTTTTATAAAAAAGTTATATAAAAGAACACACTAGCATAGATTTACTATTTATTATTCTCTAGTGTCACGTGGTTGCTTACGATGAACTACGAAACTACCGAACCAATTTCCATGTTTATTCTAGTGTATGTTTTGTTTACGTGTCTAAGATAGTTTTCATAACGTATTCATTATTAATCCACGGCCGGGACTGGTAGTAACTTGAATTAATTATCATCTCTCTCTTAAATTATAGATAACAGTTGGGTTAAACAACCGCACTCAATCAACAGTTATACATATCAGTCACTTGTAGTAAACAAAGCTTACGATATAATTACTTAGGTATCTATAAAGTGGGTCAAACAACTTTAAAATGGAGGTATACAGAATCATTGTCTCATTTCAGTGAATTATTGAAATCAATCAAATGTTTACCTACATCTTCACTTATAATTTACACGTTTTTTATATTTGGGCCTGCTAAAGTGACTGTACTCTGCCTGATGGAAAGCATGAGCAGAATCCAAGAGTGGTGGTCATCATACTCATCGCAAATGCAAACAATACAGCATGGCGGCCTATTGAGATCCTTCTGTACCTTACATAATGGTAATAGAAGGACAACAAAGTCTTAAAGCCCTCCCCACCCCCCGCAGGTTTGTTCCCCGGTAAACTCACGAACTTAAGCCACGAAAGAATACCTTAAGACTCAGAAGGGTTTCTATTTACTTTAACCTTTATATGAGAATATAGAAATAAATCTTAACAAGTGATTAGTTTAAAAAGTTGAAAAAAAAACAGGCCTTTATTACTTATTAATAAAAAAAAATTAAGCCCTTTCATTCAATACCCATATAAGGCGGGATGTTCAGAAATATATACGCCTCCATTTTGTTGCGTTGGCCATTTTGGCTTAATAAAAACTGCATTGTCATCAGACCTAAAGGCATATTTCAAGGTTCAACTCAATCGGAAATCCGGTAGTAAAATTAGATAAAAGCTTGTAAAAAGCAATTACAACTTATTGATATAAAATTGAAATTAAGTATATATCGGCGTTCTTTTATTCAATCTCGTGGATTTAGGCATTATTAGCATTTATTAGTAGGCCGATAGAACTTAATTATACTCGTAGTTTTTAGTAAGCCCAGAATTTTGGGGCTTTAAGTTGTGGCAAGTCCAACAGACTCCTTAGTAAATAAAATGCAATTAAACCATGCCACGACCCAATGTTATCCAACAGGAAAGATAAAATTGCAATAACATAACTGCTTTTTAGTCATTAGTGCAGAGCAGCTGGCTCTGTGCCCTCAGATAACAAGCGTAGAAATGCAACGCTTTTGTTCCTTCATGATACATTGTTGTTTTATCTTCAGGACTGACTACAGAATGACTAACCAATGGATAAACTTTATACATATATATACAGTCATTAATGATCACTTCATTACAGTTTTTTTTTAAAATTGCGTAAACAATTATTGATCATGATTAATTTTTAGAATATGATGGTATAACAAGTAACGAATTATTTAAAAAAATCCGACGGATATCAACATCTACCATCTTTATTATTTAAATTCATTGAATAACGGAAAAGACAGAAATTACTATAATTTTTTTTTTCACGACGACTAAGGCGAATTTATTGACACCACTCACATAAAAATACGACAGGCCGTTTAAGCTCTAGAGCCAAAGAAATATACATCAAACATACACTCTTTCGCAGTCAGGTAAAAGACTTTGATATTTTCAGGGAATTTAATGTACTTGTAGGTCCAATGTGAGTTCCTGACTGCACAGTCACAGGTCTAGATGCCTACTCAGGACAAGAATTGTATATTAACTGAGATAGAACTGAAAACAGGCAAAAGGATTTCCTTTTGAGTTCTAGTTGTATATATTTCCTTTGTTCTTTGCACGAATAGAAAATCTAAAAAAAATCTTCTCTGATCTGAAAGATTTTCTCTACGAAAACTTAGAGAAAATATTTTATTTCTTCTTTGCAGAACTCAAATAAACAAGGGCTTTATGGTCAAACCAAAGATAGAAACAAAGCCACACATCATTAAATTCTATTTACACAGTACATTACCGCCGTCGATGCTTGATTGTCTCAGTTAACCCCATTTATTCATGTTGCACATATTATCTGCAGTATTGCTCGTTGCTAACAGTGAATAAGTATATAGCCTAGTAACGGCCCTTACCAACTTAATGCTCTTCAACAATTTGGTCAAGGATCTCAAGGTACTGCTAGGTTGTAAGCGACCTGTACTTAATCGCAAACATGTAATATATATTGTTTTGAGTAAATACGAGTAAAATGCTAAGAGTCGAGATATAATTATATTATTATGAGTCCGTAGTTCGTTCTTTGTTACGCGCAAATATAAACGCAAACACTGCAAAATATTATTGCGTGTTATTTAATTATAGTGTGGTATGGATAGATTTTACAAGGAATTTGTTGTAAGGAGATGTAGCTTGAGGGATGAGCACCGTTGGTGAATATTGACGCAGACGAGAGCAGAATGCGATAAAAGAATGATGGATGTGTAGCGATATTCACCAACACTAAAAACATACAACAACGTCACCTAATATAACTGCCTCGTTAGTCTAGCGGTTGACGAACGCGACTGCCGATCAAGAGGTCTCGGGTTCGAATCCCGGGTTGAGCCAAAAGTGTAATTGAGTTTTTCTGATTATAGAAATACTTAATAACAGCTTGGGGTCTAAAACTCCGTGCCTCGGTAAGCACGTAAAGCTGTCGGCCCTGCGCTTGATCTCTCCCCGATCGTGTCGGTTATCCATCACATCGGATTATGAGAGAGAGGGAACAGAGAGTGCACCTATGTTTGCACACACACACACACACACACAATATCTCCTGCCTAGTTGGCTGGTCTACGTTGAGACTAGCCGCCGTGGCCGGTTTCGGCTTGGAAAACATTATTATAATATATTTTTGAAAATGGTAGGAAAATGAGTGTTGATATAGGTAGGTAGTCGTAAAATTTAGCAAATTTTGTAAAAAGTACCTATGTGAGAACAGCTGCATCACACTTGGTAATTGTTTCTTTAAATTTGTTTAGTAAATTTACCAATTAATAACCTGGTTTTGGATATACTTGTGATCTTTAGTTTAACGTTTTTAAATTTCTTCTACAGAACATTAATGTATAGAAAATTCCCTTTAAAGCAATTTGTACTAGTTGTTACTTATGGTGAGTTAAGCTGAACTGGTGATAATGGCATGTACCGTTAAGATTCCAATTCCACTTGAACACGGGTCTCTAGCAAATAGGTGTTTGTTTACATACAAGCATCTAACGTTAGCTTAAATAGAAGAGAACTTTGGAAAGAATTAGTGACCAAATCTGGTGTATTTACAACATTGGCTTGCATACATGATTCGATTTAAGAACGGCGAGTTTGTATTTTTATTTAGTTAGCTAATGGTAGACTTCCTAACAATATCAGTATAATTTGCAGGTATGTTATGCTGATTTACTGAGTTATTTATACTTCAAAACTCATCCGTATAAACAATATCCCCCTTTAAATTGCCCTGTTGCTTGACGCCAAATAGGTTCCCCCCATCGCTTAAGTGGGATCAAACGATAATTGAAAAAATGTCGGTGTTTAAAGTGCCCCTGTCTTTTCATTCGGATCTAATGGAGCTGAAATAAATAAGATTGGTAGTAGTAATATATTATATTAAAACAGAAAGAACGTTTAGGTACTTAGGAACTGTCGGTATGGTAAAAGTGAACTAAGACTCTGTAAAAACTACTCATGAATTGTGTTTAATTAATGAATTCTTTGATATTATAGTATGATTATTCTTGAATGAACTATTTATTATTGAGTGTGAGTCAGTCATATTTACGTGGGAGAGCCACGCTTCGGCATGCACGGGCCGGCTCGATTGGAGTGATACGCGCTGTGTTTCGTCGAGTGAGTGTGAATATCGGAGGCCCATACTTTCCCCATCTCTCTCCCCATCCCCCAAGGCCGACAACGCATTTATGATGCCTCTGGTGTTGCGGGTGCCCATGGGCGGCGGTAACCGCTTATTATCAAGGGCATGTCTGCTCGTTGGCTCCTTAAAAAAAACATTTATTTATTATATTTTCTTGCAAACGGATTTATAGTCGTTGTTTTCGCACACTTTTTTACTTTAAAAAAATGGATTACTTTATTTCATACCATTTCGTTTCGTTCATCATTTAGTTACAAATAAATAAGTTGAATTAGTTTGCAGATCGATTTAGGTTATCTGTGTGGAAATGCAAATGAGGGCATTTATGATGTGCGTTGTATTGTTCTGGGGAAATAAATCTATACTATAATATGATGTTGTTCTTAGTTGTATAAACATAGAAACAGGGTTCTTTTTTGGCAGAATTTTATTAACGGAACAAATGTACGATAAACCACGCAATCTGAGAGCAAATGTTACGTAAATTGAAGTCTTTTTATTCATCTATTGAAAGACTTGAAAAGAACAAGGTTTATTTCACCAACTTCGGAGTTCAGTTACAAAATATCTTTTGCTTTCTAAAATCCATTATAATATCCTCTCCCAAGGAGGCAAATTGATCTGTGAAGAATTACAGTGAGAAACAATTTACCGTTTGACTGAGGCGCATCTAAATTGATGTAACTTTTTTTAATGGTAATTTACCTTCCAGAGATGAATGATTCGATGAAAAATTGTATAATCCTCTTTATTTTACGCTACTTTTTTAACAGCGCCTCTATTGTTCTAAACATGTAGGTCCACTATTAAAGAAATAATTGACGAGATAATATATATTCCATTGTTTACAGACGCTATACCGCTGTAGTTTTTTTCCAATGTTATTATAGAATAACTATTAGTACTGCAACAGCTTCAATCATAATATAAGCGGTTGGTAATTGGAAAAAAAACATGACAGAGCCTACGTGCCACTTTTTATTGTCAAACGTTTACGCTTTTCATAAATCTATGTCAATATCAATAAAGTCGTTTAATTTTAACAAATAAAAAGCGACTTCTAAAACTGGACCAAACTGAAATGGGACGACACGAGAAGCACCAGATTTCAAATAGAAAAGAATAAACAAAATCGGATTATCCAGTAGAAAATGCTGAGATAACAAACATAACAAAAAATACAGTCAAATCCGAACCGCCCCTTTTTTGAAGTCGGTTAAATAGAGGTTTGAACCTGTACTTACTTTTTTCACACACCCTACAAACAACTTGCTATGGTACCCTAGTCAGACTTAATAAACATACATATACATATGTATGGATGTAATATATTCATATATATGAGATTAGACACTGAAACAATGATAGTGCTAATCATACAATTATTGGTCCTGGATCCTCTCAGTTAGGGTCACTATCAATTTGAATGAATCAACAGGAAAATCTCATAATAGTCAGTTTAATTTGCAAGAATGGGGCGGGGCTCTGATCAGTTCATACTATAGGTTTACTTCTATTTTATATTTTGTACTTTTCTAAATCATGTCTAGAGTGCATATTACAGTAACAGGCTAACACTATTTATATATATGTGTGTGTTGTCTTATGTGTGTTAAAGTACATCCCTCGATTGAGTCTGCTTTTCGGCATAGACAGCGTTCTATCTCTATATAGCTGTTTCAACTTATCGAGTCACTGTCCTCCAATTGGGTCCTACTAGCTCATCCTACCATTCATAAGATGAATTTACATTACAGAAAACAAAATGAAGTCTAGGTAATACGCTTCCGTCTTCCCCTTTGATGGTATTGAGACGAATGTTTACCTGTATGCATTCATATATCAATATATAAACAGAGAAAGGACCAATAAACGGCAGACAAAAACTTCCTGAATTGATTATAATTCAATATTGAGCATAACTTGTGTACATGTGTAAATATTAGTAATAAAATAACAATATAGACAAACATATAAATATATGCTATTGAAACGATAACGTTCCAATAGCGGTTATATAATTTGATAACGACATTAAATTTATTATACCACCTATTAATTGTATATAATTATTTCTCTTCCTGTTAAGTTACTTCCTATTTCTCTAGTTCTAAATTCTAGAAACAGAGAATTTAATATTTTTAAGTTTCTTCAAAAAATTTTCCAAGATCCCCTTCCAAGATCATGGAAAATTTGAGAAAAGAGTGACCGAAACTAAGAGAGTGTAATTAATAAATTAATAAAAAATCACAAATTTTAACAACAAAAAACAGACTTCAAATACTGGACCAAATTAAAATGTGACCACACGAGAAGCACGGGCTTTCAAATAAAAAAAATAATCATCAAAATCGGTTCACCCAGTCCAAAGTTATGAGGTTTTCGAATTGAGAACCTCCTCCTTTTTTGAACTCGGATTAAAAGGCAGCTGTCAGCTGACCATTATCTTGTATCTTATGTTATGTTATGTATATTAAAGTACAAATAAGTGTTGAAATATTATGGTGTATAAGAACTTATGGTGTAATCAACCTATAAAAAAGGAAAATTACTGAAAATTGTTTTGTGTAAATACCTCGAACCATGAACGAGAATGTAACATAACAATATATAATTGGCCCAAATTCACATAACAATATAATTCACGGTACACTACGATTGTATGCTTCAACCGTAAATCTGTAGGAAGATTCGTAATATTAATTAACTAGTTGCCCACCGTAAATCACTTGGCCATTTTTGAAACAACTTTTGTCTTATTTACAGATCGAGCAATGGGAGAAAACTTGCCGGAGAATAATGAAACTTCACTCGTTCAAGATAACGCAGCCTTCCAAAGTGATCATGAAGATCTAAGAGATACTCACGAAGATCTTGAAAACAGAGACTATAACAACGTTCAACAAGATGCTGTCTCTGAAGCCATCAACTCAGCCATAGATCAAGAAAATGCCGAGAGAAGATCTAGAATATTCCACAAGAGTAGTTCCAAACAAGAATTCAAAAATTATGAAGACAAACAAAGTATTCATGAAATAGTAAACGAAACATTAAAAAACTGTAGTAGTCAAGCTGAAATTAAAATAATAGATCTTAATAAAAGGCAAGATGACAAACGAAATTCGAGAAGAATGTCAAACTATTTGCACAATATACAGATGACTAATTCTTCTCTAGGACTCACGTTCAAAGCCAATGAAAATAAAGACAACTATTTATTAAAAGATTCTCAAACCGTTACTAGGTTTTCTCCTTTATTGAAACAGGTAAATGCAAATTTTCTGCTAATTAAGGGTTTTGTAGGGTTATGGGCAACGGGTAAATGAGGAGGATAAATCAGTACCTAAGCATTAAATGGTAATTGACGCATTTTGTTTACAATTTGAGAGGCAAAAATGGTTTGCCTATCTTTAAGTGCTCCTCACCCCAAATACGGTGGTTGGTCATCCCACAACCTTACTCTCCCTATGTTATGTAATAAAATGTTTGCTTTAATGCGGTATTCAGCGAGATCTCAGTATTAATCCCAGTGAGGAATAGTTCAGGCCATATTTGCCAAATTAAAGCTCTCCCACGATAATAATACATATTTTTTACTTTCTAAATAATGACTTTATAGTTTATTAATTCTTGAATATTAATGCATAGATATTTTATTGAGCACAATATCAGATTTTGTACAATAATGTTTATACTTTAAAATTTCATAATATTCTGCGTCATAAATAAGGAGATATTAATTGTAAATTATTACAGGATCAAATGGTATAATCATTCAAAGGAAGGTCTATGTTTATCATTGAACGTAATAAATGCAATTTAACGTAAAGATACTGACTGAGGAAAATAAGATAAGAAATATATATAAATCTACCACTATATATTTACTTGATGTAACATACTCGTACGTAACACAATGACATTCAAGCATTGGAATAAATCCCTTTATTTACTTAGCTCTTTCTTCATATAGACATAGTGAGTTTAAATCAACACGTCAATGAACAGAAACTAAACGAGACATATGTTTTTTTGGATGACTATTACAAACTGTATTTAAATAGAGTTCTTCCAAGTAGTAACTGTGTGCATAATGCACTTGTTTACTTAAACAAATGTACACTAGAAGAATTATAGTCATACAAACATTTCGTTGCATTGAGGTCGGATATGCAAATAAGTATTTAAGAATTAGTGCTCTATGATATTTTTAAACAGAGTTTACAAAAAATGTTAACTCTTGTAAGTCTTAAACTTAATTATACTAAAGATGCTGTATATTAGTTATTTTTAAATAAAAGTGTGTTTAATAGTAATGAAATTTTTTAAAACATATTTTGATGCCATACAGACTGATTTAAGAGTTGTTTTCATCATCTATCTGGAGGAGACCTTCACCTCAGAGGTCCTCTAAAATAGAATATTTTTATTTTCTTGAATTTCAAATATATAAAACATTATTTTAGGCCGCCCGCACTGGGGCTCCATAAAGGGCCATGGAACGCACAACCCCCGCGTATAGTCTCCAAGTATATATATAATATATACAATAGCCTAGAATATTAATCAAGTTTAATGTTTTTGAATATTGAATAATTTATAAATAATTTTCTTAATTTCAGACCTTAGGATCTTCAGCTCCCATTCTGTTAACTTTCATCACTGGACTTACTTCAGGTTACTCGGCGATTTTGCTGCCACAACTGAGGAATGGGACTGGGCCCATACCCTCAGATGACGACACCACTTCATGGATAGGTAAACAAGTTTAAAATTACACGAGCCTAATTTATTCTTAACAACTTTACTAAGATCAAACTCCTATTAAATGAAAGCTAATTTATCCCTTGCACTTTCCAGCGGCTATGGCAGCACTTCCTATGGCACCCGGATGTCTGGTCTCCGGATGGATGATGGAAAAGTTTGGACGACGCACTTCTCAATATATAACCTGTATACCTTTACTCCTCGGCTGGATATTTATCGCCTGCTCCTATAACCTGGGTCTCATGCTGATAGGCAGATTCTTTACGGGTCTCTGTGCTGGACTACTTGGTCCTCTTGTTGCAGTTTACATTGGTGAAATCACAGAACCAAAGTACAGAGGATTTTTCCTTGCAAGCATATCTCTAGCAATCGCCCTGGGTATACTCGCAGCGCATGCGATAGGTACTTTTATGACCTGGCAGTGGACTGCGATTATCTGTGGCACATTTCCTGTACTCTCAATTTTCCTTCTAACTTTTATACCAGAGAGTCCCAGTTGGCTGATAACTCAAGGCAGAATTGACGATGGCATTAAAGCTTTCTATTGGTTAAGAGGATACGGAGAGGAAGCCAAAATCGAATTAAAAGGAATACTGGATACGAAAAAATCTGCTGACAACGAACCACGTATGAACCTGAAAGAAAAACTAAGGAGTTTGAAGAGCCCTGAACTGATTAAGCCTCTTTTCATAATGATCTTATTCTTCATGACTTGCCAGTTCTCCGGAGTTAACGCAGTCGCGTTTTATTCTATTGAAATCGTTGAAAAAGCTGTCGGAAAAGCAATTGATCACTACCTCACAATGCTTATAATTGATTCATTGAGAGTCGTCATGTCAATTGTTGCTTGCGTAATATGCAAACAGTATGGCAGGAGACCTTTATGTTTCATTAGTGGCATTTGGACCGCCTTGTCTATGATAGGGTTATCTATGTTCTTGTATTTTAAACCAGAGAATATGGCATGGTTGCCAATGATTTGTTTGATGTTCTACATATGTGCCATTTCTATAGGACTGGTTCCCTTACCTTGGATCATGTGCGGTGAAGTATTTCCTGCAAAACTTAGAGGTCTTGGATCAGGTATTAGTTCGGCCACAACGTTTATTTCTTTTTTCGTTGTCGTGAAGACTGCTCCTGGCATGATGACGAATTTTGGTGAGGTGGTAACATTTCTTACTTACGGAGTTATCTCTCTCTTTGGAACTGCTCTTATGTACTTTATTTTGCCAGAAACAAAAGGAAAGAGTTTACAAGAGATCGAAGAAAGATTTAAGAGAGGAAAGAAATCTGATGTAAAAATTGTAGAAGAAACATTTACCAACATTTGAAGTATTTGATTGTTACTGAAAGCGAAATAAGTTAAAACTGTGATATTAAAGTAGTCATTGAAGAAAGGTTACGGTGTTTCTAATATCTCGCTTACACTGACAATCAAATTGAAATTATAATTTTCAATAGAATTTCGTATGATAATGTGGAAAAATTCTTAATGTCCATACCAGTAAAGATACTTTTGTGTTCAGACACAACTACAAAGCTAGCACTAGTTTTTTAAATATGACTTAGATTGAAAACTTCAATGACATCAGGATTAAATCTTTGTTTATTGGCTTTAGTGCTAAGGAGGAAAAGTAAATGACTACCGTAACGAAAAGGGTATTCAAAGTCCAGAATATAACCTTTTGCGGTCTTTTGCTATCTCTATCTGCAACTTCCATTGACAACTTCAAATGGAATTAAAATAATGGAACATTTTTTTAATGAAAGCAAAGGATACAAATAAAACATATCATATCTGAGTGCAGATGAAGATTATTTAGGAGATGTTGAACAATTTTATGAATCATAGAAGTATGATAATATTATATTTCTCAAAAGAAAAGAGTAAAAAGAGGAGCAGGAGTGATAACAATTAGTGAAACGTTGTATATGCCATATCTTATTATGTAATAATTACGTATGAATGTAACATTCCCTACAAAGACGAATTTACTAACAAAGTAACTGTTAAGTATTTTATTCATAGATATTATTAACTAATAGTAATAAATATATCTGTAAGTATTATAATATAAGGTTCTATCATTTAATAGGATGCAAATATAAATGAATGATGTCTACTCAAAATATAGTTTTATGTATATTTCTCGTATCGAATTGAGCAAAACAGAATTTAACTCTTGCCTATTACTATGGATCTCCTATTTATTAACTGTTTTTGCAAATTTAAAGAATAGGCACACGTTACCTAATATATTTACTAAAATTAAACCAGTAGTTCTGGCTGTAGTTGAGTATAACAGAAGGGTTCTTTAAGAAGTTCTGTTCTTTTCATACTGCTGTATCAGAAAGTTCTCATTCAAGAGAAATTAATCAAATTCAATTCCATTTTGACTGCCTCGGTGGCGTAGTGGTAGCGTATGCGACTGCTAAGCTTGAGGTCTCGGTTTCGATTCCCGGGTCGGACCAAATGTTTGTTTGATCTACAAATATTTGTTTCGAAGTTTGGGTGTTTTCTATGTATAATATGTATGAATTTTCAAAAAGTTTATAAGTATTCATATCAGTTGTCTAGTACCCATAACACAAGCCCGGCTTAGCTTGGGACTAGTTGGCGTTGTGTGTTAGATGTCCGGAGTATTTATTATTATTTTTGAACTCTGACTGTTAGAACATATACTGTGGTGATCAACTCTCAGTATATATTAATCGTAGGTTTAAACTTCGTTTATATACTTATTCAATTTGTAACTCAGGATGGTCTTGTTGTCATGGAGTGTATATACCATATGCAAAGGTGAACTAAAAGTAGTACCCAGTAGTAGTAAGTAAAAGTATATTAAGAATATATTGTGGCAATAAATACCAGAGTTACAAGTCTTACGACCTAGTTGAGGTAAATACAAGGAAAATGATCTTGGTATGAGATACTAACTAAGACATCTAAAGATGTATTTTCCAATAAATTGTAATCAGACAGAATTGCATAATCATCGTAAAACAATCCTCCGAAATTCCTTCTGCTATATTCAACATCTAACTAGAACATCGCCAAAAAAAACTATATGTATATAGAAAATAATGTTTATTAATACAAATTGGTAACAAATATGAAATTACAGATCTAGTTGTTGTTATGGCACAGTATTTAGTTTAGTTAAATATAATTAAATGCATTTCGGTACTCATACAACATTAAGTACATAGTAGATGAGAAAGATCTATTATATCCGTATTTTTTTTTATTTTCAAATATTTATTTTTATATGTACATTTTAGTTTGTAAATATACAATCATACTAAATATATAATTTAATTGTGTTATTTATTTTCGTTTCGATTTCCATGTCCAAATCCTTTGTCACCTGTCATTACAAACGTACTATCAGACAAATATTTTACAAACAAAACAAAGTGCAAGCAAATTTGTAATGTAGGTAAATCCTCCAAAGTAAATTTTAGCTTGACAAACTTTGGATACAGAAAGTTTGCACAGCTGAACCTCTTTTGTGACAGATTGATGCTATGACAGGTAAAATTTAGCACATCTACTTGGACCTCGGCTTAACAAGTCGGGATGCTGGCGGCGCGAACTTAGTAAACCCTTGCTGGTCGAAGACGGGAAGCAGATCTCTGACCCTAGCGGAGACGGTACCTCCTGTGACCCTGGGGACAATCAAACTTTAACAATATGTTAAAATTGTGTTTGTGCTCAAAACATGACGTGAACAAGATCGTTACCTTTATGTTGATTTGATAAACGTATATTTGTAGTTCTGTTGATGACAAACTCTTGGATTCTGTTCATGATTTCCATCCGGCAGAGTAGAGTCACTTTGGTAGGCTCATTTATATAAAAGACGTACTTAAAATATCGATTCTAATATCATGGGATATTGCTGACATATGGTAAAATGGAAGACTAAGGCCCTGTTCATCTGTTACAGAGAAATTCCGGATAGTTCATCTGACAGGTGGTTTTATACAACTTATGTGGAAGGTACATCAAATTATTTGTCAGATAAGCTTTTAAAATCTTATCTATATTAGTAGCAATATCTAACAGGGCATAAATAAGGGTAAAAATATAATATTTTTGACTTATAATGAGTTCAAATCAACGTGAAAACTAACAATTCAAACATTGAAAGTACCTGCTTGGTTTGATAAGCTTAGCAGCTTGAGCCGGCGTAGCCAGTTCAGTGGGAAAGAAAGTAGCTCCATAGAAATCCAGGCCATTCTGCAACAAAATATTGGCCTCCTCGATATTGGCCAACGTAATACGGACAACGCTGGTGGCTTCCTTGGGAATCATGCTGCTGACGAGCTCTCCATCGATGGTAGTGAGAGCACGGGAAGACGTCTTCTCCGTAGGCTTGGGTGTGGATGATCCTTGAAAACAAAAATTAAAGTTATGAGTAGGAATATGGGGCAATTAGAAAAGATTTAGCAGAATGATATAGCTCCTTCTAAAAACTAGCAACTAAATAAATGGATGATATTTAATTTTAGCTTAGAAATAATTTTAGCCCCAAACCAGGATAAAGAGGACTGTTACAGATGAATAATGTTAAAAGCGCCCGAGGATTCAATATTGTTTGCATACCAATAAATGTTTGCTAAACTAATTTTGTAAAAAAAACATTTATACCTATACTATACCAACCAGTGTTTCCATCCTTTGGAGATCCAGAATAATGAAGACGTACTACCTCCACAATGGAGGTAAATTTGTAGAGGGCGTGACGCACATCCTCCTCCGGGACTTCATCAGGAATATCATATACGTAGACCGTGAACGTTTTCTGAGGTCTACACGGAATTGCAATCTAAAAGATCAGATGATAAAGTTAAAATTGGCAAATTAAATGTAAGTTTACCTTTATACTGTTAAGCTGTGATGATAATTGACTGATACATAGAAATATCAATACTTGAAAACGATTGTGCCATAGTTCAAAGTATTTTAAAGAAAAAAGATGACCATTCAAGACAGCAGGGCGAAGAGGAAACCGAAGAAAGAGGTAAGACAGATAAGTTAAAAGAAAAGGCATACGTAGAAATCATAAGCATTTGAAAGTTTTATGAAAGCGTTTGAAATGAAAGCATAATTTCATAAATCAATTAATTACCTTCCTATAAAACCTGGAGCCAGTGACTTTATGAAAACCTTTCTTGAAGACCATTTGGTAATCATCAACACTGGAGAACTTAAACAAGATACCCGTAGCGGTCTTCGTAAGGGAAAAGCATCCTTTGAACTCCATCTTCTCGCAGATGGCCGAAGCTTTCTCCATACTGAGGCCGTGGGAGGGTGTGAGAAGGAAAGCGCCTTTGGTCAAGAAGTTCTCGGAGTCCGAGATATCGGACTCGCTCTCTCCGCCCTTCATCAACGTATGGATCTGTTCTTTCCACATGTAAGAGTCTGACATCTGGCAAGGATTGCATTATTTTAACAAAGCTCATAATTTAGCTAACGGTCAATGCCTAAATTTTATATTTTTAACTGACATCAAAGGAGGAGATTTCAAATCGACTGTTTTTTTTTGTTTGTTACCGGAATTTTAGAACTTTCGACTAGGTGAATCGATTTTGATAGTTGTTTTTTATTTAAAAGCTAATGCTTCCCGTGTGGTTCCATTTCAATTTGGTCCGGTTCTTGAAGTTGGTTTTTTAGGTAAAAAAACATGTACAAATAGTCTATAGTGGAATAGCTAATAACCGAGAAGTTTTCTGTTGACTCGATAAGAATAAACGTAATTTTTATGTAATATGTAACCCTGACTAAATTTTTACGAATATAATCAAAGATCAATGAATTTCCAACTCAAAACGATTTATGAACAGTCAAGAAAAGTCCTAATAAGAATACAATAGAGCAATGAATAGTGTTACGACAGTAATGATCTATAATTGTGTAACGGATCACTGGTCACAGGGGTGCGTGTGCGCAAGAAATGCTCTAAGCTTAATTGAAGTATTGTTCTTTTAATTTCCGGCTGACAAAAGCTTCAGTGATTTATGGCGGATGTTGCGAATAATATTGTCTTGTTATTGCTGTTATGTGTTTTTCTTGGTCATGGTCACTGATTGGATATAAATATAGAGTATAGGCTCAAACGTCTTTCATAAAAATAAAAAACTTTAGTAACTTGATAACTAAAGGTTTTTTAAAAGGAATAGTAGATCCCGACAATGCGATCCTACATTTTTTGTTTTTTTTTCTCAAAAAGACAACTCCCGCACAAGAAATAATTCCTGTATCGCGGGGGACTTTACAAATATACATGAAACTGACACAAAGAACACCCTGACTTCGAAACAACAATTTGTTAATCACACAAAGTGTTATTCCATGTGGGATTTGAACCCACAACACTTGGCGAAGTAGGGAACGGCGTGGCGACCGCTTAACTACCAAGCCAAACGTGCAGTTTCACTTCTTAATGTATGTCTATTAACTCTTTGTCTACATTCAGAACTTTTTAGTAGGTCACTCACTTAAGAAATATCGTTAGCTTATTGTTGTTTAATAAAACTAAATTGTTCAGCAACATTTTTTATGAAGCAAGTTATAAGTGAACTGTAGAAATAGCAAAAGAGAGATTCTATTTTAGCGAGTTATGGCAAATATTACATTTATATAAAATATTTTTTGTTATACCAACTTATCACTATTTACTGTGGGACTTGCATCCCTTAATAACATATAAGAAGACCAATTGGAAACTTTTCCTTCAACCTGGGTCGATGATTGTAATACTATCTAGCTACAGCTTTTCTTTTTTATTAAATAAAGTTTATTTCACTTCAAAAAAATTGGTTTTACAATGGGATTTCAGTTCAGTACATTTAATTTCACCCACGTTTTGCGAGATACTGGTGCTTGTGATAGGTATAAGATATCTGGTTACAGGTCACCAGGTCCCCACGCCACTTAGTTCAAAACTTAGATAGCGATGATGTACAGAGAAGACTGCTAGAGAAGGATAAAAATTATAATAAAAATCAAAGTAATAAAAGGCAAACCATATTGCACGTTAAAGAAACTGTTTAACGTGCAATTTGGTTTGCCTTTGTGAAATTGAATAATTTTACCTAAATGGTATATCTTTCAAAGTTAATGGCTCTAGTAATACCATTAAATATATAACAACGAAACCCATGTGGGTGTTAAACCAATTACTGTATATAGTACAAGAAGTTAACATAATTACGAATTGAATAAAAGTGGGCGGGCAAGATGATTATGGACGAAATTGGTATCAATTGCCCATATGGTTGTTTGTGGACGAAACTATAAAACCTAATATGGTACAAATTGGTAATTTTCATTAATTGTTTAATTCTTATGGCGTGGCTTTAAGGTCAGTATTTTATTGGAACGATAGTCCAATTTTAGTTTAACTTATTGGTTGTAATAATATAAGGCGACTTCTATTGAATATGGGTTACGAGTTAAATAAATTGGTATAAAGTGTTACTGAATTGATTAATAGTCTAAATATGGGTTTTAATAATTGCAGTAGGTATCTTTTTGTGTTACAATTATATGAATATGTTACCTATATGTCGTAGGTATTCTAAAGTCTTTTCCCCAAATCCTTGGACCAGGTTAGATGATCTAATGTTTTGCAGGACGGTTTGAATTGGGAAATTAAATATATACTAGTGTTATTTTTAAGATCAATGATAACAAAAAATCATATTTTTGTTATTGTAAATACTGTTTTTTCGACGACGTCCTGTTATCGATATAGAAAGAGACTAGACTATGTTATATTATTCCTCTCAATTGAAATGATTGTGTCTCGTTTTCATTTTTATTTCTAATTAGACCAAACCTTTAGCCATTGTGAGCCATATGGGCAATATGGTTCAAATTGATTTATGTTGTTTTGTTTTCTAAAAAGAACATATCCTCAACAAATGTAAGTTGGCGTTTATAAAAAAAAACAGGTGTGAAACCATTTAGTAGTCCTAACAACTGTACTACTCCATACTAATATTATAAATGTAAAAGTAACTTTGTCTGTCTATTCGTCTCGCTTTAAAGGCTAAACCACTGCACCGATTTCAATAAAATGTGGCATGAAGATACTTTGATTCCAGAGAAAGGAGATAGGCCGCGAACAAATGTTAGTAGTTACATAAATAAAGACTTTCCCCTATCCATGGTAAGCAACGAGCACGCCCCTTGTTTGCAAACTTAATTGAAAACACCAAACCGTTATCCAACCAACATAGAGTATGGTGGATCACACTCTCCAACTCTGGACAGTTAAATTTGTACGAATACTATCACGAACTAGGATATTAAGAGATTTTCTGATTAAATGTTTGTTTTGGGCAAAAATCACATACCTACGACGTGTAATGGTAAGAATAGTGCTACCAGTATTTTGTTTCAAGTATACAATATGTACGTACTTGTACCTATCTACTTGATCTATCAAACATTTATTGTAGATACATAAATATTCACAAATATTTTATTTCCGATTGGAATTAATTTCATGTTATTTATAGCTATGTTGTACACAAGTTCATAGTATAAATAGAGGGTTGGTGTTGAGTACAGAACTAATTAAAACTCTTAGTCAAGATTTTAATAAGATCTAGACATTTATCTGCTTATCTGTCTGTGTCCTTATAGAACAAATGTCTTTCTTTCATATGATAAACTATTCATGTAACTTTAAGAATTGTATTAAAAAAAATTTATACACTATTCACTAAGGAGTTTCGTTTCAAATTAAATAAAAACTTTACTAACATGTATATTGATTTAAAAAGAAAATTAGTTTATTTTTATGAATTGTATGTCATAAAAAATATGGACACAGGAATTAAAATTATGATTTCATATATTTACTAATTTAATAAAACATTCAAAAAATTTGAGAATGAAATGAAAAGTTATTAACTATTTTAATAAAACATATTTACCTCTACAATAATGAAAAGTAACATTTCAATTAAAACACAAAGCACCGAATCCCTTTTTGTAAAATATTTCAAATAAAACAAAACTGTAGCGACTTCTCCAAAGTTTTATAAAAAAAAAATGTTTCAAAGAACAGCGTGAGCTACTGACCTGTCTACCTTTGTCGTTGTTCTTCTTCTTAGTGCCGGTGGGCGTCTGTGAGCTGGTGTTCTGTTCTTCCTCCTGCTTATTGTTGTGCTCGGTGTCTGAAGCGCCTTCTGCTAAGGACATATTGTGTCTGGCG
Source organism: Spilarctia lutea (assembly GCA_916048165.1). NCBI lineage: Eukaryota > Metazoa > Arthropoda > Insecta > Lepidoptera > Erebidae > Spilarctia > Spilarctia lutea. The sequence continues at coordinate 455,258 of OU696496.1, read as the reverse complement.
ACGACGCTCGGCCGCTGCCCGTTTTCGTTGCAGAATGATCGCAACTCAGCCGTGGAGAACCGCTCCTAACTTTCCGAGAACAAAAAGTTCGTGGAGTAGGCTTACTAATTTACATTTTTATTTCATATCTTTATTTATTTAGATATTTTTTGGAATATGATTTCTACGTTTATGTGCTTTAAAGTAAAATAAGTAAGATGGGTTATTGCGATGTCTATTTGAGTAGGCGGTTCTAATGAATAGTGATGTTATAAAACAATATATTAATATGAGTTTAGACATGTCACGCTCTTATGTTTATGAAATCATTGAGAATGTGAGTGTGCCGTTAATTCGGTGTCCGGAGGGGAGGAATTAAAAGGGTGTAACACACTTGCGTCTGTTCAATGACAGATATCCATGGTCGGCGGTAGTCACTTATCACCGGGTAACCTATCTACTCGTTTGTCACCCATACCATGGGACCAACTTGAAGAAGTAGGAGTACCCACAGAAACAGAGAGTTAAGCCAGTACAACGGCATCATCTTAAATGCATAATATTCGCGTAAAAGTATTTCAAAAATTCATAGAATAATTTGATTCTGATTTTTATGATTGTCTTTCCTACTACCCTTTGTAAGTTTTACTTCAAGAAACAAAAATCACAATTTTAGTTATCATTATAATATCACAAGCAGCACATGGACTGGTACGAACTCTTTTGGCATGCAGGCATGCTATTTATAATTTATGTAATATCTTCAAAACTTATCCTTATTTTATAGTATGCATCTCTAAATATTTACTACCGTATGTATATTTTTGTAAATACAAGATTTTAATTTTCATTTTTTTAATGATAAATTAATCTTCAAACAAACTCTTCATTTTAGTATTTTAATATTTAATTTTTAGTATCATGATATTTTTAGGTTTACATGTGTAAACTTAGCTTTACATCAACTTGAAAACAGAACTAAAAAGTATTTATTATTTCTTCTATTTTCCATGTGGTTACAATGAAATATTGAAAACGCTTGGAATAAATAATAATAATAAATTCTTTATTGCATCAAATTACATTTTACAATATAAATATAAGCCCTGATTCCCAAACTAGCGTGAGCTGTATGTTGGGAGCCAGTTTACATACATTTATCTTTGTTACGAAGTGGTCTAAATATAAGCAGTAGATTAGATCTAGCATTAACAAATAGCTAAAAATGGTCCATTCGCTTATCGTGATTCGTTCTTGTCAAACAAACGCCGCGGCGCTACAATGGCGGCGTACACCCACAAGTAAGTATGATTTGTCAGTTTACGACGTTGTTGAAAAGTGCTTATAGTACTACTAAGAGATTATTTTATATATTAATAAATTAAAAGAAAAAAAATCTGAGGAATAGAATCTTGATCACATATTGTCCAAGGTTTACACATTCTGTTGTTAATATATAAAAAAATACCATGTGTTAAGCTATCACCTTAATTTGCTTTATATTTCCTAAATAACAGGTAGGTATAAGAGATATAATTTTCGGGCAAAATAAAAACATGAATTTCTAACATGAAAAATATAAAATATAGTTTTGGTATGTTCGACTCCACGGCTTTAAACTAATTTTTATTACAGGAACTGCTGTGAGTAGGTAATGTGATGTACCGACATCGTTACGTCGTCGTTACTGAGACCGATTTGAAGGATTTTAAGGACCATACACACTGAGTTTTTTTTATTATTTTAAATCATATTGTTTTATGCTAATTAATGAAATGACAAATAACTAATAACTATTTCTAGATGAAGAAACTTTATATTAGTGAAGAATGAAACCATATAATGTTTGCTCTACAAAAATCGATGGTCCCTTATTATTGTTGTATCCGGCAAAGGACTGCTTCATTCTCACTGACTGTTTATGTAATTTTGAACATCCACAGTTCATAAATTACCAAATTGGGAGAGTCACGCTTAGGCATGAATGGGCCGGCTCGACCGGAGTGATACCACGGCCTCACAGAAAACCGATGTGAAATAGCGCTTGCGCTGTGTCATATCCTCGGAGACGTTCTCCAAAGGTTAGAAACACATTTGTGACGCCTTTTGGTGTTGCGGGTGTTCATGTCTGCTCGTTATCCCACTATTCAATAAAAAAAAGAAATGGGTCCACTCGGGAGCACCAAGTTTTAAATAAAAAAGCAATCATCGAAATCGAATGGTGTGATATTGAGTTATTCGTCGATTTGTCGCGCACATTGATTGTAAAGACTTATTTGGATTCCTCATAGATGATATTGTCAGAACTGGACCAAATTGAATTCGGACCACAAGGGAAGCACCAGTTTTCAAATAAAAAAAGAATCATCAAAATCAATTCACCCACTCGAAAGTTATGAGGTAACAAACATAAAAAAACGAATTAATATACTCCTTAGTTTTGAAGTCGATTAAAAAATAGTCTTTTTGCAGTTTCGAAATTATTAATAGGGACCATCAACATAGTTAAATAGAAGTTTGAGAAACGGTGTTATCTAATTAATTTATGAATAATTTTCTTTCATCAATGTTTATTATTATCTAACAACAATGGAAGTGGCGTCAGTCAATCACAGTGAATACTTTTTGTCAAATTTAATCTTGGACAGTCAATGCTTAATATTGTTTAAATTTATACAAAGAGTTTTCTGTATTATTTGTGATGCAGCAGTGTTCTGCATATAGCTCTCCGCAAACATTCTTCGCTAGGTTTTAATTCTCAATTACCGACGTTAAAATATTGTACTAGTATACAGAAGATTTCATGTAAGGACGGCCTTAGCAAGTAGACACTACCAGAGTCTGAGTGGTTGTCTTTATAAAAAACTGAATAAAATATGTAACCTGAACCCTTTATCAACACTGGAATGTAATAACCAGATACCTTGAAAACGTCACATATTAAGAGATAAAAAAGTTGTTCACGAAAGTAACCTAAAGTTGTCATGGTGTATACTACAACACACTAAAACACACACGACACGCAAACACTCAAACACAATCACACAGTCACACAAACACAACACGCACTCAGTTTTAGACGACAAACCTTTTTGTCATCGTTTCATTTAGTTTTTCATTACATCATCTCTCGTTAAACTTTCATAAACAAAGTAGAATATTATTTTTTAAAGTGTTCTAAAATTAGATAGCTTACTTATTGTAGAACAGCGTTGGTGTCTGCCACATAGTTTACAGAAGGCATAGACTGCCAAGATAGCTAAGTGGTCGAAATGGGCGCCACCCCGCTTTATAGTGCGCTGAGTTTAGTTTGTTCAAACCCAAAATACGTGTTATTCCCCGCCCGCTTCCCGCTGCGTTCATGAACACTCCCATATAGGTCTATACATTTGAACGCGCCGCTACCCGATCTGTACCCGCTCTGCTTCCGTGCTGACTTCGTGTACGCGGCCTTACACAGACAGAAATTTCTAGTTCCTGACAGAGCGGCTTCAACTGTTTTCATTTTCTTCTTTTAGAGATATAGATTTATTTAATAAGCCTTTATAGTTATTTTATTTACTTATTTTAATCTTGATGCACATCTTGCACAAAGGCGGACTTAATGCCATGGGGCATTCTCTGCCGGTCAACCTTATAGTGATGTAAAAATATGATGTGGTAGGTGCGTAAGAGAATATAGTATAATTTAACAAATATATTTGATACAATTGTATTGGATAAAAGTAGTACACAAACCACTACTGAATTTTGTACATAGAAGTGAAATATACACAATAAGTATAATATAATACATAATTACTGAGTTGTAGTCGGATTTATCTTACTTTAAAATTAATCACCATAGCTGAAGCTTAACAAGAAAAAAATTAAACAGCCTACGTAACCCAAGCCTTTGAAAAAAAATTAAAAACACATTTGTGAAAATCTATTCAGTAATTTAGGCGCTACGGTTGACCCTACCTACTGACAAGCTGCCAAAACTCGGCTAAGCTACGAGATTACCATTATTTTAAGCTTCGCCGCAGCCGGTTAGAAATGTTTGTATTTAACCGAGTGAGTGACGATACCGGAGGCCCATTTTTTTTTTTTTTTTTTTACGTGTGGAAACCCCCTCGGGCCGTCACCCCGCCGGGGTTTGCGGCGGGGCGGTGTGTCGGAATCGAACCGACTAAAACCACACGGTGTGCCAACTCTGCGCCTGAGAAGGGAGGGGTCCGCGAATTGCAGATATTACACTACCGGACCCCTCCCAGCGCCTGCCCGCACTGAAGCGGGCACCTTCTTCAAAAATAAAATCTCAATTTAGGCGACGCACGGCACACGCGTACGTCGCCCCCTCGCGGTTGGCCTGTATTGCGGATGGAGGGGAAAACCCATCCCGTCCATCCGCGGCAACACTCAGGGCGGCATGAGGCGCTGATAGGCGCGCCTCCGCCGCCCCGTGCGCCGGCGGCGGATCGGGTCCGAGTGGATATCGTCCTCTCGGGCCTTCTCCGCCGCCTCCTTCTGCGAAATTACGTCTTCGCAGAAGGTCGCGACCGCGGTAAAACTGCTGTCGCTACCGGCCATGGACAGTACGACGGCCGGTAGCGACAGATCTCCTCCGATGACTGCAGTGAGGGCCCGGCGCTGCTCCGCCCAAGCGGGGCAGAACTCCAGCGTATGCTGGGCCGAGTCCTCACTGCAGTCGCAGTGGTGGCAGGCGGGACTCAATTCCCTCCTAGCGACCGAGTGCAGGTACTTCCCGAAGCAACCGTGCCCGGAAAGCACCTGCGTCAGTCGGAAGGAAAGAGTCCCGTGCTGCCACCCTGCCCACTCGAGGATGACCGGCTGGAGCGCCTCCACGGTGGCAGAGCCAGCGCGTGGAGCCTCCAGCCGGGAAGACCAACGAGCCATCGTGGCTCGGCGAGCGGCTTCACGCCAATCGCGTACCTCTTCGGGCGGAGGACGATACCCGTTCTCCGCCCGATATTCAGCCGCTCGCCGATAAACTTCGGCGAGCACTTCCGCCTCCAAATCCCACGGGGGTGTTCCGGCCAAGGCGCACGCCGCCTCCGTCGACACGGTGCGGTATCCGCGTATGGCTCTGACCGCCAATACCCTCTGAGGCCGCCAGAGGCGTGCCTTATTCTGGGCGGTCAGAGCCGGGACCCACACCGGTGACCCATAAAGGGCCATCGACCGGAGCACCCCCGTGTAGAGGTTCCTAGTAGCGACGCTGGCTCCACCCAAGTTGGGCAAAAGACGCCCAAGGGCGGAGGCAGCGCCGACCAGCTTAGGGCCAAGCTGTCGGAAGTGCTCGTCGAAGAGCCACCTACCGTCGAGGATCAGGCCCAGATACTTCATCTGGGCCCGAACCGGTACGAGGACCGAGTTGACTTCGATAGAGGCGCCGGGGGGTGGACCACGACGGGGCCCATGGAAGAGCAGGGCCTCCGTCTTGTCAAGGGCCACCCGTAAGCCCAGCGCCTCGATGCGCCCAACCACCAGAGAAACACCCCTGGTGGCCAGGCGCGCCGCCTCTTGGAAATTCGCCCCCCGGGCTGTGACAAGAGTGTCATCGGCGTAACAAATTACGCCCAGCCCAGGAGGCAGACGACTTCGAAGGACCCAGTCGTACCCCACGTTCCACAGGAGTAGTCCGAGGACAGACCCCTGCGGAACGCCGCACGACATGGGTCGCCGTCTCAAGACGCCCTCTCGGTCCTCGTACACGACGGTACGCTCCTCTAAATAGTCTGCCACCAGCCGCCTCAGGTACTCTGGCACCCCGTGGTAGTGGAGTGCTTCCCTGATGCCGATACCGGAGGCCCATACCTCAACCCCTCCCCCATCTCACAAAGGTCGGCAATGCACTTCTGACGCCTCTGATATGGCGGGTGTCCATGGGCGGCGGTTATCACTTACCACCGGGTGATATGTCTGCTCGTTTGCCACCTATTCAATAAATAAAAAATGAGTAGGCGTCAAGTCACAGGATAAACTAAGTAGAAGTGAAAGTAAGCTTTAAAGTTTCAAATTGCTTTTACAAAATGAACATGTTCAAAATTGATACTTTAGTTTAAAACCGAAAATGGAATTGAAAGTTAGGCTACTTTGAAACCGGTTACAACCATTGAATACAACACGTAAATTGTTAGATGATAACTAAACTCATGACCTTGTAAATAAGGATTTTATGAGCGAATATCTATAATTGACCCTCATTTCGGTACAATTAATTCTGATGTATAGAGGGAATCCCAAAAAACCACTTGTTTATTAAAACAGATAAACATGTTATTAAATAAATACCCACACTTTAACAACTGTAGTTTGATTAATAAAGCGAGGCAAGCTCATGGTTATAGTAATTGTAGTTCGACAACAGAGCGAATATTAAAGCCTTTTCTTTCAATAAATTCTTAATAGCAGCTCGGTGTTTCTTGCCCGCGCTTCGTAGAGCACGCTAAGGCGTCAGTCCCGGTTACCATGAACATCTATGGCAACCGTTAATGCGAAGTCAGCGCCCTCAAATATATTGATACGAGTAACTAATCCAATCTTCGAATTCAGTTCTTCCTTAGGGTTGCGGAGGTCCCTTGCCCATCGCTCCGAAGAACCCTGTAAAACCTGTTGAACTAGTCCGACCCCCAATAATCTTAAGAATAATAGAGACTAGGAAGATGAGTTAAGCCGGACGCCATTGATTCACACTTTTATTATAACGTCTCAGTTTCGCAACAGATAAGAATACCAAACAAAAACGAATTAACACTATCACTAACAACTCTCTAACATTTACGATGATCCAATCGAAAACAAACTCCATGATACACTCTGATGGCACTATTCAACCGTTATTCTTAAAATAACAACGTAGTTCGAGTGCGTTTACACCCCCCCAGGTTATCAGGATAGCCGATGATGGGAGTGAGTAAGATGATGGAGGAGGCAAACTTTGCAGAATAATAGCACTGCAAAGCAAATAATAACTTTATACAAATCTTATACCAATCCGTACGGCCAGTGTGATAAGCAGATCCTAGCATCCAGCAGTGCTTTAGTAAAGACTGTTAATTGTGATGTGAAAATAAAAGTTAATCGCTATTCAGAAGAAAAACTCAGTGAGTATACCTCTTTGAAATTAATGTTAAGTGACATGTATTTGATAAAATGCCTATAACCGATCAATCTTGTATATAATTGACATACCATTTTGTTCCATGTTACTCTTGAAAGTTGAAGGTCAAACTGTATGATAAATCATCATTATAAACATGCTTCATAAAATAGGCTCGCCCATGGAGCTGTAGAGATGGCATTCCTACTCTTATAAATAGATCAGTAACCCATTACTCCTGAGGCATAGCATCTACATGTAGATATTCAGTTTGTGTTTGAACACCAAAGGAATATGCCTGTTTATTCAAAGAAATTAAAAAAATATACGTTGGTAGGTTTGAAAGACCGTGGTACTTCATGGTCCTTCGAATCGCCGCTGTTAAAGTTAGTTTCTTTGTCAGTTAATTATTAATTACTGTTTATTTACTGCGTCGGTGGTGCGGTGATATCGTATGCGACTGCTGTGCTTGAGGTCTCAGGTTCGATTCCCGGGTCGGATCAAATGTTTGTATTATCTGCAAATATTTGTTTCGGAATTTGGATGTTTTATATGTATAATATGTACGTATTTACAAAAAAATGTGTATTTACATCAGTTGTCTAGTACCTATAGCACAAGCTCTGCTTAGTTTCGGACTAGATGGCGTTGTGTGTTAAATGTTCGAAATATTTATTTATTACTAGCTGACCCACGCAACCTCGTTTGCGTCTTCTATTGCCCGTAGCGTGAAAATTTTCCCCCGTTTTTAAAACATTATTCATTGGTGCTCCGCTCCTATTAGTATTAGCGTGATAACATATAGCCTATAGCCTTTCTCGATAAATGGACTATCCAACGTTTATCTACTCCAACGCACATAAGCACACTGTTTTAATAGATATGATTGAATTTGAACTTTGTATAGCAGTAATAAAGTGCAAATTAACTCATTGACGTTAGGAACACACCTACATTGCTTAGACAACAGTGAGTGCTTGTAATATATGAAATTTATACAATAGCAATAAAGCTCAAATTGACTTTACGTTTTAGTTAGAAAACGTTTGTATGGGCTGTTTTAGGGCTTTTCCGGCCATTTCTCGCCGTAAAAACCATCCTTGAACTTCAACGAACATTTAAAAAAAGAATTGGCCAAATTGGTCCAGGCGTTGTGGAGTTATGCGCTTACCAACACATTGAGCGATTTATTTTTATATTATAGATAGATAGATTTAGGATCGACACAATGTCTTATATTGATTCCTATTATGGCCAGCCATCACAAGATTCAGTTATCTTTAAGAACAGTCAGCGTCATATTGGTTTTTACTCTCACAGTGCTCAAAATTATGCGGAGAACATCAATTCAACTTTACGTTGGCAGACATGGCGCTCAGATTGTTCTACGGATCAAAATATTTTTACTATCAGTTATCAATTTTGTGTAAGCCGACAGAGTGTTCATATTAACGTTATCAAATAGATTGTTAAATGGTATCTATGCATATATACTTATCAGAAGTTATTGTCATTAAGGCTGCCTACAATGTTCATTTTTATTAATGGACTAATCGATAAACAAGCTCACCGTTCGCCTGATGATAAGCGATTACCGCCGCCCATGGTCACCCGCAACAACAAAGGCATAACAAATGCATTGCCGGCCTTTTTAAAAGGACTACGCTCTTTTTCTGAAATAACGAAGGACGTACTGGTCCGGGAATACCGCAGGCGACAGTTCATTTCAAAAATGTTTGAGTCAAGTTCTTCCAAACTGGCTACTTATAGACTGGTGGCACACATAGTATATCCGTTAAAAACTAGATAAGCAGTGTATAACGGCTACCCAAACCAATCATGTAAATCGTTTGCCTTACCATTGGTAATAATTAAATTGTAGCATCACCAAATTATAAAATATAAATCATACAATGTAACTGTTTTAGGACATCTTGATGATGTCAAGTAACAATATATAATTAATATGAACACACTATTTTTTGTTTGTATGTTCCTACCAAAGTAACTCTACTCTGCTTCATGGAATACATAAGCAGAAGCCAAGAGTGGTGGTCACCATACTCATTGCGAATGCAGACAATGCAACAATGCTGCAAAGTAACCAGCACCATGGCGGAATATTGATGCTTCTGCATCATTGGATCATCTGCACAATTCAATGTTCCTTGCATTTAGATTTCAAAAAGTGGACTTAATGCCATATTGCATAATTCAGTCAACCTTTGACAGCGGCAGTCAATAATAAAAGTACAATTAATTAATTAAATTTGATAACGATATGATATTCTATCCAAATATTAATAAAAGAAGAATAAAATTCTATCCTTTTCGCACTGCTTACAAAAAAAGAGATGAAACAAGATAATGAATTAGTAAAGCATCACACGTTCGAATCAATGTTAGATTACGTCATGTATACTTCGCTAACATTTGAATATCAAACAACTAGTTATGTGATGTTCAGTACACAACTCTAAACTGCCTCGGCGGCGTAGTGGTAGCGTATGCGACTGCTGTGCTTGAGGTCTCGGATTCGATTCCCGGGTCGGACCAAGTGTTTGTATGATCTGGAAATAGTTTGGGTATTTTCTATGCATAATAAGTATGTTTAGTTTACTATCAGTTGTCTAGTACCCATAACACAAGCTCTGCTTAGCTTGGGACTAGATGGCGTTGTGTGTTAGATGTCCGGAATATTTATTAATATTATTATTTACTTTATTTCATTTATACATATTAATTACATTTTTAAATACATAAAAAGATAAACAATAACATATATTTAAAAATATAAAAAATAGTAAATCACTGACTTCGGGTACAGAGACCAAGAAACCAGTGGTTAGGGCTCCAAAGACAGGAACCTCCTCACTATACGTGCCGTGTCTAGAAAGACTGCCTTCTGTATCAGACCCTTGATCCAGCCTTCTAACGTGAGCCTTTTAAGGTGTTGGGCGAGGCTCTTGGCTATCAATCCGTGAGCAGATACGACTATCGGAACAATTATTACCGAATCCACATTCCACATATCGACAATCTCGTGAGATAATCCATCCATCCATGATATATTATTACGCCAGAGAAATCTAGCCGATTTGAAACATTTTGGCAGTCGACAATTTGAGCCGCTCTCCGTTGGATCCGCCTAGAGGTAGTGGGGTGCCCCTGCCCAAAGATAAAAACCGTATTCCATATGAGGCCGGACCTTATAAGGCTAAGTTGGCCAGAGTGACATACCATCTCGATCTATAGAGCACGCCAAGCTTCTTCGGGGCCAATTTGTTCTTGGCTTCAAATGGCCATGAAAATAGACTTCACTATTTATCCGGAAAGTGCGTCATAGTACATAAAATTTAAGTAACACTCAATTTGTCACTTTATTTTGTACTAGCTGACCCACGCAACCTCGTTTGCGTCTTATATAGCCCGTAGCATGAAAATTTTCGCAAAATAACTAACTTTTCTGGTTGATTTTTACACCTTGTGTCCGAAAAACCCAAATATCTTATGGAACCCTATTTTTTTCCAAAATAAAATATAGCCTATGTTGCTCGTGGATAATGTAGCTTTCGAATGGTGAAAGAATTTTTAAAATCCGTTCAGTAGTTTTTGGGCCTATTCATTACAAACAAACATACAAACAAAGTTTTCCTCTTTATAATATTAGTGTAGATAGGAACCAACATATTTACATAACAAACATTCAAAAAGTATAGACATAATGCAACCGTTTGTCACAGAGTACTTAGTTTTGGTAAAAGACTAAAAGTGCAAATTTGGTTCTCCCGGGGTTAATAGATACCTGGCCATTTTTATTTTTCTAAACAATTAAAAACTACATATAATAATAATAATAAATCTCTTTATTATATACCAGTAGTTGTATAATTACATGGTAAAATTAAAACTATTATAAAGTATGTACAAGTGGTGGCCTTATCGCTCCATGGCAATATCTTACGGGCAACCATGGCCATATAAATATTATATTCAAAGGCCCTAAAAGTATTCTATAAGTTTTGCCCCCGAACTTAACCACTAAGTTTGAGTACTCCGATGATTTGATCTTCTTGGCACACGAAATGGCTTTACAAAATTCAGGAATTTAGAGAATGATAGGCAGAATTGACTATGAGACTGTCACAGACATCATTTTTGATGGTACAGTATTGCCTATTGGTCAGTCGGTCAAGGACCTCGGATTACACCTAGACACAACCCTGAATTGGCAAGCTCAGGTAACCAGTGTCAGCTGAAAAGTCACGAATACACTCCGTGGCCTCTATCGGTTAAAAAAATTTCTCCTGGTACAGACGTTAATTTTCCCAGTCATTGACTATGGTGATGTGTGTTACCTCGACCTGAATGCAGATCTCCTCAATAAATTAGACCGGATTCTCAACAATTGCATTCGATTCATATTCAACTTACGGAAATACGATCATGTATCCGCTTACCGGAGGGAACTGTCATGGTTACCTATAAGGCAGCGCCGCAGTTTACGGGCGTTGACCACGTTGCACTCTCTTCTCCATTCCAACTCATCCACTTACCTAATATCCCACTTACAATATCTCTGCTCTAACCATGACAGAAATCTTCGTTCCTCCGATAATCTCCTCCTTCTTTGTCCTTCACATTGTGCCCGCATTGTTCACTCTTCCTTCACCGTCCAAGCTGTAAATCTCTGGAACGCCCTCCCCTTAGATATTAGGTCGTGTAACAGCCGGTTAACCTTCAAGATCAGAGTACGCAAGCACTACGGAGACTTGTTGACGGAGTCATCGGAATGATCATCTATCTATTTACAATGTTTATATAGGCATATGTAAATATGTGTGTATGTATTATTATCCATATCTCACTATGTATATATGTATGTGTATATATGCGTATGTATATGTAAGTGTATATATATATATATATATATATATATATATATATATATATATATATATCTCTCTCTCTCTGATTATTGTATTTATGATGTTTATTTTGCGTAATAGTACCTTTATGTATCATTCTCACTTGCTTCAATAATACACCTGCTACACTGCTCTGCACCACCCGAAGGTTGACTGGAAGATAATGCCTACGGCATTAAGTCCGCCTTACGCAATGTAATTGCAGGAAGCTTAAATAAATAAATAAATAATTTTGTTGTGAAAGCGTAGACTAAGGCATCCACCAATTGAGGTTGCAGCAAGCGCGGCATTTTGCTTGCAGCGCTGCTAGTGAGTTGGTAGAAGGATCGCACCGAAAGATTTTTGCAACTTGTATATTGTACCCAAATGTCTACCTATGTATGACAAAAAGTACTTTTTCCTTTTTTTTACCGACAAAAGTAGGGATGTAACCAAACCCTGGGGGAGGAGCTGCAATTCCCTGCCCTACTTCCCTCCTGGGTACGCCCATAAATATATTTCAGTGCATATTTCATTGAAAATTTTAATATAAATGAAAAGCTGCAATAATTATATTTTCCGAGATGTTTTTCTAGTATTCGCTTTAATGAAAGAGACATACCGATGTCTCTTTCATAGAAAAACATCATCGGTATTTATTTACGATACAGTCATCTACCCTGTTATATACGATACGAATACGATACGAATGACATAGCATACGTGCAAATGTAGATTAATGTTATATTTGCCGAGCATTTCTGTTAACTATCAAATACACAAAAAAGTAAAAGAATCTTGTCTGTTTATTGAATGTTTTATTGTGGTGTAGTGATCGAGATTAAATATTAGACTACACGAAATGCCCATGGCATTAGGCCGTCGTGTGCTTATACCTACATCTGCAGGGACTATTAAAATACATCTATACAAATAAACAATATTGAAGTGTCTGTTTGTAATTTTAAAATAATAGTTTTTCTCTAAATGCATACGAAAGTATTTACGGTACTTACATCCAAACAGAAACTTTTAGTCAATTTTTTTTTTTTCTGTCTTTCTGACTGTTTGTTTCGTCTAACCTCTGCATCGGCTTGACTGGTTTGGACGAGACTTTAACTGGCAGATAGCTGATGTTATAAGAAGTAACTTTGTATGTGTTTGTTGTTGACATTGAAAACAATAACCGCGAGTAACGCCGCATGCTCTGCTAGTAATTAATGAAAATACCTTACGGTAACTGGCGATGCACATTACTCTAAACGCTGTTTTAAAATTCATAAACAAGCGCAGTTAACACCAAAGAGCAAAATGATGCTCGCGTCCATGTTAATCATAATTTCTAAGTAAATCATAGACAAAAAAAACATGACTTTTAATGTCAAAATCAAAATTTAATCTTAATATATAGATACCTATTTGAGTATATAAAATAATAAGGCTAACAAGTTGTCTGTATTAGTGTTCATATGTATGTTAAAAGAAATAATCGTGAACACAAATATTTAATGTGATTTGTTTGAACACTGATAAAACCAAGAAATTCGGTCAAGTGCGTGTTTGGTCACGAGCTATGTAGGGTTCCATTATTTATAGTTCTTAATACTTATGTATATTATAACTTTATACCAATGCTTTTAAAATCCTAGTAATATTATAAACGCGAAAGTATGTGAGATTGTTATTGAGTATGTTTGTTGCTTTTTCACGCAAAAACTACTGAATGGATTTTGATGAAACTTTACAATAATATAGCTTATACATCAGAATAACACATAGGCTACAATTTATAGAGATACTAGCTTCGCTTCGCGGTGTTGCCCGCGGTTATTATCGCGGGGTTCAACCAGTTCTTAATAAAATACTTTATATATACTCTTATGTATATGTTCTACTAATTTTTTACCGCGATTCTGTTTACGTTTATGTTAGATTTAGCTGTAGTATATGTATAATTTTCACGTAAATTAGTGTAAGGTTTCATTAGTTCGTATATATAATACATGCATTTTCATACGCTGAGCGACTCTTCTCGAATTAATAGAGTCAATGTCAAAAGACATGAAAGCTAATTAATAATATTTTCGAATATATGACACACAAATCATTTATACAATGCATAAGTTACGATTTGTGATTTGTAAATTGTTGTTCTGAGTCTGGATATTCTTTGTGTCCATTTCAAGCAAGTTTGTAAAGTCCCGCGTGACACCTAACCTACACCTAGTGTGGGAGTTGTCTTTTAAAAGAAGATAAGATTTAGACAGATCGTTGACTTTAATGGCGAAAGAAAAGTGACGTATAAAGTTAAATTCTCTAGATTAAAATAAGTGGTTTTAATTCAGTACCTGCAGGTTGAAGAGAAATTGCCAGTTCAATAAAAGCTTTATGTAATTAGTCAACACAATTCTTTACACATCACTAATAAAATTAACATTTTGTTTTGCAAGCAAATCTCGGGGCGAAAACTAAGGCGCTTGAAGCAAACCGGTTGATTCAAATAGCACTCGTCAAGACTTAGTACACTTATCTTTCAAGGAATAATCGACCAAATTCTTATAAACATAGAGTTCAAGTTAGAGTTACTAATAATGTTGATTTTCATTGCTTAAGAACAGCGAACTGTATTCGGCCAGTTGCAATAATGTCATGACAACGAAATGTAGTTTTCTTGTTATCAAAATAAATTAAATGGTAATATTCAATTTATTTAAACAGTGATTAACATTTTCTTTATTTTAAAAAACGTACAGTGTAATGTCATGTCAAAATCAAGGATTTCGCCATTTTGGAAACAAGTGAGTTTTAAATTTAGAATATCATTTTGTACTTTTTTAAATTAATTTCATTTTTATTTGTTTAATGCCCGAATTTATTAGGTTAAAACCCTTTTTGGTGTGGCTATCGTAAATATTATATGCAAGGCGGTAAATATATTAAAAAAGTAACTTGTATGTGACAATTGAATTAAAATTTTGCGTATATTAACTTGACGTTTTGCTTTGCGTATTAAATAGTTTATAAACAACGCTCTACAATATTCAAATGTGTATTTACGGTTAAAGAATTTTTATTTCTCAAAAGAATTTTCAAAATTCACTTACTGAGAAAACATACAAAAATGTTAACAAATAAATTAAATGAGCGTTTTAAATATAACAGAAGTGAGCAGTAAAATATATTTTCCACTGGGTTATGAACTTGTAAATGATTATGTACCATATGAGTACATACATTAAGGAAAGAAGCAAGGTCTTATTGTGTAGTGGCGAACGTGGGTTCGATTTTCGATGTGGAAAATGTTACGACACTATTAGATATTGAATAAGATGACGTTCTTCCTCAATTATGTTTTCTTTTTTTTATTATATTGAGGGCAAACGAGCAGACGTGTCGCCTGATGGTAAGCGATTATGGACACCAACAACACTAGAAGCGTTACAAGTGCGCTGCCGGCCCTTTAGGAAGGAGTATAAGTATGTTTTGATGGATGTTTCAAAAGAATAATAAACTTATATATTGAGTGACATTAATTTGATTTAACAAAAAGAGGAGGTTCTCGATTCGTTTAAAATAACATTTTTATTTTTCATATTTGCACTGCTACATTTGTGCATTTGAAATGTAGAAAGAAAACAATACCACCCGTTTGGCTGGAAAACTATAAACTTATGTGTGTGAAAGGTATGTTTATAACTTCAAATTAACAGCTTTTCACTAACTGCGTATGAAATTATATGGCACTCCACTTTTGTCAGTCTATTGGTTCTAACTAATCTTCGGAACGGTTGGACTGATTTTGACGGGACTTTCACTAGCAGAAATAATACTAGGAGTAACTTAGTTTAGTGTTTTACTTCAAGGAATAAGAATACCTCAAATGCTTTGCAAAGATATAAAATAAAAATTTAGGTCAATTTTTTATATAAGATGAGGCACGCCTTACCAGACAATCTGTTAGCTTGTTATATCAACACGAGATAACATATGCCTCCTACATGTGACAAACATCTAAAAATTAACCGAACAGTTACTTGAGAAAAATTTAAACAAGTTTTTCATAAAAAAAATCAAACCGACTTCAAGATCTAGACCAAATTGAAATGGGACCACACGGGAAGCACCAAATAAATAAATTATCATCAAAATCGGATCACCCAGTCGAAAGTTCTGAGGTATAAAACATACCTTTGAAATTTTCAGATTATAAAAAAAATATAGTCGAATTGAGAACCTCCTTCTTTTTTGAAGTCGATTAAAATTTATTTAATTTTACTTTAATGTTACCCTTTACAATTTTTATTAATTAAATTTGGCGGTAGCTTGACTGTCCTCGTTGGCGTCAGTGCCTGGCAAAAAACCTGTATATCTATAATAAATATTCAATTAAGTAGGAAATACACACTTACACATTTTACAGTAATAATTACTTGATAAGTATATCTACGACTTCGAAATAAATCAAGAAAAAAAAAACTTGTGATAAAATTTAAATATCCTATATTAACCGGGTCACTGTTACGAATCTATTGACACCTCACTCGCTAAATCGATTCAGTAGTTTAATCGCTAAGACTGCCTAAAATATTACCCTTCCTTTTGGAAGTCGGATAAAAACATGGTAGTAAGGACGCTCTACCTGATGGTACCTTTGGGACAGTTATTAAAATTCTCCAGTTCGTTTGAGAACCTTTTCTTCTTAGTGTAATTGTAGAGCAACAGTTTACGGTATTCAACCCAAAACCGTAAACGTTTGTGGATTCCCGACTTCTTTTCTTACTTTGAATTACTGTCTTTCCTCTCTATGATAGTCTGACTGACCCTGACTTTAAGTCTGACCATAGGTCCCTCGTCCTATATATATTCTTATTTATTTAAATAGCAACTTGTTCGGGCTTCTCAGAAAGTGTTTGAAATTCTTCTACTTCAATATCCATAAATGATACATATAAACCTTCCTCTTGAATCACTCTATTATATCACTCTTAAATAGAATATCGGTTTAGGCAGTTCAGTTAAGTCAATTCGAAAAAGCGTTGTGGTGAATCAAGCCGGGCAGGGTCAGATGGCCCATGACCCGGTAGGTACGGCTTCGTACTCAAGTCTTTCAAACTCTCAGATTCCCTCTGTTATAATATACATTTAATATATATAAAAACCTTTTTTTTAATCAGTCTATCTATCATTAAAAACTGCGTATAAATCCGTAGAGTAGTTTAAAAGACCAAAGCGAACAGACATCGCTAGCGACCTCATTGTATACTATGTTAAGAATAATGCCTGCCATGTCCTTTACTAAACCATTCAAAGGTTGACTGGTAGAAAATGCCATTCGGCATTAAGTCCGCCTCATGCAAATGTAATGTAGGAAGCATTAATAAATAAAAAATAAATATATCTGTAAGCAGACCCGCTTACAGATATACGTACGTGATTTTTGTATACAAATATTTGTTTTAATTAGATGTGGTTGTTTACAAAAGTATTATACAGACGTTTATAATCACAGATAACAAAATCTATAAATACTTATTTATATATTGTGTGGCTTATGTCTGAGTATAATTGTACAACGTAGTTATAATTATGTAAACATATGACATAGAAAACTAGTTCTCAATAACGTGCAATCTATAAATGGGCCAGATAAAGGATTATAACAACACTATATCGCAAATAATATGATGAAATATAAACCAGATAGATAAAGAGAATTAATTACATCTGTCGAAAACCAGATAACATTTAATGATGGAAAAGTAAATTGGGAATTCGTTCATAGCTACTCATTTGCACAGTTTCACCTGTGTTTAGTCCCACGCGTAAAAGTCCTTTTTGTTGACGGGGTGTAAAATTAATTCTGGTCAATGTCTCCGTAGAGACACATGGCCTCCGTAGAAGCCAGGTTTGTCATCAGTGAACACCACTCTGAAGGCCGGCTTCAAGCGCTCTACTCTAAGAAGGATCCGGATCATATAATTTCGGGTCTCTGGGTGGGTGGATCAGGGTCACTGCTCGAGATCTAGCCTATCCTAAAAAAATATTGAAACTAAAATAGTAATCTATAATTTAGCGTATTCAACCTACACGAGAATTCTACTTTGCTGTATCTGCTGACATTACCACGAACCATGTTTTTCCTTTGTCCCGTTTGATTACGAATACGTTCTCGTGGACGGTTGACGTCAGGCAAACTACCTTGCAGTATAGAGAAAGGATAAGAGGGGTATGTTTAGTGCATGGTATTTGTCAACAAATCCTGATAACTAAATGTCGCTATCGTTTATCTTTTTGTGTCACATAGTGGACATTAGTCATGGTTTAAATGATAAATGTTTTAAAAAATTAATGGTTCTTTCTAAGGAATTTGAATGGTTTGATTAATAGCTTTATGATAAATTTACTTTGTTAAGAAGGTCTCAGAACAAAACTGAACAAATCAAAGCTTTTTGTAAAGGAAATAAAACAATGTTATTTGTAAGTAGCTGACACGACAAACGCTGTTTGTTATAAAAATTAAAAAAAGACTTAGGGGTGGGTCATCCCTTAGTCTTTTTTTCCTAAGCCCTAGGCCCCTGGGGGTTCCTAGGGGTATACGAGGGGATTTCCGCACAAATAAAAAAGGTGACCCACCTTATTATTATCATTTAGGGGTATTATAAATAGATGTTGTCCGATTCTCAGACCCTCACGAAATTTCATAATAATCGGTCCAGCCCTTTTCGGAGGAGTTAAGTAACAAACACCACGACACGAGTAATATATATAAGACTATTAGTCTTTACTCGTGTTACTTTTTAAATTTACTAGATATTGATTGCTATAAGTAATCAGAAGTAGATGTACCTAATCGATGTAATGTAAAAGGATACTGAATTTGTAATGTACACACAGTTACATAGGTATTACATTCTCCACACACCAACATGTAATATTGACTCACGATAGTCGTTTATTTAACACATATTGTTTTGTATGTCTACCTATGTAATTAGTGATGGTAATAAAAAAAAAATTCGCTTTTATCATATCGAAGAGTTTTTATACATATTTTTGAAAAAAATACAACCTTGAGAATCTATATATATATAATAAATATACCTATAAATTCGCAGGCAAAATTCAATTTCATCCTAACTGAATAATAAAAAAATTGATGTTAGTTTTTCTTTGTACCTGTGTTTGTTTAGTTATTCGTCTTAATTACTCAATTACCGTGGAAGAGCCACGCTTCGGCAGATAAATAAGATTGGTAGTAGTAATATATTATATCAAAACAGAAAGAACGTTTAGGTACTTAGGAACTGTCGGTATGGTAAAAGTGAACTAAGACTCTGTAAGATCTACTCATGAATTGTGTTTAATTAATGAATTCTTTGATATTATAGTATTATTATTTTTGACTGATTTTTGCCTGCGCTGTGTTTCACCCAGTGAGTGAGGATATCAATACAACCAACCCCTCCCCACATCCCTCTCCCCATCCTCCAAGGGCCGGCTACGCACTTGTGACCTCTGGTGTTGCAAGTGTCCATGGGCGGCGGTAATCGTTATTACAAAAAAAACTAATATTAAAATTTTGCATATGTACACGTTACTACGGTTAAAAAAAGGCTTTGAGAGATTTTGACTGCACGGTTGGCCTAGTGGTTTAAGCGGTAACTACGCCGCTTGCTATGCGCCAAGTGCCGTGGGTTCAAATCCCACGTGGGACATCACTTTGTGTGATCCACAAAATGTTGTCCTGAGTCTGGGTGTTCTTTGTGTCCGTTACATGTATGTTTGTAAAGTCCCCCGTGACACAGGATGTAAAAGCCTAAAGCTGGAGTTGTCTTTTAAAAAAGAAAAAAAAACTATCCAGGCAAAGAAAATGATTCCTGTTCAGGTGTCTGTAAATTGGTTTACGAAATCGAATCTTATATCTTTTATCGGGCATAAACTAAGGGACAGGAACTGTACGATGAACTTACCATAGACATAAATTGTCGAACTCATTTTTCTTTCAATCGTTTTGCGCTGGATTAACAAGTTTGTAGACACTGGCATTTCTAGTGATAAATGTATATAAAAGCTGAGTAGGTAACACACGGTTACATCTAGATCATTTAGTAAATTACTTGTGTTCTAGCACCTATATAGCTAAGCTATATAAATAGGTAGCACTGTTTTGTAGTTCTCAGAATATTACAATATTATTTCATTAGTACTTGTCTGGGACTAGTGACTAGTTTGAACGCTAATTCATTGTAATTTTATCCTACTGGGTCAGCAATATATAATTAGATAAGACACTTTGAAATGTGAATAGACTTGTTCTTAAAATGACCTCGAGCATACGGCAGGAAGATTGAGAACCAGCAAAAATACAGAATTTTTCAATAACACTTGCAGAAAATATCGTGGAAGCTGTGAGTAGTGCTCACTAGACAACAATATGTGGGTAATAGAAGAATGACTATTTTTAACTGCCTCGGTGGCGTAGTGGAAGCGTATGCGACTGCTGTGCTTGAGGTGCCGGGTTCGATTCCCTGGGTAAAAAAAACTTCTGAGCCTATTAAAATTTACAGCCGTTAATGCTTCAAATTTTTGACACTATAATAATAAAAATAATAATTCTTTATTAAACAAAATCAAGGTTACAAATTTTCTATCTTTATATATACTAATGTTATATAATTTAATTTATACGTGACAAATTGAAGAAAGAGTTAACGACGGTGTCTGTGCTAGTATGAACTGTGTGACAGACACCGACGCCTTCCTCCAACAAATAAAACTATCTAATTTTAGAACATTCACAAAAATTATATAGTACCTACTTTGTTTATGAAAGTTCAATGAGAGATAACTTGATGTGAAATTAAATAAGACGATGACAAAGGTGTGTAGTATAAAACTGTATGCGTGTTGTGATTGTGTTTGTTTGAGTGTGTTGTGTGTGGTGTGTTTAAGTGTATTGTAAAAGTGACCATGGCAATTTTATATTACTATCGTGAACAAATTTTCTGTCTCTTCATATGTTAAATTTTTAAGGTATTTAGATATGACATTCTTACATTCTAGTGTTGACAAAGGGTACTGGTTACACATTTTATTGACTTTGTTATAAAGGCGACCACTAAGGCATTGGTAGTGTCTACTTGCTAAGGCCGTCCTCACAAGAAATCCTGGACATACAATTTCTTTACGCCGTTTATTCATCGATAACTGAGAATTAAAACCTATTGAACAATGCTTGCGGAGAGCCACATGCAGCACATACAGCTGTCTCACAGTTAACACAGAAAATTCTTTATATAAGTTCAAAGTTGAATATCTATAAGGCTTGTTAAGCAACACCTTCAGGACTGCTCTCTGTGCCCTCTCCAAACGCAGCAGCGAGGTCCTAAATGTTCCGCCCCACACAGATATACAATAGGTTATTAAAGATTGAACCAAAGCTAAGTAGGTAGTTCTGAGCAGTGCAGTATCGGCCACCCTTCGCAATTTCTTCATTGGAAAAATTAACTTACGTACACGAGAAACCAGTGTATCAATGTGATTATGCCAACTCAGCGTATTGTCAATTTCAACGCCCAAATATCTGATACAAGATGATACTTGAATGGAAGGACAATTGCAAGCAGCTTGTGTGAAAGGAGGACAGGTATGGGCTTTAATGTTATGGATATTTGGTTGCGTTGTATTGTTGGCTGTAAAAGTGATATAATGCGTTTTAGCAACATTAAGCGTAAGCAAGTGAGAACCCAGCCATTCCAAAACTATTCGCAGAGCATTTTCCGCAGAGTGAAATGCAGAATCCCAAGTATTACCACTATAAGATATAATATATATATATATATAAGATAGCTATAAGAGCAGTGTCGTCAGCATACATTAGTATTTTGCAGTTGGGTATCGAGAGCTGGCAAAGTCGATTTACATATATGAGGAAGAGAGTAGGACCTAGTACGCTGCCCTGTGGTACCCCAAAAATAAGATCTTCATCATCGCTAATATATGATTCGACCTTCACTCTCTGTGTCCTCCTTGAAAGATAATCCTCAAAAATGCCAAGTGCAACACCTCTCACACACACATCACACTCGCAAGGGAATTAAAACCTACAGGGTACTTCCCAGAACATTGAACTCAGAAACTTGAAATTTGGTATAAAGCACCGTCTTATAGCACAGTTAAATTAAATATTACGAAAAGTGTACATTTTTAGTTACATTATATAATTTACCTACAGCTTTGTATGGAACTCTCGGTGCGCGAGTCCGACTCGCACATGGCCGGGATTTTGATTGTAAAAAAATTATATTTCAAATAATTACAGGAAGATCACAATCTGATTCGTCACATAACGTCGCCAAACAAGCCAAAGCTGTTGTATAATTATTGTACAACAGCTTTTTGTACATTTGTGGACCTCGCTTCTGCGCTCATCTGCAAAAAATCAGCATTTTTGCATTAAAATTAAATTTATGCAAGGCCTTTCTTTTTCTATATTTAGAGGTAAAACAGTTGTTATTGCCATTTATGGCAATTGTTAGCTTTAAGTCAGTGCCCTCATATATGCTGAATTTAGTATCAGTTCACCCTCAGGGTAGCGGAGTTCCTTCATCATCATCAACAGCTTTAAACTGTTTACTGTAGGACTGACAAGTTCTTCTGCTTTTTGCAATGATGTTATTTTGCGTAGCTAGCTTTTATTTTTTGTATGGAATAGGTGGCAAACGGGCAGACGGATCGCCTGATGGTAAGCGATTTTTTTTAAGAAAGAAAGAATCGGGCTTATAAAAATGGATATATATTAGGTCTTTACATATGAAATTGCCGTTTTGTATGCAATAAGTGAAAGTACTTATTTTTTCAAACTTTTTTATTTCTGTTATTCGAAGTAATCACCCATGCAATCGACGCATCTTTGCCAACGCATTGGCAGTTTATTGATGCCCTTCTTGTAAAAATCAGCTGGACGGGAGGTAACAAACTCTTCAAAGGAATTGAATTTTTTACCCACTAAAAAGTTGTCTAAATTTTGGAAAAAGTAATAGTGGGGTAGGTGCAAGGTCTGGTGAGTATGGCGGATGAGGGAGAGCTTCCAACCCCAGCTCTTGCAGCTTGGAGACTGTCTGTTGCGCAGTATGGGGTCGCGCGTTGTCGTGAAGGAGCAGTGGGGACGGCCGATTGACCAAAGCTGGTTGCAGATGTGCAAGCTTCTCCATCATTCTCTCCAGTTCTTCACAGTACACATCTGCATTAATGCTCATGCCGTTTTGTAAAAAGCTGTGGTGAATCACACCCGCACTAGACCACCAAACAGTGACCATCACCTTTTTAGGGGTCATTTTTGGTTTAGGGCATTGCTTTGGTGCTGAACCAGGGTCTAACCAACTTGCTGAGCGCTTTCGATTGTCGAACAGAATCCATTTTTCGTCGCACGTAACTATTCGTTTCAAAATTCCTTCAATTCTTTGCCTGTTGAGCAGCGAAAGGCAGGTCTCGACGCGTACGTTGCACTGGCGATCGTTAAGGTCGTAGGGCACCCATCTATCAAGCTTTTTTACCTTGCCAATTGGTCGCAAATGGATCAATATTGTTTTGATGCTTACATTAAAAGCTGCTGCTAGCTCAGCTGTAGATTGAGTTTCGTCAGCTTCCACAATCGCCTTTAATTCATTATTGTTAACCAAAGTCTCCGGACGACCACGAGCTTCATTTTTCAAGTCAAAATTTCCAGAACGGAACCGGGAAAACGAATAAAGGGTTGTGCGTTCGTTTGTACAGTTCTCTTCGTAAACGATTTTGATGTAACTTGCCGTTTGTGTCGCGTTGGTGCCACGACGGAACTCATATTCCATAATTACACGAATTTTTAAAGTATTCATTACGACGAAAAATGTTCAAATGTAATGAAAATACAACGCTAATCAAAAAACAAAAGACTGAGTTTGTAAATAGAATATAATGGTTTTAAAACAAAAGTAATTTGAATTTAGAATACAGAGCCATTACAAACTTTTTTTTATTTGAAATGACCAGTACTGAAGAAACGCAATTTCATAGGTAAAGACCTATTATATAGTGGACCATGAGATGAATGAATGAGGTGAAACTCCATATTTTGAATTCATTATCAATCCGACAATAACCAGTACCAGATACCCGTAGGCCTCTCCACTGCGGCAAGGTGATCCCTCGTTATTATTCTTATTTTTGTGTGATGTATGGATTCTGTGTGTTTTTCTAATTTTCAGCATGCTGCGTTCCGGTTGTCTCTGATACGTTGTTATTTTATACTTAATGTTATTAGTGAATTTCCATGTCTGGCAACCATATGTAAGACATGGTAAAATGCAAGTGTCCATCATGTTATTTTTCACTTCTACATATATACCTCTATATATACACGCTCTACCTCTAATTCGTTGCTATTACTGTTCTATGTTATCTGGTTCCCTAAATATATATATTGTTCCACGTACTGTATTAGTTTGTGTTCTAGTGAGATGGCTCTTTTATAACTGTTTGTTAAATGTACATATGTGTCCGATATGTCTTCGTGTAGTGATTGTATGATGCGTTCTAGGATGCCACTTGTTTCAGGTAGGAATATCAGGTCATCCGCGAACCGTTAATGATTTATAAATTTTCCTCTGATATGCAAGCCATACTTTTTCCACTCTAATTTATTTATAATTATTTCTACAACCGCAATAAATAGCTTCAAAGATAACGGGTCAATGCTGTCTTACTCCTCTGTTGATTTTGAAATGAGGGCCAGTTGATTCCAGTGTGACTCTACTTACGTAGTTCTTGTATATATTTTTATTAATTGTATGTATTCATTTTCTACTCCTTGCTTATTTGATGCTTCACGTATACTTGTGTGTGAAATTGTGTCAAAAGCCTTCTGGTAGTCTATGTAGGCTATGTAGAGCGGTCTTCAGTTTTCTTGGTATTTTTCAATAATAAGTTCCAGGGCATGTACGTGATCTATAGTAGAAAAAGTCAATCTCCACCTCGTGACGTTACCTGGGGGTAAAATCGCAAGGCGCAGCTAGTACAAAATATGATTACTTTAGTAATACACCCACGTATTGTATGACAAAAAGTAATTAAACAATCATTACTGTGCAGTTTTTATACTACAACTATGTTTAGCCTTTGTTTAAGTGTGAAAGTGCTTGATCACGACATAGTTAATTATTTCTATCGATATAAATTAAAATCAATATCATAATACAACACTTATTATGGTCCCTTACAAACAACGTGCATAATTATGATTGGCAAAATTAAGTTTTACCTAGTATCTTTCACAGATGCCTGATTCCAAACCTTTAAAACCGTAATATAATCGTTGGCACCCATTTAGATCTTATTTCTTTTGTCGTTGTATTGAACAACTAAGGCATATATCATAATATTGAACTTGGCTCTCATTTTACATTTTTTGATGGGATATCATTAGTTTTTGTATAGAAATTATTAGCAGGTACTTATTCGTAACAAAATGAATATTTAATTGTTTTTGCTAATCTACTGACATTTATTTGCCTACATTTGCCTTTTTTGTATTATTTTCTATATTTTCTTGTATTTTTGAAATGTTCGAGTGAATTGCCCATCCAGCATTCGGATTTCACTTTACGTGTTTTCTGTTTATACTTAATTTGGCAAAGTTGGGGCGGTATCATGTGAGCAGGCAGTTGTATTCTACAAACGAGTTCTGTTGGGCCTTGATTTGACTTGGATCTAAATTGATAAGATGTATTCCATTTAGGTTTTTGACTCTGGAGAGTCCAATGTGAGCCTGCCATTTACTAAATATAGAAGAGCTTAACGACTTAAGCTCTTCTGTAATAAGATGAGCGCTGTCAAGCCTAAGGCATAGTGATTCGTATGAGTGCGCTGTAGTTCGTAAGTCCTATTATTTAATTGATTATAATAACGAAAAAAACAAATTATTTTCCAGTGCTTCGTGTCAGCGACGGTATGCTTCACGACGATAGGCCACGGCGCTGTGGTGGGGTTTCCGGCTATCCTACTGCCGCAGCTCAAGGAGCCAGGGTCGTACCTCACCCCTACAGAAGAAGCCGGTTCCTGGATAGGTAAGCACGAAACGAGTTAATAATATAATACATTGATACTAAAAAAACATTATCAGGTTTGATTTGCCATTGTCCACCCGCAACACCAGAGGCGTCACAAGTGCGTTGCCGGCCATTTAGGGATGGGGAGGAAAATGGGGTATGGGCCTCCGGTATCCTCACTCACTCGGTGAAACACAGCGCAAGCACTATTTCACACCGGTTTTCTGTTCAACTATATATATATATTTTACACAACATTTCGACTACTTTCGAATAAATTATATTGAAGGGGATTTAGTATAATTAAGTATTTATTTATTTCGTTTTGCATCAGTTCTGTTGTCTGTCTTTTGAACTTGAAGAAGTTAAAAAGATTGAGAACCTAATCTTAATTATTTAAATCAACGAACTTATTCCGAAACTTTCTAATCAAATGAACTGCTTTTGAAATTGTCCAAATTTGTAACAGTTGCACATCATTAAGGATGTTGTAAACATTCTAAAGAAACTTGATGAATAAATTATTTATTCGTCTCACTTTGGAAAGTTACAAGTCGTCAAACGGTTTTTGCTAAAAGGGATAGAAAGCATCAGACTCTGACATCGTATCAAACAAATGTATCAGACATTCGTTAATCATTATTATGACATTTTAGTTTTAACACAATTAACGTAGTTTACGTTTAGTTAAAGTTATACAAAACATCTTAAGCAAGCAGAATAAAATAGTTAAACTCATCATTCTCATTATTTTACTTTTCTTCTTACGTTATTTGGAATTAAAGTAATGTTTGGTTTGTTATTTTAAGATATAACAAAGAAATATGGTGAGGTTAAGAAAACATGCAGAGCAAGGAAAGTTAGGGTCTGAGAGTTCAGACTTTGGTAGTTTTTTAAAAGTCCTCTACTTTTAAAAGAGCAATAGCTACATACCTACTTACTCCATTTTGAGAAGGGGTTAGAATATTAAGAAAAGTTATTAAAAAATCTGTTTGATGTAGAGGTATTTAAGTTTTTAATACGTTTTGATGAGATAATTATGTGATTATTTGTGGATATAAAAACTGGTGATAATATAACGTTGGTGATCTAAGGTTGTAAGACCCGGATACGCGATAGTTGTCTTTTTTGTTACGATTAACAACTTGACTGACCTGTTGTTCTAGTTAGCGTCAATAATTGTGTGATTAGCTTGGTCATTTCCTCTGTGTCTGAGTGTAATTTATCTATAATATGTATTCAGAGTGTTTTATTAGTAATAATTAAGTAATAGTATGTTAGATCTTGATACAAGCTCTCCCCGGCTTAAGACCAGACAGACGAGTGTTAAATGTATCAACATTGAAAGATATTCTAATTTTACAGTAATTATAGGTCAATAAAAAAAACATCGTTCCTTTAGATCTGCGTCTTGATATACTTCTTAAGTTTCTTAGATGTTCTGTCATGAATATGTAGTAAAATTTGAATTGGGGAGAGGTTGTAAGGATTTTTTCTGGATCTACTTAATCAATTTGAAGTTTTTTGACGAAAAGAAAGCAACATTATTTACAAGTGTATGTATATATTAACCCGCGAAATTATTACCGATTATTATCCGAAATACACGTATGCGGCAAAAACTAGTGCATTAATATGTTGTAATTGTCTGTTTTCAGCGTCAGTGACAGCGATTACACTTCTGTTAGGGAGTTTTATGGCTCCTCCGATCATGGGGCGTTTGGGGCGGAAGATAGCTCACTTCGTGGTTATTCTCCACATTCTAGTGGGGTGGCTGGTCATTTTACTAGCTAAGAGCATAGAGGTGTGATTTCTTTTTTTCTAGTTAATCGGTCGAATTTTGTCAATCCGTGTACCTTTGAAGTAAATCATCAACAGCCTTCAATAGTTCATATGGACATAGGCCTTTCCTTAGAAATATCCTTTAGAACTAAATACTCATATTTTGCAACTAGTCGTCATTCTAATTCATTTTCTTGACAATCTGTATTGTTATTATTCAGTATTTTTAAAATAATAAAAAAAAAATATTTTTTTAAATTTAAATAGCACTTCATTTGAACCAAAACGGCTCAAAATCTTTATGAATCAATTTTGTCCAAATATCGTACTCACAGAGACAATATACTTTGCGCAGATACAATGTCGTAACCTATGAGGTTTATCCGAGGTGCGATTATGGCCAGCGTGGGGACGTATGGTCTTAACCCCCTCCTGAGAGAAGACCCGAACCTAGCAGTGGGATGTTATGGGTTGTTGATGATGGTGATCGTACTTACATTTGGTTTGGAACAAGTAAGACATACTAAAAGACCGTGCTACAATTTCTACCAGCTAACAACGCCTAATTTGATTCAATAGCAACTCATGAAAACTTGTATTGCGTGTGACATCATCTGAACTGTAAAAGAAAAATCCTAAAACCGTACAACTGGCCCATTGTTGTTAAATAGTTTTAATAATAATTATTATATGATTATAATCATTTGAAACAAAAAATGAACTTCAACAATAATCTTTAACTAAAAAAAAATTCTTCTAATAATAGTTTTTTTCATATCCAGGTTATGATCGTTGGCCGAATTATACACGGAATGTCATTTGGTCTAATGCTTCCTCTCCGCTCAGTCCTCATCGGGGAGTACACCAGCCCAAGAAATAGAGGAGCGTTCCTCACCACAATATCTGTCACTCAATCCTTTGGAATCTTACTGGTCCACCTCATAGGATCCTGCGTCAGCTGGCAGAAAACAATCCTCATCGTAGTTTCGTTCCCTCTAGGAAGTCTAATCATGACTTTCTTTACTCCAGAAACTCCTAGTTGGTATGCTGATAAAGGCAGATATGAACAGTGTAGAGAAGTTTTCCGATGGCTTAGAGGTGATGAAGAAGAGGCAGAGTTAGAAGCAATGATAAATTCAAGAGCATTCAATTCGGACAAAACTAATATAACTAGTGGTAAAGATGTTGTTACTTTGATGAAGAAAAAGGAGTTTTACAAACCCATAGTGATCATGATACATAGTTACTTGATGGGAGAATTTTCTGGTGGTGCTTTGATGTCATGTTATTCTACGACTGTAATCACACTGATGGCTGGACCAAAAGTAGATGCGCATTTCTGGATGGTGGCTCTGGACGCACAGAGAAATATCTCCAATATTATAGCAATTTATGTAGTTAATAAAGTGAAAAGGAGAACTATGATGCTCTCTACAGGTAGTCTTTGTATCTTGAGTAGTATTGCTATAGCTGGTTACGTTTATGCCAAAAATACCGGAATATTGACTTACACTGCATCGTGGGTACCGATTCTTCTTATCAACGTTCAGTTCTTCACTGTAGCTGTGGGCATGGTATGTCTTCCTTATGTTATAGCAGGCGAAATATTTCCTCTCGAGTACAGGAGTCTAGGAGGCAGCATCAGTATAGTTTCCATAGCCTGTGGGTACTTTTTAGTGACGAAAACTTTTCCAGCCTTGGAGGGAGCTATAGGGCTGCATGGAGCTTATACAATTTATGCGGCAGCCATGTCGTATAACCTGTTTGTGGTCTGGGCTCTACTGCCTGAAACCAAGGGAAGGACGTTACAAGAGATTGAAGATCATTTCAAAGGGAAATCTTTGAGAGCTGAAGATATAGAAGTCAGCCAGTCACTGAAAAATAATAACGAAAATATTGAAAAACCTATTAGCTGATAAGAATTATTACAAAAAAATATGTTTTGTAAATAGATAGCTAGGTACAATTTCTTGTAGATTATTAAGTTTGTGATTGATATAATAAAAATATTCCTCCTTCCCTATTTTTAAACAAACATGTAATTTTAATTAAATTCACCTAAATGTCGTTACTTTCATATTTATCTATGGGATAGGGGGCAACGAGCAGTCGAATCGCCTGATGGTAAACGTTTACCGCCAGACACCCGCAACACCAGAAGAATCACATGTACGTTGCCGGTCTTTTAAGAAGAAGTAAGCTCTTTTTTTTATGGTTGTATTGGTCCGGGTGCTGCAGGCGACAGTTCACTCTACAGTTTTGTTTACACACATACCAATATTACTTAAACTAATAATGTTTTTCTTCATACTTACTGTATAACTGGTACCTACGTTCTACGCTCCTTGCTTTACTAAGAATGTAATATTCAAAGTTACAATTTCTTACAAATGCTGTACACAATTCCTCAAAAAATTTGACTTAATTATACTTATTTCTTTTGTTTATAATTTAAGATTTATGTTCAAATTATATCAATGAGAATGAAAAGAGCGGGTCAAATAGATATAGAATCGATTTTTTTGATATTTTAAATTCAAGTGATACAATTTAAATAATCATATTTATTTATGTATGTGTATGATTATATATGTAAGTATATATTACCAAATTTTTCCAACACACATAGGTTGAATGGTAGAGAATGCCAAGGGCCGTGGATATAAATGTGTGCATGGAGTTTTAAATAAATAAATGTAAGATTCTGTTTAACGTAATACATTTTAAGGTAGTTAAGAAAGGTCTATAGTTGTACTTATTATATATTAAACTAATTAAAGACAGATTGAAGTATTCTTCTATTTGAATAATTTTATTATAGTCTTGGCGCGGGTGGGTAATGGCTGAGGACCCCTAAATGTTAATCTTTAAAATATGTCGTAAATGCGTATCCGTGGGAGAGCCGCGCTTCGGCATGAATGGGCCGGCTCGACCGGAGTGATACCACGGCCTCACAGAAAACCGGTGTGAAATAGCGCTTGCGCTGTGTTTCACCGAGTGAGTGAGGATACCGGAAGCCTATCCCCAACCCCTCCCCCCATTCCCTCTCCCCATCCCCCAAAGGTCGGCAACGCACTTGAGACGCTTTTGGTGTTGCGGGTGTCCATGGGCGGCGGTAATCGCTTACCATCAGGTGATGCGTCTGCTCGTTTGCCCACTATTCTATAAAAAAAAAAGTTTTTCCCAAAAATATTTCAATTGGGTATACCAAGTTCATTACGGAAATTTATGGAAACAAACAAAATCCTTCCCTTTTTGCTGTCGGTTGACAATATAATATAAAATGAATCAACTCAGTCTACTAAACAGAATGGACTGCACGTTTGGCCTAGTGGTTAAGCGGTCGCCACGCCGTTCCCTACTTCGCCAAGTGTTGTGGGTTCAAATCCCACATAGAATAACACTTTGTGTGATCCACAAATTGTTGTTCTAAGTCTGGGTGTACTTTGTGTCCGTTTCATGTATGTTTGTAAAGTCCCCCGCGACACAGGAATTATTTCTAGTGCGGGAGTTGTCTTTAAAAAAAAAAAAAAAGAATATCACAAACCGATATTATAGACATCTATAGTTTTAAAATAATTCATAATTATTTGGACACATCATTATCGTAACCATAGTAAATATTTTCGGCCAAAATAAATCGAAATATTCACGTAGGAAATGCAGTTAATTGCGTACACTCGTGGAAACAATTTACTTAGTAATCAAATTCAATACGCAATGTATGATTGCTTTTATAGGTTATAATATTATGGTATTTTATTTGTACTACATAATACGTTGTGGTTTTTATCAACATTACTTAATACAAACGTTTTTAGAGCTACCATTGATACGATACATTTCCTGTAGATAAATTGCCGTCCCGGGTTCCGCACTTCATTTTTCGCAGCTACGGTGCGGACTATTTAGGTATTTCAAGTAAGTATTTGCACTTGCGGTGCGCCTGCCCTACCTACATAGCTTTTCTACCATATTCTCTGTACTGTGCTTAAAGGCGACAATATTTTTAAATCCTACTGCTATTCAAATACGTCATGTTATCACTATAGGAATGTTACTAGAAAATAAATATTCAAAATGTTTTTAAAATATTCACTAATAGTGTGAATAATATTCTAAAATAAGACAACAAATATCTCTTATCTACGTAAGATGACAGTGACGTGCGACCAACGTTTACTGACACACAATTCTGCCGCACACATAAACAACAAGTTTATTTTATACAAAGTTTGATAAAAATGTTATTTTCAATAGTTCTAGTGACCGTGTTAAATATTTGTGATTTCATTTACACTATATAGTAATTACTATTTTGTTGTGTGTATGACATCAACATAATCTTTCGCAGAAGACAGCGTGAATGTATTATATTAATTGTAACATTAAAAGTGCAAAACTCAGCTCCTGAAAAGAGTTCTTAAAAATGACAGATAGAAAAAGCAGTTGTTCCCCGTTTTGGAAACAGGTATGTAAACTTTGTTAATATTGAAAAGAATCTTAAAAATACTTGTACGTTTCATTACAACACTGTTTATTATAGAAACTGTAGTGATAAATGTACTCAAATTAGGCGAATAAATTATCAATTCGTCACATGAAGGTCACCAATATTTACATATCTACTTTATTATTTCTACATTTATGGCAACTACCTCAACGGTAAATAACTGAATTCTTTAGTTAGTTATTTCCCTATTTGTATACTTATTCTTTTTGTGATTACGTGTGTGAATCGTATTGCTCTAACATAAGGCATATTTTAGAGTGGCAACTATTAAAAGAGTAAGTGCACCTGCGGTCGTTAACCCATTGATGACAATATCTTACTAGAAACATCGCGTACTTAACAATAAAAAACGAAAAGTAGTCGTAGTCTCCTGTGACCAAACTACTAAACTGACTTGATTGAAATTTTGTAGGTGGACTTGTAACATGTGTAGGTATGTATAGTTCAAATAACAGTCGTATGGTCATATTCATCCTGTATATATTATCTTTCGATTAGGGTTCAAGGACTAATTTATCCTGGAACTTCCTCGTTAACCACGAGTAGAGTCAGCCTCATTTCAGCATAAACAGGTCGGCTCGACCGGGGCGGTACTACCCTCGCACCTCCGTGCTGTCATGTTTCGTTGATGAGTGCGAGACCGGAGGCCCCATAATGCAGAAGCGTTACCAGGCGTCCATGTGGGTCACCAGTCACCATGCTGCATTGTTGCATTGTCTGCATTCGAAATGAGTATGGTGTCCATCACTCTTGGACTCTACTTTTGCTATCCAGGCAGAGTAGAGTCATTTTGACATGGCCGTACATAAAAAAGTTGACATTCTACAAAATTAAACGATAATAGGAACCTAAAAAAAGGAGGGGAATGATGTCTCTCAACGCTATGTCACGTGGTAGAAACAGAATCGACGTGAAACACTTGCATCTTGACCTGGGGAGCTCGTCTATCCCTCACATAGGTGGCCCTACTTTTGTTTTCTGCTATCAAACCATTTATGGAGTTCCGATTAAATTATTCCAAAATATATTTAGACTTGTCCCACTAAAAAGCATTTTTTATTTAATTACCGTAGCAACTAAATCATAAAAGAAACTTTAATCAAAACTTCAATTTGCAAGGATTATATTAGTAAAAAGATATCTTTTTCAATTCCCATTTATGTCAAAAACCATATAAATCATGGTTTATTTAAATTGACTACCATGTTATTAATAGCGGCTACAGAAATATCTGTTCGAGATAAGCGAGTGACCTTAGGCGTCGATACGAGTTTATTAACAGACTTTACTCTATTGTCATTTGATTTTACTAACTCCAGTTAAAGCAAAACCGCATAATATATAAGGTAATTTTGAAATTCGAAATTCATCACAATTTGATGATGCTAGTTATTTCTTGCCATCTCAGGTTTATTTCCTCATCCAAAACTTGCAGTATCTCTTACCGTTACTCCGTCACGTAATCGCTTTAATTCCTTTAGAAGTTTGGAAGAACCCAGTCAATTGGTTTCACACTGTAAACCTTCCAATAAATGCTTACTTCAAACAAATTGAAAGCAGACCCTTTTGTCAAGGTGCTAGTGTTTTGCGTCGCTTGCCTTTTTTTTTTTTTTTTTTTTTTTATGTAATAGATGGCAAACGAGCAGGCGTATCACCTGATGGTAAGCAATTACCGCCGCCCATGGACACCCGCAGCACCAGAGGTGTCACAAGTGCGTTGCCGACCTTTGGGGGATGGGGAGGGGGAATGAGGGAGGGGTTGGGGTATGGGCCTCCGGTATCCTCACTCACTCGGTGAAACACAGCGCAAGCGCTATTTCACACCGGTTTTCTGTGCCTTTCTAGAATCTTGTATCGTTGGCTAATATTTTACTTGGACCACGTCACTTGGCATTGAGATAATGTCATTCCCACAAATTTGTTAGTTTTCTATTAACGTTTACGTTTATAGAATATTAATTTGGCTGGGGGGAAAGGCAGAAATTTATGATGATAATTTTCGACACAGCAGAATTGCTGTCAATTCTGTTCTTTTACAACCAATGAAAGTAAGAGAGAGAGTCTGAAACAAAATACAAATTATTATCACGACATCCACATGTATTCCAGCATCGTCTAGATAATGTAAAGTGATACCTAAACAAGATAAGTATATATATATATATATTAAAAAAAGAGGAGGTGGTGCCACTGTGCTTCGATAAACATCAGCTCCGCATTTTAACACTAAAAATAAATGTTAAAACAGTGATTTAAGATACAAAGAGTGATAGAAGTGATTTAAAACCAAGTGATATAAGAGATATAATGAAGTCAGTGCTATATTGTTACAAACAATTATGAAAAATTCGAAAACACAAATCTGACAGCACTGATACAATTACGAGTGCTACTTGCTAAACATTTTCCGTGTTTATAGGACGATAAATCTAAAGCACCTTTTGTACATTTAGACGAGAATGAAAACAACAAGTATACATATACCTATATGTCTATACAGTCGACTCTCGTTAATTCGAAATTTGAGGGACTCTTAAAATATTACGAATTATCAAGTGTTCGAAATATCAAATGGTTCGAAATTTGTGAGAGAAAATAAATAAAACTTCGAATTATTAAGTGTTGATCAACTATCATTTAAAAAATACTGCTCTAAAACAATGTCAAAAGTTTAGAGGTACATATGTATTCATAATGTGAATTAATTAATCTTTCGAAAGTACTCTGTTATAGTCAAACTAATCATAACAAAAACAAAGGCTCGTGTACCTACGTTGATACAAGTTTGAACTTACAATCTTTCCGCCTCTTTCTCTCTGCAACTTTGAATTGTCGAGTGTTAGACGCCTATGAGTTCGAATTAACGCGTCGTTTTCTTATATAGCAATGATTGTTTCGTTCGAATTACCAAGTGCATAAAAATGTATTGATTTAGTTCGAAATATAAAGAGATTTTGTAGGGAACTCGTGATAACTTTGAATTATAGAGAGGTTCGAATTATCGCAGGTTTGAATTAACGAGAGTCAACTGTATATATATAAATATTCTTTTTATCTTAGTGCTATCAATGAGTATTGTCCCACTGTCCCATGAATACTTAATGCTTTTATTAAAATAGATATTTATTTTACTAAGGGTTCCGAATTGTCTTTGATACCTTGTATTATAATGTTGTCAACTAATTTATGTAAACATCAAATTATTTTAAATCAAAGAAAGGCTTCTTCAAGTGCCATTAACCAATTAACATGTACACTCGACTCTCGTTAATTCGAAACTTGAGGGACTCTTAAAATATTACGAATTATCGAGTGTTTGAAATATCAAATGGTTCGAAATTTGTGAGAGAAAGTAAATAAAACTTCGAATTATTAAGTGTTAATCAATTATTATTTTTTAACTGCTATTCTATAACAATGTCAAAAGTTTAGAGGTACATTCGTGTACATACATATGTATTCATAATGTGAATTAATTAATCTTTCGAAAGAACTCTGTTATAGTCAAACTAATCAAAACAAAAACAAAGGCTCGTGTACGTTGATACAAGTTTGAACTTACAATCTTTCCGCCTCTTTCTCTCTGCAACTTTGAATTGTCGAGTGTTGGACGCCTATGAGTTCGAATTAACGCGTCGTTTTGTTTTATAGCAATGATTTTTCGTTCGAATTTCTAAGTGTATAAAAATGTATTGATTTAGTTCGAAATATAAAGAGATTTTGTAGGGACCTCGTGATAACTTTGAATTATGGAGAGGTTCGATTTATCGCAGGTTTGAATTAACGAGAGTCGACTGTATATGTACCTACCCCTGTAAAAATAAATCAATGTAACTTGAACAAAAAGAATACATAGCGTTATCGATTAAAATAACGATGTACATTATTGTCATATTTGAGAGTGTCAAAATTTACAAATTCATTGACAAACCAGTTAATTTATCAACAATATAAAAATATAGTTGAAACTATCAAAAATTAGTTTCAAGACACACCAATGTTGGTAGTTAGTGTTTAAAGGCGCTTGGTTGTCATCGATCTATGCAGACAAAAATAAGTTTAAAGTCAAATTAGTAAACAAATCTGTGGGGGAACGGGTATCATGTTCCACCCAACACAAAGGGAGGATCCTCCGACCAGGCGAGGTGATCATGCCTGGCGTTCTACTGCTCAACAGTTGATGTTGGGATGTTGTATAGATGCTAATCGGCGCGAGAACTATTTATATTGCATGATTCAGGTTTTGTAATTACTCCGTGTAATGCGTTACTTCGTAGTTCAGTGTATCTTCGGTAGATGGCGCTGTAGTAGGCTTTTTGTTGTGTTATATGTGGAAGTCGCCACAAATCTAACAAAGAAAGATCAGTGTAACGCGCCAATACCTAAACAAGATAAGTATACTCAAGCTACCAAAAAAATAAGATACAACTGTCTGGTAATAAACTCTCTAGACTCTAGACTAAATACCTACTATCTCACAAGAGATTTTAAAACCTAGTACCTATGCTTAACTACTTGGTTAATAAAGATGAAACAAAAACTAACGATAGTCAAGAAGGTAAAAGTAAGAAGAACACACATTCTAGGGTTCCTGTTGATCTAATTATATCTAATACAGTCGACTCTCGTTAATTCGAAACTTGAGGGACTCTTAAAATATTACGAATTATTTATTTTTTATTTATTTATTCAAACTTGATGCACATTTTGCACAAAGGCGGACTTAATGCCATATGGCATTCTCTGCCAGTCAACCTTAGGATGATGTGAAAATATGAAGTGGTAGGTGCGTAAGTAGTATATATATTACAAAATAGTAAATTTGACATATAATAATTAATTTTATAATAATATTAAATATCGGATAAAACTAATATATACAAATAAATACTGATATTTCTACATAGATACATAGAAATACAACATACCCTACACAATACATAAATATAGACATACATAAATATAACATAATTACTAAGTCGGAGAACTATCGTAGAGACTGTTCCGCCAATTCATTCCGAAGTAGATCCCTTACTTTCAACTTGAACGTGAAGCGACTTGTGCATATCCTGATTTCGGTTGGGAGTGCGTTCCAAAGAAGAACTGACTGCACAAAGAAGGATGAGTTAATAAAGTTGGACGTATGAGGGGGGCATAGGAGAAGCATATTGTTTCTTGACCGAAGGTTTCGATCGTGATTGGAGCATAGTAGACGGAAGTGAGGTACGAGGTATTCGGGTAAAGATGGGGAGTTGAGAAAAGAAAAAAGAGAAGTGAGTGCACGCAAGCTACGGCGCTGTCGAATTGGGAGCCACTGCAATTGGGAACGTAAAGCAGACACATGGTCATACTTGCGAAGATTAAAAACGAATCGAATGCAGTTATTAAGAAGGCGATCTAGTTTATTAAGGAGGTCTGCATTCAGGTCAAAATAACACACATCACCATAATCGATCAAGGCATCGATAAGGCCAACTGCATAAGCGTAGCCTTGGTTTTAGTGGGAAGAAAATTTTTAAGACGATACAAAGCGCGTAAACACGAAGTGACTTTCTGGCTGACATGTGCAACCTGAGCTCGCCAATCGAGTGTTGAGTCCATATATAGCCCCAGGTTCCTTACAACTGCACACCAAGGTATGGTCTGGTTATTGTAGACAACCGGTGGGATGACCTTCATATCCAACCTATTCAGCATTTGTTTGCTCCCTACGACGATAACTTGACATTTTGTTGGATTTACTGATAAACCAAACCTCGCTGACCAGTCCCTAATAAAGTCCAAGTCTTTGTTGACTTTCTCGATGGCATAAGATATGTCCTCAACACTCGACTGTGTATATACTTGTAAGTCATCGGCGTACAGGTGATACGCACACCGAAGATGTTGGGTTACGAGATTAATAAATATTGAGAATAATATAGGAGATAATATTTTACCGTGGGAGAGCTATGCTTCGGCGTGAATGGGTCGGCTCGACCGGAGTGATACCACGGCCTCACAGAAAACCGGTGTGAAATAGCGCTTGCGCTGTGTTTCACCGAGTGAGTGAGGATACCGGAGGCCCATACCCCAACCCCTCCCCCATCCCCTTTCCTATCCCCCCAAAAGTTGGCAACGCACTTGTGACGCCTTTGGTGTTGCGGGTGTCCATGGGCGGCGGTAATCGCTTACCATCAGGTGATACGTCTGCTCGTTTGCCCACTATTCAATAAAAAAAAAAAAAATATACCGCCTTGATCCAGATAGATTATCCAGTGTTTGAAATATCAAATGGTTCGAAATTTGTGAGAGAAAATAAATAAAACTTCGAATTATTAAGTGTTGATCAATTATTATTTATTA
Source organism: Spilarctia lutea (assembly GCA_916048165.1). Lineage (NCBI taxonomy): Eukaryota > Metazoa > Arthropoda > Insecta > Lepidoptera > Erebidae > Spilarctia > Spilarctia lutea. The sequence goes on along the minus strand of OU696496.1, from coordinate 416,543 downwards.
ACTGCTATTCTATAACAATGTCAAAAGTTTAGAGGTACATTCGTGTACATACATATGTATTCATAATGTGAATTAATTAATCTTTCGAAAGAACTCTGTTGTAGTCAAACTAATCATAACAAAAACAAAGGCTCGTGTACAAGTTTGAACTTACAATCTTACCGCCTCTTTCTCTCTGCAACTTTGTATTGTCGAGTGTTAGACGCCTATGAGTTTTTCGTTCGAATTACCAAGTGCATAAAAATGTATTGATTTAGAGAGAGAGATTTTGTAGGGAACTCGTGATAACTTTGAATTATAGAGAGGTTCGAATTGTCGCAAGTTTGAATTAACGAGAGTCGACTGTAGTTGGATTGTTAAACAAATATAGATACCAACAATAGTTATAGATAAAATAGAATAGAATAGAATAGAATAGAATAGAATAAACTTTATTTTACACCAATTAAATAAGAGTTTAACAATATAATAGGTATGTACAAATGGCGGCCTTATCGCTGAAAAGCAATTTCTTCCAGGCAACCTTTGGATGGACAAATCGACTGAAGAAACACTAATTATAGTCAGTTATGGTACAAATAAATAATAATACAAATAATTAAATAAATAATAAAACATTAATACAAATAATAAAATAATGTACAATATCCACATTCTCATAATAAAAAAATCAGAAATGCAAAATTAAATTTAAAAAATAAAAATTAAGAGGGCATAAGAAATAAGAAATGTTCTTTGACCATTTTATTAAATATAGGCAGATATTTAGCACGCTTTATAGCCATTGACAAAGCATTCCAAGGTCGGACAGCCTGTAGTGAACGACTTGTCATAAAACTGGTGCAATGAGTTGGTACTGCCAGTTCCAGAGATTCGAATGACCTCAAGGATCTTGAATTTGTGTCACTGAGGAAAACAAAACGTTGTTTCAAATAAGGTGGAGTGCACGGATGAAATAGAATACCGTAAAGCATGGAAAGAACATGAGCATTCCGTCGAAGGCCAATTGGGAGCCATTTAAGCAGATTGCGATATTCGGATACATGGTCATATTTGAGTAGTCCAAACATGAATCTAATGCAAAAGTTTTGAAGGCGCTCAAGTTTGTCGAGTTGCTCCTCCGTGATATCGAGATACTCGTAACTGACATCAGCATAGTCGAGTATAGGAAGAAGAAGGGATTGTGCAAGTGCAATTTTTGTTGTCGTTGGGATAAAATTGCGGAATCTTTGTAAGGACCCAGCTGACGCAAACAATTTTCGACTAACTTCACGTAGTTGGGGGCCCCAAGTTAAGGTGCAAATAGTTGTTTTATAATAAATAGATAGACTATGTTACATACTTGTTAGGTTGTAGGTTTTTACTTGTTTAGATTATAATAATATTACTTAGTAGAGAACTTAAGAATCAAAATTGTAGTATTTTCATAAATAAAAACAAATGTAAATAGTTAAAATTCTTACTGGTACATATTTAGATTAAACAAATCAAAAACAAAACCTATTATAACATAGAGTTAAACTAATAATACCAATATATGCGCAGATTGTTAATTAACAGGAAATTAAAAGGCTTTTTTATTTTATTTTTATAATAAATACCGATCCTAATTTGCGCATCATTGCCCTCTGGGCATAGTGGCCACTGTACTCTGGGTACAGTTAATTGAAGAATCGTAGGCGATGAAGAGACGTAAGATCCATTATAACCTTAATTCATATTCATTTCAGTGTTTCGTGACTTCAGCAGTTGGAATTAATTTAATCGGACATGGAAGTATTACGGGTTTCCCTGCGATTTTGCTGCCCCAGCTCCGTCAGCCAGACTCAAAAATTGTTTCCAGCGACACCACTAACTCTTGGATAGGTAAGGTTAAATTTTTATTAAACTATGGAAACCTGACTTAGTCGATGAAAGGCAGTGAAAGAATTGCCGTGGTTGATAACAATGCAATTATTTTACTATGTTTTACCGACTGCACAAATAGGCGTTTACGCATAACTCTCCTACGATATTTTTTAAATTTGCTTATTAGCTTCCAAAGTATTATGTTTCCATCAAATGTATTTGTCCACAAACAGACAAGTTGTACCTACAGTTATTTGCGGAAATTGAGACTTATTGTTCCACTAGCTGTTTCTCGCTGCTCTGCCAGCGTCTTCGTCGGTTTTTGCACTAAAGAGTAGCCTATGTCCTTCCTCAAGAATCAAAGTATCTCTCTGCCAAATTTCAAGGAAATCAGTGCAGTGGTTTGGCCGTGAAAGCAATGCAGACAAAGTTACTTTCGCATTAATATATGAAATATGGATTGATCACCGGTTCTGAATGCTTGAGCTCTGTATTAGAATCATCAGAACAATCGACCTGTTGCAGTCCACTGAGACTCGCACATATACCGCATACGTCTCTCCCATTGCACATTATTATAATCATGACGTCATTTCATATATTAGTTCTGTATTTAGTAAGTAAAACTAGATAGTAGTAATACTTTAATGCTTGTTAGTTATTAGTATTTTTTAATATTATTTCAGCTTCAGTTTTGCCCATAACGCTGTTTATTGGAAGTTTTATAACTCCTCCCATTATGGATCGTTTTGGAAGAAGGATAGCGCATTTTGTGATTAGCGCTACCTCCGCTATTGGTTGGTTTATGACCAGCCTAGCATCTAATGTTGAGGTAAAACTTTATGATTACGTTGTTTTTACTTGAAATAAATCAAAATTTTGTCAGTGGCAAAAGCAGACTTGAGAAACCTGAAGGCTTTTTAAATTTAATTTGCAGCTCAAGACAATAAATAGTGTTTCTATAAGCACGGTTATGTAATCTAACAGCTAATAATATTATTTGTTTTATTTTAAATAAATATATCACATTTCCAATGCTGCCCCTAATAATATATAAAGTTCATGTGAAATAAAAATGAAAAAGTAATGATAATAAATATTTCGGACAGTCGTAAGCTAAGTAGAGCTTATATTATGGGTACTAAGATAACTTATATGCATAAATATTTACGTTTTTTTGTAAATAAGTACTTAATATACATAGAAAATATCCAAACTTCTAAAGAAATATTTGCAGATCATACAAACATTTGGTCCGACACGGGACTCGAACACGAGACCTCAAGCACAGCATTCGCTTACGCTACCACTGCACCACCGAAGCAGTTTAAGATCTCAAGGCGATAAGTGGTATTTCTATAAGCATAGTTATGTGATCTAACTGTCAATAATATTAGAAAAGGAGCTAATTCTCAAATAAACCATTTCAGGTTATACTAATTGCAAGAATTATCTCGGGGCTATCCTTCGGAATGATGCTACCACTACGATCAATTCTGATTGGTGAATATACGAGCCCCAAAAATCGTGGACCCTTTCTCACAACGATATCTTTAACAGTAGGCTTAGGGATATTTTTTGTCCACCTTATAGGATCTCTTCTCAGTTGGAACAAAACTGCGGTGATCGTTCTCTTTCTCCCTCTTACGAGTCTAATCATGACATTCTTTATTCCTGAGTCTCCTAGCTATCTGGTTTCTAAAGGAAAATATGAGAAGTCTGAGCAAGCCTTTCGCTGGTTACGAGGAGATGAAGAAGAAGAGGAACTAAAAGCTATGATTGAAGCAAGAATTGAGTTTGACAGTAATACAAGGGGGAACAAAAAGTTAGAGATCCTTGGGAATATACGAAAACGAGAGTTTTATAAACCAATTATTCTAATGTTACATTTGTATGCTATCACTCAACTCTGTGGCGCAACAGTCACTGCCACCTTCTCGACGACGATAATAAAACTAGTTATGAATCCTAGCGTCAATGCCGATGTGTGGATGGTTGTTCTCGACACTGAGAGGATAATAGTTAACACACTGGCCATTTTTATTATGAAGAAATTCAAACGACGAACTATGCTATTTACAACTGGTACTCTATGCATAATCTCTATGTCGACTTTATCAGGATATGTGCACGCTAAATCATCAGGTCTGTTGACTCATGATATACTTTGGATACCTGGTGCTCTAATGGTTATACAATTTTTCACTATCGCAGTCGCACTGGTGCCTTTACCGAGCGTAATTGCTGGAGAAGTTTTTCCTTTACGGTATAGAAGCATTGCCGGGACGATCAGTTTGATTTCTAATTCGGGGAATATGTTTTTATTGCTTAAAACATTCCCATTTTTGGTGGGAACTATTGGCATATCTGGCACTTATTTATTGTATGCTGGCGGCATGATATATTGTTTGGTCGTGGCATGGATTTTGTTGCCAGAAACTAAAGATAGAACTTTGCAGGATATTGAAGACGAGTACACGGGAAGAATAAATAATCGAAATGTTGTAGAAACTGAAACCCTTAAAGCTAACCCCAGTGAACAAAATTAATACTTTTATGCAAAAGTATATGAGTGCCAAAATGTACCTAATATTTTTATTTGTACAATTTTGTGGGGGAACCTTAGCATATATAAGTGTTATCGTTTAATATGTTAAGATAAAATATGTAGGACTCTCAGGATGCTGTATATGCCTTAATCAGATTCTGTGATCAGTTATGGATGATACGAATGAACGTACCAAACATACTCAGTGGATAGCTAAAAAATACATTTAAAATTACTTAAAATCATTACATCTAAACATATAAAAAAACAATGATTAATACTACTAGGCTACTGTTTAAGTATTGCAATGTTATGGATATGTATAATGAAGCAGAATATTTGAGTTTAACAGAATTCTATAAGATGGAGGCGATAAATGAAGTAACTGAATGTGGGTTCTTGAGATTTGTCCCTATCTTCTATACATACATACTACAAATAAATAAAATTGGAGTGTCTGTTTGTAATAAGTATTAAAATAACCTCTTTTTATTAAATGTTTAAATTTATTTTTTATTGAATTGACTGCCTCGTTAGCACAGCGATGGCGTATGCGACTGCTGTGCTTGAGATCTCGGGTTCGATTCCTAGGTCGCATCAAATGTTTGCATGATCAGCAAATATTTGTTTCGGAGTTTGGGTGTTTTTGTTTATTTAAACTTATTGCACACGTTGTACAGAGGCGGATTTAATGCCTTGAGGCATTCTCTCCCAGTCGACTTCCAGGTGATGTAGAAATTAGAGTTGGTAGGTGCAAAGAGATTGAGTTTAGTTACTAAGAAATAAACCCACATTAAATATAATTTATATACATAAATTTACCACTAAATGTACTATGTTAATAAACACACAATACAAAAGAATGTTACATACATACACACATATAATACTATACATAGATATAATACACAGTCAGGTGTTAAGGATGTGATTATGCTGCCAATTCACTCCAGAGAAGCTCTCGTACTTTTGACTTGAACGTGAGACGGTTTGTAGACATCCTGATTTCGGTGGGGAGCGCATTCCAGAGAAGAACAGACTGCACATAGAAGGAAGAATGGATAAAGTCAGAGGTGTAGGAGGGGCATTGAAGAAGCATATTGTTTGTGGAGCATAAGAAATAAAGGTGAGGTGCAAGGTATTCAGGTAACGATGGAGAGATGAGGAAAGAAAAAAGAGAAGTCAGCGCTTGCAAATCGCGGCGCTGGCGAATTGGGAGCCTTTACAGTTGGGAACGAAAAGCAGACACGTGGTCATACTTACGAAGATTAAAAACGAATCGAATGCAATTATTGAGAAGTCGGTCTAGTTTATTGAGAAGGTCTGCATTCAGGTCGAAATAACACACATCGCCATAGTCGCTTAAGGGGACAATTAAGGACCGCATAAGCGTAGCTTTAGTTTTAGCTGGAAGGAAGTTTTTTAAACGAAATAAAGCGCGGAGACATGTGGTTACCTTCTAGCTATCGTGTGTAACTTGTGCCCGCCAATCAAGGGTCGAGTCGATATGTAATCCCAGGTTCTTCACCACTCCACTCCCTCTGAGTGGAGTGGTGAATAGACACATTGTAGGTATAGACACATTGTAGTAGGTAACTGGTGGGATGACCGATAAATCCAATTTACGTAACATGTGTGTTTTTCTATGTATAAATTTACAAAAAAGTATTTTGCAATTACATTGCGTAAGGCGGACCTAATGCGATAGGCATTATCTTCCAGTCAACCTTTAGGTGATGCAGAACTGTGTAGCAGGTGTATTATTGAAGCAAGTGAGAATTATACATAACAACATAAAACATTTATATCAGTTGTCTAGTATCCATAATACAAGCAACATTTTTTATATATATAACGAAGTAACATTTTTTTTTGTCTGTGTCTGTCCATCTGTCTGTCTGTTTGATCCAGTTAATATCTGGAACGGCTGGACCTGTTTCGACGGTACTTTCACCGGCAGATAGCCGATGATATAAGAAGTAATTTAGGCTACTTTTTGGACTAGCTTCGCCCCGCAGCGTTGCCCGCGATTACAACAACACCGCGGGGTTCAGCTACTTTAAAATAAGATTGTACTGCCCAAAACCAACAACCTATGCAGAACATGAGTTGCAGGTTATTTAATTACGTACTAATAAAACTAAACACCCGAAAATTTGCAAATGTTATACAAGGTCAAGTTCTAAATGCCAAAAACGTGCGGACGAAACGGAGCGAAGCTAGTTGAAAATTAATCTAGCCCAAGTTACTCCCTATATTATCAGCTATCTACCAGTAAAAGTCCCGTCAAAATATAATATATGGGTCTTCGGTATCCTCACTCACTCGGCGAAACACAACGCAAGCATTGCCTCCCACCGGTTTTCTGGGAGGCCGTGTTATCACTCATGGCAAAGCGTGGCACTCCCACGGTAATAAATCATCATTCTATAACTTTGTTAGTTCAGGAGGCATAGAGGCATAACTTGTAAAATGCGCTTACTCAGAAAACTTTTTACAAAAATCACGAAATAATAAGTAAACATTTAAAATAATAAAACATAAAATCAGTTAAGATATGTAACTACGACACCCTAACCCTGGTCTATACATACTTACACACACTGTTTACATACTTAGACAGATTTGCATACAATTGAAAACGTTGGTTATAAAATCACAGCACGACTATTGCATTGAGTAATTAACATTACAGAACTCTTTCAAATAAGATACAAGTAAAATTCCATATAAGATAAAATAAAAAGGCGTTAGAATGGAACCTGCTGAAGAAATAGTACTCAAGCTTTTGTCCTTGCAAAAGCCGATGAATGACGCAATAGACCGTGGCGACTCCGACGTGCAACAATTCTACAAGGGGGTCACGGTTTTCATCACGGGAGGATCCGGTTTTATCGGAAAACAACTCATCGAGAAACTGTTCAGGTAATCTTACAAAATCCTGTACAGATGTCGATCAATTTTTTTTAATCACGACGTTCTGTGTCTCCAGCAGATAATGACCCAGCTTGTTGAACAAAAATTAAATGCTTCGTTCCGAGCTTGGAGTTTTCTTTAGGCAACCATGAACTACAAGGTTTTGACTTTTTGAAGTAAAACTTCTTTACGCACGTAGACTTCCTGACTTAGGGAGTAAGCTGGTAATGCTCGACGAGAGCGTTTCGAAAAGATATATATGTTTTTTTATATGTTTTGTTTTTATATGTTTTGTTTTTATATGTTTTTTCAATTTACACTATAATTGACTGCCTCGGTGGCTTAGTGGTAACGTATGCGACTGCTAAGCTTGAGGTCTCGGGTTCGATTCCCGGGTCGGACCAAGTGTTTGTATGATCTGCAAATATTTGTTTCGGAGTTTGGGTGTTTTCTATGTATAATATGTATGTATTTACAAAAAAAAAGTATATAAGTATTTATATCAGTTGTCTAGTACCCATAACACGAGCGCTGCTTAGCTTGGGACTAGATGGCGTTGTGTGTTAGATGTCCGAAATATTTATTTATTTATTATTATTTATTTATTCATACATATAGATTTGACAAATTTCGTATCATTTAGAAGGAACTCATGTACTTTCTTTTTTGCAAAATGATTAGTGAACATCCTGATTTCAAGCGGGAGCGCATTCCAGAGTACTGCTTGTGTGAAGAACGAAGAGTTCACGAAATTTTAATTGTGGGAGAGACATGAGAGTTAGATTAGATGATGATTAGAGGTTATGTAATATTAGTTTCCACTCGGGCTATGTGTGGTCTCGGAAGAACTGATAGCTACAAAGAGATTATCGTGCCGTCTTTCTATGTTTTTGAAATGGTTTCGTTGTCAGATACCACCTGACCCAGCGAACTGGCGAATTTTGTACCGTCATATTTTTATTTCGTAAATATTTAGTAATTTCCCGAAAAACTGGTTTAAGAATTTTATGTACGCCTCAATATTCCACGGGTTACAGCCACAATCGTGAACTAAAAAAATAAGATTTCCTTTTCTATACACGTATTCTTCATATTTTTTTTATGCACGTACAAAAGGTTTGTACGTCCTGATTTATTACTTATTTTTATTAATATAGATTACCCATCACTGTTTACATTACACACTTAAATCACTAGGACTATCCTCTTTGGGAAAAGTGTGATTGTTGTGGTCACAAAGGTTTACAATAGGATTTCTGGAATCATCAAAGAGTATAGCAATATTCATGTTTTTAAAACAAAGTATTCCAATTTCTAATAGATGAGTGTAAAATTAGTCCATTAATGTCGTTGTAACTACAAACACACATGTTACCCGCGCTACATACGCACCCGAACCTACACTTACACATTAATCCTATCTAATATTATAAATATGAAAGTAAGTTTGTTTGTTATGGTTTCTCGCAGAAACTACTTAACCGTTCATCATGAAACTTTGTACACATATTCTTGGAACATAGGATACTTTTTATTAAATGCGAAGCCGCGGACGAAACCTAGTCTTAAATATTAATGTTGTAGAAATTTTCGATATATGCTTCGTAGTAAACGTAAAAACTATTTTACATATTAATTTTCTTGCCTAACGTATTTTGATATACCGAGTTTAAATTTTCAGGTCATGTGCCATAGAAAAGTTGTATATACTGATGAGGCCGAAGAAAAACACACCCATTCAAGAAAGACTGCAACAAATATTGAATGATACAGTAAGTAAAATTATTAATATAGTCATCACTTGTGCGTGAGGGGTGATCGCATCACAAACGAGGTGAACCGGCAGATACCTAAAGTCATTGATTTTGTCCACTGGATTAGCTAGCTGGAGAGTAAGTGCACTGGCCATGTTAGCCGCAGAACAAAATAACATTTGGGTAATCGAGATTTCGGGGTACAACAAACGTAGTACAGGGCAAGCTATGTGAAGTGATAGTAGAAATAGTCTGAATCACTGGACGTTAAATGTATCGCATGTATCGGTTTATTCCACTATGTTAGTAGTTAGTAGACATTTTGGTGTGCACATTACACCTTGGAATAATTTCACCCTGGCGAACAAATGTGACTTTTTTATTCATCTTGTGTACTTGTGTAACCCATTTTAAACATAACTTTCAAGTACTCCTATTATATAAATATTTTGATCAAACACGAAATAATTTTGCAAGTTTTTTTCAAATAATGTGGATATTAAGATTTGAGTGTGTTTACTAGTATTATAAAGTTGAAGAGTTTATTTGATTGAAAATCTAATTTCAGCAAGTGATGATTCGATTTAAAAAACCAATGTTAGAAAGCCTAGTTATCGGGGAAGGCTATATATGTATAGGCTATATAATATCATCACGGTGCGAATTAAAGAAGCGGAGTCTCAATGAAAAATGTTACAAAAACTGATAATTACTATTGTGTGTTCGTAAACGGTTAATATTTCGCAAGAAAAATAAATACTCCGTATTCCTTCCTAAAAGGCCGGCAACGCACTTGTGACGCCTCTGGTGTTGCATGATGGTGATGGGTGTCCATGGGCGGCGGTAATCGCTTACCATCCGGTGATACGTCTGCTCGTTTGCCCCCTATATAATAAAAAAACTAATAATATTTCGGACATCTAACACACAGCGCCATCTAATCCCAAGCTAAGCAGAGCTTGTATTATGAGTATTAGACTACTGATATAAAGACATATATTTTTTTTTGTAAATACATACATATCATACATAGAAAACACTCAAACTCGGAAACAAATATTTGTAGATCATACAAACATTCGATCATTGCACTTAGCATTCGCATACGCTACCACTGTGCTACCGAGGCAGTTAAGATTTGGCAGTTATAATGTATGAAGGAATTGTTCCTTTTAATATAAATATTGTAATTCTAAAGTCCGCGACCTTTTTTTAAAGATTGGCTCATTGTAACCTTTTCAATGTTAACAAATTTTACACTCTGTTATAACATCGCACTGCACCGATATCACCCAAGTGTACCAAGTGGAATAAACCAACATTTTGTTGCTCGTTCCATAAATAAAGTATACTAATAATAGTATTTCTTGACCTTTGGTCCATTCTAATGTACAGTAAAATAAAAATACTTTTCAAAACACTTTAAGTTTAAAAATTCATTGGTATATTTCGACTGTCTTTAATTTAAACTTTTATAAGTAAGTAAGTAAGTAATAATACCTAAGTGAAAATTGATTAGGAATTCTATTTATATGTTTTTCATCAATAGACAATGTTCCTTATCAAAAACTTTGTATTTAAATTAGTTTAAGTTGAATCAATTAATAAAATTATAAATTTCATTGTTTATTTTTGAAGTGAAAACGTCTTTAGCGGCGCTGTGTACTTTTTTGGAATGGGTAAAAATGTATAAACTCGCGTCAGGTCACGTGACCATAAACTAGCGTCAGGTCACGTGTCCTGATCGAAAATTCGTAAGGATATTTATTGTTAACAGCGCCATCTACCGATATACTTTGGTAGCATTCGTTTTTCTAGATAGTGGTCCTTTCTCAATATGATTTTATATACTTAAAGTTAATATTTCAATATCTTAAAGTGATTTACAATAAATTAAAATAACGATTTTCTACTTACACAAAACCTTTTGTAAATCAAAAAGATTGTTTACAATTTTTTTGAAAACAGTGACATCTATTGGAGTATCAAAGCTTTACTTCCATTTACTACTTATTTTAGTTCTTTTTATTGCACACTATTAAAAAAAGCATAGGTGTTCATTTCAGGTAAGTTAAAACAACCGTTTGTTTATAGTTATGAGTTTTCACTTCTGTCGGCAGTGCTTATGACTGCTTTTTGTTTTTTTTTGTGGGTGCACTGAACGTTAAGTATTAGGTTATAACGTAGTGGAATAAACCAATGTACCTATCGTGTATACGTAAAGACAATCATGAAAATACATGAATGTTGTTTACGTAGTCAGTACATAATTCATTTAAATATAATGTAAGTACTACCTTGTAGCATATAAATATTTATGTAATCAGAAACATTACTGGTAAAAAAAACCAAGCTCACCACTCATTTCTTCTACCGTAAACAGTTGTGCTAAGTCCAATAAAGGACTTGACTGACTCTAATTTATCCTTAATTTATACACTAAATACTATTTGTATCTAAATTTGAAGCTTCTATGTCTCCTAGAAGTATCCTAGAGTTTTGATGATCGGTCAATAAGTCAGTGAGTGCGTAACAAAAACTTTGACTAGTAATAATTCCTAAACTACTGGTTCAAATTGAATGTAATTGAATTATTTTAATTATGAAATATACTGTGTTTATATAATTTCTGCTTGGTAACTGAAAATTCTGACATGTAGTTTTTGATATGTTTTATACACAATTAATCATAAAGGGTCGAAAATGGCTTAAACTGCTTCCAGAAAATGTGGTACGGCCGTGCCGTTTTATCTTTGTTTGCTTGACTTGGCGGGGGCATTGTGCTGCTCCGAGATTTCAAAACAATCCTCTGTGAATGTGTTGTCAGAGAGCGTCAATGTTATAATACTATTCCTGTTTCACAGGTGTTTCAACTGGTGTATGAGAAGAATCCTCATTTTGCCGACAAGATAGTGCCTGTAGAGGGAGATGTTAGTAAGATCAAAATGGGGATAAACGATGAACAATGGGCACAAATTACTAGAGAGGTAATTACTGTCTGTAAATTTAAATGATCACAAGAGAAGAAACGCGAGGGAACTAAATTCAGGAATTTGTAAAAATCTACATACCTTCATACATATCGTTACATTACTCGCATTATCCCCCTATTCCTCCTATCCCATATTTAACAATTAACATATATTTTACCTGAATGACTTTTCAAGAACAGTAGTAACATATACGGTGTATGTATTTGACATGCATACAGTACGACGTTTAATTTATTTATGTAATCAACTGCTCATTAACTCGCAACTTACAGTTTACCCTTTACAACATTAAAATGTTACCAATAAATATGGTAGTAAATACTTATACTCCAATGCGTGTATAATAGAAATAAAGAAAGAAAAGAAAAAACGTTTATTCTGACATACACAGAACAATACATGGTTTTGAACAGAGTTAAGATTATAGGACATAAGCAATTATAATACTCTGTGCAATACCAGAAAAGGCGCCTATCTTAGCATATTATGCATTGTGACTGGTATTACGATAGGACATTAGATTCTCACTCGGTAACATGATTGCTGCCATGCTACGGAGCGAGAGCGCGTGGAACTCCGCCGTTTCTTTCTGCTAGCAAGTTATGCTTGCCAAGGAGACGGCGGAGCGGGACCGGGAGAGGTTTAGAACTCTCCCGGTGCGCCGGGCCCGGGAATGGGCCAGGCACCGCAGGCGTCTCAGGCGCCGAAAATCGCAGAACGATCTCTGTCCTCCATAAGCGCAAGCCTGAGGGTGACACATGAGGCCATGTGTATAAATATATTATTATTATTAAAAAAAAAAAAAAAACTATATATTTTCACTCATAAAGGTTATTAGCTGTAAATTTTCGTTAAGAATACAATAAAATAATTAAATAAATAATGACCTTGATAGCTGCTTTTTTTCTCATAAAGAATGTAAATTTTACAGGTAGATGTGATATTCCACGTCGCAGCAACCACAAAGTTTAACGCACCGATTCGCGAAGCTACTTTCACGAATGTACTTGGTACCAGGGAAGCTCTAGCATTAGGCAAAGAATGCTCCAAGTGCAAGTGAGTAGTGAAATGTCATGCGTGACACTTGCATCTGTCTTTGTGTCTGTCTCACATAATTTCATTAAGTAAATATTTTTGCCATCACAATGTGAAACCGTCATTCAAACAATACCCCTCCTTAAAGTCTATTGTATTCTTGTGTATTAATATATTTTATTTGAATAATTGTGAACATTTGTTGTATTGTATCTGTTTCTGTTACTGATTATAACTGTAACCTCATTTGATCCTTACTCTATAATGGTCGACTGGTAGAGAATGGCCAGAGAACTAAGTCTGCCAAGATACAGAAGTACTAGTCCACGGGCCCACGTACAAGGGATTTCAGTGATTTTTGAGACCTACACTCGAAAGTTGTCAAGATTATGTTATTTTTTTTTCTCAGTTTTCCATCGTATTTTCTCGAAGTATTGATTTTTAGAAACTGTTATTATTTAATTTGGGACACTCATCAAATCGACGTGTTTCGCTCCCTATCCCGCTTTTTCCTGCCACTATCAGAATTTGGTCCAATGATAAAAGTTGGGTGTCTCGTCAAAACGAAGCTGTGTATAAACTTTCAGCCTGTTATTAATCACTGAAATCCCTTGTACGTGGGCCCGTGGACTATACATGAAGTTGGAATAAATAAATATTCATAGATATGTAATATAAGAAACTAGAAATACGGACGTTAGTACAGTCAAAATATGTCTTCTCTGGTGGTAGAGAAGACAGATTTTTACATACATTCACAATATGAGGCTTAGTAGGTACCCCAAGTTCTTCTTAGCAGTAGAAGTACCATATCTCTCGTTCCTTTGTTTTAGCGGACCATTTCTGCGTTTAGTCTCTTGATTGAGCCGTTGTACGTGAGTTTATCGTCTTCCTACTCCAATCATCCTAGATCTTAGAAGCTCAGCAGCCTTTTCAGGTCACTACATGCTTACGGGAGTGATGTTGATTGGAGGAAGTCCGCCCGTTGATCTACCACACTTCTACATTCTGTGAGAACGTGCTGCGGCGTTTCTTCTGTCTCCATGCATCCCCTGCACAGAGGGCTATCTGTTGCGCTTATAGTGAATAGGTGCTTGTTTAGGGTACAATGCCTTATCAGAATACCTGGACCTTCCTGAGATCGTCCTTTTTTAGTCTTATCAGGTTGCGGGCTAGACTTTTCGATGCTACCGGAACTGCACTTTTTGTTTGCCTACATTCTTCATTGTTTTTTTTATACTCGTATTGTTTTGTGTTTTTCTTCAGTATTGGCGCATCAAACTGGCGTTTCCGATCTCTTTTTGGCAATTCATCTGCAGCGTTGTTACCCATTGAGTTCCTATGCCCCTTTCTCCTTTGCGGGGTAATTTTGTTTGTAGGTGCAATGAACTGGAGATTGTCATGACATTCGTTGATGAGGGCAGAAGTCATCTTGGTTCCTTGCAAAGCTTGGAGCACGGATGCACTGCCAGAGACGATTTTGATGTTTGAGTCTCTCACATCTTTAGCTGCAATTGCTTGTGCTGCTTTGATTATGCCAACATATTCCGCTTGGAAGATTGTGTTTAGCTTGTCTAGAGTAGTTGATATCTTGATATTTATGTGGTTCGAGAAGACGCCAGCTCCGGTTTCCTTTTGTGTTTTGAAGCCGTCTGTATAAATCCTAACTTCGCCGACGCCAGAACTATCTCTTGTTTCTGCGGATAGTTGGATATAATAACTCCGAACGCAGACATGTTGACATGAAGTTCTGTCCGTGGGTGCCTCGAGGAGTAGCATTTCCTTTAGGATCCCCTGCAGAACTTCTGAGTGTGTTACTTCTGTGTTTATCTTCCACAGTCCGTTGGATTTTAGTCTTAGGGCAGCTGCTATCGCTTCCTGTTGGAATTACCTTGTAGACTAGGTGTACTACACTGTACACTACCTTGATTGACCAAATCTAGAGGTCTCAAGTTCAAGAGATACTCTAATGCGGCTGATGGAATAGTTTTAATGCATCCAGTAGTTGCTACTGTGGTCAAGCGTTGTAGACTCTGGAGTTTCATTTTAGCTGTGGATAGTTGCGTTCAGGCCCCCATACAACTAATCAGTAGATAATGAAGTGTCTGATAAGTGCAGTATATAACCAAAGTATGATCTTTGGGTTAAGATTCCATTTTTTACCAACTAGTCTTCTACACTGATTGAAAGTTATACAGGCCTTTCTTGTCTTTGCTTCGATGTGACTCGACCAGTTCAATTTGTTGTCAAGAATTTGTTCAAGTTCTGTTCTTACTGACTGTTTCTGATCCATTCTGGGATGACTGGTTCGGCCTTAAATTTTCGAAGGGCGCGGTTAATGCTGTTGTGTATAATTTTATCGAAAGCGTCTTCTATGTCTATGGAGACCGCCATTGTTGACTGTTGCTTGCGAAATCCGACTCAATCTTCTGTACTATCATATGAAGGGCCAAATCTGTTGATCTGCAAATCTCTCGTTATTGGTACTATTATGTAATACATGTTATTCTTTCTTCTATAGGAGCTTCGTCCATGTGTCAACTACTTTTACTTATGCTACGAAAGATCGGGTGGGTAAAGAATTCTTGGAACAGTTCTACCCGTGTCCCCTGTCCCCTGATACTTTGATACAGTTGGCGGAAAATATGGATGAAAACAGGCTTAACAGTATAGTCCAAGAGTAAGTAGCTCATTCATCTATTTGATGGTTAGTAGCAGTAAGATATATCAGATTGTATTGAAATGAAATTAACAGTAACTTACGACAGTGAGTACAGCCACTGGCAAGCATTGCTGCTTGATCTGCAGAAGACCTTAAACCGTAACAAATATTCAAAACCAGTCCAGGAGCTCGTGCTTGATTTTAACAACTAGCTGTACAAGAGATCGAGGCCTTTCGTAACGTGAGAAAATGGCCCACCAGGCATGATTACCTCGCCTGGACGGCGGATCCTTCCTTTGTGTTGGCAGGACACGACTCCCTATCCTCCACAGTGGTGACCCCGATGTAATCCGATGTAACAACCTTACCACACTTCTTTTACCACAACAAGTCTCAGCCAGCCAGCAACCTCGCCCTTAACAGGGATACACTACACGCAGGATCCAGCCTGGTAATCTTCCCTTTGTGTTGGAGGGACACCACTCACGATCCTCCACTAATGTAAAAAAAAAACCATCTTCAATTAATTGCCGTCCACTGCTGAACAATACAATTTATTACGTATATTTTCAGTTCAATGATTTTGTGGCCGAATACTTACACATTCACAAAAGCTATTGCCGAAGAACTGATCAGAACCAGTGCTGGAGATTTGCCGATATGCATCGTGCGACCACCACTAGGTAACATCATTTTATAAAATCAGTTTGAATACAAAAACACATATCTTTTTAATTCTTAAAAAGTCTACTTAAATCTCTGTCAAAGATCGGCGAAAGAGTCTCTTTATCAATTATTTGTAGAAACTAATATCTTTTTCCTCACAGAGCACATGAAGCCTACGCTCCTGATTGTCATGAACATCTATGGCAATCGTTCTTGGGAAGTCAGTGCTCTCAATATACTGACAGCTAATTCAACAATCGAAACTAGTCGCCCTCAGGGTTGCGAAGGTTTGATGCCAGTCGCTCCATGGAATAAAAATATATTCCGTTATAACTGGTTGTTCTAGTACCCGACCACAATTAACCTTGGGAAAAATAAAAACTAGGGAAACGATAACTTTTTCCTCATCACGTGCTCTCATCTCGAAATGGATTAGGTCAAACATTCTAAATCTGAAGGTGTCTCTCGGAATAAACTCATTTATGACGATAATCGGTTTGAGTGCGATATAATAGTTCACCCTCATCTTTGGTAAGATCATGGCACCTTACCCGAATGCGGAAAAGTATAATACTAAATATTTATTTTCTACAATTACAACTTTGAACAGTTTATTACACACTATTAACTACTTGTAAAACGATTCGTTATAAATAGTTACGTTCCTCTCAGTTATGGCACTCAAGTTAAAAATAAACTTGTCTTATGAGTGCTATGAATGCTTTGAATACACGAAATCATCTAAATCGGCGAACATTTTCTAATTATGATTGCATCCACAACAAAACACTTGACAGATGTATGGTTATGGCTATGAAAAGCAATTTGTTTTATTTAATAGTCGTTCCTGCTTACTACGAGCCTGCTCCGGGGTGGTTAGATGCTTCCACGATATTTGGACCGAGTGGGGTAAGAACACAAAATAAACATTGTTTTTATACGTGATTTATTATTAAATGCACTTTATTTATTTCCAAATGTTTAAACTAAATAAAATATATTCTGTTAACTCCATTAGAATCGTTTTCTGCAGCAGACCAAAAATAGAATTTAATTTCTCTTTTACTCAAATAGATCGGTTTATGTTTGATGGTTACTCGAAAAAAATTATGTTACATTTTTAAATAACCTAGTACAATATTTCATAACCGTTTGCACAAACATTTTTTTTATATTTATGTTGATTACGTTTGTCGTATTAGAATCATTTACATTTTCTTGCAACTCATACATAGTTTATTAGGTACAGAATTACGGGCTAGTAGCTCAAACGACCACGTTCACAGGAATCTAAATAAGACAATAGAAATTCTATGTACGCGTAAGCTTGTCGCCGCGCTGGTGACTCGAACGCCACCAGCGTGCGATATTATACTCAGTTAGTCGCGAACTGGCAACTGTTGTTGTAAAATGGTGTTTTGCAGCATTGCTCACTTGCAATTCGTCTACTACGTTCAATTACACTAATCAGAGGTAACTATTTCATCGGTAACAGTTTAAATTTAGTTTTATTGATGTTTTCGGTAAAAGTATATTTTAAAACATAACCTTGGCAATAAATAATACAACTGGTATAATTTTCGACTTTGTTTGTACTTACATTACATTGTCTCTTGTGTTGGATGCTATATGGAGAGTTTGGTATAACAAAAATAAATGTATAAATGTATTACGCAATAAATGTTTGATTTTATTTTAGTGGTCACAGAAAATCGTCGAGAGCTGTATATTCTTGCACGAACGCCGCATCAGAGTCCTATAATTATGACGGTGCGGCTTGCGACGTTCAGTCGATTAACGCAGGAGTGCCGCAGGGTTCCGTCTTGTCGCCCACGCTGTTTCTTCTACATATTAATGACATGTTAGCCCTTGGCAATGTTAGCCATTGCCATGCAGACGACAGCACAGTTCATGAACGATATTTTGGATACCATGCAGCAAAGCCAGCTGATATAGATAGAGGAAAAACGACAGAAGCTTCTAGCTCAACTCGACCACGTTCAAGGCCGCATTTTTCAATGGGGCTACGAGAATCTGGACGAGTTCAACGCCATGAAAACACAAAGCGCGTTCTCTGCTAAAAAGTTTCTTTTTTTTCCTTTGTCCTTCCCCTGCGGACTTTTCAAAACACTCAACTGCCATTATAAAGCAGAATCGATATCCTGGGCATTGATATCTGCTGCAACCTCAACCCAAGCGATTACGTTGAGAGCGTCACTAAGGCGGCCTCGCGGAAGTTATGTGTTTTAAACAGGGTGAGACGGTTCTTCTCGCGTGGGCATCTATGTCTTCTTTATAAGACCCAGGTTCACTCGTGCGAGGAGTACTGTTCTTACGTATGCAATGGAGCCACGCAGTATTTGTTTGACGCTTTCGACCGGTTGCAGCGGCGAGCAATATGCATTGTCGGCAGTTCTGAAGGTACCGAGTCCCTTGAGCTTCTGCTGATTCTGTAGAGATATCGCCTCTATGGCAGTCCTCTATCACCTTTATCATGGTAGTGTTCTGAAGAGCTCTTCCAACTGGTCCCCCCTTCTCCCTTCTTCTACAGGACAACACGTGCCGGCCTCGGAAGTCACCACTTTAAAGTGGTAGACTTACACTCTCGTACTCATCTCTCGGTTCTTCAGATCTTCTTGGTCCGTTCGGTTCTTCTTGGTTCCCTGGTATTATAGTATTACCTGTAGTCAAGTACTAGTGTAGATTACGCAATCACTACCACAAATGCAGAAAGCGTAATCATTGTGTGAAGTGAGCGAATCAATACGACGTAATATCAATGTTACACGAATATACTTACGGTCTAGTCCAGTTTGGATAATATTCACGGCGCATATGTACGCATGATCGTGTAGTTATTTTTTGTGAATGTAGATGTACCACCGCACCGGCGACAAGCGTTTCCAATAGATCTTAGCATTACACACCTAATATATTTCCTTACTTAGATTTCTGTGACCACGTCACATCAAAGTCCACGTGTTTAATAGGGATACATAATAAATCGTAATAACGTAATAACAAAAATCACAAATAACGAGACAGACGAACTGTTAAACGTATTAATGCCTGTTCCTTCATCGCTGATCGCCGCCGCAACATCTGATGACTTTCGTGAGCACGTCATCAGCGCTACCAGCGAAAACGGTGCGAACGAGAACCACGCACTGTGCCTCATAGTCAAATCTGCTCCGGATTAATTTTGCCGACATTTTAATTAATTTTATTGTGATAATATTTTGTTTCTTCTTAGTTTATTCTAGGAATATTATTGGGAGTTCTGCATGTGTTTTTCGCTGATCTATCATCAAAACTGATAACAACCCCAGTCGACCTTGTAAACAACATCACTATCGTGGCTCCTTGGGATGCGGAGAAGAGACGACGCAAAGGCGATGTAAATATACCTGTTTATAACGCCACAAACCAAAATTTTAACCACACTCCTGGTAAGTATGTTTTTTGTTTGTGTGTGTTTGTGGCAATTGTTTAAGCCAGATATGCGATGTTCTGTACATCTATGCTTCAAATTATAGGAAATACATCTAACACCTTTAGGTTTTATATTTCAAGAAAAAAATGAAGGCTAGTTCTGCACTAGGAATCATTTTACCATTGGGAGCTATATTCAGAGCCCACAGATTCAAATAGCAGTCACTGCAAACACATCATTAATCAATATTATCTTTGAAGATTGTTTTAAATTTTTGTCAGATTCAAGGATGTCAAAGCACAAATTGTGTATATATGTAAAGGAACACATAACATTCCTTTTACTTATTGTTAAATTAAGGCGCCCTTTTTGTTAAATGTCAAGAGATGGCGTTAGCTACCTAATTTTGTTACAAGCCTAATGACTTGTAGTCTGTATGTTATCTATACGCGGGAGTCTATTTTGTTTATTGACATAAGCAAATGAATACGAAAACAAAATGGTGTAATATTGTAAAAGGACCGACAATAAAACTTTAAATGTCGTTTCTTTGTTTTACAGGTAATATTTGTTATTATTTCTGTAGTTTATTGATTTGTGTTTAGGTAAATAATGAATAAATAAAAAAACTATGTTATACAGAGAAACACTTTATTGGAACGAAGTTCCTTATGGCGCGTTGTGTAAGGGGGCTAGACGGAAAAATTGTCACGACACAATTTGTTGACACGACACAATTTGTTGTCACGACACGACGACGACACACACAGATATTTTCGTTTCGTCTTTCTATTTCGAACTTCGTTCCATCCGGGTGTCCCTTGACACCTCTCAAGTTTTTTTTATTTGTCGGATGCCCACAAAAGAATTATAAAGACTAATAGTCTTATATATATATAACGTTACCGTGAGATTGTCAAAAGATTGTGAACTGTAACATACTTTTTTTTTTTTTTTTGGAACGAAGTTCCTTATCGCGCGATATGAACGAAAAAACGAAGGGGGCTAGACGGAAATTGTCGCGACATAATTTGTTGTCACGACACTTTTTGTTGTCACGACACTTTTTGCTATTTTAAATTTTATTTGTTATTAGTTTATTTTTCATTGCTTGAAGCAAGCCAGATACTATATATATATATATATATATATATATATATAATAGATAGATAAGATTTCGAACTTTTATATGTACATATCATCATTATCATCACTATTATCAATTTCATCATTTTCATCAATTCATCATTTTCATCACTTTCATCATTTTCATCATCTTCATCGTTTTCATCATTTTCATCATTTTCATCACTTTCATCATTTTCATCATTTTCATCATCTTCATCATTTTCATCATTTCATCATTTTCATCATTTTCATCAATTCATCATCTTCATCACTTTCATCATTTTCATCATTTTCATCACTTTCATCATTTTCACCATTTTGAGGATACCGGAGGCCCATACCCCAACCCCTCCCCCCATCCCCTTTCCCATCCCCCCAAAGGTCGGCAACGCACTTGTGACGCCTTTGGTGTTGCGGGTGTCCATGGGCGGCGGTAATCGCTTACCATCAGGTGATACGCCAGCTCGTTTGCCCACTATGCAATAAAAAAAAAAAAAAAAAAACTTTCATCATTTTCATCATTTTCATCATTTTCATCATTTTCATCAATTCATCATCTTCATCATTTTCACCATTATCATCATTATCATTATTATTAATATTATTGTGTACACATATATCATAAAACTAGAAATTACGTAAAATATTGAAGTAAATATAATATTTGTATCGTCTTTCTATTTCGAACTTCGTTCCATCCGGGTGTCCCTTGACACCTCTCAAGTTTTAATTTTTTATGTAATAGGGGGCAAACGAGCAGACGTGTCGCCTGATGGTAAGCGATTACCGCCACCCATGGACACCCGCAACACCAGAGGCGTCACAAGTGCGTTGCCGGCCTTTGGGGGATGAGGAAGGGGATGGGGGAAGGGGTTGGGGTAGGGCCTCCGGTTTCCTCACTTACTCGGTGAAACACAGCGCGGGCGCTGTTTCACACCGGTTTTCTGTGAGGCCGTGGTATTACTCCGGTCGAGCCGGCCCATTCATGCCGGAGCATAGCTCTCCCACGGTATAAATATACCGTGGGAATATACTGCTTACAATTTAACGTATTATTTTTAGTTAGACTAAAATCTATCGAAGTGAAACCGTCAAATTGTGACATGGTATGCGACGCATCGTATCTCGCGCGCTGATTGGTTGAACCAGTAAATGTCCCGCGTGGCAATATTTGTTTTTTTAATTCGTTTGTTGCCGAATGTAAATTATTTCTGTGTTTGTAAATTGTATTTTTGTTGAGAATACCTCACACTTTTAGAATTAGTTACATTGTTTCATTAAAATAAATTTGTGACTAATTAAAGAAGTTCTCACCTAATCTACCTCCATGGCTATAGAACGGCATATTGTAAGACCACCCAATCAGGGACAATTGTCAATTTGATATATGTCATCGTAAGATAGCAAAAACTGTTACATTATAATCGGAGGTCGTTTTTTGTTTTTTCGGAAGACGGTCCCCATTTCATGTCATCCACATTTTATATATTTTTTATCGTTAATTTCATCACGACGACGACTTGAAGACTTGAAGACTTGATAATTGAAGACGATAATTACTTGACATTGGCAGAAATAGCTGATCCGAGTGATCCGGCTAGTTGCCATTCATCATCAAAAAAAAAAAATACATTATAATCGAAACGCCGAAAGATTGTCAGCTGTGACATTCAAAAGGAATTTTATACAATGTAATTTTTTCAGGTCTCATCCGCGAAGCCCTACTCGACGCTCGAAGTAAATATTGCTCTCCTAAAGCTGTATGGCATTGTTACTCGTTCATTACAAATAACCGTATTCTGTACCGAATCCTTACATTGTTTCTACATTACATTCCTGCCTATCTGTTGGACATAGTCTTGGATATAATAGGAAAAAAACCTGAAAACATAAAATCGTAAGTATCTACTTATTTAACATTTCATAATTGTTATTATTTATTATTATTATAATGGGCTATGTAAAATTTTATTTTAGCTAATGCTGCGCTGTGCTTGAGGTCTCGGGTTAGATTCCCGGGTCGGATCAAATATTTGTATGATCTGCAAATATTTGTTTCGGAGTTTGGGTGTTTTCTATCTATAACATATACCTATGTATCTACAAAAAAAACGTTTATATGTATTTATGTCACTTGTCTAGTACTCATTACACAAGCTCTGCTTAGCTTGGGAATAAATGGCCTTTAAAAAAATATATAGAAATATTTCAAAAAAATATATTAAATTTGCGGTGCATAAAGCTTCCGCTATGAACTAAGGGCTCCAAGCCAACCTGCAGTGGTTTTGAATGCAGCTGATTATGTTGATTATGTTATTAACTTGAAGACCTCGATGCGGCGACAAGCCTCTGGAAACGTCCTTGTGCTGGGGGACTTCAACGCAAAGTCTATTGCGTGGGGTTCCCCTGGGACGGACACCAGGGGCGAGGCCGTAGTGGAGTGGGTGGCCTCGCTGGGCCTATATCTCTTGAATATGCTCCTCTGCTCCACCAAAACGTGCGTGCGACAGGAGGGGTCGATAGTGGACTTTTCGTTCGCTACCCCTACTGTTGCCGAACGAGTAAGGAACTGGTGTGTCCTAGAAGAGGTTAAGACGCTTTCGGTTCACCTTTATATCCGATTTAAGCTCTCTCGGTTCCAGGACTCCAGTAGGGGTCACGCGGCGCGGTGTTCTTCCCGTTTTCCGCGGTGGGCTGTTGCCAAGCTGGACAGGGAGTTACTAGAGCAGGTAGCCATCGTTCACTATTGGCTGTCTCCGCAGGCCCCGACCGAGGAGGTCGACATGGGGGCTGGCTGCTTTCGCGATGCGATTACGCAGATCTGCGATATGGCCATGTACCGTATCCGTATCGTCGAACTGGGCTTACGGGTGGCCCTGGATAAGACGGAGGCTCTATTGTTCCACAGGCCTCACCTTGGTCGACCCTCCGGCGCTTCCACCGAGGTCAACTCGGCCCTCGTACCGGTTCGGGCCCAGATGAAGTATCTGAAGTATCCGACAGCTTGCTCTGAAGCTGGTCGACGCTGCCTCTGCCCTTGGGCGACTTTTACCCAATTTGGGTCGAGTCAGCGTCGCAACAAGACAGCTCTGCACCGGGGCGGTCTGGTCTGGTGAGGGTGGCGGCTCTGGCCGCCTAGAATAGGACGTGCACCTTGGCTGGAACTCCCCTGAGGGATTTGAAGCATCGTGAGCGGTCGCCATGCAACTTATACTGCGTCGGGTGTTATGGGCTCAAATCCTAGATGGGAGAGACCACTTTGTGTGATCCACAAATTGTTGTTCTGAATCTGGGGTTCATTGTGTCCGTTTCCTATATCGTTGTAAAGTTTCCCGCGACACAGGATGTTTATTCCCAATGAGTAAGTTGCAAAAATAGAAAAAAAACTGTGTGTATGACCTCCTTTCTATAAAAGTTGGTAGAACTGTCCTTCCACACTACACTTGCTTAGTTATATATTATAGTATTTACAATATTTTCGTTGCATTTTATCATTTAGTTATTTTTTTATTTTCAGTGTCGTAAAACTCTATAAAAAGTTAGACGAGTTTTTTGAGGTATACAGTTTCTTTTTGGATGATAAAAACAAAATGTGGAATTTCAAAAATCACAATATCACTTCAATGTTAAGCAGAATGAGCGACACAGACCGAGCAATCTTCAACTGTGATATAGCGGCCCTCGATAGGAAAGAGTTCGTATTAATATGGGCTATAGGTATTAGAAAATACATAATTAAAGACGGGCTAAAGGGAAGCAGAGCTGCGGCTAACTGGCAGTATGTGTACATGACAATGAACTTTGTTATTTCGATTGGAATAATGTATATTTTATGGACATTGTATGCATTTGTTGCAGTTTGAATTAAATATATTTATTTTTTATTTCATTTATTTTATTTATACATCATGCACTTGTGACGCCTCTGGTGTTCCGAATGTCCAAGAGCGGCGGTAATTACTTTCCAGCAGGCGATCCGTCTGCTCGTTTGCCCCCTATTCAATAAGAAAAAAATGCACATTTGGTGCATTGGCGGACTTAATGCCTAAGGTATTCTCTACTAGTTAATCATTGGGTGATGCAGAGAAGACAGGAAGTAGATGCATTCTAGTAGTCATGTGTGATATATGTACAAATATATATATAAGCATTATATACTTAAACCTATACACATAATGGAATTCATATATTTACTTATATAGAAATATACATTCAACCATAGATTAATTAAAATAGTAGAGGACAATCATGAGGCGTTCGATTCTGCCAATTGTTTGATAAGATACTGCTTTACTTTTTTACTTATTTATACTTCCTGCATTACAATTGTACGATGCGGACTTAATGCCACATGGCATCATCTACCAGTCAACCTTTAGTTGGTTCAGTAAGGGACAAGGCAGGTGCATATGAATGATTTGAAAAATAGTAAGAAGAGAAAAAACTTATATCGGTTTTTATAATAATAATATTAATGCTGTATAAAGTATATACACATACACGAATACACATATTAATATTTACTCATTCTACTACATACTACATATACACTTAGATGCACAACATACGGAAGTACAATCAATCGTGCCAAATCAAACAGACACAAACACAAATTTCAGTCGCATCTGTTCAGTCAGTCAGGTCTGCCGGTAATCTTAAACGACAACGACAAGTTCACAAGATACTAATGATGCACGAAGAAAGTGGTACAAAGCCGAAATTTACGAGTTAATGTTTTATTATTATAAAGCTAGACCACAAGGAGTAGGTTTTATGAAACGTCTAGAAAAGCTGTTTGTAGATAGAAATCAAGACAATCCTAAAATACGTAAAATTCACAGGTAACACACTTTCGAACCAGACACGTAGCATCAGTACACATAACAGACTTTCAACAGAAGTACTAGATCTAATTAAATAAAAAGCAGAACAATCTAACACTCCAGCAGATACTCATATATACTTAGATGCACAACATACGGAAATACAATCAATCGTACCGAATCAAACAGACACAAAAACACAAATGTCAGTCTCACAACACACGGATTCCATACCCATTATACAACCAACTAAGTTTGAGATTCCACATCACCCTGATTTAGACGACTTGACGCCGGATACGATACAACAAACACACAATCCATACACATAGAACACTGAAGACCTAGACCCGATTATAATTCAATTTTTACAAACACTGGCAGAAGCAAAAGAGGTACCATTGGAACATCGAAAATTCCTTTCAAAGCCTAAATTCAATAAAACCTATATTAATAATCTACACAAAATCAACAATTACTTACTAATCCTTTTAAACACACGTAGCACACTACGCAAATTAAACGATACAGTCTATGCAACGGCCAAAATGATAATAACAACTAATGGACAAAAACATACACACCACCAGCTACAATTAAGCCTAAGCGAGAACCTCCGTGGAAATTAATAATAAAGAGAATACTACAAGATATTACGAAGGAATTGGGGAGATTAATAGAGATAAAAAGAGGAGCACACACTAGAAGAATGTTAAGATTAAAGACAAGCTTTACGACAAATATAATATTTTACAGATATTGATCATGAAAACACAGTAGAAATTTTGAATCAAAAAGTTAAAGCATTAGCGGGAAAAAATAAAAGATATGACGATATAAATAATAGGAAAAAACATAACAAAATGTTTAATGAAAATCAACATTCATTTTACAGATCTCTAAATGGAAATCTAAAAGCTCCTACTGAACTCCCTACGAAAGAAGCAGTACAAGAGTTATGCATTAGCGGGAAAAAATAAAAGATATGACGATATAAATAATAGGAAAAAACATAACAAAATGTTTAATGAAAATCAACATTCATTTTACAGATCTCTAAATGGAAATCTAAAAGCTCCTACTGAACTCCCTATGAAAGAAGCAGTACAAGAGTTATGTTAAAACGCAGGTTCGGCCTCACATGGAATACTGTCCTCATCTTTGGGCAGGGGCACCCCAATACCAGCTCCTCGCTCTGGACCGCTTTCAGCGGAGGGCGACTCGTATCGTCGATTGCCGGGATCTTTCAATTCGGCTAGACCCTCTGGCGCTGCGTAGAGATGTGGCTTCACTGTGCATCTTCTACCGCATTTACCATGGGGAGTGCTCCGAGGAATTGTTCGGATTGATCCCTGCCGCATCTTTCCGCCATCGTCCTACGCGACAGAAATTTCATCCCCATCATCTAGCTAGATGGTTGGCAGTCCACAACTGTGCGATTCTCCCGAAATTTTCTGCCACGCACAGCAAAACTGTGGAATGAGCTGTCGCCTGCGGTGTTCTCGGATCAATACGACCTTCAAACCTTCAAGAAAAGAGCGTACTCCTTCCTAAAAGGCCGGCAACGCACTTGTGACGCCTCTGGTGTTGCGGGTGTCCATGGGCGGCGGTAATCGCTTACCATCAGGTGATGCGCCTGCTCGTTTGCCCCATAGGTAATGTAAGACTTCAATCATATTATATAGATAATAAAAAAAAAAAAATATTCTGCAATTATCCCGTAGTCTGCAATTATTTAAAACATTCGTACTGTATACTAAATTTGTTTCGAAACACAAATCTTCATTTTGGTTCTTCTATTCTGGACACACGAATCTCCATCAAGGTGTTGCTGAAAATCAGCGCTGTATCTTTTTATGATGCAGCATTAGGCTGAGCAGCATCTGTTTTTAATGTGCACTGCGACGCAACTTTGCATCAGTATATGTGTAAAGATATATATAAATTGTTATAACATTGATTACCGTTATGTTAAGTACTTAACTATGCTTTAAAATAATGTTTCAATACTGTATTATGTACCATTTCATTTAATTTTCTGTTGTGTTGCAATGTCGTTAAAATAAATACTTTTTTCTTTCTTTTTCTTTCTAAAATAAATGTAACATGTTTTATTTATATTCTGTTAGTTGTAATCTGTGGTAGCAGAGTTGTAACTTTGTACTCTGTGGTAAGGAGCATTCTCTGTGGTGTATTATTGTGTGAGGGATGGTTGAACCATTACCAATAAATATAAAGATTGTTTTAGTACATAAGAAACTAGAAATAAACAGCTATTAAGTACAAAACAATACTTTCATTACATGGCGCAGTCGAAAATGGATATAAATTGGGAAGATCAAGATAATTACAATGGAGTTGTTAAAACCACCGCCTCCACTCACGTTGTTGGGAAAATTAAATCCAGGAGAATCGTACAAGAGATGGAAGCAAAGATTCGAAATATACTTTAAAGCCTCAGGGGCTAATGTAAGACTTCAATCCGAAGATGATAAAACTGCACTTTTGTTACATGTTATCGGAGACGAAGTACTGGAAGTTCACAATACATTAGGATGTACCTCCAAAACTACCTATGAACAGGTCTTGGAAAAACTAGACTCATATTTCTTACCTTTAACAAATGAAACAGTAGCCAGACACATATTTTTCTGTAGAGAGAAGAAAGACATAGAAACTTACGATGAATATATTATACAATTAAAAATATTAAGCCAGGACTGCAACTTTGAAACATTAAGAGATAGCCTTATCAGAGATCACCATTATTCAAAGATGTGTCGCAATAAAAAGAAAAACATCCATCAAGTTATAGAAAATAACAAATTGGAGGGAAATCAGAGTTATTGTGAGGTAATTATGTACAATGTTAAAGTTGTTTCTAACTCAGGGCTTTTTTTTTTATGCAATAGGTGACAAACGAGCAGACGTATCACCTGATGGTAAGCGATTACCGCCCCCCATGGACACCCGCAACACCAAAGGCGTCACAAGTGCGTTGCCGACCTTTGGGGGATGGGAAAGGGGATAGGGGGAGGGGTTGGGGTATGGGCCTCCGGTATCCTCACTCGGTGAAACACAGCGCAGGCGCTATTTCACACCGGTTTTCTGTGAGGCCGTGGTATCACTCCGGTCGAGCCGACCCATTCATGCCGAAGCATAGCTCTCCCACGGCTATATGAGTCAATGCAGATTGGTAACAAATTAATAGATTTTAAATTAGATACAGGATCCGATTGTGATGCAATCCCACTTAGTATTGTAAAAAAACTTAATTTGGAACATAAAATCATACAAAATAACACAAAATTACTTAATTTTGATGGGTCTCCAATTAATTCTTCAGGATTATTGAATATTGAAGGTAAACTAATTAACAATAAGAAAGTGTTCCTTAATTTTCAAGTAGTTAATTCGGTTAATTGTGTTCCAGTTTTGGGTCACAAAACAATATTATCACTTAAGTTACTAGAGCGGAAATTTTTAAGATCTGTGGAAATCAAAACCAACAATTATAAGAAAGAAATATTATGTAAGTACAGTAAAGTCTTTGATAATTCTAGTTTTGGTACTTTGAAAAATGTAACTTATGATATTAAGTTAAGTGATAATGTTTGCCCTAGAGTGGAGTATTGTAGAGGGGTACCAGTATCTTTGTATGAAGCTTTTATTTATTTATGGTTTGCTTACAGTCATAACATTATTACTTACTTTAGGTTACATCTACTACAATTTAGGCTAATGTACAACCACTTTCAAGCAAACACAGCATGCACAAAAAATATAGCAATGAAAACAGGAAAAATATGTAAAATCAATTGAATTCAAATATTTAAAAGTTTACGAATGGAAATTAAAACTACCGGTTTAACCCGGTAGCGCCAACTTCCACTCTCACACTACTACTAACTACTAATACTACTAATAAAAATAAAAAAATAAAAATAAGAAGTTTTTAACATGTACAAAATAAAATGTCTATCCCATCGCTCAATTGAATGCCAAATTAGTTGTCAATGAGGATGTTAATACACTTTCGGAAGTTACACGAAGAATCACTGAAAATATCCAGTGAGCTGCTGTACTCATTAGCAAGCTTAGTTAGATGACAGATTGGAGAATTTGCTCCTAAGACAGTTCTTCGTAGGGGTGGGTAGAAAGGAGTGATTATTCCCGGGAATCTCAATGTTGTTCATATAAATGCCCAAAGTATTCCGGCACATTTCTCTGATTTGCTGACAACCTTCGACTGTACGAATGTCCATGCCATTCTGGTGTCAGAATTATGGCTCAAGCCATGCCTATCCACAGTATCGTACTCGTTACCGGGTTTTCAGCTGGTAAGAAATGATCGTATTTGTGGACGTAGCGGTTGAGTTGCCATGTATATTCGATCCCATATTCCTTTCTCTATCGTAAATATGTCATCTCAGCCCCCACTCACAAATGCTGGCGAGCATTTATTCGTTGAAATTTTACTCCAAAATATAAAACTACTTCTCGGTGTATTTTACAGTCCCTCCTTGCGAGTGGATTATTTTTCTTCACTCGAGGTACTGTTAGAGAATCTAATCCCTTGGTACAGTCATACTATAGTCATGGGAGACTTTAACACCTGTTTATTAAAAAACGATTTTCGGTCTGCCTCTCTTCGATCAATTATCGAATCCAGCAATCTTTCCATACTTCCTCTAAATCCTACACATAACCTACCAAATCGTAATTCCTCTCTCCTAGACCTTATTCTTGTATCCTCTGTCGATCACGTCTCCAAACATGGTCAATGCTCTGCAGATTCCTTTTCCTATCATGATCTTCTCTTTCTTTCCTATCTCATTCGTACTCCTAAACTTAAACCTAAAATTATTTCACGCCGCAATTTTCGTAACATGAATGTCGAAAGTCTTCGTGGAGATGCCGCCAACATTGACTGGAGTCCTGTTATCAACTCGCAGTGTGTAGATGATAAAATTGACTACTTTACAAATAATCTAATACACTTATACGACAGACATGCGCCAAAACGACAGATTAAGGTGAAACATCTTCCTGCACCCTGGCTTAATGACGACATAAAAAAGATACAAAAAAAGAAAGCAAGGGCTCAATCGAGGTATAAAAGGCACCCTACACCAACAAACCGGGAAAAAGAATAAGATGTGTAGGAATGCTCAGCGCCGACACATCCATGAATCTGTTGAAGATGGTGACCCCATTAAGGTCTGGAAATTTCTTGAGTCGTTGGGGATCGGCAAATCACGTCCAAATTGTGCTTCCAAAGATGTTGATATCGATTCCCTAAATTCATATTTTTCAGCTTCCTCCGCTTACGGGGTCGCTGCCAAGACCGCGACGCTAAATTATCTTTCTTCTCAGCCGACTCCTGACTGTTCCCCATTTTTCTTTAGTCAATTTGCTGCATGTGATGTTAAGAGGAGCATAATGTCAATAACTTCAAATGCCGTAGGAAGCGACTGCGTCAGCCGTAATATGGTTCTTCCTATCCTGGATGAAATCCTACCTGTAATTGCCCATATTCTTAATTATTCCATATCTGTCCACGCTTTTCCAAACGCATGGAAACAGGCTCAAATAATCCCTCTGCCCAAAAAATGTAACCCATCTTCCTTGTCTGATTACCGTCCCATATCTGTTCTTCCTTTTCTCTCCAAAGTCCTTGAGCGTCTCGTTCACACACAATTAACCTCATTTCTCTCAAGAAATTGTCTCCTTAATCCTTTCCAGTCAGGTTTCCGTCCAGGCCATAGCACTACCACAACTCTAGTACACATTACGGATGATGTTAGGTCGGGCATGGATGAGGGAAAACTAACGGTTCTGGCTGATGGGGGAAGTTAGTCGCAAACTGTTTGCGGCAGCGGGATCTTTGCGAAGGCTGCGAAACTTTCTTCCCATCAACACAAAAATTGCGCTCGCACAATCTCTTCTTCTTCCTATCCTTGACTATAGTGATGTCAGCTATCTGGATCTCACCGAAGACCAACTAAATAAACTTGAGCGACTCCAAAACCTCTGCATCAGATTCATATTTGGTTTGCGCAAATATGACCATATCTCAGAATACCGTTCTAAACTCAAGTGGCTACCAATACGCTTTCGCCGGAATCTTCATATACTTTCTCTTTTATACATAAAACACGCTCAGAAGGACTTCAAGAATACAGGCAGCAACAATACATATTTCATCTAATATTTCCACTTCTCTTGATGGTTCCGTTAATATATATCCGTGCTTCACACTTCGATGTTCCTTAATCGAATGGCAGGCTGACTCTGAAGCACGTTTGACACCGACCGTTACATATTATCTCTGTCGGTGTCAAATGTGCCGCGACTTTAATTTAACTACCCACAAAAATGTGAGAAATTCTAATAATTACTTATTGAACGTAACATACAGTGTTCTGTTTAATCCTCACACACCCTCTTATCTTAAAAAACGTTTTCAGCTCTTGCACAATACACATTGTAGGGACCTGAGATCATCGGAGAATTTAATACTAAAAATGTCACAACACACCACTCACTTTGCAGGCAAGTCTTTTACTGTGCAAGCAGTAAGACTTTGGAACAGCTTGCCGGAGACTATCCGAAAGGCGAAAACCTTGCCTGTTTTTAAAAACCTGGTGAAAGATTATTATCTGTCCTTTTTTTTTTTTTTTTTTAAATCTTTATTAATTTAGAGACTTTTATTACATGGTAATATGTTAGTCCCATCGTACCTTATCCTATGTTATATCGCCATCCAATATCAGGTCAAAGCTGTTGATGCGTAAATACTTTAAATAGGTCAAGTGCAGCATTTGATGTTGGGTTTCCTAAAATGGTGGTAAACATACCAATATCGTAAGTATTCAAATTGTATCTACGCACCAACGCCTCCCTTTGTGTTCGATACTTGACACACTCCGTCAGCAAGTGTTGGACATCATCAAGAGTCCCGCATATCTCACAGTTCGGTGTATCTACTTTTTTCATAAGATGTCCAAACTTCCTAGACGGATAGTGTCCTGAGCGCAGTCTATGCGCCACAACAATAATAGTTTTGTTCACTTTAAAATTAATAAACCAGGGTACACGAGAAGGCTGATGCTGAATTGTTTTAAACCAAATACCCTTTTCTCTACTTCTTTCATCAAAATATTCTTTAAATTTATCGTAACACATTTTTTTTACATTGCCAAGATGATCAGAGTACAGTAATTTAATATTATATTCAACACCCTCTCTAGCTGCTTGTTTAGCTAACTCATCAGCCCTCTCGTTACCACGAAGCCCTATATGCGAAGGCACCCATTGCAGTCTCAAAGTTTTCCCATCGTTATTCAACGAAATAATTTGCTTTAATATTTCATAAGCTATCGGTGCACCTCTGAATCCAGAGGCGCATCGAGCCAAGTGTTGTAAAGCACTTCTGCTATCTGTTAAAATTACTATCTGTTCGCTGTTTTGATTCATAGCTTGACTAATGGCTTTTGAGACTGCAATAAGTTCCAATGCCATAACTGTTGCGTTACAATTCACTTTAAAAATAGCCGACGTCATATGGAGTGCGTCAAAGTATGCAGCCCCACAACCATAATCGCTTTTTGATCCATCGGTAAAAATCAGGTGCCAGCCACTATATTTGGTATGAATCTCGTTAGTAACTTCATATTTCAGCAATGTTGGTTCCATATTCTTTTTGGCTTTTTTGTGAGTAACGTCTAAATCGAATTTTACAATATCTTCTAATTCTATATAGTTAGTCCAAATGGCAAGACTAAACATTTCTAAAGGGTTTGATGATTGTAGCTCCAATGATTTACAGGTATCGTAGACAGTAGTCAGCAACGGTACTTTCTTACGTTGCCAGTATGAATTCAATCTTAGCATGCTAAGGCTTTCTAAAAGCGTTGTTGTTATGTTGTTTGTCCAAGACATACTCTTTAAGCAATATTTATAGGCGAGATACAGTCGTCTTATGTGAAGTGGAGGTATACTGAGCTCCGACTCCATCACGTGTATGGGCGTACTCTTGATGAACCCTCCCACTATTCTCAAAGCCTGGTTCTGAATCCTGTCAAGTTTGAGTAAATGTGTTTTTGCACTATTATCGTATAGAAAACTACCATAATCAATTCTACTTCTAATAACAGATATGTATAGTGTTCGCAAGTGTTTAGGGTGCACACCCCAACTTGGACCTGATAATATTTTAAGCATATTTATTAATTTTGAATTTTTACACGATATTTCATTAATGTGTTTGTTCCACAATAAAGCTCGATCTAACCAAAATCCCAAGTATTTATAATTCTCAACACACATAAGGGTTTTATTGTTGATGTTAATTTTTACATTTACTTTTTTACGACCTCTGTTAAAGATGCATATTTTTGATTTATTTGAAGCTATAGATAGTCCAACAGTATTTAAATTATCGACCGCTGTATTTAAAACGCTTTGTAATCTGGCTTGACAAAAATTCAAATTGCTGTGACTTATATAAAAAACAAAATCATCAGCGTATTGCGAAACTACGACATCCCCATCATCAATAAGCCGACATATATTATAGGTCGTTAAGTTAAACAGTAAAGGCGACAGGGGATCACCTTGTGCTAATCCCATACCGGTCCACCTGGCATCAATCATCTGATCATCAGAGCGGTTTCTAATGACAAGGCATCTTGAACTTAAAAAGGACCACAGATAATTACAAATGTTATGCCCTAGCCCTAATTGGTCCAATAAACATATCATTTTGTCAATCAATATATTATTGTAGGCGTTTCCTATGTCAATAAAACAAGATACCGTCGGTAATTTATTGGAAAACCCAATTTGAATATGAGAGATCAGTCTGGCTAAATTATCTAAAGTAGATTGTCCTTTTCTAAATCCCGTTGTATAAGAAGGTAATATATTTCTTTGTTCAATGTACCACTCTATTCTTTTATTTAATATATTATGAAATATTTTACAAATACATGACATTAATGATATAGGCCTCAATTTTAGTTCGATATTAGTCACGCTTCCTGCTTTAGGTATAGGAACGATTAGAATCGTGCGCCATTGATTAGGTACTTCACCACTACAAAAGATAAGGCTATATAAATTTAGTAAATATTTTTTTACAATGATAGGGAAATTATACACCATAGAATACGTAACCCCATCGCTACCTGGAGCAGTATCTTTTTTCTTTATACACGATTTTAGTTCTTGTAAGGTAAATGGAGATTCTAATAACTTATTACTGGACTTAATCATAGGCTTACAATTTAGAACCAAATCTGGGGTTAAAGAACTTAGTAAGTCCTTTTGTTCACTCTCTGACACATAGAAATAAGGCTTGCGGTGGTGTTTTACCCACTGCATCTTACTCCACATTTGTGACGCGGAAGTTTTCTCATTAATATTATCACAGAATTGGTGCCAACTTTCTAACTTAGCTTTAAAAATTAATTTATGTGATTCTTTGGTCTTTTCATTAAGTTTCGTGAGGTTGTCAGGGGTAGGGTTTCTCCTAAATTGTTTTAACGCTAAACGTCGAATAGCTACTGCTTCAGATAGCATGGGGCTCCAATATTCCTTGGGTTTAAAATTGTTTAAAGTTAAATGGGAGGAGCATATCTTAATTTTTGGAATACTTTTATTAGCGCTTAAGTTAATTTGTTGTTCTAGATAGTCATACAATTGCTGAACATTACTTCTATCCAAATTACTTACATCTGCGAATGAATCTTCTAATACTGATTTATACTTCTTCCAGTTAGCACGTTTAAAATTAAACTTTTCTGACGTTCGCATATATTGCTTAAGATTGTAATTTATATCATCTTAATTATCATGTGATCGCTACCAAGATTTTCATTAAAAACCTGCCAATTAAAATTCGTAACTATATCTGATGAGGCGAATGTAATATCCGGCGCAGTACTTTGTATTAATCCATTTACTAGCTTGATTCGAGTTGAATCACCATTATTTACAGATGTAAAACCTTGATCTAGGGATGAATCATACAACTGTGTACCTCTTTGGTCTGTTTTGTAGGACCAGTTGGTGTGGTGCCCGTTAAAATCTCCAGCGATCAATATTTTTTTTGAGGCTATTGAAAACAGGCTATCCCAATCAGACTGTCTAGTTTGCACATTAGAGGGACAGTACACAGATATTATATTTTGGAGATCATTACAATTGAATATTTGAACATTAACTGCTTCAATACCACGATTTTTTAGCAAAATAGGACTCAGTTTAGACTGCAATGATTTATGTACACATATAGGTACCCCTTTCTTTTTTTCTTTTTTTTTTTTTTTTTTTTTTTTTTTTTTTTTTTTTTTTTTTTTTTTTTTTACGTGTGGAAACCCCCTCGGGCCGTCACCCCGCCGGGGTTTGCGGCGGGGCGGTGTGTCGGAATCGAACCGACTAAAACCACACGGTGTGCCAACTCTGCGCCTGAGAAGGGAGGGGTCCGGGAAATGCGTTTATTAACACAACCGGGCCCCTCCCAGCGCCTGCCCGCACTGAAGCGGGCACCTTCTTCAGATAAAAATCTCAATTTAGGCGACGCACGGCACACGCGTACGTCGCCCCCTCGCGGTTGGCCTGTAATGCGGATGGAGGGGAAAACCCATCCCGTCCATCCGCGGCCACACTCAGGGCGGCATGAGGCGCTGATAGGCGCGCCTCCGCCGCCCCGTGCGCCGGCGGCGGATCGGGTCCGAGTGGAGATCGTCCTCTCGGGCCTTCTCCGCCGCCTCCTTCTGCGAGATTACTTCCTCGCAGAAGGTCGCGACCGCGGTAAAACTGCTGTCGCTACCGGCCATGGATAGTACGACGGCCGGTAGCGACAGATCTCCTCCGATGACTGCAGTGAGGGCCCGGCGCTGCTCCGCCCAAGCGGGGCAGAACTCCAGCGTGTGCTGGGCCGAGTCCTCACTGCAGTCGCAGTGGTGGCAGGCGGGACTCAATTCCCTCCTAGCGACCGAGTGCAGGTACTTTCCGAAGCAACCATGCCCGGAAAGCACCTGCGTCAGCCGGAAGGAAAGGGTCCCGTGCTGCCGCCCTGCCCACTCGAGGATGACCGGCTGGAGCTTGGCTGGACGACCAACGAGCCATCGTGGCTCGGCGAGCGGCTTCACGCCAATCGCGTACCTCTTCGGGCGGAGGACGATACCCGTTCTCCGCCCGATATTCAGCCGCTCGCCGATAAACTTCGGCGAGCACTTCCGCCTCCAAATCCCACGGGGGTGTTCCGGCCAAGGCGCATGCCGCCTCCGTCGAAACGGTGCGGTATCCGCGTATGGCTCTGACTGCCAATACCCTCTGAGGGCGCCAGAGGCGCGCCTTATTCTGGGCAGTCAGAGCCGGGACCCACACCGGTGACCCATAAAGGGCCATCGACCGGACCACCCCCGTGTAGAGGTTCCTAGTAGCGACGCTGGCTCCACCCAAGTTGGGCAAAAGATGCCCAAGGGCGGAGGCAGCGCCGACCAGCCTAGGGCCAAGCTGTCGGAAGTGCTCGTCGAAGAGCCACCTACCGTCGAGGATCAGGCCCAGATACTTCATCTGGGCCCGAACCGGTACGAGGACCGAGTTTACTTCGATAGAGGCGCCGGGGGGTGGACCACGACGGGGCCCATGGAAGAGCAGGGCCTCCGTCTTGTCAAGGGCCACCCGTAAGCCCAGCGCCTCGATGCGCCCAACCACCAGAGAAACACCCCTGGTGGCCAGGCGCGCCGCCTCTTGGAAATTCGCCCCCCGGGCTGTGACAAGAGTGTCATCGGCGTAACAAATTACGCCCAGCCCGGGAGGCAGACGACTTCGAAGGACCCAGTCGTACCCCACGTTCCACAGGAGTGGTCCAAGACATATAGCTACCCCTCCGTAACCATCCAGCCTATCTCGCCTATAAATATTGTATCCCCTGATATATAAGTCACGGTCAGTATTCAACCATGTTTCACTGACTACTGCTACGTGTATTTTTTCCCGAATTAATAAAGAATCGAAACACAACAATTTGGGCAACAAACTTTGTGCATTCCATTGTAATATATTAATGGTATGCTTAATACATCTTTTATCCATTAAATAAATTAAATATACCCTTTAACAAATCATTTTCACAAAACATATTTAAAATAAAACACTTACATTCTTCACAAATTACTTTCAAGATTTCTGTAATTTTCCCTATAGTTGTCTTATTTTTCTCAAGAAAAATGTCTGTTACTTTCTTAATCAAACTCTGTACTTTCATTCTTCTTTCTTTTCTATATACAAAGTCTTCGCTTATATCTGCGTTTGTTACCTCTTCTCTGTGCTGTTGATTCTGTTCATTATATTCCGTCTCCATAAGCCAATCCTTGGACTTGATTTTAGATTTTCTCTTGGATTTCTTTACAGCCTCACTATATCCACAAGAAGACGGAGATGCTCCGTTATCTTTTCTTCATTTGTTAGGGATGAAATAAACATTTCGGCGCCTTCCTCTTGATATACTGATTTTTTCTTTTCTTTGTTATATGTATTGATAATTTCGTGGTGAGATTTTCTTTCCTTCTGTGAGTTTAAAGTACGCTCTAATGCCACTTTGTACGTAACATTATCTTCACTCATTAAAATACGTATTCTTTTTTCTCTTATATACGTCGGACATGTTTTATCTAATGCCATATGAGAACCTTTACAGTTAGGACAAGAAAACGATTCAATTTCACAGTTAGAGTGATGTTTACCACATTTTGGGCACACAATATTTTTAGTTGGGCAATATCTTTTGATGTGTCCGAATTTCCAGCAATTAGAACATTGACTAACTGGGAATATATAACGTTCTACCGGAAATCTGCATCCAAACGCATATACAAATTCAGGGCAAGTTGGATTCTTAAAACAAACCCTCACGGTTTCACTGTTAATCCATCCACCGTTAGAATCAATACGTTTTAATCGTTTTATCGAAATTATTTGTGATGAGCTTTGTAAGCATTCTAATATTTCGTTATCAGACATATCCAAATCAATTCTTTTTATAACACCAAAAGAAAGCATAGGTTCATTTGTAAACTGCATCCGTATATTGAGATCTTTAAATGTTTGACATTCAACAAGACTCTCAGCCTGTTTTTTATCGCTAAATTGGATAAAAATTTTGTAAGGAGATTTATATTTTATTTTTGTTATACCTTGTATACCTTCTTTTTGCAACATTTTCGCTAAAGCCATTTGTTTAGGTAACATTTCCAGTGATGTTAAACAAATTTCATTTTTTTCAAAAGTACCCCCAATTTGAATTTGTTCAACTGTGTTAGAAACAGATTGTGTGTTATTTACCTCGATAGAATCGCTCCTTATGAGTCTTTTCGGCTTCCTTCTATTTTTCACTACTGTTATATAACCTTCTTCACAGCTTTCTTCACTTTTATCTCTTATTCTTTTTCCAAGATGCCACGAACTCTCATTACTTGAATTCCGATTAATTTCCTCCATCTCCTGTTCACATTCCTTTAATATGTCTGAATCACTTTTCTCCGCCTCCTCACTACTAGTGTCCATTATAGTAAAAAATATGTACTATGTATTATAGCGAAAAGCGATAAAAGGCAATATGCATGCGCACGTCACCGCGTCTCGCTGTGGAGTGTGATCTGTCCTTATGAATGCTCTTGGTTTGATTATACGTAGTAAATGTTGTAGTCTATGTATGTATGTGTGTATGTATGTATGTATGTATATGTGTATATATGTGTACGTATGTATTTTGTTGTTTTATTTTTATTTATTATTTTTAGAAATTTATAATATTTACGTGATGATGTCTTACTGTTGGATTAACTGCCTGAAAATCTTAAACACTAAAATCCATCCTAAGGTTGTCTGGAAGAAATCGCCGTGAGCGATAAGACCGCCAATTGTAACTTCTATAACATTGTAACTCATCTGTTGTTATGTTTTAAATTTTAAGTATACAATAAAGAAATAAATAAATAAATATTGAACGTGGAAACCTCGTTGGAACCCGCAGTTTTATTCTACTAAGAAGCACTGGGCAGTCTATTTTACTCGTCACAAGTTTATAAAAGAATGTAAGGTCCAGTAATTTCATACGCTTTTCAAGTGAATACATTTTGAAGTGATTTAATTTATAATGATATGAAGAATTCTTCAGTGCATTTTGAATTCCAGATGTATTTGTTAAATGCAATGCACATGAAACGTTTTTGTATACGTTCAATGCGAAGACTATATATACAATAGTGCGGGCGCCATACTACACTACAGTACTCCAATGTACCTACTCCTAACAAAAGTGTTATACAGCAGTATTTTGGTTTTCGGATTTCTGCTCCTAATATTTTCTCCATGTGGGGTACCAGTATGAGTTTCCTATCTAAAGTTACTCCCAAGTCCTTAAAACAGTCAACCTCTTGTAAACCTGTATCTTGAATACAATAAACCGATGGAATAATTTTGTGGTTCCGAGTAAATTGAATGTACCGGCATTTGGATACATTCAACTGCATTTTGTTACTTAGACACCAATTGGAAAGATCATCTAAATCTGCTTGAAGCTGTTTGATATCACTTGGGCCGTTTATTACTTTAAGAATTTTGAGGTCGTCGGCAAACATTAATGGAGTCGAATATAGGAAACGACTGGGAATATCATTGACAAATATATTAAAGAGAAC
The DNA here is from genome assembly GCA_916048165.1 of Spilarctia lutea. NCBI lineage: Eukaryota > Metazoa > Arthropoda > Insecta > Lepidoptera > Erebidae > Spilarctia > Spilarctia lutea. The sequence goes on along the minus strand of OU696496.1, from coordinate 376,023 downwards.
TGGTCCCAAATGGGACCCCTGCGGAACGCCAGATGTAATCTTGTAAGTGTCTGATGTGAAGCCGTTTAACACGACATGAAAGTTACGATCCGTTAGATATGATTGAATCCACTTAAGGAAAGCGCCCCCAAAACCATTTCGTGACAATTTACTCAAAAGAATTTCATGGGAAACTCTATCGAAAGCCTTACTGAAGTCCGTATATATTACATCTACTTGTTTTTGGTTATCTAAGGCTTCCGACAAAATCTCCACAAAAATACCAAGATTTATTTATTTTAATCCGAACTTACCATGTACGTTGTCAGTAGATGCTTCAAAAGACTCTCTGGGTGCGGTTATCTTACAAAATAATCTTCCTGTTGCTTATGCATCAAAGACCATGACTGATACACAAAAAACGTATGCCCAAATAGAAAAAGAGATGTTGGCCATTGTTTTTGGTTGTACCAGATTCCATCAGTATGTATATGGTAAAACTGTAACAGTTGAATCAGATCATAAACCCTTAGAAATTATATTTAGAAGACCCTTGTGTGATATACCATTAAGATTGCAAAGAATGAGATTACATCTTCAAAAATATGACTTAAATGTGTGCTATATACCTGGAAAAAGTTTGTTGTTAGCTGATAGTTTATCTAGAAACAATGTTGATTCTGAAGATGACATACTAGATAAGCAGATTGAAGCCCAAATTGGCATGCTCAATTCTTATTTACCACTATCAGATTTTAGATTGAAAGATATAAAATCTGAAACTTATAATGATTCTGAACTCTCACTACTGAAAGTATATATTGTTCAGGGGGATGGCCAAATTATACAAATATTGATTTAAGATTGAAACAATACTATACATTTTGAGAAGAGTTGTCTATATTTAATGAACTAGTTTTTAGAAATAATTGTGTTATAGTACCACACAGTTTAAGAAATACTATGTTGGAAAAAATACATTTTAATCATTTAGGGTTAGAAAAATGTAAAGCCAGAGCTAGGTCAAGTATCTTTTGGCCACACATGTCCGTGTGTCTCAACCGTGGGAGAGCTGTGCTTCGGCATGAATGGGTCGCCTCGACCGGAGTGATACCACGGCCTCACAGAAAACCGGTGTGAAATAGCGTTTGCGCTGTGTTTCACCGAGTGAGTGAGGATACCGGAGGCCCATACCCCAACCCCTCCCCCTATCCCCTTTCACTCCCCCAAAGGTCGGCAACGCACTTGTGACGCTTTTGGTGTTGCGGGTGTCCATGGGCGGTGGTAATCGCTTACCATCGTGATACGTCTGCTCGTTTGCCCACTATTCAATAAAAAAAAATAAAAAAAATGCCAAAAGATATAGAAAATAAAGTTAATAATTGTAATGTTTGTGATAGGTTTAGAAAACAGAAATGTAGGGAACCAATGTTAATAAGAGAAATGCACAAAAATACTACTATGATAAACATGTAAAATCACCAAATTATTTTAAGGTTGGAGAGAAAGTTGTACTAAGTCAAGGTAAATAGCCACATATGTATGCTAATATTGAAAATAGAGATATAAGACCAAATGCATATAAAATATTAACGGAAAAAGGGCAAGAAGTTATAAGAAATAGAAAATATTTAAATAAATGTAAGGACCAAAGTAAAATAAAGAGTGAGGTAGAATTAGATGATTATAATTGTCAAATATTTCAAAGTGAGTCAGAAAATGAAAATGTAGGGGTAAATAAAAGTTCAGAAGTGAGTAAGAATTATGGTATTCACGACAGTAGTGATCAGCATAACAGAAATGATGATAAAGCTTGTGATAACTTTGTAAGTAACAATAATAGTGGAGTAGTTAAAATTTCTGATAACACTGTAAATGAAAATACTTCTGCATACCGTTTTAGATATGGTAGGTTAGTTAAAAAACCTAAACATCTATACAATTGTTAATTTCATTAGAAAAAAGGGGATGTAACATGTTTTATTTATGTTCTGTTAGTTTGTAATCTGTGGTAGCGGAGTGGTAACATTGTACTCTGTGGTAAGGAGGATTCTACGTGGTGTACAGGGTGAGGGATGGTTGAACCTTTACCAATAAATATAAAGATTGTTTTAGTACATAAGAAACTAGAAATAAACAGCAATTAAGTACAAAACAATACTTTCATTACAATAAGCATTAAGGAAAACACACAACTATAAAACGCCAGACAGATAAAATCCAAAACTATTATTCAAAATATCGCACATTATATACACACATAGCTCAAATATTTAATAGAATCCGCAACGAAATAAAAGTAATAGAAGGCTGGTTCACTGCGGGTCAGGTAATTCTGATACCAAAAAATGAAAACACAAGAGCCTCAAAACTGGAGACTCATAGCTTGCTTACCCACACTATATAAACTTTTAACTTCTATAATAGCTAACGAGCTCTATATACACTGCGAAAATAATAAGAACAGAGAGGATGTAAACGGCTCGCTAGGGGATGTAAAGATCACTTTATGATTAATAAAGCAATTTTGGAGGATGGCCATTAGGCAAAATTGCTTAATACCAGAAGAATCTTAGCATGGGGTGGGTTGAGTATTTTACATGAATGGCTACTAAAAGTTTTAAACATGTACAAATGTCCACATGCTATCACAAACTTTCTACAGAGGGTCATGCCTAGCTGGAAGGTGATCATAACAGCTCGTGGTGAAAATGCTTCAGTGACGACCGACTACATATATATACGAGGTGGAATTTTCCAGGGGGAATCTTTGTCACCATTACTTTTTTGTTTAGGAATTAACCTACGAATAAATAATAAGTAAGGAACTGTAACTGCGCTCTAAAAATGACCCAACAAAAGTTGTGTCCAAGTAGGCGGTGCTTAAAAGTTGTGTCCACCGCCGCACAGTGGGGCAGAAAGGGGGTAAACCTGGCAACAAATCGGTACTAAGTAATTATGTTTTGTATTCAGTTCTAAGGGAAACAAATAGAGATTAAATGATTAAATAACATATATAAGTGGGTTTGCATCTCATTTTACAACTTTTTATTTAATTTTCAAACTTTTTGTTCAGTTATAAATCGTAATATTTTTACAAATATTTCGCTTATCATGTAACTCTTTTACGAGATTTTTTTAACCACTAATCACATCAAATTGTAATGAACGACCTATTTTTACAATGAATTTTATTTGAACTTGAACCCCTCAAGCAGCAAAACTGAAGCAATGTAATTATGAAAAACACTTGAGAAAATAGACCTTAGTACCTAAATTACTAGACAAAATCATGCTTCACGTTTATATTTTACACTTCTTCCTCCTCCTAATCCTCTTCATCATCATCACTATATTCAATAAGCAAACTTTGAGTTTTTGATCTTCTTTCTCTTGTTCTTTTCGGCCACTGCCGCGGGCCTGACTACTGCCTTCACTGAGGGCATTTGGTGGAGACAAATTACATTCTCCCTCAAGCCATTCACTATTCACTCTTATGAAAGCATTTAAAGTACGGCCGGATTTGCTCCATCTTATTCTGAATTGACACTTGAAATTCTTGAATATTGTAATATTGTCTTGCCTTTTGAACTTTCATTGATAATTGGCAATTCCGTTTGCAAATGATTGAATTGTTCTTCTATTTTCTTTTTTCCGCTTTGTTTTATAATGCGAAAAAACTCATTACGAGTAAATGACATCGTGATTTAGCAAAAAGGAAAAAAAAATAGTAACCAAAAAATAATAAACTGAAGTTTAAGTAGGTACCCATAATGTACGTGGAAAAGGTATTATTTTCCTTTGTAGAATTTTATCTATTACCAAGGTAATATGTTAATCAATCAGCAAAAATACACCTCACCTAAGTTAAGAAAATTATTAATATCTCCCACATCGGCAACCATCTGCAAAAATCCTTTTAGGTACAAGAAGTGAACCCTTTAGTCTCTTCATAAAACAAATTAGATCACCAACCCAGCCTTAGCTTGTAACTTATGGTCTATTTTCTCAAAAACAATGAAGATTTTTGGAAGACCCATTTTGAAACATCAAGTTCTCTGAACGTCAATGGTATAAGAATATTTTAAAATCGTAAATAGTTTATTTAATATGTCTACTTAAACAATTAATTCAAAACATTGCTTCAAAACCATCGAATCTTAACAAAATAAATCAATACATTTTGATTGACATCTGATACGAGAGAGATACGCGCTTAGCAAAACTTTAGAAATACGCTTGTAACTTAACAGGGACTCATTAAAGAGGGGTCATTGTGGTACCAAAATGTCAGGAATATTGTTTTCTATATATATTATAACAAATAAACCCTAAATTTTAAACTTTTTTTTCCGAATTGTTGCCATGTTTTACCTCATTCTGCCCCACTGTGCGCCGCCATTAGTCGAATATTGTTGTTGCAAGCGAGCACACGCCATATTTTGATTTATTATTGTGTTGTCAATAATCATGCCAGCGTGTGTTGTGAAGTGGTGCAGGAGCCATACAAGGCTAAAATGCCCAGGGATCACTTTTCACTGGTAAGTAGTAGCAAAATTATAGTTATATTTAATGATTTGTAAATATGTTATCAAACTGAGATGGTTAACACTATGCAACATGAAGTCAGTAAATTTTTGATTGTATTTTTTTTTAGGTGAAATATTGAAAAGCATATCGATAAAACAATTTTTAGTATAAAATAGGTAGGTATATTTATTTTGATAATTTTAGAACGATAATATGTTTTACATAATTGGTTTATACTTTTTACAGGAATATGCAAAAAATACTGCACAGCATACTACAGCTACAGCATTGAATGAATTTTCTGATGATATAGTTTTAGCGCTACAAAGGAAAAAGTCAAAAGATGGACGAAGTATTATAAGGTTTACACCAGCGATTAAAAAGTTTGCTTTAACGCTAAACTATATTTCACCAGCAGAATATAAATATGTGAGACGACAGTTGCTTTCATCTCTTCCTCATCCGTCAACCTTGTCTAAATGGTACCAATCCATAAATGGAAAGCCAGGCTTTACCGAAGAAGCATTCGTAGCTTTAAAGTTAAAATACTCTGACAAAAGACTTGCCTGTCTGATTGTTGACGAAATGGGTATAAGACAACAAAAGATATTCAATGGACAAACTGTAGATTAGTGTAGATGGGCTTGTTACATTCGGGCCATCGGATGAAATGGCTACACAGGTTTATGTAGCTAGTAGCTCTAAATGATGCATTTAAATTAATTGAATTTCTCAGAATCCGTCTTCACTACATTGCAAAAAAAGATTCTTTTTAAAGTCTTTTAGGCAAAAACTTACTAAATTAATTATATTTCGAGGGACATAGAGTTATATATATATATACAATTATATTGTTTTATTATTAACTTTGACCGGTCCACTTATTACATAATATCGTCCATGCTGCTGTCATAGAAGACATTGCAGCAAGCGCATGAACCAATCCCTGCTTTCGTTTTGATTTCAAACCAATCAGAAACAATGTCTATTTCTAACCTAGGTTGTGATTGGTTTTTGTTTCATACGTTGTTTTGGTTTCAAGACGGGCCACTTTTTGTGTGAAATTTGTTCTGAGTTAGACTTCCTGACTTATTATTTATTCGTAGAAATTAACCCATATTTTATTAAAGACAACTGCCGCATTAGAAATATAAATTCTGTGTATAATAAAGGGACTTTACAAACATACTTAACCGTAAATTAAATAAATAAATATTCCGGACATCTAACACACAACGCCATCTAGTCCCAAGCTAAGCAGAGCTTGTGTTATGGGTACTAGACAACTGATATAAATACTTATATACTTTTTTTTTGTAAATATATAAATGTAATGTATACAATTAATTTGAATGTTTTAAAAATTGTGTATACAGGGTGTAACCAGACTACTACCGAATATGATACTGAATAGATTTTGCGAAAAGAAAACGCAAAAAAAATGATAATTTATCTAAGTCCTTTTATGTTTTTTTCGGTTTACATACACATAGCAAAACATAATAGGACCCAAACTACCTATTTATCTCATTTAGAAAACCAAAAAACAAATAAAATCAATAAAACAGTAATGTATTTTAATATCAAAACAGCTGGCCTACGTGAGTTCAATGACCGCTGCCGAGCGCGCGGTCGAGTCTCTCCCCGCCCGCCTCAGTAGTGATAAATTACTAAATTTTTAATACAAATAAAACTAATACTGCCAAATTCATAATGCTGTTTAGGACATAGGTAGGTATAGTAATCCTGTACCGTGGCAGCAGAGCCTGCCTTAATTTTACAAATAGAACTTCCAAGAAAACTAAGTCTATACTAATATTATAAAGAGGAAAGATTTGTACCTTTTTTTTTTGTATGTTTGTATGTATGTAATGAATAGGCTCAAAAAGTACTGGGCCGATTTAAAAAAATCTTTCACCAATAGAATGCTTTTGCATTCTTCCAATTTGACATACATAGAACAAAATAATGTACAACAATATTGAAGAACATCATAATGTCTACAAAAAACTCCGCGGTAGCATAATTATGTCCAACTATTGTAGTTATGTCACTACAACAACTTTTTTCATTTTAAAAATTAATGAAAATGCTAACCAAATTCAAACCATGCTATTTATGTGTTTATATTAATCCTTATCCAAATAAATTATTTTATGGTCAAGACCATTTAACTACCTATAAAATAGTTTTTAAATTATTTAAATTGGACTTTCCATTCAAAAGATATTACGAATTAAAAAATTCAAACAGTAAACAAAACCGCCATAGCGCCGTGGCCGTTGTTGCGGGGTGGAGGGGGCCGTGCACGTCTGTAAGATAGGTAGCCGCGCGCCGCGCTCCTTAAGTCCTAACGCAGCGGACTACCGATATTGAACATTTAGATTTTTCCATAGAACACATTTCAGATAGAGCACATTTTCTTTCTATCGATTAGGAGTTATTTTCAAAACTGCGCATAAATTACTTGATTAAACCTTGACAGTTTATTTTTATAGCAGTGTCACACTCTTTTTAAAGCACCTATTTAAGTATTGTATGTATTTTTTTATGAAAACTTCACTACAACCTGTATTTAGTATCAGCATTGCACCCGTGCGAAGCCGGGGCGGGTCGCTAGTTCTAAATAAAATGCAAAATATTAAAGTAGGTAGGTACAGGTACCTATTTAAATTAATAGAATCTAAGGCGCTAACTTTATGAAGCGTGCATCTGTGGGAACAATTGTCTATGTAGATAAATTTGTATTAGGTAGGTACAAAACTTTATTTTCCTACGTTATTGAATTCTTAGCTTTTTTCGGGTAGGTGTGTAAAACCTAAACACTTGTGCTTGTGAATATAAGTATATAATTAATTAAAAGTAACAACTTGTTGGCAATTTACAATAGTGAATTGAGTGTTAACTTTACCAATTTGCCTGTACTTATGTTGGTGAAACTATTAATGTGACTTTACAACCGCCTGTCAGCTGTTCACTAGGACCATAACAAAACTTGCTTGTTTTCAACTGACAAGAACACTAACATCAAGATGTCTCAACTGGCAGTCATTGAATCAGCACAAAGGAGCCTGGAGGATATCTTTACAAAGCGAATGGGCGAACTTGAGGCACAGATACAATGCAACGCACCAGCCAAGGACACCGTCGGTAGGCTTGCTGAGGAATTTAGAACCTTCCGCGAGCTTATGTTTAGTATGTTGGGTTTGATACGGAGGCAGATAGATGAATGCTCTAAAACTGTTGATATAATTGAAACCAGACATAGACGGAAAGCACTTGTCTTCTTTGGAGTTCCTGAGGTTGACAATGAGAACTGCACTGAATCTGTCCTGGGCCTTCTTTGTAGTAAACTGGATGTACAGTATACAGCATCTTCCATCAAAAGTTGCCACAGACTTGGTAGTCCCAAGAATGATCAAAAGAGGCCTATACTGGTTTGGTTTTCCTCCCTAGAATTGAGGTCTGCTATTTGGAGGGTGAAGACTAAGTTCAAGGGTACGAACATCACAGTCAAGGAGTATCTAACCAAGGCCAGACAGACTGCATTTGCCCGAGCCCGCCTCCATTTTGGTGTTAAAGGTTGTTGGACCCGGGACGGCGTTATAGTTGTCAGGGTTGCGGATGGAAGCCGCGTTAAGATTACGTCGCTAGCTGAATTGGAACCATTGATGCAGAAACATCCAAAAGCATCCAGCCAGGACCGCGTAACGAAGAGCAGCAGTTCATTAGCTGCCAGCGGGACGACCAATATTGCCAGGAACGCCACCCGCAAGAACTAATTTTCGCGTTCTCAGTGGTCTACATATGTGTTCTTATCAGTCATCCATTATAAATTTACCTTTTGTTTACCTTACCGACATTATTGCCAATATTATATTACCTACTAAAATGACAAACAATAATATCTTGAGGACTGTCATGTCATTCAATCAAAACGTCAAACTTTGACGGACGTGGTTTGTCAGTTGACGTTTAGTACGTTTACGAGGGGGGCTTTGTGGTTGTTGCGTTATGCGTTTACGCATACTCTCTTATTAACCATCGACGCCTCTGTAAAATTGTTCATTACTTTATTTACTTTATAACACTAACTTACCTTGATTATTGTAGTATTTTTTATTTTTTTTGTTATTTTTTTGTCTGTGATTTTGGATGACTGTTTATCTACTAACTTGTATTGTTCTTGTTACTTTTCCTCAAATACTAGTGTACGCCGACGGGTGGTGCATTGACGTGAGTACTGAACTCCTTAATTTTACCTTAAAGATTATACTATTTATACATAAATATATATATATCCTTTTTTTTATTATTATTATTTATTTATTTTTTGTTTTTTTTTAATTTATTAATATTTAGAACTATGTCTGATATTGACTCCTATTACTCCGCTAACGACTCTGGTGAATCATTAACGAATGAGAGTTTCTCCTCGGTAACTGAAAGCCTTGGGGATTTGTTACGCAGCACTTTTAACCAGAAGTGTAGTGATATGCTTAATGTCTGTCACATAAATGCCCAAAGCATACCAAGCCACTATAGCGACATATGGGAGACCTTCAGTGATTCAAACGTGGACGCCGTTTTGGTTTCTGAGACATGGCTCAAGCCTCAACTACCTTCCACCTCTTACCCTTTGCCTGGTTTTATCCTCATCAGAAACGATAGATTAAATAAAAGAGGCGGTGGCGTCGCGATATATCTACGTGCCGACTTTACATATAACGTTTCCTCCATGTCACCCCCTGACTCCGTTGTCGAATACCTCTTCTTGGAGGTTTGTGTCAGGGGAGCTAAACTTATACTAGGGGTCGTATACTGTCCCCCAGCCTTAGATTACTTCACCGCATTCGAATCGGTTTTAGAATCTCTAGGGTCTGAGTACGAACATCACATCATCATGGGTGACTTTAATACTGACCTTCTGTCTCACAACTCGGCCCGTTGTCGTAAACTCTTAAGCATACTAGAATCTGCATGCCTACATAAATTAACGCTTCAAGCCACACACCACAACCCACATGGAGAAGATACTTTACTGGACCTCATATTCACGTCGTCTCTTGAAAGGGTTTCATCGTATGGCCAGTACCCAGCTCCAGGTTTCTCACATCACGACCTAATTTATGTCTCATACAGAATTAAAACGCCAAAGCCAAAGCCAAAAATAATGGCCCGACGCTGCTTTGGACGCATGAATCTGGAAAAGCTTCGGGAGGATGCTTCACGAATAAACTGGGAATCCTTAGCGGCAGCAATCACCGTCGACGAAAAGGTTCAAATACTGAACGAAAACATAATGGAACTATACGATGTTCATGCGCCGTTGAGGAATATCAAACTAAAACATCCACCTGCACCCTGGTTGACGGACAGCATCCGCGACGCAATGCGGAGAAGGGATGGGGCTTTCCGGCGTTTTAAAAGAACTCGAAGTGATGATTCCTGGCTCGCTTACAAAACCGCTAGAAACAAGTGCAATCAGATGATACGTAATGCTAAACGCCGTTATATTCTCGATAACATCTCTACATCTTCCTCTGCCGATATTTGGAAGTTTCTAAGGACTCTCGGTATTGGTAGTGAGCGCCACGCGGATCTTCCGATGGGCATTGCTTTAGATGATATCAATCGTCATTTCACCACTTCCACTACCTTGGATCATCAAAGCAAGGCCCAAACCATCGATTATGTGGCCCGACTGCCTAGACCTAATATAAACCCTTTCGATTTTTCTCCGGTTGTGTCAGAGGAAGTCATGCAAATGGTTATCTCTATAAAATCCAAAGCTACTGGGAACGATAACATTAGTCGTTTCATGGTAATCACTATTTTGGAACAACTCTTACCCGCTATAACACACATAATTAATTATTCTTTAGACTCCAATTGTTTCCCATCCCTATGGCGCAAAGCTTATGTACGTCCATTGGCCAAAGTATCTAGCCCCACCCTCCCTAGCCATTTTCGTCCCATATCTATACTCCCATTCCTATCCAAAGTCCTTGAAGCCTGTGTACATAAGCAACTATCTCAATTTATTTACCAGAACAACTTGCTCAATGTATACCAGTCAGGATTCCGACCTGGTCATAGTACAGGGACAGCTTTACTCAAGGTGACACTTGACATTAAGGCGGCTATAGAGGATGGAAAGATAACTGTACTAGCCCTAATTGACTTTTCAAATGCCTTCAATGCAGTGAACCATGAGATTTTGCTTACAATACTTTCCCACTTTATGATTTCCGACGATGCACTGGAATGGTTCTCATCCTATCTTCGAGGACGCCAGCAGGCTGTTCGCACTGATGAGTCGTCATCGCTATGGGCTGAACTTGACTCTGGTGTTCCTCAAGGCGGCATTCTTTCTCCACTTCTTTTTTCGTTATTTATTGACTTTGTAACTCACAAACTTCAGTGTTCGTATCATCTGTATGCAGATGACCTACAGATTTACTCACATGCAAGAGTAGAAAATATTGGCGACGCGATCAACAGCATCAACCATGACCTAGACACCATTAAAAATTGGTCCAGCAAGTTCGGGTTAGACGTGAATCCGACCAAATGTCAGGCGATCTTCATGGGGAGCCCAAGAATGGTACATAGAATTGACTACGACACTATCTCAGACATAATTTTTGATGGCACAGTATTGCCTATTAGTCAGTCGGTCAGGGACCTCGGCCTCCACATAGACACAACTCTGAATTGGCAAACTCAGGTAACCAGTGTTAGTCAAAAGGTTACGAATACTCTGCGTGTCCTCTATCGACTAAAAAATTTTCTCCCAGTAAAGACCAAGACCATGCTGGTACAGACGTTGATTTTCCCAGTCATTGACTATGGTGATGTATGTTACCTCGACCTGAATGCAGATCTCCTCAATAAACTAGACCGGCTTCTCAACAATTGCATTCGATTCATATTCAACTTACGAAAATACGACCATGTATCTGCTTACCGGACGGAACTGTCATGGTTACCTATCAGACAACGCCGCAGTATACGGGCGTTGACAACGTTGCACTCTCTTCTACATTCTCCCAACTCACCCAGTTACCTAACATCCCACTTACAATATCTCTGCTCTAACCATGACAGAAATCTTCGCTCCTCCGATAATCTCCTCCTTCTTTGTCCTGCACATTGTTCCCGCGTTATTCATTCTTCCTTCACCGTCCAAGCAGTAAAACTCTGGAACGCCCTCCCGTTAGAAATTAGGTCGTGTGCCAGCCGATTGAGCTTTAAGATTAGAGTACGCAAGCACTACGGAGACTTGTTGACGGAGTCATCGGAATGATCTTTTATTTGTTTACAACTGCGTTTGGACGTATGCTTATGTATGTATGTTTTATTTTCTATATCTTATATATGTATGTATGTGTGTGTATATGTATATGTGTGTATGTATGTATGTATATGTATGAGTGTATATATATATCTATGATTATTGTATTTATAATATTAATGTCGCGTAATAGTACTTTTATGTTTAATTCTCACATATGATTCAATAATACACCTGCTACACACAGCTCTGCACCACCCAAAGGTTGACTGGAAGATAATGCCTATGGCATTAAGTCCGCCTTGCGCAATGTAATTGCAGGAAGCTTAAATAAATAAAATAAATAAAGTAGGTACCTACTCACTTACTTGAAAACGCTTTAAAACTTTAAGCGAAATCACTCACTAATCTGGTTTTATAGGTGAATAGGTATACAGGCGATACGTCAGCTCGTATTCTCCCTATTCCATACAAAAAATACAAAATTTCAACTAGGCGCTCATGTTTTTATTTTTGCCCGAACGGAAAAAAATTAACATTGATTTCGTGGTGGTGTCGTATAATATTTCCAATACAAAACGCGAAATTTAACCAGGAAACCCTGCGTGTATCGTCATTTTATTAATTACCTAAAATTCGCGCCAAAGCGCCGCTTTGGTGCCTTTGTCGGCTAAAATCAAAGGGCTAGTAGGTACGGTAGGACTGAATGCTTTTATATATTGATATACATATATATATATATATATATTGTATATATTTGGATTTTGTATATATACAAGGTGTCTCAAAAGAAATTTCATATTTAGTGGATTGATTAAAAAAAAAGGAAGCGGTATATAGAAAAAATGTTTATTTATTGTTAAAATACACTTTTTGGGAATTCATTTCTTAAAAATAATATCGTCTAAATGTAAACCCTCACGTTGTTGGCACTCATTTAATCGAACAGTAAAATTACTTATGACTGCTCGACAGGTGGAGTGAGGGATGGCTGCCATTTCGTGACGGATATTTTCTTTCAAATGCGCCAGTGAAGCTGGTTTATTGGCGTAAACTTTAGATTTAAGATAACCCCATAGGAAAAAGTCCATAGGGGTTAAATCTGGGCTACGTGGAGGCCAATTTATGTCACCTCTCCGGGAGATCAATTTTCCTGAGAAAATTTCACGAACACGTGGCAGAGATATATTGGACGTGTGTGAAGTTGCTCCGTCCTGTTGAAACCATGTTCTTTGGTTATAGCCAGGAAAGTTTTGCAGTTCAGGTACCAAGAAGTTGTCTAACATCTCCACATAACGCTCTGAATTCACTGTAACTGTACGCCCCATTTCGTCTTCAAAAAAGTAAGGGCCGATAATTCCTCGCGCCGACATGGCAGCCCATACGGTCACTTTAGGCGAGTGTAGGGGTTTCTGATGTTTGCGTTTCGGATTGGCTGAACTCCAGTAGCGGCAGTTTTGCTTATTTACGTGGCCATTAAGATGAAAATGAGCTTCATCCGAAAACAAAATGTTGGTAAACGTTGAAAATCGCTCAATCATCTGATTTACGAAATTAAGCCTCTGACCGGCATCTTGGGGCTTTAATTCTTGCACCAATTGAATTTTGTAGGGGTGCAGCTTTAGATCTTTGTGCATAATGCGATGTAATGATGATCTATGCACATTTAAAGCACTCGCGCGCTTCCGAATTGAAAGGCTCGGGTCGTCACGTACAGATTGATTAACACTCTCCACGTTTTCTACCGTTCTTGATGACCTAGGTCGCCCGGATTTTGATTTATCCAGCGTTGATCCAGTCTCTTCAAACTTTTTAACCCAATGTCGAATGAGAGGAAGGCTTGGCGCATCATTTAAGTGGCGAAAACCTCGAATACTGCAGAATTTTCTACGCGCGACAGTTGTCGAATCACCGTTCTTGTAAAACTCTCGCACGCACAACGCGCGGTCTGCTCCCGAGAAACGCTCCATAGCGACTGAATCCCCAAGAGCCAAGCTACCAATTGACATAACCCCCGCACCCCTCAAGTACGCAGCGTTCACGCAGTAAGCTAAACAAATATAAAATTTCTTTTGAGACACCCTGTATATGTGCATGTGTGTGTATGTATATGTGTATGTTTATGTTTATATGTTATTATTAAACATCACCATAACTTTATAACACCTACACTACCCTTTATTACGTTCATTTCTTTCTCCGGTAAATATGTCCATCCAAAGGTTGCCTGGAAGAGATTGCTTTTGGCAATAAGGCCGCCCATTGTACACATCTTCTTGAATTTTAAGTTAAGTAATTTGTAATTGGTGTACAATAAAGTATATTCTATTCTATTCTATTCTACGATTCGACGAAACGGCTTTCGTCGTGTGTGTGTGTGTGTCTTTGTTTAATGCAGCACGTGTAAGTGTGTGGTAGTGTTGTGATTCACAAGTCGATATTTGTTTGGTCATTGTTTGTTTTTCTTTTTGTTAAAGCAATTATATTTTCTTAAAGTAGTGTCGTATTATTGTGATATTATTATGTTAAAGGTTTCCTAAATGCCCTAAAAGAAAAAAAATATGAATCAACGCAACTCGTCGAGGGGACGAATGGCTTCCCACCAAAAATAGTGTTATGCGCTCAAGACATTTCACAGAAGACAATATTCATGTTAATAAAATAAAAACAGTTTGATTTTTGCAAGAAATGCGGGAGGGCTGCTGTTCCCGTCCAACACGGTTACCAAAATTTGTAGACGATCTGAGCAAGTCATACGAAGCTCAATTGATGTAACCCCAGATTGTAAAATATTTTACAAAGACCAAAAACAATTCATGATACAGATATTGAGTAGTTTTGTTGGTGAAGATATTTTTTCTCAAATGAAATATCATCAATTTGATCATGAAAATTGTTATTATGTCCTTGACTTAGCCAAGAGTATCGTGGAATAGTAGACATAAGATTGCTCTATTTATCAAGGAAGGCAGATCCTAAAAATTCTGTAAGACGAATTTTTACTAAGCTGATTCATTTTACAAATCAGTAAAATATTAGTACCTAGTTTTTTTTTCTAATAAATCATTAATAAACATTAATCAATGTATTTATTAATAAATAATAAGCAAATGAAAAATAAAATATCGACTTTCCAGATCCAACCAAATTTATCGATCAACATCCTTACCTGTTCCATCACTATGGCTCCGTGCATTATAATTAACCTTGAACTATCCAATCACAGCGTATTTGAGTCCCCTCCCGCAACCCTTGCATTGTAAAGACGAATCGAATCGAAAATCAAATATTCAGTTATGCATGCAATTTGCAATTAGCTACTTGGCTGTCGCGAAAGTAAATTTGTGTTTTAATTTTCCGTTTTTTTAGTAGGTATAGTAATTAATTAAGTTCGTTTTCGTTAAAACAGTGAAAGTGATTTTTGTTATAATGTTTAGTGAGAGGGAATATGGACAAAGGATTATGTGTTATGGTGAAAATGGCATGTGGAACCTACAGAATTCTCACTATTGGTCGGAGACTAATCCTCATGCGTTTCAAGAGACAGGACATCAGGTACGGTGGTCTGTAAACGTTTGGGCAGGTATCCTTCAGAAGACGATCGTAGGGCCCGTGTTCTTGCCCTCGAGAATGAACGGGATGGCATACCTTGACCTGATAAAAGGTCCAGTTACGTCATATCGAAAATTCACTAGCCCAGTGAAGACACATGTGGTTCCAGCATGATGGCGCACCACCGCACACAATCCGGTCAGTGCGGGAACAGCTTGATGAAGAGTTCCCAAACCGGTGGATTGGACGATTTGGACCTCGCGCATGGCCTCCTCGGTCACCCGACTTGAATCCATTGGATTTTTTTCTGTGGGGTCATGTCAAGGAACGCGTCTTCGATCGGGAGTGCGATACGGCTGAAGAAATGAGAAGCCGTATCATCTTAGTATTCTCAGACCTGAACGCAAGAAGTGCCGAGGACCCTACATTCCTGGATCGCGTTCATCGGTCTACATCCAGACGAGCTCAGCTGTGCTTTGACCGAGAAGGAGCTCAGTTTGAGCCATTTCTGATTCGATCGAGGCTACAGCAGAATTAGGTAAGTAGAGTACAAAGTGACTACCTATTTTCGTTAGTAGGCATTAGCAATTTTACCGACGCATAGGTACGTTACATACGCGGTGCGCGTACACATAATACATTGCTGGCTTCTGAAATTAATAAAAATCTTGACACATTGTTTATTCCGGCTACAATTTTTTTTAAGAACAACTGTTTGTTTTTTTTGATAAGTTTTGGGGTGCTGGATCAACCCCTTTCGTTTTCGGTTTTTGTCTTTATACACCCTGTATGTATAACGTAATTTATAAGTAAGAAATAAATACGAGTAAGTATTGGCAAACGGCGATGTCTTTGCTTAAGGATCTTGAAGAAATATTATTGTGCGTGATTAGAAGAATCCAGAAGTGCGGCGCGGTAGTCGTTCAGATGATTTTGCTTTTATAAAATAAACTCGATTTAAAGTATTTCATTTTTTGTTTTTTTTTAATATTTCTCATAAATAAACCGACATTTAAATTGTTTTATTTGGAATGCGGAGGATAGCGTAGGAAAATAAATCATGCACGTTCCAGCTAGATTATAAGAAGAAATTAAACAGCCTCCCTCAAAGTGGAAAAACTCTCTTCTCTTAGACAAAATACTAAGTTAGACTAAATTTGCAAATAAAAACTAAATATTCATCTCAATTGTAAGTACCTAACAACAAACAAAACAGAAGTTTAAAGTGTTTGAAATTAAACTAATCGTGAAGATACGAGTTTATGTAACTATTTGTAAGTGTGAACGAATATCGGTGTTTGTTGAGTGCATACCAAATTTTTGGTGTGAACTTCTACTAGCGAAATGGTTAAGAATACATGAAATGTGGAGTTTTTCGTGCACTATGGGCAAAAATAATTTCCCACAGTCCCCCTAGATAAAGTACCAGCTAGGTAGAGACCAAGGGTAATTAAAGGAATAATAATTATTTTTACTAATGAATATTTCTAAAATAATTAACTGTGTTGATGACATAGACGCATGAGGGGCTTGCGCGGGGGCAGAGCAGTTGTTTGCCGCTAATAATATATATTATTTATACTTACGTTATACTTTTACATAAAAGGCTAAACCTACGACTAATCTGGATTTATTGCCGCCGGAGTCCTTCCCGTCGTCAAGAACAAATTGTGTTATGGAATAAATTAGCGCTTTGAAAACTTCGCACGAAATGTGGTGAGCTTCGAAAGAGTTATGCTCGGAGTCGTAAATTCGGATCGTAGTGATCTGTCAGAGATTCGAATCATTTATTTTGTGAACATAGGTACTTAGTATAATGCAATTTACACGAAAAGATTTAAAAGTTATGTACCGACGTTAGGCAAACAAAATTAATTGAGAAACAATGAGACCAACATTATGTTGCAGAACTGATAACCGCTGGAGCAAGAGTGTTTTGGAGGGGACACTGTACTAACACTGCACTGGGCTAACGTAGTGTAGGGCGTCCTTTTGCCAGAGGGCGGGACCACTTACGTAAGTGGGCCGGTGGTGACTGGATGCAACACACCGAGCTCTGTGGACTGTGGTGTACCTTGGGAGAGATCTTATAGCGGTAAAGAGTAGCCTAAGCCTCCCTTGGGAATCAAAATATCTCTATGCCAAATTTCATTGAAATCGGTGCAGCGGCTTTGCCGTAAAAGCACAACAAACAGATTTCATTCGAATTTATTGTGTTAGTATGGATACAGTTTTATTTAGAACTACTCAGATAGAATAGATAATTTGCATGCAAGTGAGTGGCCAGGCCTAGCGATCTAACAGTTAGTGTGTGTCTAAGGTCAATATTTGTGTTTGTGCCGCAGCAGTCTGTGTCAGCAGTGATAATTTACAAACAACATGAACGTATTTATTGTTATATGAGTATGTTTATCAGTTAGCATAGTTTTAAATCACCACACAGCCATGTGGAAAACTATTTCACGTTTTAGATATTTGCACCGGTAATCAATTCAGCGTTCTTTGAGCCGGCAGTCGAAAATATGGCCGCTGCGTCATAAATTTTATTACTCTTAATTATGACAAGGCTTTATCCTTTAAGTTATCAAAAGATAACAAGAGTAACAAAATACGATACAGTAAACAACAAAGAAGTATAGCTAATAACGCTTTGAATTATTCAGATAACAAAACGTATCTGAATAAACAACAATGAATAACAACACATATAATACTAGCTTTTAATCACGGCTCCGACTGAGTGTATAGTAGCTTCTTCCTCAAGAATCAAAATGTATATTTGACAATTTTTTTCGAAATCGGTGTAGTGGTCGGACGTATCGCCTGATGGTAAGCGATTACCACCGCCCATGGACACCCGCAACACCAGAGGCGTCACAAGTACGTTGCTGGCCTTTTTGGGGATGGGAGAGGGGTTGGGGTATGGGCCTCCGGTATCCTCACTCACTCGGTGCAACACAGCGCAGGCGCTGTTTCACACCGGTTTTCTGGCCGTGGTATCACTCCGGTCGAGCCGGCCCATGCATGCCGAAGCGTGGCTCTCCTACGGTAAAAAGATTAGACGGTACGAAGTAAAGATGAATGCCTAGTTTGACTTGAAATACCTATCACAGTAATAATTTTAAATAATCTTTATTTCTTAGTTAGTCACAACAGCCCTCAAACACCGATGACGCCCTCGCTTCTTTACTTTTATGTTTTTTTTATTGGGCGACTCCTTTTGTCGCCTTAATTTCATAAATAACACAGTAAATAATAAAATCATAAAACTAAATTTAGTGTAAAACAATAAAACATTATTTGAAAAAAAAACTCGCCCGCATACATTTTATTTATTTTGTTTGAATTTTTTTAATTTAGATGTACCCAGTATCACTCTCACGCCTAAGACGAATCTTTTGACACCACTCACATAAAAATATAATAAGTCGTTTAGATTCCAAGGCGCACCAAAGAAATATACATGCATACACTCCAAAACATAACCCTCCTTCTTACGCAATCGGGTAATTACATTTTTAAATTATGTAATGAATATAATTATTTTTAAAGATATTGGAAATATAGCAGTCCTTTAGCACCAATATCACAATTTTTTTCAGCTTACAAAAAGGCTAGTGAGATTTATAGAAGAGATATTACTTTTTAGTACATTATTAATACACAAGCAATATGATTTTGAATAAAGAAGATTTATGAATTTTATTATTATTTACCACAAGCTTCAATATTTTTTGCAGAATGAAGAATTTTAATATTATTGCCCTGCATTCGCAGTGAGTATGGTGATCACCAAAGTTAAAACTAAAGTTACCGACATAGCAGAGCGAGTCAGCAAGCTGAAGTGGCAGTGGGCAGGGCACATAGCCCGGAGAACCGATGGCCGATGGCCCAGAAAGGTTCTTGAGTAGAGACTACGTGACGGTAATCGCAGTGTAGGAAGACCTCCCGCGAGGTGGACGGACAACCTGGTTAAGATCGCAGGGACTCGTTGGATGCAGGCCGCTACCGACCGGTCAATGTGGAAGTCAATAAGGAAGGCCTACGTTCAGCAGTGGACTTCTTGAGGCTGATATGATGATGATGGTGGCCACCTCTCTTGAATTTTGTTCATGCTGTCCATCAGGCAGAGTAGTCACTTAGGGCTCATACATAAAAATAATAATACATGTTCAGGGTGAATTCCGCACGTATTTCCTGTTCATGATATTCTGACTGCCTGCTTAAAACGAATGCTGAAATTTACTTAAAACCCTTTAAATGAGCATTTTTTTTCTAAATATCACCAGACTCACTTTGCATCAATTTGTATTAATTCCAAAGCATTTTTTTAATTTAATTATACCCTTAATCTCATTACTTTATCATTTTTTCCGTAACTTTGTCATCATCGTCTTTCTCCTGAACTTCATAAACACCATAGTTAAAATAGTTTTCAATCTCTTGTAGAGTCTTATCCTTGGTTTCGGGCAAAATGAAATATAGTATTAGAAGCATTATTCCCATAGCTGATCCAAAAATGAAAAAGGTGCCGTGAACCTTTAGGTAAAGAAGCATATAAGGCGTTACTTGAAGTCCCATCATAACACCTAAGGACATAAATATTCCTACGATAGAAGATCCTACCCCCCGATGAGCTAATGGGAATACTTCTCCTAATAAAGCTAAAGGTATAGGAGTGCATCCTAAGTTCACTAAGATGAAATATACCACAAACATCCCAATTGCTATCGAAGGTTTATCGTTCGTAATAACGCCGCTCGCTTTCAGTGCGAGATAAGTACACACTGCCATAATAGCGACGAAAGCCGCAAAACCAGTAGAGAACAATAAAGTTCTTCGTTTTATCATTTTAACAAGAATTGACGAACATACTGCACTGGTAGTAATGATGATGTCAATGGCTAATGTGTAGTAGAAGGATTGAGTGTTATTGCCCGTTATTTCACCAATTATTTGCAGAGCATACGCTGGAAAAATATGTCTTCCACTTGTTTCCAATAAAGCCGTTCCAGCTAAAACTATACAAACTGGCTTCACAAAATCTTTTTTTGTAAATTTAGCGAAAAATTCTCTAACCTTATCACTTAGAGATTTATCTACTATTGGCTTCGATAGCCTTTCATTTTGTGCTTGTATGAGTTCCTGTAATTCTTTGTGAGATGCTTGATTGCTTTCCCTCAACCAAAAAAATGCTTTTTCGCTTTTCTCAAATTCTCCTTTAGAAGCCAACCAAGCAGGGGATTCCGGCCAAGTCCATGTAATTAAAATGGCGACGATGTGAGGTACTACAGCTAACGCAGCAATAGTTCTCCAAGTAAAAAAACGAGTGAAGATATGAACTAGCATTCCACCGAAGCAAACAGCAGCTGTTTTTAAATTCAGAAACACTCCCCTATATTTAGGATTCGAGTACTCTCCAATGGCAATTGCTCCTAAAGACACAGTCCCTCCAGCTGTTATTCCTCCAAGTACTCTGCCTATCATGATGGTGGGAATATTCTGAGCAAAATAAATAGCTAGCCAGCCAACGGTGCCCGGTAATATAACAAGTTGGTGAGTTATTTTTCGTCCGTATACGTCCATAAGAAAAGACGAGATCAGGAACCCTGGAATGCCAGACACCCCACATGATGATGCTGAAAAAATTTAGATCTGTCTTTAACTAGTTCTTTTAAATATATATTAAACCTACCATATTCATAGTAGTTACAAATTTTTGCCAATACTTATTTTTTCATTTACCTAGCCAAGAAGCTGTGTGCAAATCTGCTTTTATCTCCGATTCGGGCTCCGCGAGTCCTGGTAGTAGACTGCTAGTAAAGCTGAGCAGCATGCCTTGCCCGATCATATTTGACAGCACAGCGAACACCACCCATGCCTAGTGGAAAACAAGAATTACAATTAAGATTCTTTGAAATATTTTTAATTTAATGAAATAATGTTTCTATATCCAATTTAATTTATTGGTATCTATTAATTGTAAATTGAAGCGGTTTCATGAATTCAAATATCGTGGACACAACCTTATGGAAGATCTTGATGATCAGAAGGACATTAATAGGGAACGCAGGGTAATGGTGATTTATAGTCGGGGCATATCTGTCGGAGAGAGCTAAGTAGGACCGGTCTCGGTCGACGTGAAATGTCGTGTGGTGTCCCGCAGGGGTCGGTCTTAGAGCCGCTCTTGTGGAATATTGGCTACAACTGGGAGCTTCATGGTGCAAGGAGGCAACGCCTGAGTGCCACCACTGCGATGGCCAGACCGTGGACACGACACTCCACAAGCTGGCAGAAAGCACGGCGTGGGGGTGATGTCGTGGCGGCCATCGGGGTGCGATTTCTCTCGCTCGGTAACATAATTGCGGCCATGTGGCGGAGCGAGAAGGCGTGTAACTCCGCGGTTTCTTTATGCAAGCAAATTATGCTTGCCAAAGAGACGGCGGAGTGGGATTCGCTCCCGGCCCGCCGGGCCTGAGGACGGACCAGGTATCACAGCTGACTCAGGCGCCGGAGATCGTAGAATGATCTATGTCCTCCATAAGCCTGGGGCTCCATAAGCCTAGCAGAAACCGGCCCAGGTGGAGCCGACCGGAACGTGCGCGCCCCGGGGGACAGTAACGGGAACATCGGGGTTCCCACATAGTAGGGGGCAGACTTATCGCCTGATGGTAAGCGATTACCGCCGCCCATGGACACACGCAACACCAGAGGCGTCACAAGTGCGTTGACGGCCTTTTAAGAAGTAGTACGCTCTTATCTTGAAGGTTTGAAGTACAGTTCATTCCACAGTTTTGTTGTGCGAGGCAGAAAGTTACTAGGGTGCACGTGGTTCCCCGGCTTCTAGTACCCAAGACGGCGTGCAGTTTAATTAATCTGAAGGCCTCCGGTATCCTCACTCACTCGGTGAAATACACTGCAGGCGCTGTTTTACACCGGTTTTCTGTGAGGCCGTGGTATCACTCCGGTCGAGCCGGCCCATGCGCACCGAAGCGTGGTTCTCCCACGGTAGGCATATTTCGAATATATTACCTTCATCCGTACTGATATTAAGAATGCGATTGTGGTTTTAAGTACATATTTACAATGGTTTTTGGTGAAAATAATTTATCAAAACAGTATATTTCTAATCTCGTCTTTTATCTATTTAAAAAGTAATAATCGTCATATTCTGTCGCTAACGAATACAATAATTGTAAAAGGTGACAAAGAAAGAGAACCCAATAGAACTTGAGAGCGTGATACTGTACGTGCCTGAGTGAGTTTGGACGCAATCGAAGCCTTCTACTTCTTCCATAATCGGTTTTTCGACCATTTGGTGTATCTACAGCTGTAGTCCCAATAGTCCTACAGCCAGGTTGGGATAAACACCCAAGCTGAGGTTGCCCCCAAGCTGAGGTTGCCCAGGCTATAGCAGCAGCGGGGGGATGTACAATCGCCGACGTCAAAGTCGGAGCCATCCGTTCTTGCCCATCGCGGTTGGGCACAGTCTGGGTCCGCTGCCCACTTGCGGCGGTTCGCAAAATTTCGAACGCCAAACGGGTGCAAGTGGGTTGGGTTTCGGCCAGGGCGGAGGCACTTTTGGCACGCCCGTTGCAGTGCTACCGATGCCTTGAATTGGGACACGTGAGAGCAAAGTGTCCCAACGAGACAGACCGAGGCGCACTGTGCTATGCGTGTGGGGGCACAGGCCACGTAGCGCGTACATGCACTGCAAAAGCGCCGAGGTGCCCGGTCTGCTCAGACCTTGGTCGTTCCGCTGATCATCGGCTAGGGAGCAAGAAGTGTTCCCCGCCGAAGAATAAGAAAAGCGGGCTACAGACGACTACAACCGAAGCTCTGGCGAGCGCTAGCACCAGCCGACACTCACCGGCTACAAGGGTGCCACAGCCGGATACTCGTCCGGCAGAGGAGGCAATGGAGGCCTAAAGTTCACGCCCCCCCAGAAAGTTTTGCAGGGCAACCTTAATCACTGTCGCGCAGCACAAGACCTGCTCATGCAGACGTTGGCTGAGCAGTCGGTTGCCCTTGCGGTACTGGCGGAGCCGTACTACGTCCCAGATCACCCCCGTTGGTTTGGGTCCGCTGACGGCACTACCACCATATACTGGGCAGGGGTGGAGAATAGTCTCCACTGCACTCTTCTTCAGAGGGGGCTGGGGTATGTAGCAGTGGAATGGGGCCCCTTGGTCATCGTGGGCTGCTACATATCTCCTAATTGCGGCCTCCCCGCATTCGAGGTGTACTTGGACGGACTTAGGAGTTGCATTTGCACTTTCCTGTCCCGTCCGGTACTTGTCCTGGGCGATTTCAACGCCCGCTCCACGCAATGGGGAGATCGCCTGGACAACGCAAGGGGAGATACACTCAGCGAGTGGGCGGCGGGACTGAACCTCGGCATTATGAACCGGGGTTCGGTTAGTACTTGCGTGCGGTGGCAGGGGGAGTCGATTGTCGACCTGACGTGGGCGACTCCCTCAGTCACTGACCTAGTGTCAGGATGGAGGGTAGCGGAGGAGGTGGTCACTCTGTCAGACCACCGACACATATTCTTTGATGTGGTCATCCGCTGCCCAGACGCAAGCCTTGACCGCCGCAGTAGCGGCCCTTCGCGACGATGGTCCCTCAAGCGGATGAACCGAGATATGCTCGTCGCCGCAGCCATCGTCGCGGACTGGCCAGTGGAAGAAATGGTCTCGTCCGACCCAGAAGCGCAGGCGGCCTGGTTCCGTGGTGTAATGACTGACGTCTGTGACGCATCAATGCCACGAGTCAGGCCGGGGGGTAGGAGGGGTTCTGTGTACTGGTGGACACCGGAACTCGAGCAGCTTCGCATGGCGTGCTCGAGAGCCCGTCGCCGGTTTCAGAGAACCCGTAGGAGACGGCGAGCTACAGCCGAGGAGATCGACGAAATGAGGCGGGAGTATGGTGCCGCAGCAAAGGCTGTAAGCCTTGCTATCGCGGAAGCCAAGGCTCGGTCCTGGAGGGAGCTCATAGAGGGACTGGATAGGGACCCATGGGGGCGCCCGTACAAACTTGTACTGGGCAAGCTCAGACCGTGGGTTCCACCACTAACGCAGACCCTGGACCCCGGATTTGTGAGAAGAGTGGTAGATACACTCTTCCCCAGGGACCAGGGTAGTCCCTCACGACGACCTACGTTACAGTCGGAAATAGGTACGTGGTCCAATGACTTTGACGTGACAGAGGATGAGCTGGACCGAGCCGTGAAGCGACTTGCTGCCCACAATACCGCTCCAGGCCCTGATGGAATTCCGGGCCGAGCTTGGGTACGTGCCTTGTCGATCCTAGGGGGTAGATTGAGGCGGCTGTTTACCAGCTGCCTCCGTAACAGCATATTCCCTTCCGGCTGGAAGGAAGCCAGACTGGTACTGATCCAGAAACCTGGCAGGGCTGCGGATACTCCCTCGTCGTTCCGACCGATATGTCTTCTAGACGAGGCGGCGAAACTCTTTGAAAGAGTCATCGCCGCCCGTATCAATCAGCACCTGTCGCGAGTGGGCCCCGACCTATCAGACAGCCAATTTGGCTTCCGACAGGGACGTTCAACGTTGGACGCGATCGAACGTGTACGCTCCTTGTCGGAGGAGGTAGTCTGTCGGGGGGGAGTTGCATTGGCCGTCAGTCTTGACATAGTCAACGCATTCAACTCCCTCCCGTGGTGGGTGATCAGAGAGGCACTGGTGTATCACCAGTTGCCTCTCTACCTGCGGGAAATCATCGAGGCCTATCTTCGCGATAGGTTCATATCCTATATGGGTCGGGACGACGAGGAACATCGAAGGAAGGTCACATGCGGGGTTCCCCAGGGGTCGGTCCTGGGGCCCCTTCTGTGGAACCTCGCGTATGATGCAGTCCTGAGGACCAGTTTACCCCTTGGAGTGAGTGTCGTCTGCTATGCGGATGACACTTTAGTACTGGCCAGGGGGCATGGCTTCCAAGAAGTTCTGGAGCTCGCCGAACTAGGGGTGGCCTGTGTCGTCCAACAGATCAGCGGTCTGGGCCTACGGGTTGCACCTCATAAGACGGAAGCCCTGTGGTTTCACAGGAAACGCGGAGGTGCCGTTCCTACCCGTTCGCTTATTAGAGTGGGAGGAACGGAGGTCGAGGTGGGGCGACATATCAAGTACCTCGGCCTCACCCTAGACAGCCGCTGGAGCTTCGAGGAGCATTTCGAGCAGATGATCCCCCGAGTTCGGGGGGTGGCGGGCTCCCTACAGAGGCTATTGCCTAATTTAGGGGGTCCGCGGGAAGAAGTTCGCCGCCTCTACGGTGCGGTGATACGATCCATGGCCCTCTATGGAGCGCCGATATGGGTCAAGCGCCTATCGGCCTCCTCCCGCTGCCGAGCTAAGCTCAATCAAGCGCAGCGGGTAGTGGCCATTCGGATCGTAAGAGGGTACCGCACCATTTCGTCTGAGGCGGCGACAGTCCTGGCATGTTTCCCGCCATTTGATATCCTGGCGGATATGGACGCGAAGATCTATGACCAGATTCGTGCCATCCGCCAGGGCGAAAGCGGGGAAGACCAGGATGAGCTCGAAATGCGGCGGAACGCTCACCGACAGGCACTGGCACAGTGGCGCGCGCGGCTGGAACAGCCGCAGAATGCGCGCCAACGCGCCGTTGGTGCCGTTCTGCCTAACCTCGAAGCCTGGATAGGAAGGGAGGAAGGTCGCGTCACCTACCGACTTACGCAGATACTCACTGGGCATGGTTGCTTCGGTGAGTATCTGAATAGGATCGGACGCGAGGAGACGGCACAGTGCCACCATTGCGCGGCCGACTTGGACTCCGCCCAGCATACGCTGGAGGACTGTCCCGCGTGGGCGTCTGAACGCGAAGTCCTGGTCGGCCAAATCGGACAGGACCTGTCCCCACCAGCAATCATCGTTGCCATGCTGGCGGGTGAGGAGGGCTGGGACGCAGTGGTCTCTTTTTGTGAGACAGTGATGCTCCAAAAAGAGACCGCTGAACGGGATCGGGAGAGGGCCGATCCCGAGCGTAGGCGACGTCGCCGGTAACACTAGCCGCTAGCGTCTTGGTCGCAAAACCGCGGTCAAGCTGCAAAATTAAATGGTTGGGCCAACAGGCAGGGGGAAGCCCAGACTTCCCCCAGGAAAGAGTATTATAGACGCGGTGTCGTTCCTGGGGGGGACCTGAAATGTCTTGGTCCGGGTCCTCCCCAGAGCAGGGCGCCTGAGACCGGACGCCGGGGTGGTTTTTAGTGGACTCACCACATACCTGGCTCCCCAGTCCCCTAGGAGCCGGAGATCCGAAGGGATTTTTCCACCTCGACAAAAAAAAAAAAAAAAAAAAGGTTGGGATAAACAACTGTTTGCAACCAAATCTAAATGTATATTTATTGACCAGATTAAGGTGATAAGTAATAACAATGAATGCAATGAGAGACTTATATATTACCTTGATAATTGTTTTGCTAAAGTAAAAATAGGTACTGAGTTAAATGATTAAATAAATAAATACTTACTTTGGACATTTATAATTTATTTATTTTACACTTTATGCACTTTGTACATCGGCGGACTCAATGCCCATGGCATTCTCTTCCAGCCAACCTTAGAGTGGTGTAGAAATCTTGTAGGGAGGTGCACAAGATTACAGAATAAGTGATAAATATACAGGGTCTGTCGTAAATAATGGATAAGTCGTAAACTGGAGTTGGTCCGGCTATGAGACTATTAGAAAATCGTATCTTTTTGCCAGGGTTTCTAACCGTATGGAAATGGCGTAGACTTTTATGTTTTTTTATAAATTTCGCTACTCTTTGCATTCATTCCGTTGCCATTTCGTTAAATTTAGGTACTTCTGTGTCATTTTTTTTGTATTATAGTCTTGAAGATGTGTATTATTTAGTTTTAGTACTGTTTTAGGCGTTTTTAACGTTGGTCATTTTCAAAATTGTCATTTTAAGATTTTTTATGTTTTTGTTTTACTTAGGGTCAACTTTTGATCATTTACTGTGTAAAAAAAAAGTACGGCGCTATAGCTGCCCATGATCTTAATAAATTATCTAGTATGTGTAGATTCTAAAAAGGTATAACAATGCATACTTCACAAGTAATATTAAGCTACATGAGCGAGATCAATATCAAGGTGAGAAAATATTTTTTTCATGTAATGTTGTAAATGGTTATAAAACTTCGTCATAATGATTTATTTCTGCCAAGATTCTTTACACAAACACTATGGGGTCACTATTAAGGATATTCAAAAGAAAACTAGGTTGTTTTAGTACGTAAAAATATTTATTCAACAACTTAAACTAAATGTTCGAAGTGTCCTCCGCCGGCAGCTATGCACGCTCTACATCGCCTAATAAACGATCGCTTAATCCGGCGCACATAACCGGCTTCTTCAATTTTTCTCGCTGCTACTTGAATGCGCGCACGCAACTCTTCTACAGAACTTATTGTTTCACTGTATACTTTTTCTTTTATACAGCCCCAGTAAAAGAAGTCCAAGGGGTTCAGGTCTGGCGAACGTGGAGGCCATAAAATTGGCCCCAATCGCCCTATCCATCTATCTGGATAAGTATTATTTAAATGTTCCCTGACACGAACAGCGTAATGTGCTGGACACCCATCATTTTGTAGCCACATCTCATTTCTTATCTCTTGTGGGACGTCTTGCAGTAAACTAGGTAAAGTATTTGCTAAAAAATTCAAATACATATCCGCATTTAATATTGCCGGCAATTCGAATGGACCAATGATTTTGCCATTAATAATGCCAGTCCATAAATTAATTTTAAATTGATATTGCGATCGGTCTTCTCGGATAAGTCTTGGGTTTTCGAGTTGCCAGCTGTGTATGTTGTGAAGATTCAAAAAACCATCTTTTCGACACGTTGACTCGTCACTCCATAAAATTTTATTAAAAAAACTTTGGTCTTCCCTCATCTTTCGCAGCATTATGCGACAAAATGTTATTCTCGCAGCAGCGTCCCTTGGCATTAATGTTTGGACCCTTTGATAATGATAGGGATATAATTCATGCCTTTTTAAAATCCTGTGTACAGATTTTTGAGGTATACCGGTGCGCCTTGAAATTACACTTATGGACGTACCAGGGTCTTCTGCAACTATTTCCAGTACTTCGGCTGCACTGTGGCGTTGTGGTCGTCCTTCACTCGCCCCGCCTACGCCGGTCCCAGGAAATCGTCCTTCCAAAAATGTGTTGTGCACTCTTATGAAGACACGATAGTCAGGATGCCGGGCATTTGGATATTTTTCCCGATAAACTCTAGCAGCTCTATTGGCGTTGCCATCACATAAACCATAAATGTAATGCATGTTTACGTATTCGGCCGGCGTGTATTGTTGAGGCATGATATACAAAATTTTCCAAAATAACACGTGCAATCGATAGCACAACACGATGCCCATAAATGAGAGCTGAGTTGTCAATATCACCAGGTTAACAAGTCCAAATCACAAAGAAAATCTAAGTCCGATATTAGAAAGCAGTAACAAATTGACGACAGTAATGAAAACGAGAGCACATGCGATGGTCAAAATCACACTGAGAGATGTATCAGGAGTGCGCCCTAGCTAAACGCATGCTAACCTTTTCACACATCGTGAGTGTGAAAGGGACGGTGCATCATGCAGTGTGCCTAGTAACAATGTCCTTTTCACGCGGGGAGACCCTTTGTATTGCTGTCTTTGTTCATTTTTTTACCTGATGATCCTTTTTACGAATAAACTTGTAACATGTTTGTCGCATGTAACTATTAGAGCACATCAATTTTAAAATTAAACACCTTTATGAAATGAGGAGGCATGAAATTTTTTTGACAAAAAACTACCTAGTTTTCTTTGAATATCCTTAATAGTGGCCCCATAGTGTTTGTGTAAAGAATCTTGGCAGAAATAAATCATTATGACGAAGTTTTATAACCATTTACAACATTACATGAAAAAAATATTTTCTCACCTTGATATTGATCTCGCTCATGTAGCTTAATATTACTTGTGAAGTATGCATTGTTATACCTTTTTAGAATCTACACATACTAGATAATTTATTAAGATCATGGGCAGCTATAGCGCCGTACTTTTTTTTTACACAGTAAATGATCAAAAGTTGACCCTAAGTAAAACAAAAACATAAAAAATCTTAAAATGACAATTTTGAAAATGACCAACGTTAAAAACGCCTAAAACAGTACTAAAACTAAATAATACACATCTTCAAGACTATAATACAAAAAAAATGACACAGAAGTACCTAAATTTAACGAAATGGCAACGGAATGAATGCAAAGAGTAGCGAAATTTATAAAAAAACATAAAAGTCTACGCCATTTCCATACGGTTAGAAACCCTGGCAAAAAGATACGATTTTCTAATAGTCTCATAGCCGGACCAACTCCAGTTTACGACTTATCCATTATTTACGACAGACCCTGTATATGCCATACATAGACTTAAACATATATTCACATGTACAATTAATACGACATAAATACAGATATATTTACCTAAAGATATATGTATATATATACAAATACACACACACATATTAATAGGTATAATATTCGTACACTATGACGACTTAATTTAAGGTGTACCAATTATCGATTTGATTGTTCTGCCATTTCGCTGAGAAGGAGATCGTGTACCTTCTTTTTGAAAGTACAATAGTTTGCGTACATCCTGATTTCGAGCTGGCGCGCATCCCAAAGTAATACTGCCTGAACGAAGAACGAAAAGCTCACGAAGTCGGAGTTGTGGGAGGGGCAAAAGAGAAGTAGATATTTTTCTGAGCGAAGAATTCTATGGCGGTTAGAGGACAGATAACGGAAGTATGGGGCGAGGTACGAAGGTACGAGTAAAAACGGTGAGTTGAGAAATGAAAATAGGGAGGTAAGTGCTCGCTGATTACGGCGTAGGTGAACAGGTAACCATTTCAATTGGGAACGTAAAGCAGACACATGGTCACACACAACGCCATCTAGTCATACACATTGTGCATAGAAAACAACAAAAAAACCAAAGCAAGTCATACAAACATCTGGTCTGACCTGGGAATTGAACCCAAGACCTCAAGCACACCAGTAAGATACGCTACCACTGAGGCAAATTAATTGTTATTTCTTCTACTTTAAATTAATTTAAAAAAATGTACTTGTATTATGATATTTTTGAAAATTTTTAAATGTTGTAGACTAAACGAAGAATTTATTCATAATACAAAAACACAAATTGTTTTCTTTGCCTCTATATTGACCTTCTCAACTACTCTAAAAACTTACATATGCTGTGCGTAAAAGTTGCAAAAAAAATAAATTAAAAAAAACTACTCTAAGCTACATTGTTACATAGTCTCATATATAACAATTATTAGTTCACTACTTGTGATATAAATGCAGAAAGTATAAAATAAATAAATAATTGATGGCAATAGTTTGCACAATAATTGTGTTGTCTTCGACATCTAGACAAAGTATTTTCAACTCTATGACTTATATTTATACAGTATACACTTACTTGTCTGAAGAACGGAGCTACCATTTCAGCCAAGTAGTTGTCAATAATGTCGAACCTGTAATGTCGCTTTCGTTTGACTGTGCACCGCGTGTGGGCCATAAAACAATGTGTATCACAATACACAATCAGATACCAAGATAGAGATTATATGAAAATCGTTTAGTAAATCTTCTATCTTAGATAATCACGGCATAATTATAACAACAGTATCTTGTGAAAATAATAATCTTCTTACTTACCCATTCTCTTTTTCAATGAATGTCGCAATGGGTTTTCTTTTTCCATTCTTCCCTAACCACTTGTGACAATAACCAGTGAAACCTGCTCAAAACGTCAAACAATTGAAAAGTATGTAATGTACGTATTACCATTCATGAGTTCTTTTTTAGTCTAGTCTAGTCCAACGGGCTGGCTCGACCGGGGCACGGGGGGCAGTACTACCCTCGCTCAGAAACACAATAGCAACCCGACTACGATATGATGAATTAGAAAGAAGCTTTTTGATAGACTTTTTTGTAGTTATGTGAAAATAATGCACACGCAAACTCACACGCACAAACACACACACCAAAATTAATGTTTATGGGAACGTTGGAAACAAGCAAACATTTTATTCACCCAAAATCTTCGTCTGTTGTTTCTTGAGGTACTCTCTTCATCCTCAAGTGCTATAGCAACAATCGATAATTCGCTCGCTGTGAATACTTAGTCAAAAATACGAGTTGCTTCAAGGGAAAACTATTGTAAAGTTAAAATGCGCGAGGATATAGTGCATAGCTACCTGCCGGTGTAGTAGTGGTGTAAGTGGGCCTTAGCTTACCTTTAGCTTTAAGCAATGTTTCTGTGTTGTTTTCAACTTTAAAATTGCAGCTTTAAAGTTTAAAATTCCACAGAAACGTTTCTTAATTCAAATTACCTATATGAATGAGCGGCTAAGTATTTATTTATTTATTTGAACATGTGTTTATCTTAGAAGTGTTCGTATGAAGTTGTGGCCTGTAGGTTGTATGAGTTAACTTTAGGTCACTGCCATATATCTGCACTGCCACACTGCAGACAACATTGGGTGTTTGATACTTCACTACGAGCATAACTTTTATGACATTTGCGAGACCGAGGGCAGATTAGATCTAAATTTTGAAATGGTTTTTTTAAGACGATTCAAGACAGCTTTGCAAACATATACACGTAACGAACACAAAGAACACTCAGGCTCACAATTTGTGGATCACACAAAGTGTTTGTCCCGTGTGGGGTTTGAACCCACAATACACAGCGCAGCCGTGCATTCGCTTGTTGCTGACTGTAATTTACACGTGTAATATTAGATAAGATTTGCGATTTGTTCAATTTATTGAGCTAAATACAACTTAATAAAGAAAATTAGTTGTCATTATCTGTTTATCATGCTCACAAGATAAAAGCTCCGTGTGTAACAATCATAAAGATACTCTATTGAGGCAATCTATGATAATAATGATTAGTAACACAAATTATATGCGTTATATAGGGTTAATAGACAAGGCGTGTGTCTATTTTTAATTTCACTAAACTATTTCACAAAGAATGTAAGTGTAACTGGTTCAGGACTACCGCAACTTAGACACATAGTGTTTGTTATTTCGAATAAATACATACACAACAAGACCCTACACAAAATAAATGTAATGAAAGAAAAAGTAATGAAATCTTTAAATTACCGGCTTTTCATTAGAGTGTTCTGTTCTTATTGGGAACAGGTACTTTTTATTTTATTTATTTACCCATATTCTTAGACAGAACTAATAATATACTTATATATATAGATATATCCAATACTTATAGCCAATCTACGAAAACTTCTTAAGGTTAACCTGGGTGTTTATTTTTTATGTAATAGGGGGCAAACGAGCAGTTGTATCGCCTGATGGTAAGCGATAGGTACAATACAACACCAAAAGCGTTACAAGTGCGTTTGGGGGGTGAAGAAGAGGTTGAGTAGGGCCTCCGGTATCTTCACTCACTCGGTGAAAACCAGCGCAGGTGCTGTTTCACACCGGTGTTCTGTGAGGCCGTGGTATCACCCCGGTCGAGCCGGCCATTCATGCCGAAGCGTGGCTCTCCCCCGGTAAGCCGTTCAATTTCTTAGTAAGTTTAATACAATACAATCAACAATACGGTGTAACGAACATAAAAATACAACTCACATTATTAAATCTACCTCATGTGTTAAATACTTTTTGAATATAAATACTTGCATCTTTTCGAACTTGTCCTGTATAACACATAACACATCTACACAGGATCAAAATGGTTGCACTGCAATATATCGAGTTCTGTTTATATGTCACCGTAAGATTGCAAAAACTGTTAGGTTATAATTTACATAGCGAGATTGTAAAATATCGTAAGATTGTCAACTGTGACATACTGCTTACAATTTAACGTACCATTTTTCGTCAGATTATAATGTATCGAAGTAAAACTATTAGATCACAATCTGTCGCGCGTCAATTTGTCAACTGTCCCTGATTAGTCGGTCTTACAGTAGGCCGTTATCACAAATTCATTTTACTAGCACGCCAATTTCTTGTAGCGATTGATGAATGTGGACGAAACAAAAGTGGTGTGTCTCTGGTGGCTCTTAGTAAGTAGAGATCTATTGTTTCTACATACCCCTCTGGGAATAGGCGTGACTTTATGTATGTATGTTACAGTTTTTTATAACTAATTCCAGAACTGTGAGGTATTTTAAACATGAAATAAATTTATAATCACAAAAATACTTTACATTCGGCAACAAAGGAATAAATAAACAAATGTGGCGGCGTGGGACATATGCTGTGCAACCAATCAGCGCGCGAGATGCAATCCGTCGCATACCATATTACAATTTGACGGTTTCACTTTGCTTAATTATAATCCAACTAAAAATAATACGTTAAATTGTAACCAATATGTTACGGTTCACAATCTTTGGACAATTTACAATCTCGCGAGATATATTACAATCTAACGTCGTAACTGTAATTTAGAATTAAGTAGTACGAGTATTAAGCTCCTTTATTTTTGTTTTTTGTACAAGTTACCTTACTCCTAACTCTGTTTGTTAGGCGTATTTTATTTTATCTCATATGGTGAATGTTGTGTGTACCTGTAATGGGCATGCATACTAGAAAATATTATTGTATATTTTTTTAAAGTGTATCGTATGTGGACTGTTGGTATACCTGGTTTAGGTTTAAATATTTATTCTCATTAAGAATTATAATACAATTCACTTAACATGAGAACATACTAATGACTAATACATAAACATATTTTGCTTGAGAGCGTACATAAAAGCGGTAACAAAATAATATATTTTTCATTACTACCCTCGCGGACACAACTGCGACCATTGACGGACATCACAATACAGAGTTATAAGATTTTAGTGCGCTTCACTAGAAGCGACAATATTATTTTTTATATGTTTTTGTTTTTTTTTTCCTTTTTATGTATGATACTACTAGTTTAATAATTCAAAACAATGGTTTATAATTAAGTTAAAACGTTTATTGGTCTTAGGATATAAAAAAAAAGATCTAACAATTAATTATAGTTTTTGATGACATGATCTTTAATCATTTTTTTAAAGGAAGTGATGGATCGCAACTCCTTTATATCTTTAGGAAGCATGTTATATAAGTTTGCGCCCTCATACATGAGATTCTTTTTACCGGAGTTAGTACGAGGTGGTCTCAAAACAATGTTACTAGCATTTCTTAGTTGAATCTTTTGAACGTCTCTTTTTCTAAATAAATAAATAAAATAAATAAATAAAATCTAATGGTTTTGGCAATCTGACGGTAACATATAAATAGCCCATGTGTTATTCTGATGTGTAGGCTATTTTGCTGTTAAAAATATTAATCCGTTTAGTAGTTTTTGCGTGAAAGAGTAAATAAATAACTAAATACTTTGGACATAACCTACTCACAACGCTTTCTAGTCCCAAACTAAGCTAAGCTTGTATTATGGGTACTACACAACTGATTTGAATACAAATTTACTTATTTGATAAATCCTACTACTATTATAAAGGCGAAAGTTTGTAAGTATGGATGTATGTATGTATGGATGTTTGTTACTCTTTCACGTAAAAACTACTGAATGGATTTGAATGAAACTTTACCACAATATAGCTTATACATCAGAATAACACATAGGCTACTATTTATAAAGATATAGCTTCGCCTCGCGGCGTTGCCCGCAGTTATCATCGTACCGCGGGTAGCACCGCGGGGTTCAGCTAGTACATATATATTAACCACAGATAAGAACCAAACTCCAAAACAAATCTTTGTAGATCATACCAACATTTGGTCCGACCACGGAATCGAACCTCTCAAGCACAGTAGTCGCATACGTTACCACTGCACTACCGAGGCAGTAACAAATCTTTAAAAACTTACGCATATATAATGTTAGTAGGATTATGTTTTTCAATGCGCTTCCATATGGTACTCGTACCACGTGGTAGCTAAGAACCGTGGCGCTTTCTACATACGCGGGCACAAAACATAGCGAAGTGCCAATTCGGAATCGCCAACTGACAATTTTCACGTCGATTAGCACATTTACAAGATTTCAATACCGACATGGCAGGCACCATAGCCCAGGGGCAGGATAGCCCCTGGGCTATAACTTATATCGCGACTGGTAGCGGATGGAGGTGGACTGCCCAAGATCGGACGAGTTGGCGTTCCTTGGAGGAGACTTGTGTTCAACAGTAGACGACTGATTTTCATTTCTGAATTATTATTCTGCTGGTATTCCAGCAGGATATTATTGTTGGCATTAACGGATGGGCGAAATAATAAAAACTTAGGCTCAGTTTCCAAAATATGAGTTCTGTATGTGTGAGACTTTGGTTTTTCATATTACGATTGAATTAAAATAAAAAGGAATCAGTAATTCGTTTTTTTTTAAGCTTAACTGATTAAATAGGATAAAGTAGTTGTAGATATGGTTTCTGGTAATATAGGCATCAAAAATATCTATATCAATTACCCATTTGTTGATTATTTCTTAGTTAAGTTGATAGCTGACAACTTTCAATATACACCTTAGCATCGTCAGCCCGAGGCATTCCACTGCTAACACTAATCTATTATGGGCACTCAACAGAGAGAACAAACAGTGTCTAGTGAGACCAGGTCTCAACAGAGTCGGTTGCGATTTCCTTTTTTAGTTGTTCCAGAACCAACTACATTTTTGTCGAACCTAATATACGAGTAAGTACATCATACTCGTATACCATTTTTTTTCTTGTGCGAAGCGCGCAATAATCTTCCTACAAATATTCAATCCCAATAAATTTTGAAGACAAAGTAAATAGCTTTCTTGCAAATATCTTATTCTGTGCTATCTAAGCCCATATTTTTTGTTACGTTACGGTCACTACATATTATAAAACACAGTCCTCCACCGCGTCTGTCTGTTCGCGATAAACTCATAAACTATGCACGATTTATTTATAAGACGTTGTCACGTCAAAACCGCTTCTTGAGGAAGGTTTTCATATGTAATTTGTAAAATTTATTGAGTTTGTTGGCTAAAATATAACGATATTTGTTGAAGACATCGGAAAAAATTAAGACGCACATCTTCTCAGAGTAACATATATTACATTATATTAAAGAACCCGTGCGAAGCCGGGGCGGCTATCATAAAATACATGACAAGTAATGCATAAAAAGTAAATAATCTTAAACACAATAATACTGATTTATAGGATAGGATTACAAACTACCCTCTCTTAAACGCATTAAAATTATTGAACAAACTTATCATTTCAAAAAGAATTGTAATTATTGGGAGTATTAAAAATTAGCACATTGTAACATTAGTCAATGTAGCTTCGTAAGCTCCGAACTCAATGAGCTAGAACTTAAGTTTGGTTTTTGAAAGATGATACTAACGTACGAGTATATCTGCAAGACTTAGAGCTTTGGAAAAATTTTCTTAAAGTTTTTTGAGCGCACGTGTATGTATAAAACAAAAAGACTTTGCCAACAACACTGCTATTTAAGCGGATACTACTTTGTTGCAATGGTATGATTGACTACAAATATATTTTCATAGTTAGATCTTGAAATGTACACAGGCAATTTATTCAAGAGTTCGACAAAGTGTTTTTATCCTCTTTTCTTTTATTCCATTCATGATAACATACTTTTAAGCAATCAGCTCATTGTTTCATCATCTTATCTTCAACGTCATCACTGTTTACACCTTCTTCCTTTTCATGACTGTTATACCGACCGTAGTTGAAATAGTTTTCGATTTCTTGTAGAGTTTTATCTTTCGTTTCTGGTAGAATGAAATACAAAATAAAAAGCGACAGTCCCGTCACGGCACCAAATATGAAAAATGTGCCGTAGACTTTAATGTGAACAAGCAAATAAGGAGTTATCTGTAGTCCCATCATAAGAGCCAAGGACATAAATATTCCTATGATAGCAGAAGCTACTTCTCGGTGCGGTAAAGGGAATATTTCTCCTAATAAAGCCAACGGTATAGGAGTACAGCCTAAGTTGGAAAGAATAAAATATATCACGAACATTCCTAAAGCTATCCAGGGTTGATGTGGTATCATGTTGTGTGCCCCAAATGCGAGGTAAGTGCAAGCCAGCATTAATGCTCCAACGGATGCAAACCCACTAGTAAACAATAAGGTTCTTCTTTTCATCATTTTGACTAGAATTGACGAGCACACTGCACTGGTGGTAATGATCAGGTCAAGAGCTAACGTGTAGTAGAAAGATTGAGTTTTGTTACCAGTCAACTGACCAATTATCTGCGGAGCATACGCTGGAAAAATATGTCTACCACTCGTCTCTAATAATGTGAAACTGACCACTGCTATACCGAGGGGCTTTAAAAAATCTTTTTTACTAAATTTGTTTAACAAATCTACAATTTCTCCACTGAAGGACTTCTTGAGTACAGGTTTCGATAGCCTTTCTCTTTGTATACGTATGAGTTCCTGAATTTCTTCTTGAGATTCTTTGCTGTTCTCTCTTAACCAAAAAAAGGCCTTTTCGCTTTTTTCAAATTCTCCTTTAGAAGCCAGCCACGCCGGCGATTCTGGCCAGGTGCAAACAATTAAACAGGAAGTTATATAAGGCAAAACACCTATTAATGCTACAAGTCTCCAAGTTAGGAAGTGGCCGAAAATATGCACCAACATTCCCCCAAAGCACACGGCAGCAGTTTTCAAATTCAAGAACATTCCTCTATATTTTGGATGAGAGTACTCTCCAATAACTATTGCTCCTAAAGAGACAGTGGCTCCCGCTGAGATTCCACCTAAGATTCTACCTATCATGAGAGTTGAAACATTTTGAGCAAAATATATGGCGAGCCACCCGACGACTCCGGGCAGTATGACGAGTAGATGAGCGATTTTCCTTCCGTAGACCTTCATGAGAAATGATGATATGAAGAATCCTGGAATACCTGCTACACCGCATGATGCCGCTGAAAATAAATAAATAATAATACTTTAATATTATTAAAATAATATATTACCTCCGTTGCTTATAGTGATCTATAAGACGCAACTTAAGATTATCCTAAGCTTGATAGAATAATAAGAACAGGAAATTCAGTAAAAATATTGGAATTAAATATTGCTTTTGAGATAATTATTTAGATACATTAAGGTCCTAGTAGTCATCCTATCCAAATAAAATTAAGCAAATTAAGTTGCAGTAAAAGACAATGTAGCTTGGCGGTCGGCAATAACGAAAAAAGCAAAACTATTTCGCAATAAAATGATGGAGTTCGTAAAAGAGAAGGTCTGCACGGCGCTGAACTGAACTGAAAGACTGAAGACGGAAAATAGGCGATGAGGTTCACTGTACTGAGAATGACAGAAAGGCGATAATGATGATGAGACAATGGTACTGGACTGAATTCTTAATTTCTACAAGACTTGTCATGTTTAAGTTCATGTACTGCATTCCACAAACGATCATACACAGGTTTTAATATTACTAGGATTGAATCATTTACCTAACCAAGAAGCCGTGTGCAGATCTACCTTGATCTTAGACTCAGGTGCCTGCAGCCCTGGCAGCAGGGTACTTGTGTAGCTCAGCATCATACCTTGTCCGATCATATTTATTAACACAGCTGACACGGTCCATGCCTGGAGGAAGACAATTTCAAATTTTAATCTTATTTATTGTAAGTACTTTTTCCTATTTATTTATTTAATCTGGACCTCCGACAAGAAATACACTTTCGATGCTAGTTTTATTACAAAAAATATAGTACGAGTAGTATCTTTGTCTTGTGCTTCCTCAATTATAAGAGATCACAACATGAACATTACAAAAATTATTACAAGCAATGACAAAGTGAAAACAATGAATTGTGAAATACTTACAAAATAAACAACTACAGTATTCATTCACAAATGTTCATTTTTATTTATTTATTTGTTAACTTTTAGAACTTAAGTAAGTTAAACTGCCTGCTGCTTGTTTTGATCTACTTAGTTACACAACCACATACAGCACTAAGGACATTGTTAAGCTTATGATTAATGTACGAGTATATGTAGTATTCTCGAGAACATCATCATCCAATCTTCAGCCTCTAACAGTCCACTACTGGACATAAGCCTCTCCTTAGGAGGTAATGGCGTTGCTTCTGTTTGCAATGCTGTAGTCCCGGGGGTGACACTTCGCATTTTTAATCCGTTACAACAAGGATTGTATAAATACTCGTAATACACGGGCTAAATGCAAATGACAGTAAATTGTTATAAAAACTCTCATCGTCATGTAAATATTTTTTATTGCAACTTTTATCTACAGCACTATCTAAGTAGATCAATAAAAATTGTTTGATAATAGCATGATTAGGTAACATTTGGGATGTTTGAATATTTAAACAAAGTTATATTGAATGTCTTTTTAAATATTATGATAAAAGTAAATATTTATATTCAATACTATTAATTTTTGATCTCAAAATAACGTAAAAAAAATTAAAGGAATAATTAAGATTTCTTTTTAGGTAAACAAATCGCTTTAATTTTTCTTGTTAACAGGTGCAATATGCGTTCATTTAAAATGAAATAGATAATTAACTTATCAATACTACTGATATATAAAAATAAATATAAATTGAATAAATTATGGTAGAATCTCGACCCCTGGGGCGATAATTATCTTCAGTAACACAATAATTTTGTTTAAATATATTGTAGCAAATCCGCACGAACTCTAAATACATTTGAGAATATTAAGTTTTTTAAACGGTTTTATTTAGCTCACCCCGTTTGTTTTATTTATTATTTATTCTTGGGTCAAATTTAGTAATTCAAATTTCACCCTCTTCCTGTCAACCGATTAATCTGAAATTTTGTATACACTTTGGATTTTGGTGACAATACAATTATGTTTATTCATTATCATTATTTATAAATTCAAGATGGCCGCCGCTACAAAATGGCGGATAATTTATGTTTTATTAATCCCATCAATATGGGTATCAAATGAAAGGGCTCAACAAGCAGAATACAATATACTATAAAAAATTGAAATCCAAGATGGCGGCCGCTACAAAATGGCGGATAACGTAGGTTTTATCAATCCCATCAATATGGGTATCAAATGAAAGGGCTCAACAAGCAGAATACAATATACTATAAAAAATTGAAATCCAAGATGGCGGCCGCTACAAAATGGCGGATAACGTAGGTTTTATCAATCCCATCAATATGGATATCAAATGAAAGGGCTCAACAAGCAGAATACAATATACTATAAAAAGTTGAAATCCAAGATGGCGGCCGCTACAAAATGGCGGATAACGTAGGTTTTATCAATCCCATCAATATGGGTATCAAATGAAAGATCTTTGCAGGGACTACGTATAGAGGAGTTGGACTGCAATAAACTAACGGGCAAGAAACCTTGCAATAATGAAGCACTAAATGAATTAAACAGAATGCGAAATAAAAACTAAAAACTAGAAAATAAAAATAGGTAAAAAAACTTTTTAAGTTAAACGGTTTTATGTTAAAAAAAAACATACATTGCAATGTTTAAGATAAATGTACTAAAAACCAAAAAAATAATAAAATAGATACAGTCGTGGGAATTATAAACATATGCATAGACTAGACTAAAATAAAACCGTGGGCACGTCAATTGTCTACAAATTATCGACTTAATGTGCGATAGAAGAATCGTTTAATTCGTCGTTAGGCAGTTGGCCCGCAGACGGTGAGGAAATTACTTACTATTTTCTTGCTCATGGAAATTCCAATAGTTATACACTCCACGTTAACCCCACGGTTTTATTTTAGTCTAGTCTATGCATATGTTTATAATTCCCACGACTGTATCTATTTTATTATTTTTTTGGTTTTTAGTACATTTATCTTAAACATTGCAATGTATGTTTTTTTTTATTTAACATAAAACCGTTTAACTTAAAAAGTTTTTTTACCTATTTTTATTTTATAAACTGTTCTTTTATACTACAGAAAATAGGTCAATAGGTTCCTCGTCTTTGGTGTCAACTGATTAAAGAGTCTAGAGGTACACACTTGATCGATTTATTTAGAAATATTATTTCGAAAAACCATATAACTTTTAAAATTGATGTCATTAAATATTTTCTGTACATAGTATTTTACCGTCTTCTATGGCAGTCCTCTATCGCCTTTGTCATAGAAAGTGTTTTGACGAGCTCTTCTAACTGGTTCCACATTCTCCCTTCCTTTACACAACTACACACACTTTGTACACGTGCTGGCCTCCCCAGTAATAGCTTTAAAGTAGTTGATATACGCTCTTACTGCCTTTGCCGGGCAGTTAAAACTTAGGACTTAGTAACACCGCGGGGCGCGAGAAGCCATGTCTGCATTCACAATGAGGACAATGACCACCAGTCTTGAATTCTGCTCATGCTTTAAGAAATTTTGGCAGCAAGTTTGTCAAAAAAATCTATAGGTATAGGTATTCAACGAAACTCACCTGTCTGAAGAACGGAGCCACCATATCAACAAGTACTAATTACTAGTGCTAAACCTACAATGATCTACGACAGCTATCAGATATCGCATAATACAACTATATCTCTATTGACGAGATTATGCGGAATCCTTTAATGCCGTTTGTACCTCACATCACTTCGGAAATATTCTAATACGTAGATAAGAATATACTTCCAAAACACTTAGTATGTTTAGCCGTCCTTGCGATACCTATATTTTCAATTGTTGCTTATTCGCCCAAATGTCACACGCAAAAAGTCACCTTCTAATAACAACAACCAACTGACACCGACCGGCGACCGGCTGATCTCGAACTAGGCAAAGCCTGCTGATGATACATTGATACATTTTAAATACATACTATATACATATTTTTTTATAAACTTTACAGCAAATAATCGTATTTATCACAAACTTATTAATTTTGGATGTGAATCCAATCCATAGCAATAATAAGGCTACCTCGCTTTCGCTATTATTTCGTGCTTACCCGACGATCTTCGTACCGCCTCATTTTTCTTTCGTAGATATTTTTCAGATTTATGAAAAACTTATTGTAATGATTGAGGTTGCTTGTTTCCCACAGGCAGTACACAGCCACGGACAAAAAAAATCACTTTCCCGGTAATCTTTTTATTTTTCTACACAAACCTTTTCCTAACAACCGTTGGAGTTTCTCTTAAATAGTTCTAAA
Organism: Spilarctia lutea; assembly: GCA_916048165.1. Taxonomy (NCBI): domain Eukaryota; kingdom Metazoa; phylum Arthropoda; class Insecta; order Lepidoptera; family Erebidae; genus Spilarctia; species Spilarctia lutea. The sequence goes on along the minus strand of OU696496.1, from coordinate 333,391 downwards.
TAAAAGTCCGCGATAGCATATATCAGCATATATACCTCTCATGTCTGTCTGTATATCATAAATAATGAGTCAAAAATACAAATGAAAGTACATTATATAATATGTAAAATATTTAACACAACCGACATACGACGCCATTTAGCTTCACTAAAACATTTAGCTTGTACTATGACAGCTAAATTGACTGATAGAATACTTACTTTTTTGGTAAATACATACATATTATTACATAGAAAACTCCGAAACAAATACATATTTGCAGATAATATAAACATTTGGTCCGATCCGGGGATTGGACCCTATACCTCAGCGCAGCACTCACGTCGTGCCCCTTCAACTATATATATAGCTATATCGGTCACCTTGGTACTGTGACGTATCGCTTCATTACGAAGTAGTCCTTCTTCTTGGTAAACATAGTGTAAGGCGCTTTCTGGCCAGGTAGTGTGACGACTCGCGTAAGAGGGCTAGTTAGTGGCAACTGGATGCAAATAAACTGGATACTCTGTGAGCGATTACCGCCGCCCATGGACACCCACAACACCAGTGCGTTGCCGGCCTTTGGGGGATAGGGAGGGCAATGGGGGGAGGGGTTTGGGCCTCACTCACTCGGTGAAACACAGCGCAAGCACTGTGTTTCACCTGTTTTCTGTGAGGCCGTGGTATCACTCCGGTCGAGAGCGCCCATGCAAGCCGAAGCGTGGCTGTCCCACGGTGTCTTAGAAGAGGCCTGTGTCCAGTAGTGGACTGCAAAGGGCTCATGATGATGACAAAATGAAGATGAATTAGATAGACAGTAAGAAGATCTTGCAAACACATAACATTGTTTAATCTGTAACTATACAGATAACGCGCTGTATATGTACGAGTATGTACTCACGTCTTAAAGCTAAAGATTACATAATATGTTTGTTTGTTTACCTACACTTATCCCAAGAATGAACTATGAATGAGAATTTAGTGATTGCGTAGGTTTGTATCTCTGCATAGGTAAACCAACTGCATCAAAAATTACAAAAAGATTTATTTTCTGTTTGATACAGATGACCTGCCGCTAGATATAGTATGACCTCAGTGACCTGTATGAATATAAGTTACATTTATTTATTTAATTAAATATTTAGTCGCGTAGCGACCGCTTAAGCCACTAGGCTAACGGTGCAGTTAATTTAATACGTAGACGATTTCCGGGAGATTTGCTTTCGTATAAAGCGGTTATTTACCAAACGATGTCTGAATTTCTAAAGAAACATCAACTCGAGATATAAGACAACACGACGTTCTTGAAAGAAAATACTAATCTAAAGTTATGAAATAGGCATTGTCGATATAAGCCAGACCTTTGACTCGATGTGGCGTGATAGCCTAAACATAACATTACATACCTTGACTGATTAACAGATTTATCTGCGCGAAGCACAGATCGCAAAGCATAAACCGCTGAGGTACAAACTTGTAATTTTGGCAGCTAATGCCCTTTATGTTGTTAAAACCTAAGAATGATTTTTTAAACTTCTTTTCGTATGTTAATAGTTACCTTACGTCTGGGCTTGTTACGGCTGGACCGTTTTTATGGGACTTTCACTGGCAGATAGCTTATGTAATAAGGAGTAACTTACGCTACGCTTTTTTTAGACTAGCTTTTGCCGGGCAGAAAAAGTTATTTAACAACATGCACCGTAATTTTGACAAGATAATAGGACCCATACTACAGTCGAAAATTCTTTGTCATTAAATGCATACTATGAACATTTTCATAGGTGCATGTGCCAACTGCCGACGGAAGTAGTACAGACAAGATCAAGGTATAGCATAGACCTACATAGTACAGCACAATAGCTGTGTAAGAATGTATGTATTGTTTAGTCGTGTTATATTTAACACGACTTGACTATTGCCAATTCAATTAAGTAATTGAATTGGCTAGAGTCTAATTTAAGATAAACTGGACGATGGAACTAAATTGTATTTGTTCTCAAAATGTATTTAGACACGTAATATTACAAATATGCCACAGAAAACAACTTTTTTAAATATTATTAGTCTAGTCTGCAATATTTTATTCTAATAACACTACAGTCACATATAAAATCACACGAAGCTGAACTTGAATGTAAAGGTCAGCACAAAACGGAGTACTGTAACCCCATTCGTTATAGAACTGCCATTTATAACACAACACAGTGAGCGCAGTGCGAAGTGTGAGCATCGCGGACGCGCGACTTATATTTAGCACCAAAATTGTACGCAGTGATTAGACACATCAAATAAACATGTTAGAAAATATATTTAACATTTCGTGTTCGAAGCAATCAAAATGTTACGTAATTTATAATACAAAGTACCAGTGTCAAGTATTATGTTTAATTAACAAATTAAAAAGTGTCATTTGAAAAGGATTTCTTATGGAAAGTCGGACGTATTTCATCCATTCATTTTTACACTTAAAGTTTCCAGTTTTGTTATGATAGTATCAATTCATTGAACCACAAAAGTAAACTATGTGTTCTCTACGTTCAATGTGAACAATATACAGCAGCAGTGCGGGAGTGAGGTGAGGGTGAGTGGTGACGATGGACCAGCCGAAGACTCGATGGTGGACTTCACCATTCACTAGACAGGTGGAGTCAACGTTTTCTTTCTTTGTGCCACTGTTCACATTTCAGTGCTCGCCTTTTGAACCTGTACAGGAGTGATATTGAGATGTTAAACAGTTTTAATATATTAAATAACATAAATGGTTCAGATAATTTCTCTCAGACAAAGTTGGTTGAGCGAATTTCTATTTGACGTTTCGTTCATACCAACTTTATGGTAGGTCTAGCACTGTCAGTAGTGTTAACTTTTTATAGAGAATATAATCACGACTTTATTTAATTCCACCTTTCATAACAACGTTATTTTAAAGTATTTACAGAGTTATTATCCCGGTTTTTAGAAACTTCTTTCGATATATAAACGAGGGCTTGGCGAAATGAACGCTACGTATATAAAAGAATTGTTTGCATGACCATTGTATTATTATATTTCAGTTTTTGTTAAGAACTTGCCTAACAGCCCATAAGTAAATAAATATTGAGACCATATAATTAGTGCTTGTGTTTGAACTTATTTTAAACATCTAAAACCGTTTTGTTATATATTTGTTAAATATACCACCCTATACATCATCACAGGCAACTGCTGCCGTGGTAATATAGATAAGAAATAATAATTAGCTATCTCTAAACCTTGATCATGAGCAATATTCAGTTACTGGACTAGACTAGAAGCTAGACCTTAGTTGCTCCTGCAGACAGGAACACAGAAATGTTACTGGTTTGAATTTGGAAAAGTTAATAACATATATTGAAGATTTATAAACTAAATGTCAAATATCCAACCTGGCACAATCACATGGGGTCACCAAATGTGGTGAAGGTGACGAGCCAGAGCGATGATAAACCTAACATCGCACGGTTACAACGTTACAGAGATAACTTAATGACTCTCAAATAAAGCCAAGATTCTTCTTAAAAGAAATAAATGTGACATTAAGCTTATAAAACTTTAAAAATCCATTCCATCTTTAGGGTTTATTCATATAACATGTGGCGACTGTAGCGCAGTTTACACTAGTATCGTCGTCAACGAATCTTTTATCTTAATTTAAAGGTATAACAAATGCAAAATGTAAATAGGTTTAGAGAACATATGATGAGAATAAAGTATTGTTGTTATTAAAGTATTATTAATCAACTTTAATGTTATAAGAAAATATACTGCAAATAGACCAGTTTTCTTTCCTTGTACTATGAAACCACTATGTCTAAGATTAAACAGGTTTTGGTGTTAAAATGGCACAGCAATTAATTATAGTGCGAAGTAGCTTAAAATTTACTTCCAGGAGTTCTTTACATAGTCGGAAAGGTCAGAAATTAGTCAAAATAAAAATTAAAGTGATTGCATTGCAGTGTTTCGTGACGGCTGGTGTGTCGCTGAACATGGCGGGCTCCGGCCTCGTGGTGGGATTCACCACGGCACTGCTGGAACAGCTCAGGAGACCAGACTCCATCATACCCATTGACGTCAGCTCAGGATCTTGGATAGGTATGTTACTTTACAAATATGATCATTTTCCTGTTTGATTTCGTTACATTAATTTAGTATTTTTATTTCAACTGTTTACACAAACTCATTTATATTATATTATATTATATTCAAATTTAAAATATAAGATACGAGTATATCAACTTTATGACTGCAATAACAGAAAGTGATATTATTTGAAAGTGTGGTGACGGATTAAAAATACAAAGTGGCATCACCCAATCACCAGCCCATTGGTGCCGTAAGAGACGACCAAGGGATTAAGGCAAATTATGTAGAACAACATCACTGCAAAGAGAAGGAAAATTTGATACAAAATCTATATCAACCCGTTGTTGTAGCGGGCCAAAAACTCTTTTCTAACGAAAGGTCTATCGATGTTCAGAAGTGGACCTTTTAAGTACCTTAATTGTATTAGTGAACTATAAAATATATATTTGTGGGCTAAAAATAGTCGATCATAAATCTGTAGGTACATAATAAAAACTTTACATATAAATATTTGATGACGACTCGTGACCCGATGACACATTTGACTTGATAACTGAGCGAAATCCAATAGTCGGTACACAAGCGGTGTTACGGGCGATGATAAATAATTGATTTTTTAAATTTCGAGGGTTACTGAATTCGATTAAGACTTTTTAATGTTACTATACTATTAAATCACAACTGTTATGAAATCGAATTTCACTAGCTTCGTTTTCGAAAAAATATTTTATACTATACAGACTTTAAAATATTTAAAAAAACGAAAAATGTAGACATACATAGGTATGTCTATGTCATTGCAAGGGCTTTACAAATCTTGTAAAGCCCTTGTTTATAGAATAATTACAATAATTAATGTCTTAACGATATTGTGTGTCTTTTCATTTATATTTCAGCTGCAATGCCCGGCATATCTCTCGTGTTTGGCAACATCCTAGCACCGCCGGTCATGTCTCGCTACGGAAGGAAGGTCGCCAATCTTGCAACTATCGTACCTCTCATCGCATCGTGGGCGTTCATCTACTTCGCACGCAACACCACTGTCCTTCTCTTATCGAGGTTTCTCCAAGGACTATGCATGGGGATGTGCACTTCGTTAGGATCACTCCTGATAGGAGAGTACACCAGTCCAAGGCACAGAGGCGCCTTCCTAATGACGATATCGGTTTCCATCGCCTTTGCTGTTTTAACCGTTCACTTGTCGGGATCCTACTTGAGTTGGCAGAATACTGCTTTGATATGTGCCGGGGTAGCGATCGTAGACTTGCTTTTAGTAATGTATTCACCAGAATCTCCTAGCTGGCTAGCGGAGAGGGGAAGGTACGAGGCTTGTAAACAGACTTTTCGGTGGTTGAGAGGAGAAACTGAAGAAGATGAATTGATAAAGCTAATTGAATCAAGTAAAATATTAGCAGAAGCTAAAGAGAGCTTGAGTAAACCAAAGTCTGTTGTGAGAAAAATTATAAATAACATTGAGTACTTTAATATGACCATACGGAAGAAAGAGTTTATCAAACCAATAATTATAATGATACACGTGTATATCGTGGGCCAGTGGAGCGGGATCAACATGTTAGTTGCGTTCCCTATCGATCTGTTCCACAGGATGATAGGAGAGAACTGTAACACACCTTTATTAATATTGACTTTAGATGTACATCGGATAGTGGCCAACACTGTAGCTTTGTATGTTATACAGAAAGTAAAAAGGCGGACGATTTTAAAAGTGACTGTGTGTCTCAATATCATAGCGTTAGTGTCTTGTGCTGCGTATTCTTACGGAAAAATAGTTAACCATATATCCCCCGGGGAGTACGTGTTAGGGATATCTTTAATTCATTTACACATGTTTTCAGTTGCAACCGGTTCATTGCCCTTGTGTTTCATAATAGCTGGCGAAGTATTTCCTCTGGAGTACAGAGGTTTGGCTGGCGGCATAAGCATGTTTTTTTACTCGACAAACCTTTTTTTGGTAATCAAAACAGTGCCAGGACTTCTTAGTTCTATCGATCTATACGGAACCTATGGTTTGAATTGTATTTTAATTACGTATGGTATGTTAGTGGTATGGAGCCTGCTACCAGAAACAAAGGACAGAACATTGCAGGATATCGAAGATGAGTTCAGAGGCAGACCGCTTTTTGCCGAAGAACTGAAGTCCGTGCAGTCCTTGACGTCGTGGAAAGCTTGTACAGTCGACCGTAGATGTAGTAACCCTGTTGTATTATAGACTGATTAGAGATGAGTTTATTTTATGAATCAAATTGGTTAATAAATTCAAAATATGTAAATCCTTCAACTAAATGATGTTTTCTTACCTTAATTTGGTTTTATTTTGAGTATAAAAAGATCTTTTATCAAACGAACAAATCGGTCACATGAAGGCAAATGTTTCTCCACCGCCCATGGGTTCCTGGAACTGAATAGTCACAATTAATGTTAAGAAAAAAAAGAAAATCGAAACTCGTGCACCTTTAAAGTTCGGGCTCTAAAGCTCACGAGGCTTAAAGGTTCGAGCTTTGTTTGAGTGCTTGAGGAAAAGTTGAGCGTTTTGGGTTCAAATACGAGTACCACATGAAACAACACCAAAGTGTTGAACAATTGTTGAACAATCGCGGCATCACCTTAAATTGTTGTTCTGAGTTTGAGTGTTATTTGTGTCCATGTGTTAAGTCTCCCGCAACACTGGATTTATTTCTTAATAGCTGAACCCGGCGGTGATATCCGCGGTACGACAACAACCGCGGGTAAAGTCGCGGGGCGACACTAGTCAAAAAAGTAGCCTAATTTACTCCTTATATCATTAGCTACCTATAAGTGGAAGCCCCGTTAAAATAGGCCCTGGCCCTAAACAGGCCGTTCAAGAGATTAGCCGGAACTAACAGACAGATAGATTAAAAAATATTTTTATGATGTATGTGTAAGTATTGTATACATATATGTACTTTCATTTGCATTTAGTTAAAAAATGAAGATTTGAAACTACAAACAGACACTTCAATTATAATAGGTCTTTATCTATGAAATTGCGTTTCTTCAGTACTGGTCATTTCAAATAAAAAAAAGTTTGTAATGGCTCTGTATTCTAAATTCAAATTAATTTTGTTTTAAAATAAATTGAAATAAATATAAATATTTCGGACAATTTAACACACAACGCCGTCTAGTCCCAAGCTAAGCAGAGCTTGTGTTATGGGTACTAGACAACTGATATAAATACTTATATACTTTTTTTTGTAAATACATACATATTATACATAGAAAACACCCAAACTTCGAAACAAATATTTGCAGATCGTACAAACATTTGGTCCGACCCGGGAATCGAACCCGAGACCTCAAGCACAGCAGTCGCTTACGCTACCACTCGCGCCACCGAGGCAGTCAAAAAAAAAAAAGAACCATGACATTCTATTTACAAACTCAGTCTTTTGTTTTTTGATTAGCGTTGTTTTTTCATTACATTTGAACATTTTTCGACATAATGGATACTTTAAAAATTCGTGTAATTATGGAATATGAGTTCCGTCGTGGCACCAACGCGACACAAACGGCACGTAACATCAAAAACGTTTACGGAGAGAACTGTACAAACGAACGCACAACCCTTTATTGGTATTCCCGGTTCCGTTCTGGAAATTTTGACTTGAAAACTGAAGCTCGTGGTCGTCCGGAGACTTTGGTTAACAATAATGAATTAAAGGCGATTGTGGAAGCTGACGAAACTCAATCTACAGCTGAGCTAGCAGCAGCTTTTAATGTAAGCATAAAAACAATATTGATCAATTTGCGACAAATTGGCAAGGTAAAAAAGCTTGATAGATGGGTGCCCCACGACCTTAACGATCGCCAGCGCAACGTACGCGTCGAGACCTGCCTTTCGCTGCTCAACAGGCAAAGAAATGAAGGAATTTTGAAACGAATAGTTACGTGCGACGAAAAATGGATTCTGTTCGTCAATCGAAAGCGCTCAGCAAGTTGGTTAGACCCTGGTTCAGCACCAAAGCAATGTCCTAAACCAAAAATGACCCCTAAAAAGGTGATGGTCACTGTTTGATGGTCTAGTGCGGGTGTGATTCACCACAGCTTTTTACAAAACGGCATGAGCATTAATGCAGATGTGTACTGTGAAGAACTGGAGAGAATGATGGAGAAGCTTGCACATCTGCAACCAGCTTTGGTCAATCGGTCGTCCCCACTGCTCCTTCACGACAACGCGCGACGCCATACTGCGCAACAGACAGTCTCCAAGCTGCAAGAGCTGGGGTTGGAAGCTCTCCCTCATCCGCCATACTCACCAGACCTTGCACCTACCGACTATTACTTTTTCCAAAATTTAGACAACTTTTTAGTGGGTAAAAAATTCAATTCCCGAGAGGCAGTACAAAATGCCTTTGAAGAGTTTGTTGCCTCCCGTCCAGCTGATTTTTACAAGAAGGGCATCAATAAACTGCCAATGCGTTGGCAAAGATGCGTCGATTGCATGGGTGATTACTTCGAATAACAGAAATAAATAAAAAAGTTTGAAAAAATAAGTACTTTCACTTATTGCATACAAAACGGCAATTTCATAGGTAAAGACCTAATATTTATTTGTATTAATGTATGTAATGTAATTTTGTAAAAAAAGAATAAGCCGTAAAGATTCGGATCTCAAAGGTTCTAGGGCAGTAAAGACAGAACTAAAAACGAAGCTCAAACATTGCTTCTTATGAAATCTACAGGTTACATTTATCTTTCAAGACCCTCTTAAAGTTCAGCGCGTTCCTATCTACGTTGCAGTTTACAAACTATCATCTAATTATTTATTATAATTTTATTGTAACCATAAAATATTTACATATATACTATTATTTACAAATAATAGTAATAAAAGAAATACATACATGTTTTAATTGCAAGTTTACGTAGGTAATTGGTTATATGTGAAACGTAACGCCCTCGTCCAAAACCATGTTTATTGCCCCTACCCACATTTACCATTAATATAACTACTCTTGATCTATGGAGGGTAGAGGTAAGGAGAATCATCTGTGTACATGAAAAAGTGTCCGTTGAAATGCATTAAATTAGGGTGGCGCCACATTAGCATCAGAGTAAACTTTAAAGGAAGCGCCAAATATATTAGAGTAGGATACACACACTTTTTCATAAAATTTAATAACTCTTTAAGGTTATATTTACTACATTAATTTGTAATACGCAAGTAGTTGACATTTTCAATAAGTAACTACTTTAGTCGACAATAATGTTAAATTTTTTAACTCGGCGTACTTCAATTCGTTACCTCTACCCTCCATATCTTGATCATAACATTCAGATCATGATATTCGTATGAAAATAATAAGTGTGCAGTGTCTATTGCGTTCGTGGCTTATTAACAAAGTTCGTATTATTTTTTAAAATGAGTGACGAGAACAGTGACAACCAATCTTTTGAAGATTCTTCTGGCGCGGTGACTGATACATCACACAGGGATACTGCGACAATAGCTTCGTCCGAAGAAGAAGAAGATTTACCGGAGCCAAGTTCCTGTTTTTGTCTAAGATGGTGTCGTTCACTAAAAGAAAACAGTAGATTATACCGGGTATGTAATCCTAATTTAACTACAAATAGGTACTTCCATCACATTCCATATCAAAAAGGCATACAACAATTAGAATTGTTACACGTAGGTAACAGTAGGTACATGCCGAACAGTAGTAGAACTGGATTACATTATTCTTATCAGCATCAACAACTTCCATCGTTAGCCAAGTAGATTCCAACTTGAATCAAAAGACGAAAAGCAACAAATCTAATATATGAACAATAGTACAACCAATGATTTTATTTTCTACATAAAATGTATATCTTTACATATATAGGATGAAACAGGGTCGCTGCCGCTGTCTGTTCGGTTAGACTTTTAAACTACCTAATGAATTTTAATGCAGTTATCAATAATAGATAGAAGATTCGAGAGGAAGGTTTATATGTTATATAAATTGGTATGAACATAATCTATGAACTGTTAATATAACAAAAACTAACTATACCATATTTAGATCAAGAAATAAACCTATACCTATATATAAACCATTAACCATAAACATTTCGTTAGAACAGAAGTCAATTCAAAAGGTTAACAATGGATCAAGATTTATCGTGAAAGACCCACATAGAACATATAAAAGGCAAAATTTCATCGCTCTTAAGCCCTATACGATTCCTAGGTAAGTGCATTCCGCGTAAATTAAGATTAAATGTTTATAATTCATTAGTAAAACCTCATTTATCTAATTGAGATTTGGGGGAGCAGTCCAATAACGAATCTTCAGCAATTACAAAGAAAAAAAAAATATTTCAACTACCGTATTTAACACCAACCTGCAATGTTTATGAAAAAACAAAAATTATGAATATCTCTCAACTTTACATGCACAGCACCTGTAGTTGATTCAAAATAATTCTAAATAAAACTATTCACACCAATCTATCATTTATTCTTAAATCTCAAATAAATAACCGTAACACTCGTCGAGGTAGTTTAATTGTATTGCCAAAAAAATAAGAACCAATTATGGAAAAAAAACATTACTTTTGAAGGTATTCAACTTTGTAACAGTCTACCTTCACATATAAGACATGTTAGCATGTTAAAAGCTTATTTAAATCAAGACTAACTCATTATCTAATAAGCAATCACTCGCTATTTAAAAAAAAAAATATTGTAACATATTTAAGTATTAAGATGTCCTTACACGACCATTGTATGAAAATATTATCTTTAAGTTAAAATAAGTTCTCATGTAAGTGACTTATGTGTCTTTATGAGAATAATTTTTTTAAACCTATGATACGAGTATGTATGTACCATACGAGAATTTCAAAGACTTCCGTGCGAAGCTGGACCGGGTCACTAGGACCTGGTTTCTCAGGTTATTTGAGGATCAGGCATAAGATAAAAGAACATTTTCGTTAAGGACATATATAATAAGTTATATACTAGCGAGATAGGGTTTTGAATCGAAAACATGTCGGTAGGTGTAAATAATATACAGATTATTGCGTATAATACGCAATAGGTATGCATGTGATTTAGAAATAGCCAAAAATTCATTTGCTATCTTCAAAAAGTTAAATAAATATACCCACATGAATATTTTTGCTTATAACCATGTTTTTATTATTAAACTAGCTGATCCGGCAAATGTAGTTTTGCCATAAAAATTATAAAATTCTCAGACCCACCCGATATGCACACAAAATTACCGTTATCCGCGGTTGTTACCGGGTGTCAACGTGGGTGACCCACGGTGCTCAGGTAATTTGTATATATGATAATCCTTTTACTTAAATACCATTTAAAATCCATACCGTCTTAAAAAGGGGGTAGATTTATAAATATACATTATTAGTACACTTCCACACCATCTATAGAGCATACATTTTAAATTTCATGTTTCTTGTTTTAAAAACATAGGACTTTCTTACAAACCAACCCCCGTTTACACCCTTAGTGGTAGAGTTTCGTAATATCCGTTCTTAGTGGATGTCTACACCCTATAAGGAACTATCCTGCCAAGTTTCAAGTTTGTAGGTGTTTACTTTCTAATATTTCGTGATCACACTGATCAACAGTGAGTGGTAATTCGCTTTTATATATTACTAGCTGAACCTCGCGGTGTTACCTGCAGTTATTAGTTTACATATTGTTATTTTTGTTTTGTTTTTCTTTCAACTATAATAGCCTATATTAATCAGTGATAATGTAGCTTTCAAATGGTGAAAGAATTTTTAAAATCCGTCCAGTACTTTTTGAGCCAATTCGTTACAAACATACTTACATACAAACCTTTCCCCTTTATAATATTAGTATTAGTATATTATGTAGGTCATATTATTTAAAAGTAGGTAGTATTTTTAAAAAAGGGAATATGCATGTATTTTTTTAATTATTTGTATCAATTCTGTAAGTAATTATATAACCGAAAAAAATATATAATACTTGCACAGTTGTGGTAAATAAGCTAAAAAAATATTTAAATCACAATCATTTTCGAATGACTTAAACGCCGCCATTTTAGTACGCTTATTTTGTGACGTCACCATCCACTGAGAATAAGTGGTCAACGAAATGTTTGATTCACAGTTTTTATAAAAGTCAGTGATTAAAACTTATAAAATAAAATTATTGCAATGGGAGAACATACAAAAGCTTTTTATAAATATTGTTTTGTCCCTTTGTGCGATACTAACATTAAAACTGCACCGGACAAGATATATTTTCAAATGACGAGAGATGCAGAATTATATGGAAAAAATGGTGTAAGGCAATGAGAAGAGATAATGTATCGTGCTTGAGTTGTGACGATCATTTTGAAGTGAGTATTACGTATGTACCTAAAATCTTATCCAATAGTACTTGCGAACAATGTAAACAATTCTGATTCTCTATGTTTATAGTTTTCAAGTTACAAAATTCAAAATTATAAATATTTTGATTTCTGTTGATTGATCCTTTTTTTCTGACCTACCCGAATTTGTTTTACCCATTTTGTATTATATTATTTATAATAATAAATCTCTTTAGTGCACATCAGATAAGTAACAAGATTAACTTAACTACGAAAACTTATACTAGGGAAGTACAATTGGCGGCCTCATCGCCCGGAGGCAACCTCTTACTGGCAACCATTATTTCTCCTTTTCTACACTATCTACACTAATATTATAAAGAGGAAAGATTTGTATTTATGTAAGTAACGAATAAACTCAAAAAGTACTGGACCGATTTTAAAAATTCTTTCTTCATTCGATACCTACATTATCCACGAGTACATACAACAACATAGGCTATATTTTGTTTTGGAAAAAAATGGGGTTCCGTAAGATATTTGCGTTTTTCAAGAAACAAGGTGTAAAAAATCAACCAGAAAACTTACTACTAACTACTTATTTTACGATTTACAATAATATAGCTTATACATCAGAATAACACGTAGGCTATAATTTATAAAGATACTAGCTTCGCCTCGCGACGTTGCCTGTGATTATTGTCGTACCGCGGGTAGCACCGCGGGGTTCAGCTAGTCAGATATAAAATGATGGCATTGGAACATATTTTTATTTTTTTGTAATTTTTTTATTAAGAAAAAAGACAACTCCACATTAGGAATAAACATCCTGTGTCGTGGGGGACTTTACAAACATACATGAAACAGACACAAAGAACATACAGACTCGGGACAACAATTCGTGGATCACACAAAGTGTTGTACCGCGTGGAATTTGAACCCAAGACACTTGGCGCAGTAGCGAGCGGCATGGCGACCGCTGAAACCACTCGGCCAACCGTGCAGTGTTGGCCGAGTGGTTTGGACATGGACACAAGATGTCACTATTACTGAAAAAAAGGTGCTGTACCAAAGAGCTAGGTATTCTAATGTTGTTTCTATAATATACTATCTGGAAATACAAATCTAAAAACCTACAAATCCAGTGCATCAATCGTCAAGTTGATCGCAGTATAAGATGTGTAATACTTTAAAATATTTAATTAATTGTACTCCGGATGGTCTCGTTAATTATATATCAGAAGGCTACAAGGTGGTAGGGCAACCGATGTCATGATAGTAGAAGACTGTGGCTACCTTGAACTTTTCTTCCTTCTCAGAGAGCTGTTATGGCAGACCGGGGCTTTAAAGATTAACGCATTTGTTGGCAAAGAAAAACTATACCTCATGTCTCAAAGAAGAAGTCAAACAATCGAAGTGAATTGCAGCTTTAGGAATACATGTGGAACGTGTAATAGGTAGACTAAGAGAGGTCCATACGTTGTTGCCTCATGCAGGTATTGATCATAACTTGATCCCTGTAATAGATGAAGCCATAACAATAGCTTGTGATTTAGTTAATTTACAGGATGTTTTAATAAAGAAAGTAATTTTATTTTGCCGACTGTGCGTTGACAAAACTACTTTCAGTCATTGTGGCGAGTCTTTCTTCACAAGGAGTCACTGCTTCCAGTTAATAGCCTTAAAAAAACACTAATAATTTCATCAAAACAATGCAAATAACCTCCAATACTCATGACGACGACCTGTTGACATGTCGTTTACAGTGGACGGTGCCGTCACGTTTCTTTCCGCCAATAGCGTTGCGTTTTGGAATTTGAAATAAAATAAATACATACCAAATAAAGTGGGCGAGGGAATTAATAAAATTGTGCAAGTGTCAATTTTTTATTTTTTTATATTTTTAAAAAAATACGTACAAATTTCCTAGTGCCATATTGACAAAAGATCAGCATTGTTGTTGGTTGTCAACTTAAAAGGAGATATTACATAATAAAGATAAATAAAAATAAGCCCTTGCTATGATGGTATCAGCATTTTTACCCGACTGCGAAAGAAGGAGGGTTATGTTTTTCGAGTCTATGTATGTATGTATGTATATATGTATGTATGTATGTATGTTTATTTGTTTGGTACGCCCTATAGCCTAAACGGCTTGTCGCATTTTTATGTGTGTGGTGTCAACAATTTCGTATTAGTCGTGAGAGTGATACTGGGTACATTAATTTAAAAAAATATATTAAAAAGCAACCTGAATTTAATAAAGATGGCAGATATTGACACAATCGGTTTTTTTTAAATAAATAATTAATTACTCGTTTCCATAAATACAACTAATAAACAATACACAAAAAAATAATGAATGGCAACAATAGGGCTAAAGAACAAATATATTTATTTTTAATTAGTCAATAATAAATGAGCTGGTACAATTGCTATTATAAGTGTCAGTGGTAAGGCAGCTTTCGATCCCATCAGACGCGTGTGTCACGCACTGACGTAGCTCGTCGCTGTTTACTTAATACCATGTGTTGTGCTCGATCCTCTACGGGCCGGTGACGTCGGCGCGCAACATGGAGGCCTGGATCACTCCCTTCACCAAACAAGTAAGTTGACCGCGAAACGAGCAGTGATCACCACACCGTGCCGATATACAGTGTTTGTACCCATATATGCTACAAGTACTTACGGGGAAGTCCATTTAAGTTTATGTAACGATGTGTTCTCTTTGTTTAATGTACGATATACTTATCTTTGTTTCCAATAGTACAGATCTATTTCAGGGTAAGGGAAGGAAAATTATAATTTAAAGAATTCATATTCAAAATATTTTATTCCCCGCATAATAAAACTATTTTTTTTATAATAACAATTTAAATAATTATATTTAGGTATGATTTAATTGGAGGTTATCCTCCACAATATTTGCATAGGCTACTACTGATAGCGGCGGTAAAGAATTGGTGGTGACACTGACGCATCTCACGCGTCGCCACGCGTCAGTGTCACCACCAGACACCAGTTCTTTTGTCTTATCTTCACTTCATTATCATCCTCTTAGTATTGTTCAAAGGCGTTAAGTGCGGTATCGTATATGCGCAGATCTACCGTTTGGATAGTAGTTTAGAAGTCAATATTAACACATTTTACATGTAATGCGACTCAGTTTATAGCTGAAATATTTAACGGGAATCAAACCTACGGCCCCGCTACGACAGGGCAGTACAATACAGCTGTGCCACATAATCGGAGTTCATTAATTATCGGGATTGTCAGACTAACGAAGTTGTATTGATATGTTCAAGTAGGTATATTATATTAGACACAAACATAGCACTGGCACGCTTTTACTATTTTTCAATGCGGAGTTTGTATAGGTGTAATCACGCATCACAGTAGCCGCCACAAACTAGCAGAAATATGAAGTTATTTACCACAAGTACCTATATTGAATAAACGAGGAAAACGTGCCACAAAAGGATATTTCTGTGAATTGTTTGCCGAAGCCATTTAAGCGACTGTAGGTGTGTGTGTATGTTATCGTTACCTATAGCTATACATAACAGAAAGTATACAGCTATTTTAATTAAATGATCTTTAACTAATGAAAGTGACAACTGATATTAGGGCTATAATACAATATCGTAACTTACTTATATCTACACAATACCTTAAGTCGGCTTAAGTGAAGGTTTCCACGGGCGTAGCCAAGGGGTTGGGGTTGGGGGGAGGATTCCTGCCAGGGGCCGGTCGTGTTAATAACTGCAGTTCCCGGACCCCTCCCTTCTAAGGCGCAGAGTGGCACACCGTGTGGTTATAGTAGGTTCGATTCCGACACACTGCCCCGCAGCAAACCCTGGTGGGGTGACGGCCCAAAGGGGGTTTTCCACAAGTAAAAAAAAAATTAAAAAAAAATAGGGAGAGGATTCCTGGCCCCTCTCAAAATGATTCTACACTATTTAAATTAAAAATATTAAAACAACGAGAGGCGTCTTACATAACGAATGTATTAGTCTAATATGTATGTTGTATTCCCGCTTTATTGTGAGAGACCACGTTTCTGTACCATCTTCATTACTGGGAACACAAACTGGTCAACTTTGCTAGAAAGGAGGCCTATACTAAGAGCCTTAAGAGAAAATATGCGTTTATATATTTATTTGCAGTTGCTACACTAACCTGACCTATGTCGATGCATGGCAACAACAGTTTACCAACGACAAAGTTAAGTTTGACCTTATTTCCCTTAAAATTTAAACTTTAAACGGAACTTCCGATGCGCTAGTTCGACTCGCACTTGGTCGGTTTTTTTTATTATTGTAACCCCACCCAGGGTACGCCCATGACATAAATTAGTCCAGCACTATACAACAAATTATGTAAAATAAGTCTCAGGGCTTAGTACCTTAAAAGATTCACAAACGGTGGTCTAAAAGAACTGAGTTACAAACGATCGCTGAGGACGAAGAAGAGTGTACATACGAATTGTTTGTTCCCAGTGCATAGCGACAGCGGGCGTGGCGATCAACGTGGGCCAGTACGGGCTGGTGATGGCCTACACCGCGATACTGCTGCCGCAGCTGAGGACCAGGCCCACCATTCCCATCGACGAGATCACCGGCTCGTGGATAGGTGAGGCACTTCCAATGACAACCTACATGCATATCAGATATCGTAAAGGCGCCACATATACAGTTATTATACTTACACAAGCAGACTTAATTAAATGATAATTAAAATGACACAAACATACTATCTTTTACAGAAATATTTCGAGACTAAAACATGAACTATGAAGGCTGTTCAATAAGTTTTGCGGTTGGATAAGAAAAACAAAATTTTCTGGTTTGAAATACACTTTATTATTCAGTTTAGTCTCCCTGAACATCAATACACTTGTTCCAATGAGATAACAATTTATGAATTCCATCTCTGAAGTGAGATTCTGGAAGGTCTGCAAAATGCGCTTCCACAGATTAATGTTTTTGGGTCTGGAAATATACTCGACTAAGGGTCAAATCTGGCGGATAATCCAATTCCTTTGTTAGCGAATGCGGCATCCACTGTGCACACAGCTTTCTGAAACCCAATACTTCATCAAAATATTGCTTATATTACATTGCACAGTGAGATGCCTAGGGCTTCTACTAAATCTCTTTCAGTCATTCGATGATTTTCCAATACGATATCTTATATTTTTGCTACGATTTTTGGCGTTGTTGCTGTTTTTGAACGTCCTTGTTGTGGTTCGTCTTCAAGGCTTGTGCGACCTAGTTTAAATTCAGCAACTCATCTCTCTACGGTACTAATTGAAGGCGAAGTCCTTATACATAGACTTTAAACGTTCGTTCATAAATGTCCTTTGCCTTTAAACCTTCAAAAAATAAATATTCATACACTGCACAATTCTTGACTTTTTCCTATATAAAAAGAACTGTGACACGTCGATATTAAGTATTTTGTTTACAAAGAATGAAATGACAGATAGAAATGAAATGTTCATATTCAATGAAGAGTGCACAAACTTATCAACAAAAGTGCGTGCGTACAAAGTACCTGCACATGTCACAAGTGAAACTTCTTTGGCAAACTAATTTTAAATCTTGTTTATATTTATACAAATCTAAAACTTTAGATTTCCGAGACTTAGAGGAGGGAAAAAGGAAGATATGTTAGGAATTTAATGAATTGAATCGTCATTAAAATATTAAGTTTCGAAAATTAATACAATTTTATTTTTTATTTTATTTATCAATAAATATAATTAAAGATAATTATTGAAATACATTTGTTTTATATTGTTTAAATATAATACCTATAATAAAATCTCAGATGATGAATATTAAATTACAATTCGCTCTTTCTCCCTCTCTCTCAATCGCTCTCTCCCTCTTCTTCGACAAAAACACTGCACATCTTAGTGACGCTAATATTATTATTATTGCGTTTCATCCGTAAAATATTTACCCTCAGGCGCCTAAAGAAGATTCACTTCAAAAAAAATTTGGCTAGTAGCAACGCCCTCTCTGACCGACCCACAAAAGTTATTGAACAACCATCAGAGATTAAAACCTCCTATTGTTATTTTTCAGCGTCGGCTCCAGGACTTACGCTGTTCCTAGGAAATGTGACAGTGCCCTTTATTATGTGCAAGTACGGGAGGAAGGTGGCCAACACTTTGAGCGTAGTTTTCGTCATCGTCGGTTGGCTCTGCATCGTCTTGGCACAGAACCTTACTTATCTCATCATCGGTAGACTACTACAAGGCCTGTCCATGGGTATGAGTATAACACTAGGTCCTGTACTGATCGGAGAATACAGCAGCCCTAAAGAGCGAGGTCAGTTCCTTGCAACTATAGGTCTCTCGACGTCCAATTTGACGCTCCTGGCTCACGCTCTAGGCTCGTACACCACGTGGGATACGACGGCGGTGGTCTGCTCGGTTATATCACTACTAGACCTGATAATAGTCCTGTACTCCCCGGAGTCGCCGAGCTGGTTGGCTGAGCAAGGAAGATACGACGAATGCACAAAAGCGTTTCACTATTTAAGAGGCGATACTGACGAGGAGGACGAATTAAGGAAAATGATCGGAGCTAACGAAATAGCGAGGTTGGATAGGAACGAGTCTAATCCCACAAACGCAACGTTTAAAAAGACACTGAATAAATGTTTCGTGTCATTCGTATCCACCATGAGGAAGAAAGAGTTCTATAAACCAATTTTGATCATGATCCACTTGTACATGATAGCGCACTGGGGCGGTATTCATCTCCTATCGGCGTATTCGTTCGACGCGTACCATCACGTGATAGGAGACAGCCAACACGACCTCGTAATGGTCATCACACTGGACGTACAGCGGATAGTTTCGAACGTCGTCGGTCTGTTCTTGATGCGAAAGATGAAGCGACGCACGCTGCTGTTCGCGGCGACGCTGTTCAACATCGGTGCGCTGGTGGCCACGGCGGCCTACTCCTGCCTGAAGGAGCACGCGCTGCTCGGCTACGACGACGCCGCGTTCGGCGCCGTGCTGCTGCACGCGCACACGTTCGCGGTGGTGGCCGGCTCGCTGCCGCTGCCGCTGGTCATAGCGGGGGAAATATTCCCCGTGAGGTACAGGAGTCTGGCGAGTGGCTTCAGTGCGATATTCTACTCTTTAAATTTCTTCGTGAACGTTAAGACGGTGCACGTTATGTTGAGATCGGTGCGCCTTTATGGCACTTACTCTATATACGCGGGCCTACTTGCGTACTGTTTGATCGTGGCGTGGTTCTTGTTGCCGGAGACGAAGGACAGAACGCTACAAGAAATCGAAGACGAATTCAAGGCAAAGGAGAAGACCACGGACGACCTCGGCACCGCACAACCGCTGAGACCTCTAAACAACGCTGCGAGTTAGTGTTTGTTCTCAGAGCACCGACATGTCCATGGACGTCATTCTCGTCAGAAATGGTACTCTAGTGTACTAGATAAAGTATTCTAAAATAGTTTTAAGAGTTGTAAATAAAATTATTTTATTTAGGACACGCGATTGTAGAAAATTCTAAACAGGACTGCTTTGGCCGACATCGCTCGCCTTACAAACTATTATAATTGTAGATAAAATGTAGATAAAATGTAGACCTATGGTATGAAATATATTAAATAAAAAGAAGTCCAGTAAATATAAGCTGCGACGAAATTCCACTCCTACATAGTGGCAGTTAGGGACAATGAAATACGATGTATACTTTAAAATATATCATGATTTATTGTCGTATCACATTTCCATTTTACAATACTGAATATCAAAACTACACTTAGGTACTTATTATATTGGACTTACTCCAGTGTAGCCGACCGACAAAACTTTTAAAGCCTAAACCAATTCCAATAAACCTATTTGTTAAATATTAACACAGTAGCAGATAAAATAAGTTATAAATTCGTTTGAACTAACCGACCAACAGTGCAATGAGCGAAGTAACCGGAGGATCAACTTAATGTTGAAACTCGTCATAAATCCATGAATCGTATTCGTCGATAACCTAGTATAGGTACATACAATCTTAACTTCATTGTAATGGTATAAGTTTAATATTTTGTCGTTCAATCTAAGATTTCGTTTCAATATGGCTCGTCGCTGTAAGAGCCATATTCACATTCACCTACTACTGTCTCTCTGAAACATTTGATCCGTCCTAATGTTGGCTTTTAGCAATAAGGTCGCCCTTTGTACACTACAAATCTAACTTTTTATGTATTCTTATTTATCTCTGTGATATGGTGTGCAAATAAAGAGTTTTCTATTCTATTCACTCATTGCCACCAGCGTTTACGTAAACCTTCTGTACTACAAATGGTGATCAAGACTATATCGATGTGTTGAGACTTAAGTTTGAAGTTGTTATATATAAATCAAAAGGTTTGAAGGAATATTATCGTTCGTGCGGCTACCCTGAAGCGAGCGTTATACACTAAAGTATACACAATTTATTAATTAATAATAACATTATTTGGTGCAATCGTTTGTGTGGTGCATTTATTTATAAATTAGCGGAGACTTATAATTAAATCAAATACATTTTTTTTTACATTAATCATATATGACTATTTCTGACATTTCAAATTGTTACATATATATCAAAATATATCGATGAAGGCGGGTTACATCTTTTATTTATTTCCCTGTACGAGTTGAAGACAGAGACAGCAGACGGACGTCCCATACATTATCATTAATTTCATTTTGACATACGAATAGTTATTTCATATAGAACAGACTTTAAGTGAAATTATGTTTTTGTTTTCGTTTCACTAAAGTTTCACAATCTTTCAGATCACTGCTCTGTTTCATAAAATCCTAGCGTGATGTTAATACCGTATAATTCTTCAATAAATATACCAATACAAACTTGATTATTCAAACCTCGCTGATAGTTCCAGAGATTGATAAACAATACAAAAAGAAACTAAGTACATATAAGTATCCATTATTTATGTAACGCCATGTCAAACTAAACTACACCCTTTTAAATATACGTACATAATATATTACATTAAATTGTCAAATTATTAAATAATGGTAGGTAAACATTGTTCTAGAAACTTAAAAACAATTCATAATTATGTTTTAAGCTCACAGTTGCTTCACTAAGCTCGACACTCGCCTTTAACACTAAGTATATATGTGAATGTACCTATGACATGAGCAAATCCACTTAGATTTTATCAAAGAAGATAGTGAGCAAGGTATTTATTGAAAAAACATGTTTTTATTGCGGCAAGGACTCTAGTCTCAGCCTCGTCCATCTAGTCTTATACAATCTGCGAGTATTTAGAATGCGCTATTTTTGCAATGTTTAAACAATTAATTATTAAAGATGTTTGAATTCGACAATTCACAAGTGATGTGTTCCTAACTATATTATCATGATATGTGTTCGTCGTTCACATATAACATAGATTAATTAATAATTAAAATATTCCTAGCTAATTATACGTTTTTCATAATATTATAATTAAATATCACTTGTAATATTAATGTTAATACTATTTTTATTCACTAATAGTCTCTGCGTCATGTTAGAAAATTAATATTTTCGACCAAAATGATAAAAAATAATTTAAATAATTGACAAGTCCGAAGTCGTCGTCTAAGTCACATGTGGTGGGGGGGGGGGGGGTCAAGTCTCCAGTCAAAAGTGAGAAGTTTAGAACATGGGAGAGTAGAAACAGAACGTTCAGTTGCCGTTATTTACATTAATATACACAGAGTGGAACTTGTTTTATCCCAAAAGAGAGTATACTCGATATTTCATCAAATAACTGGTCATGCTCACGTTCATACATATATAACTTTATATTAAACAATAATATAAAGATATTTTCTCTCATTAAGATGTGAATGGTAAGTTAAAACGACGTTATGTGAAAGTTGGTATAAGAGCACAATTCTTACTATTATAAATGGGAAAGTTAAGTACTTACTATTATAAGTTTGTTTGTTACACTTTCAGCGAAAACTACTTAACCGATCACCATGAAATTTTGTACACATATTCTTGGAAGTATTAGAAGTAGCATAGGATACTTTTTATTATATGCGATGCGAAGTCGCGGGCTAGTGCTAATATACAATTGCAGAGATAAAACAAATTTAATATCTCGCGATAAGGCCTAGATTTAATGCATTTTGTTCTAGCCTAAGTCGCGAGACTCGACCCGCATACCCAAATAGCACAAAACTGTCGCGTAACCTAACTGTCAAGTTTTTAGAATGAACGAGATCAAACAATCTAAGAAATTACTGTATATTTATACAAAAGTCATGTAATCATCATAAGAATGTATACTGAGAGCGAAATTAGCAGTAAATTTCTAAAGCAGTAAAGGCATGCGTCAACTATAAGGTAAGATCGACATCGTGAATACGCATGATAACTAATTTTGAAAAACTGTTTTATAATGTTCGGAAGTATCTCCTCATATCAAAAACAAATATATTTCTCCAAAAAACAAATTTGTAGTGAGAAAAAATGCGATTTAAATTTTAAGTTTCAAATTCACGCCACACCACCGACGTAACTCGCTCTGATTGGTGTTCAAGTTAAAATGGCGGATTGCTATATTTTGTAGTTTTATTTTTGTTAATTAACTATTAATCTCGCACTAAATATGATAATAAATGCGATTTTATACTCTATGAACCCTATTTCATCAGATGAATACATAATTTTAGTGGCTCTTGGTTACTGTCATCATGCCCATTCTCGAATTGCTTTATTAGAATTGCCTATCGGAAATTTATATAATAAATCGTGTACATTTATATACATTTAAGTTAGGACTGTGCTTAAAAGTGGTCCGAAATTATGTTAATATTCTATTACGCACTGGCTGCGCATATATTCCTTCATTCATTTAAAAAATATAATTTACTATAGCATTATTACATTATTCAATATATACAAGCTTCAATTATGTTTGTCTAATACAAATATAGTAACTAGAAC
This sequence comes from Spilarctia lutea, assembly GCA_916048165.1. Taxonomy (NCBI): domain Eukaryota; kingdom Metazoa; phylum Arthropoda; class Insecta; order Lepidoptera; family Erebidae; genus Spilarctia; species Spilarctia lutea. The sequence goes on along the minus strand of OU696496.1, from coordinate 309,975 downwards.
ATTCAAACCACGTGTTGTGTTACAATAGTGAGCTGAAACATCAGTGACGCCATGTACAAGCTTCAGACTATTAATCCAAATATTATGTCATTGTCTGTTTATTCCGTCTATATGAACTGTAGCAAGTTGCCCAATCACACTAAGCTCCGTCTCACACGTACGTTGTTACTTTACTGAAATTTACTAACATACATACAATAGTCTAACTTGGACTAGCCTCTACCAATAACATGAGCACCGTCAGGTACGCTTTAGTCAGGAACACCTTTCGTTCAGTTCTGTTCTTCATCCTCTGCGGTCGCCCACGGTACGTATACGTGTGATCGTTTGTGTACGTGTGATTTGTAGCTAGTAGTTATGGGGTTAAAGGTGGGGGTGACGGAGTGGTGGGGTAGTTAGAGTGATGTGGAGGTGACGGACTTGAGTCCCCGCACCAGGATAGTGGGCGGCAGCTCCTTTGTGAACTCATCTAGCACCTGCAACAATTGATTACAATATATACAATACTAGCTGACCGACGCAACCTCGTTTGCGTCTTTTATTGCCCGTAGCGAAAAATTTTCCCCCGTGTAGGGTTGATTTTTTACACCTTTTGTCCGAAAAACCCCAATATCTTACGGAACCCTATTTTTTTCCAAAATAAAATATAGCCTATAGATTTACCACAGCAGCGCCATCTATTGATTACTTACTCAACCCAGTCGAAAGGTCAAATAAATATACAATATATATAATGTCAAATAATAACAGACAAATAATTAGCAATAAATTAAAATTGCGACTATAATTTGAGATTTAAACTATCCTATCTCTCAAGTTGGATCGAACTGCACATGGTGTGCGAATTTTATTAATTTGTTATATATAAATTAAGTGCTGAAGCGTTACCTTGAGGTACTGTTCGCACAGCACCGCGTCGGCGGGGGCCGGGGTGGCGGGGGGAGGGGGGAGGGACAGTGCTGAAGCGTTACCTTGAGGTACTGTTCGCACAGCACCGCGTCGGCGGGGGCCGGGGTGGCGGGGGGAGGGGGGAGGGACAGTGCTGAAGCGTTACCTTGAGGTACTGTTCGCACAGCACCGCGTCGGCGGGGGCCGGGGTGGCGGGGGGAGGGGGGAGGGACAGTGCTGAAGCGTTACCTTGAGGTACTGTTCGCACAGCACCGCGTCGGCGGGGGCCGGGGTGGCGGGGGGAGGGGGGAGGGACAGTGCTGAAGCGTTACCTTGAGGTACTGTTCGCACAGCACCGCGTCGGCGGGGGCCGGGGTGGCGGGGGGAGGGGGGAGGGACAGTGCTGAAGCGTTACCTTGAGGTACTGTTCGCACAGCACCGCGTCGGCGGGGGCCGGGGTGGCGGGGGGAGGGGGGAGGGACAGTGCTGAAGCGGTACCTTGAGGTACTGTTCGCACAGCACCGCGTCGGCGGGGGCCGGGGTGGCGGGGGGGGGGGGGGGAGGGACAGTGCTGAAGCGTTACCTTGAGGTACTGTTCGCACAGCACCGCGTCGGCGGGGGCCGGGGTGGCGGGGGGGAGGGGGGAGGGACAGTGCTGAAGCGTTACCTTGAGGTACTGTTCGCACAGCACCGCGTCGGCGGGGGCCGGGGTGGCGGGGGGAGGGGGGAGGGGCAGTGCTGAAGCGTTACCTTGAGGTACTGTTCGCACAGCACCGCGTCGGCGGGGGCCGGGGTGGCGGGGGGAGGGGGGAGGGGCAGTGCTGAAGCGTTACCTTGAGGTACTGTTCGCACAGCACCGCGTCGGCGGGGGCCGGGGTGGCGGGGGGAGGGGGGAGGGGCAGTGCTGAAGCGTTACCTTGAGGTACTGCTCGCACAGCAGCGCGTCGGCGGGGGCCGGGGCCGGGGGGGGCGGCAGCTGCACGAACGTCACGGCCGTCGCCTCCGACCTGCGCTTGATGATGCTGTTCACTCTGAGAAACAAATCGAATAGTTACGATCAACTGCAACCAACTTGCGTACAAGTTGCCGAGTGTCCTGAGCGAAACTGATTACGAAGGTTTCGGTTAATTTTGATCGTTCTATATGAACAGCGTCAGGGAAAACATGCGTGATGTACAGAAGTAACACTTACACTTGCAGGTAATTGAGCGATACGTTCTGGTAGGTGTCGCGGCCCTCGTCACTGCCGCGGCGGTTGAACTCCTGCGGATTGGGCCACTCCTTCACCTAAACGAGTTTCACGCGTTAGTACGAGGTGTTCTACCATCCTTTTATCAATGAGTATGGGAGCATGCTCACTATGTGCGTGGTGGCGTTGATCCGCAGCAGCTTAAGCAGCCGGGCGAGGCGCTCGCCCAGCTCGTGAGGAGCGGAGGGGGCCAGGGCGGGGGGGGCCGGCTCCGAGGGGCCCAGCGGCACTGTACGACCTGCTTCTGGAAATATACACGACCTCATTAGTGGCGATAAAAGTTAGGCCGGCGCTAGTGGATTAGTTGTCAGGTACCGTGTTTGGAGGAGGGAGGTTGTTGTTTCCGTGCACGGTAGTAAGGGGCGGTGATTACCTTGCAAGTGCGTGTGGTGCGCGGGGTGCGTGGGGTGCGCGGGGTGCGGGGCGGGCGCGGCCACGGCGTGCAGGCGCAGCGCCAGGTGCTGCCAGCCGCGCGCCGAGCGCACCACGGCCGCCAGCTGCAGCGCGAACAGCCCGCGCACTGTGAAGGCCTCCTCGCAGCTCGGCGCCACCACCTCCACCAGCCACACGTCGATGTACTTTAGCGACGGACACCGCCTGCCGGCACCGGTCGAAACCACCTCGTTATTCATCGCATCATACTATTTATAGTTAGGTAATGAACGAATGGCGACAGACGACTGACCGTTCGACGGCGGCCATGTCGAGCCGGTGGAAGTGGCGGCAGAGGCACACGTTCTTGTTGACGCAGAGCACGTCGGACACGATGTGCACGTACTCCGCGGCGGAAAGGCGCGCATCCAGCGGCCCGCGCGGGGGGAAGACCACCTCCCCGCACTCCAGGTCGAACTGCTCCGTCCTGTACGGGGACGCCGGGCTGCACCACATCCAACGTACAATTTATAGATAAGTAAAACGAGGACGCCTAAATTGTCAACATAATCCTGAAGGAGTCGATCGTCCAATAACTAAGTTGAGGAAGCGAGAACTCACTCTCTGAAGAAGTCCCGGGGCGGAGCGTCGTCGCGGAAGCCGAGCAGCACGGTGTCGGGCTTCATGGCGCCGAGCCCGGCCAGCCGCGCCAGCTGCGCCGCGCCCGACCGCACCGAGCGCGCCAGGCTCAGCTCCACGAACGCCTTCACCTGCGCACACTCCGTCAGAACCGACTCTACTCACTCGCATGCACAGGCACAGAGGCTCGGCGCGCCTTACCTTGAGGTGGTCGATGAGCTTGAGCCAGTACTTGTGCTCGTGCGCGAGAGGGTCGCCCGCGCCGCTCAGCTCGCCCACGCGCACGTGCCCCACCACGAACAGCCCGCCCTGACACACACACACCATATTGTACACTGACGCCATTAAATAATCGTCATAAGATTTCCATTTCAGTAATTCATTTATTGCATGACGGTTTACGGTGTAAAACGACAAAACAGAAAAACACATCATCTATTTGCCGCTCAGATCAGACATAGTTTATTTTCACATAGATGAAAACGTAAGTTCACGCTAGCGTCTCATGTTATTTAAATTCCTGCGTACTTTGGAAACTCCTCCTCAAATATAAGGTAAGACAAGAAAAGTATTCCAACGGTCGATTCCTACATAAGCGGTGAAGACTGTCTATTTAATTTGTATTTGAAAGTCGTAGTAGACGCACGTGTCGGCACAGACGTGAAGTCTGCGCCTCGCTCACCTTCTTCTGATCGTTGACGAAGTCGACGAGCGGGGCGGAGTGACGCGGCGAGGCGACGAGCAGCAGCATCTGCGGGCGCCAGAACTTGACGTGGTCGCGGCGCGGGTCCAGCAGCAGCAGGTACTTGCGCACCTGGTGGAAGATGAGCGCCTGGCTCAGGCTGCCCCAGGCGGGGTCGGCGGCGGCGGGCGACAGCACGTGCAGCGCCACCACGAGCGCGCCCACGGCCAGCGCCGCGCCGCACGCGTACAGCGCGCGCAGCCCGAACATCAGCGCCACGCACCCCACGAACCCCAGCAGCGACGTCACCCACGAGAACTGCTTGAACGTCGGCCTGACACACACACACACCCACCGACCTCATCACCACTTCAATCCTGGACATAGGCCTACTATACCACGCTGACTAGACGAGTTGGTATTGTTACGATGATCGGTTTAGCCGTTCAAGTTCTTGTAAATTATACTACTCGTAACAACGAATTTCGTGCACAGGAGTTGTCCTATGCGTTGTTACTAAACCTTATAACGATCAACGTAAGGTCGAATATGGGTTAATTGTTTGACATGTTTACATTCGACAACGTGTTTTCGGTAACGGTCATTTCGAAGGCCGTTGAACTTTGAAGAATAGACTAGCAATATAGTGACGGCTAATATGAAAAGAAATTGATGAAACATACGAATAAATAGGGATGGTTCTCCAACATCAGACAAACTAAACCTTAGAATGCCTTCGAATCAGACATTTTTTAACAATAGATACTGCCTAATTACATAACTCTATTGAAAAATTTAATAAACACAACATCTATCCTTAGTGCACTTGGAGACACGGTGATACTCTGAGGCTGAGCATATTTAGACACACATCGTCACAACACTCACCTAAAGTTGGGCGCGGAGGCGAGGTCCAGACCGAGACACGAGAGGTTAATGGCGAGGTAGCTGGTCATGAACAGCACGGAATTAACCTGCGCGATGGCGTTCAGCGAGTCCGCCATGATAGCAATCTGCACCAGCAGCCACGACGTCAGCACGGCCAGCACCGGGTTCGAGCTGCGGGACACCATCGGCCGCAGCAGGGACCCTGCACAAACACCGCTCTCATGTTGTTTACACTGTAACCAAATACTGTAACTACTTCGTACTGCACTGCACAACACACAGTAACACTCACCAAATATATTATCCTTAGCCAAAGCCTCCAACACTCGGGAAGCGCCAATCAAATTGGACAGTCCAGCAGAGAAAGTGGCCATCAACATACCTGTAACATTGATTGTCTAACGTTTCATCAAGCGCTAAAAATCCAGTAAGAACAAGATACAAGAGACAGAGAGAGAGAGAGGGCGACTGACCGACAGCAATGAAGGGCGGCCACACGTTGATGGGCAGCAGGTAGACGTAGTTGTTCTGCAGCAGCGCGCGCGAGCACGTGGCGGCGGTGAGCACGCTCAGCGCCACGTACCACAGCGCCGTGAACACCAGCGCGCTCAGCGTGCCCCACGGGATGCTGCGCGACGGGTTCTTCAACTCGCCTATGAACCACACGCATACTCTGTTACAATGTAGGGCTGCAGCTCCGCTAGACACGTGCGAGATAGCCCTCAATACACGCAGCCTGAGCGAGAGGTGTGCTAAATGGTACGCATGAGTTGCTATTCCGCACTTAAGAGGTGACGGAATGGGGGATGGAGGTCTCACCGCTCATGTTGGCGCCGGCCATGACGCCGGTGACGCCGGTGAAGAGCACGCCGAAGACGGAGGCGAAATCGACGCGTTGCCCGTCCGCTGTGTAGTCGTACCCGTACGACGGAAATAGGTTCTCGTACAGCGTGGCCGAGCTCAGCCCCGTGTAGTTGAACGTCGTCGTGTTCACCAGACGGTTGGTGTCCGGCCGCTCGATCTGACCAAACGATGATTCGTTAAGATACGCAATTGCATTAGATTCATAAATAATACAATAAAGGAGTTATACAAAACTGTAAGCAAATCAAATAAAAAATACCCACAAGGAAACATGTACATACATACTTTATTAGTTTTGCATATAATGTTCATGGCATTGAAAACAAAATAATACTTTGGCGAAAGTTATGTTTAAGATTATGAACAGTTCTGTAATAACTCTCATCCTGAGGCTCCAAAATACAAATGCGCCAAGTATCAGTGGTAATAGAAATGAGACTCACCTCGGCTGGTGGGGTGACGAAGAAGCTAATGAGTGCGCTGCTCAGACAGACGAGGATGGTGACCCAGATGGCGAGGCTGGTGCGAGCGAACAGTGACGCGCCCGCCAGCGACACGCCCAGACCGATGGCGTTCAGGATTGACCGGTACAGGAAGCGGTACCACCACCCGTCCGGAATGCCCGGGTTCGACCCCACCAAGTATCCTACACACCAAATACGAGTATACACGGTATATTATGTACATCCTAATGAGTGTAAAATCCTAGATACAAACTCATTTGGTTTAAATATACAAATACCGTTTGTATAGGTAATTAAAGCATAAATAGAGCAGATACGATTTTAAAGGGCTTATACCTACAGCAAACCTACCGTTGGTTCCGAAGTTCTCGACGAGCGCCTCGGTGCAGGCGGAGATGCAGAGCGCGCTGGAGACGACGTTGGCGAAGAAGAACAGCGAGCCCACCGCCCCCCCGCACTCCGGGCCCAGCGTGCGGCTGATCATGACTGGCCTCAGTTTAGGATACCATCGAACACGTTACTTCAAAAAAAATCATTATATTGAGTAGTTGTTTGACGAGTTTGCACAGAACGCCAGATGGTGTGATGGTGTGTATAAAGGATACAGTAGACGCCGCCGCCCTCGACAGCGCCATTGGTGCAGATGGCGCAGATGGAGGTGACGGTGAACACGACGATGAGGTAGGCCAGCGCGAACTGGCCCAGCGTCACCAGTAGCCCCGCGTTGCCCACCAGGTATCCTAACACAAACCTTCGTTTATACAAGAACCCACAGAACTCTAGCTGTATACAACTACAGCCAGAAAAGTTTACATGGTCTTTAGGTCACGCGGTAGTTGTTCAACAAGAGTGCCACCTCTAAAACTAAATGAAGTTGAACTGAGGCAGGTTCATGAATTCAAATAATTTGGACACTATCTTATGGGAGATCTTGAAGGACATTGATAGAGAATGCAGGGCAGTAGCGATTAAGAGTAATAAGTGTGCCCGCTGTAGCGATGTTAGTGTCAAAATAACTATATTGAAAGCATACCTACTGTCAGAGAAATGAGCAACTTGTGGGTTGAGCAACCTATGTTTATGGAAGCGAGAGTTGATGGTTTCCATTCTATACTACGTCAGTGAACTGCCTCCTTGCTGAGGAGTGTGCAGGACAGCAGTAATATCATCCAGAGGGTCGTAGCCGATTGTTATGACTATGTCGAATATTATGAAAAGCTTTCCAAAAACGTTACTAAATTAAATCCAGTAACATTGTAAAGTACTAACATGGGTTAAGAGAAATTGTATACTAACACTATGGAGTCTGTCTCAATAAATAAAGATTATTATTATATAGCAAGTCGATGAGAATTCTCGTATACCTAGATATCAAATGTGTCTACGTCAATAAGTACTGAAATTTGATATTTTTCATTAAATGTAGGTGAGTATGCGAACACGTTCAGTCCGCTTTATTTGAAATGCCCTAAAATTCCTTGACTAAAAAGCAGAACAACCTTAGCCGTAAGATGTGCTCAATCCGTATGAGATCCTAAACCAGTGGTTCCATAGGTAAACATCTAGGTATTTGTTCTTAATGTTTGTGGACGTCACACCGACCTTGTTCATCACCAAGACAGTCCGGCCGGGCCACGCGATAAGCGCCAACAAAATACTACGTAGGTACATACGTACATTTGTTCAACTAAACATGTGTATAGTAACGACGACAACAAAGTCACGACAAACTACATCGCATGTGCTTAACCCGAGGATCAAAGGTTAGTCCTTCATTGGAAACGTTCCTCTCAATGAGCTTGGAATGAAGAGGACTACCCTCTTAATTAAAAAAAAGTCGCACAATGTTAATCCGCACTAGGATTCCCCTTGTGCTGTTACGAACTACAATATTTTTCCGATTTACCTATAGATATTTTATTTGATTCGAATGAAATTTGTTTTTTCTCTTTGAAAACAAAGACAACTCCCGCTCAAGTTGTGTAAATTGTTGCGAAAACATACACAGGAGGGACGATTCTGTTTGCCCATGTGGCGATCGAACCCATAGCACTGAGCGCTATAGGAAGCGGCGAGATGGCCGTTAAAATCATTAAACCGTGTAGTCGGATACATTTTACATAATATTATTATACTTATTATTCATCTAGGTAACCTCACAATAACAATATTCATGAAGGTCACCGCAAAATAAGGAACACGCAAATTAAAATATATTATTCTACAAAATATTATACACAATGCAAATGGCCGTGTATTTAGTTTGTATTAAAATATCGGCATTCCTCTAGCGGAACTTGTTACTAGACCGTTGTTATGCGGATAATGGCAATTACTGCTTGTATTGTTTGTGTATTAAGATTCAGAATGTTATATAATTATTCGCTAATATTTTTTGAAAAGGCTACTTCAATATAAGGTGGCTTAAAAGCAATTACCCATCCGAATGAAGACGAGAGCGCTGAACATGGAGAGCACCACGGGACAGAAGACCCCGGCGAAGGTGCCCACCTTCTTGACGCCCACGCGCTCCGAACGGAATTCGCCGAACTCCACATACCCTGCAATACACATAAACGCATCCACATTACCAACAGAAAACAGATGCACACCTCAACAGTACAAATTCCATTTGCTACGAAGTCATAGCTGTACTTAAGTTTGTCAAAACGAAAGCAAGTACTCGCCCGTTATTTCTTTGGCCTCAGAATTACAGTTTTTTTGGATTTTAGAAAAGAATATGAACGAATTTTTTCTCTTCCTTTCTTCATAACGTCGGTTCCTGACAAATAGATTGAAGCATGAAAATAAAAGTAAGAGGAAAAGTCTTTTTAACGTGAGGTTATGATCTTTTACTTGTGAAATAGAGGTCTAAATATTAAACACTAAATAACCTATCGAATAAATTGACAATATTTTTGACTAGTTGTAGCTTGGGTGCTTTGTTTGTCCAACTTTGTGCTTTAATATGTAGTTTATGACTTTTAAACAATAATAAACTAAACCTCAAATCTTTTTAAGATTCAACCAAATGTCAAAAGGAATTCCGAATGTAAAATAGTAACAAGTATCTTTCTTTCATCATAACACAAAAGTAAATAATTTGCAAACGCTTAGCATCATGAAATTAGTTTTGAGACTTAAAACTCCTTGGAAAATTCATTTCATACGTCAACCGCTCTCTTCAGTTTATTCAGGAGTCCTAAGATAATTTTAAATAAATTATAACGAGTTAAATCACTTAGTACACACACACACACACACACACACGCACACACACATAAACACAACACAACAGTGTAACTAGTGGAAGAACACACATAATATAAATAATAATGCACAAACTATAATAGTATCACCTCTTTGATATTTTTCGCCCATTCCACGTTCGACGTGCACACGACGCGCAATGTCACTGACAGGTGTCTAACAGTGAACCAGTGACCGCATGGACCGTTGCACAATCAGTGCAGGGTCCGTGACCGACGACCTTGGCTTCGAAACTATCGCCCTCACTCGAGGTGCAAATCAAACGGAATTTAGCTGATTACTTTATTAACGGATTTTACAATTTAACTGACAATGGTATTGTCAACACGGCTGACATTTCTGTACCTAAATTCGTTCGGGTCGTGTTACTATACTGAATCTATAGATATACTATATATACAACTAGCTTCCTATAAATTGATGGCAGCTTATAGTGGAAGAGTAACACACACACATACAGATAGATAGCACTGAAATAGAGGTCCTTCGCTTCCTCAATCGGAGAAAAGTAGGTATTCTCAGCATACTACAGTTACTTTCTTCCTTCTGTGTGTGACGACAGGGTCAGATACTCAAAGTTGACATGATGTTACGAATATTTACAGGCACCAGTAAAGCGATGCCCTAGAGTGAGTTTATTTCTCGGTTACTTGATCGTCACGGTGACCGCTTTCGGTACTGGTGAAGAGTTTAGCGCAGGCAGTTTCAACGCCAAGCGTGCTCACCGTGGTCATCTAATAGATGTGAAATATACTTGCACTACAGCCTATGTAATATGCCGGCGCACTAACTGGTCCTACTACATACCAGTTTATTAAACTTGGAAAAAAGGCACCTAAGAAATACATATGTTTGTTATAGATCGAATATAATTAAATGGTTTATTGTGTACTAGTTACTCGGGAAGCTGCGTCTGTTTTTCAACAAGGAAAACGCATAACCTTCCACTTAATTCTACTGGAACATGTTCCCCATTTATGAACCAATCACACTTTCACATTACATGTAGTTCCTAGATAACTGAACAATAGTAAATTATATTAAACGTACTAAATAAATTAAGGATAAGCAAATTTAAAACAGTAATTTATTTAAAAAAAAATAGTTACATCTGTGTGTTAACACAACGCCATCTAGTCCCGAACTAAGCTGAGCCAATATTATAGTACAGTCATTGGGTGCTTAAATAGAGGGTTACTATGAAAGTTATCCGGGAGTTTTGAAAATTAGTGATATTATAGATTTCGACGTGCTCTTTTCCAATTTTCCAGCCGGCACTCATACGCTGAAACTATTAATTTCACAAAGAAAGGTACCTACATAAATTGTAGGAAATTTTCTCTAGTTTAATTTATTACATACTACATATTTTTATCGTCAAATGAGCCGGAACAGAGATATTCTCAAAAAACCGTTTTTGAGCGCCATTTTACCAATATGGCGGCGCGAACGGCAAATATACGAAAACGGTGGCAAAATAAAAATTGGAAAAGCGCACGTCAAAATCTATAATATCACTAATTTTCAAAACTCCCGTCAAACTACCGAATGACTGGGCTATTATGGATACTAGACAACTGATATGAAGACATCTTTACTTTTTTTATAAATACACTAGCTGACCCACGCAACCTCGTTTGCGTCTTATATTGCCTGTAGCGTAAAAATTCCCCGTTTTTGAAACAGTCTTCATTGGTGCTCCGCTCCTATTAGTAGTAGCGTGATGCGTGAGCCGACCTCGCGTCTGAGCCGCGCGGGTACCTAACTCATAGATCTAAATTCCCCTCCTCCCCTCATAAGTAACACTTCGCAACGGGCCGTGCAGCAGAAATCGTAATATTTTAATTTTGCCATAACTTCAAAACCAAACGTCCAATTTTTATCATTCGAAGACCAAATATTATCTACATAAACTGTAGTTAGTGATGAAATAATTTATTTTGATAAGGATTGATAGCATGAGTAAAATAACCGCGTTTAAATGTAGTCCAAACAAAATTCAAGATTTTTATATAAATAAATGGTTGTTGTGCCTCACTCGACATAGATAGGTATAGTGTGTCGCGGACTTTTTTGTAGATATTTATAAGATCTACGATTAATTGGAACATTTTATGGTTCTATCTTTTACCGTTTAGGCAGCGTACGCAAAATAAGTAACTTAGCTGGTTGATTTTTTACACTTTGTGTCCGAAAAACCCAAATATCTCACGGAACCCTATTTTTTCCAAAATAAAATATAGCCTATGTTACTCGTGGGTAATGTAGCTTTCGAATGGTGAAAGAATTTTTAAAATCGGTCCAGTAGTTTTTGAGCCTATTTATTACAAACAAAAAACATACAAACAAAGTTTTCCTCTTTATAATATTAGTGTAGATTAGCTGAACCCCGCGGTGTTACCCGCGATAAGACAATAACCGCGGGCAAAGCCACGAGGCAAATCTATATGCTTATATAGCTATATGATGTATTAAGCTATATTATTGTAAAGTTTCATCAAAATCCATTCAGTAGTTTTTGCGTGAAAGAGCAACAAACGTACTCACTTACGTACAAACTTTCGCGTTTATATTATTAGTAGGATACATATACGATATATGCAAATATTTGCAAATCATACAAACATTTGATCGGATCCAGACCTCATGCACAGCAGTCCCGTACGCTAGTACTGCGCAGGTAGGCAACGAGGTAGTAATATAACTTGACTAGCTCATAAAGTAAAAGTGGCTTTGCGTTTGTTTATCGGCAGCATTATTCTACATCTGTAGGTACTGTATAATCTACACCAATCGGTACTTTTTAGTTTTATCTATCGAGAAGGATATTGATGAATCAGTTTGTGTACATATGTTTCATTATCGAATTTAATATTTTTTTAAATTCTTAAATTAATCTAGCCGTCACTTGGGTATTGTAACTATTTACTCGAATTTTATAATGTCGCAGTTTAGCTATAATAATACCTATAGGAACATATTCAGTTTATTTAAAAAATGGTGTAGCAGTAGAATAGTGTAGTTGAGTGGAGTAACTAGGAATAAATGCATTCCTGGGCATGTCCAATAGATAATTGACTAATAAATTAGCACTGGAAAGAATATCATGGATGTGAAGAAGAGAAGAAGAAGAATAAGAAGATAAAACATAATGATAGTCATACCAAAGAGCTCTGCAAGAGCAAAAGTCTTTGGTATAAAATTATAACCAGTGATCTACTAACGCACAAATGAAGCCAGAAGTAAAGTTAATTATATTTCATTATCAAACACTACTTTTACACCTAACAAGAGGAAAATAAAACAAAAAAGTTGGTAGTGATCTATGAATAACAAAGGTAACTTTAGTAAATCTTCATTGCTTGTAGTGTTTTGTATTACATTAGCTAAATATTTTTAAGAGATACAACACTAAAAGTAGCCTCCATAAGACTACTGTGGCGACCTCCACATACAGCGCCATCTACCGAGGATACACTGAACTACGAAGTAACGCACTGTACCTACAAACTACACTACACGGAGTAACTACCAATCCTGAATCGCGCAAATAAAGTTCCCGCGCCGATTATCATATATACAACATCCCAACATCAACTGTTGGGCAGTAGCCCGCCAAGCATGATCACCTCGCCTGGTCGGAGGATCCTCCCTTTGTGTTGGGTGGAACATGATATCCGTTCCCCCACAACTACCTTGCACTAACATATAACATATTATTTTTACTTCAAGTGTTATACGTAGAGCTATTTATTTAATAACTCAATTGTCTCCCGCAATATTTAGTCAATTGGTGATGTTAGTTTCTCATGCATCATCAAGAAAATAGGATTAATTTATTCTGTTTACTTGTTAAACTGCAAAATCATTTGGTGTATGGAATTTTTTTTTAATGTTATCTTTGTCATTTCTAATAATGTTTGTCCAACACAAAGTAAAGTTCAAAGTCAAAGTCAAATCATTTATTACCATAGGGCCCAAAAGGCACTTGAACACGTCAAAAATACAAACATCAAAATATAAAACAAAACTCAAGTAATCAATTCAGTGATAAAAGGTACTAATACTAATGTATTGAAATGATTTGAATTAGCGGAGCTTAGATCGATTTTGATTCAACTCAAAGGTTTAAATTGTTGTTAAACCAAGTAAGTTGAACTGGTACTGTAAGCAGTACTCGTCTGTTTCGCACAGAACAAAATATTAGAGTGCAGGACACAGAGATGGCGATATATTCCTTTTAATAATGAAAATGTAAGTGTTCCTGAGGAATTTGGAATTGACTGACAAAATAGACATTTACACAAGCAAAGCGGCAGACGAAATATTGTTATTAACACATGTATTAGGTATTACACTATCATGCTTCAAATCATACCGTCCCCTGTTGGTCTGCTGGCAGGAGCCCTTCCAAACCTCATCCTGAGTTTGGTCATAACACCTGTTCTGCCAAAGCTGTTGGTGCTTGGAGATAGGGGATCAAGTGTTTCCGCCATGTTTGGTTTTGTTGCTGGAATAAACCATATACCTATTACAAAAAATTATAATAATACTATTACATTCATGATATGATGATTGTCTGCATTAATAAGTATTACATTGACATTGTGTGTCTCTCTATCATAAGTATGATAGAGAGACACACAATGTCTGTCAGATTAAAAGTTAACTACTTTCCCTTAAAATTATTTTTGTCTACAATGTTGTTTATTAATGTGTACATGTACACAATTGATAGCAGTGGGCATACTGTTTGTGTCTTATCTCAAACATGACATTTTTATCTCATCAGAGTTTAGATTATTGAGCTTCACTAATGACTGATGTTGCATGTTGTGTTTAGGGTTGGAGCCAAGTAAATAAGTATTTGCAGTAAATGTTGACATTTAAATATATTTGTAAAGTAACAGTAAAGATGTTGGGCATTAAGTCATCTTCACTCTGGAAGCTCACTGGATGAAAACTCAGATTTCAGTTAAACTTATCTTTGTTCATGTCCTTTTCAGTTTATTTTACTGTATATTTTTAATTAAGTGTGCATAATAAAGAATATAATACGGTAAAATAGGTACCTATATGTGTAAATACAAGCACTTATTTTGTTGTCATTACTTATTTATAAAAAGTAAAAACTAAAACCCAACTACAACAAAAATCTATGTTGGACAAAGTCACGAGCAATGCTAATAATATATATATTTCACTGCATACTTATCTGGAATTAATTTGTTAACATAGTAACTATGACTGCTAAAGGGCTGTAATCAGCGGATGATCAAGACGCTTCTAACAATATATCATTTGTCCAGTTCTAATAAGTAGTCGAGGAGCTATGAGTGAACAGATGAACATACATCCGTACATAGCCTGTCAAAATCATAACCCTCCTTTGGCTTTGCCGTAGTCAGGTAAAAAGAAAAATAATCTCCACAATTGGTGAAACAAATGTGATTGTCATTAATACATAACAATATAGTATTTATTTGCACTGAATGCTTACAGTAAGAAATTTCAAAATTTCAAGCTACATATTACTTTATAAACTTTTAAACTAATTTAAGTTAAGTTTAGTGCACTTAACACAAGTACTTACTCAACGAAATATCTCCCATTGTTTTACATGTGACTTACATATATGTATGTAAACTAATTTGTTACACTCTTTGACTTCTAATAGATATCACAAACCATTCACACAAACAATTTATTAAACAGATACACAACTGGAAGTTCTAATTAGTCAAGCAGATCACTTGGTATCTAAAATGACCTAATTTTAATTCAGTGACATCATCAAAATTAAATACTAATTTTCTCCAATAGGTTTCTCATAAGAACAAAGAAACCTAGTTGTTTTATACAAACTTTGAAGTGTTATGGCAAGTTGTCAGGTGCGGAAGTCTCGATATAGGTTACAATAATATTCTGATTCACAATACACCCTATTGTTCGCGTTTTACAAACAAAATATAGGTTGTACATACCGCTCGCTAAATCCAGGCGTAAGTAAGATACCGTTTCAAAATATCGTAGTATGGTTCTGTTAAATATTCAGTACTGGTCATAACATCGTTGTATCTTTTTCGTAATTTCGAAGAGATTGCTGAAAATTAGGCGAAATAATTTGGCTTCTCACAACAACGGTCAACAACAATACACTCGTATAATTCCTTAGACAGATTGTCAGTTGTCACTGTGTCAGCTGTCATAACTTTCAACTAACATTATTAACAGTTATTCCTTCGTTCAAAAATGTTTGGGCACCAGTTACAATTGGTTACGTATCTATTGTAACAATAAAATAAGAAATCAGTTGTTATTTGGACCTCGACTGAATACTTCATGTCGTGTAACTGCGTAACATTTTAAAGAATTAGAAAAAGCTATTAGCGGTAAGGGCTCGGCCGTCTTCGGCCGATCGGGCGCCGTGCGTAATGGATAGTATTTTTTTTATTTTTTTTTTTTTCCATAGGCCCCAAAAGGCACTTGAACACGTCAAAAATACAAACATAAAAATATAAAACAAAACTCCTAATACTAAATGCACTGAGATGATTTGCATTACCGAGCTTAGATTGATTTCGATTCAACTCAAAGGTTTAAATTGAAATCAATCCAAGTACCAGCTCCGATGGGTATTGCATTCATGAGAAGAGCTGGTGAGAAACTCATGTGCACCATCTTTTCAAATAATTCATACAAAGCTTGTTTGTTTTTGACAACAGTATTTCTATGTGCAAGTTAAGGCAACCAAAACACAAAGGCTAGAAAACGGTCTAATAAGATATTAAAGCTAGGAAAATCAATTTTTTGTCTAATAACATAATAAAAATTAGTCCATAGCATATAAGGTTGCAATTACTTACACATCAAGGAGTAAAAGCAATGTGTGCATACATACTGGTCCCAGAGAAAAAGAAAAAACGTTCAAAATGTAATAAAATAATAAATACAAATTATTTACGCTCCAACAATGTAAACACAGATCGCCTTAACTTAACAAAGTTCAAATGTCAGGTAATAAATGCAGAATAAGATGTCAAGAATTAATTACAATCAAATAAATTATATTAAGGATTGTAAGTAAATAAATACATTGCGTATAAAAATAAATCACCCCAACCAGTACATGAGCCAATGCCAGACTCTCACTCACATCCAAGGCACTGTATCAGTCAAGAAATCGCTTATCGTATAATAGCCCCTTTCCATAAGACGATTCTTAACGGTACTCTTGAACTTATGTAGGGGTAAGTTCAAGATTTCGACAGGAATTTTGTTATAAAAACGCACACCAAGTCCTTCAAATGAATTGTGGACTTTGTTAAGGCGATAATATTGGCCTACTAATTTGTGCTTATTCCTTGTGTTTAGTGAATGATGATCACTTTTGCTACTATATTTATCTATGTTTTTTCGTACAAACATAATACTAGCAAATATATATTGAGATGCTACTGTTAAAATACCTATTTCCTTAAATCGTTCTTTCAGAGAATCTCGAACTTTAAGTTTGTAAATCGCACGAATTGCCCGTTTTTGAATTACAAAAATGGTTTGAATATCAGCTGCCTTGCCCCATAGTAAAATACCATATGACATAACACTGTGAAAATAACTAAAATAAACTATTCGCGCAGTTTCAATATTAGTTAACTGGCGAACTTTCCAAACAGCGAATGCCGCGGAGCTCAGTTTCCCTGCTAGATACGATATATGGGCGCCCCACTGAAGCTTATGATCCAAGGTTATTCCTAAAAACATAGTTGACTCTACGAGATCAATCATTTCATTATTTATTATGATGTTCGTGTTGAGTTTCTTAACATTAGGCAAAGTGAACTTTATACATTTAGTTTTATTCGAGTTCAATAGTAAGTTATTGCTTGTAAACCAATCTTGGACTAGTGTAAGTGACCTGTTAATATCATCAAAACTATTCTCATTACGATTAACTTTAAAAATAAGCGAAATGTCATCTGCAAAAAGTACTACATCACAGAAATTTTGCACAAAGAAAGGTAAATCATTAATATAGACTAGAAAGAGAAAAGGACCCAGAATTGAGCCCTGTGGCACGCCCATTGAGACAGGTAATCCGGAGGACCTACTTCCATTTATATCCACTCGTTGAACTCTGTCCCCAAGGTACGAGGCAACCAGATCAAGTGCAGTATCCCTAATGCCATAGTGCCTGAGTTTTCGCAAAAGCGTTTGATGTTCAACGCAGTCAAATGCTTTGGATAAGTCACAGAAAACGCCAATAGCATCTTGCGCGTTTTCCCAGGCATTAAATATATGTTTTATAAGTGTTGAACCAGCATCAATGGTTGAGCGATCCTTTGTGAAACCATACTGCTCTTTATGAAATAAATTATTAATATTAAAATGAGTTTCTAATTGCTGAAGAATAAGTTTTTCAAAGACTTTACTGACTGCTGGCAAGATTGAGATGGGTCTAAAATTACCTGGATCGCTCTTAGACCCACTCTTGAATAATGGTATTAACTTACTATGTTTCATTAAATCCGGAAATACACCATTTTCTACACACTTATTAAATATTACAGCTAAATGTAGTGCTATATCAATAATTATATTTTGCAATAATTTGACAGAAATACCCCACAAGTCGGTTGTTTTCTTTGAATTGAGCGACTTAAAAGTTTTCACCACATCATTAGGGCTTATAAACTGAAACTTAAACATGACATCACGCTCTTTCACGCTGCCCCTGGCCAAGGATTCAGCTGTGACTGAGCAGGAATCCAAGGAACTGGTAGTATCAACTGGTATCTTTGCAAAATAATTGTTGAAAGTTTCAGCCAAGCCCTGATTATCTTTAATAATATTGTTGTTAACCATTAATTCTAACCTATTATCCTGCGGTTTGGACCGCCCTGATTCAGTATTTATTACAGTCCAAGTTGTTTTTATTTTATTATCAGACTGTTTAATTTTGTTACTTAGAAAAATTGATTTAGCTACCAAACAAACCTTTTTAAATATTTTGGAATAATTTCTAACCTATTGTACAAAAACAGGATCAAAATTATACTGTTTCATGCCATATAGTTCATACATCTTATCTCTACTTTTGTAAATTCCAGGAGTTGCCCAGTCACAGAATCTAGTATTCACATTCTTAGTAAAAGTTTTCTCTTTAAAAATGAAATCATACTCTAGTTTAATTAAATTAAATAAATTCCCGTATAAGACATCCGGATTATCCTCACTGAAATCTATGTTGGTAACCTTATCTGCAATATTTTTATTAAAGCATTTCAGGCGGTTATAAGTCATCGGCCTGCATGTGATTTTCGTTGCTTTAACTACTTCATCTGTGGGATAAATGACCATTTGCCCACAGTGGTCAGATCTCAAGTGACTAAATATTGCTTTATCAAGATATTCACAGTTGCTAAATACATTATCTGGACATGTTGCAGAATGTGATGTAATTCTGGTTGGTTCAAACAATACATGCTCTAAATTAAATGATTTGAATAAGCTTATTAACCTAGTGCAGCCTACTGACTGCTGAAGTAGGTCCACATTAAAATCGCCACATACAACTAAATTCCTATTACCAGTACTCAAACGTCTTAAAACATCTTCCATAACTGTCTCAAATATAGTAATATCACTGTGTGGAGGTCTATACACACATACTATAATATAATGCTTTAACTCAATGCAAGACAGTTCAGCAGTGCGTTCAATAGATAACTTCACAATGTCTCTTCGTTCCTTACATTTTAGTGTCTTATTAACAATTATCATCGATCCACCATGTATGGCTTTCTTCCTATTAAATGCACTCATAACTAAATAATTGTCCTTAACCAATGTTCAGTGATACACATAATCTGTACCTTATGTTCTATTAAAAACAAATCTAACTCAAGTTCTTTGCCGGATAAGCCCTGGAAATTTTGAAGAAATAACCTAATACTACTGGCCTGCCTATCCTTTGTCCTAAGTCCTAGTTTAAATTATTTGATGTATCAACACTACATCTAATCGCCTCATGACCTAGACTATGGTATGATACCATATCAGTGCATGGGTTGATGTGTCCCAAATTGTTCTGCTCAATAGAAGCAGATCTGTTAGTAGCCAAGTTCCTGGCTGTGATATTAATAAAATAGGATATGGTCCAAGAGCTGGCACCAATTTTTGGGTAGGTATTTGAGGCAAGCTGAAAACTTGTCAGATACCTCTCCTATTATATCCCAACTCGAGACTGCAGACCTGGCTGGTGAGTAGCGGGGCTAAATCAACCCCTACATTTTTAAAAACATTTTTTTTTCTTTCCCAAAAATATATTTGAGGCACTACGCAATTTATATATGTTGCAGTGTAATACTTAATGAATACGAAAAAAAATAAGCCAGATAATTTAATCGGGGATTTAACATTGCCAGACGCGTGCAAAAATATTTTGCAAAAAATTATAAAAAATGTTTTTGAGGCAGCTTGAAATTTTAATGGAGTGTTATTTATAACTAAAAAATAAGATTCCCAAAAAGACAGATCATTTCGGTGGGGCTTTCTACCTGCCAGGTGATCAAACAAATAATGAATTGGTACGAGCCTGTAGTGCTATAGACAAGCCTTGCCGCGTTACTATTGGCTCTAGCGACGTCACGTGACTTATTTTAATTATTGTTTTTTTTAATACGTAACCCTTATTAATTTTAAGATAAAAAAAATTATTAAATTTCCATATAAATTTTGATTTAGAATACTGCCCGAGAAAAAAAAACAATTTTTAGTTTTGAATGTAATGTGTAATATAGGTAAATCTTGTACAAAAAATTTTGGAACAAAAATTGTTGAAAAAGATTTTTTTTTTTTAATTCTCTTCAAAAAATAAATGTTTCTGCGGAAATATCAAATATTTAAACAGTTTATTACGTTCAAATTCGCATTAAAATTGGCAAAATAACTAATTTTTGAAAATTAAAAAGAAATCACAAAAAAATATGTCCCTTTAACGTCCATAAATCAATACAATCCCTTTTATGCAAAATGTTTTTAGTACAAATTCAGAAAATTTTATATTTTTTACTCCAAAATATTGACTAGAAACCTCATGGGTTATTGTAAGTCACGTAGCACCGCCAGAGCCAATAGTAACGCGGCAAGGCTTGTCTATAGCACTACAGGCTCGTACCAATTCATTATTTGTTTTATCACCTGGCAGGTAGAAAGCCCCACCGAAATGATCTGTCTTTTTGGGAATCTTATTTTTTAGTTATAAATAACACTCCATTAAAATTTCAAGCTGCCTCAAAAACATTTTTTATAATTTTTTGCAAAATATTTTTGCACGCGTCTGGCAATGTTAAATCCCCGATTGAATTATCTGGCTTATTTTTTTTCGTATTCATTAAGTATTACACTGCAACATATATAAATTGCGTAGTGCCTCAAATATATTTTTGGGAAAGAAAAAAAAATGTTTTTAAAAATGTAGGGGTTGATTTAGCCCCGCTACTCACCAGCCAGGTCTGCAGTCCCGAGTTGGGATATAATAGGAGAGGTATCTGACAAGTTTTCAGCTTGCCTCAAATACCTACCCAAAAATTGGTGCCAGCTCTCCTACTAATAGCGATAATGCTATCTGTCTCTTAAAACTATTAGAAAGGTAATAGCTACCTTTTGTCAAATATAATTGCCTGCTAACAAAACTGTTAGTGTCTATTACATGCACACAATCATGATATGTACTAATAGTGTGTAGTACATTGTTCAACTTATATCTAAGATTATTTTCCTCATCTGAGAAGCTCCTAGAGTAGGGGAATGTAAACAAAATTATACTACTCAAGTTTAAGGACAATAGATAATCAAAGTAATCAATTAAAACTTTTTTGCTAACATCACCCCTATTCTCCACTAAAATAATGAGATTCTCACAATAACTAAAGTTATAATTTTGGATTCTTTTCATAATAACATCATAAGTTGCAAATGGTAAGCAATGGTTAACAACTGACTGTCCCTCAACAAGAGAATTCAATTTTGAGCCCATATGTTTTCCAATACTATCACTAAACATTATAGTACTTTGTGCACCACCTGATGCACAAAAAGTTACATCAATTGATGCCCCTAATGACTGCTCTTGCCTAACACTGGTAGATGAGCTATCACACAATATATAATAATAATATAGATGTATGCTTTAGGTAAAAGAGTCGATATTAGCTTATCAGACGAGGATGACGAGACAAACAAAACGACTCGCACCTGTAGGTAGTAGATAACATTGAGGAATGCGATACAAATTTACAAATGGGAGATGAAGTGAATAGAAAGAATGAAAAGAGAACATGCGAAGATTCGGCATCAGGTTTCTAGAAAAAATGAACTCGTTAAACAGGATAATATTCAACTTTGTGTCTCATTTAATAATGTGTTACCAAAACAATTTGCCTTAGCTAGGTATAGGCTTAAGAGGTAGGTATTATTGCTCCAAACTTTGAAAGCCATTATAAGGCTCCAATAATAAAAGTAAAATTCTTATGTTTACATTATGAAGATATTTTGTATATCCAGATATTGTCACGAAAACACCGTATCTTAGAAGGTCAACAGAACAGGAACACCGAGTCCACAGAAAGTCGATATTTTTGCTATTATAAAATAAACATCGATCGGCCGTCGCAGTTCGTAGTGGTAAAAGCACCGTTGGATGCCACTAACAAATTAAATGCATCACGATTTGAGACACATTGAGGCTTTAAGTTCGTAAACTAGTAGAATTTTCAATTTCAAGTTTGTGATGAGGAGGACCTGTAGCCTGTAGTGTAGTCTTGTAGTGTAGTAGATACATGAATTTTATCGAAGATCTGTTTGTGGTGTAGTATTTTACCCCTGAGGATAGAGACTTAGCAAAGCAAGAATCGGTAAATAAACCAATGCTAATAAAATATCAGGCGTCATCGGTTCAAAACATGATTAATCGTATGTTGAGCAGTCTCTTTTTAAGATTGATTAAAATATTTAAATGATAAATCATTTGTGTAAACTACCTACTACTGGGCTAACTTTTTTTTTTAATTAAATAGGGTGCAAACGAGCAAACGTATCGCCTGATGGTAAGCGATTACCGCCGCCCATGGACACCAGAGGCGTCACAAGTGCGTTGCCGGCCTTTTAGGAAGGAGTACGCTCTTTTCTTGAAGGTTTGAAGGTCGTATTGGTCCGGGAACACCGCAGGCGACAGCTCATTCCACAGATTTACTATGCGTGTATGCGTGGCAGAAAATTTCGGAAATTTCTGTCGTGTAGGACGATGGCGGACCATACCAAACAAATTCAACTTTAACTTAAGTTGTAAAGGTATTAAATAAAAAATATAATATAGGTACGTGCAATATATTACCTTCACACCTTAAAGAACCACTCATTTTACAGTCCGACACAGTAATCATACATGGATATTATGTGGTCTAACGAACTCCATCTAACTTGTAAACCACCCGTGGCTGTCCTACAGCAAACCTTGCTTGTCACCAAGTAGGTAACTTTACCTATTACATTAATGGTTGTAGTTGTGCTAGAATTCGCCAAGAAGCTGAAATAGAATAATTGAAATACACATGCGTATGATTTGCAATTGGAGTGTCAATGATACGATTTTTTTAAATTATTTATTCTTAACCGACTTAACACGCTAAAGAGTAGATTAAGTCCTTCCTCAAGAATCAAAGTATCTCCATGACAAATTTCTGGATTTAGCGCCCTGAAGTAAACTGAGAGTTGTAGTGTAGGTACAGTTCAATGGTGATTAGCTAGATTGTAAATTAGTACACACCTAAACTTGTTTTTCTTGCGAATTATAATTGCTTTGAAAATAAAGGCAAACAAGCGTTTTTATGTTTAGTAATTTGAGTCTCAACACAACTTCAGATTTAATTGTTAATAAAAATCTACCTACGTAAAGTATAATCACAATATCCTTGAAATTATTTATCATAGAGTGAGCACTGAGCTATTTCATCAACATACGCCCTAAAGTCTAATTTAGCATTTTCCTGAAATACATTACGATGCTACTAGAAATAAGAAATTTGTAGTTAATTTTATTAGTATCTTTAAGCAAATAGCCGTGGCAGAAGATCAATTAAATAGCGAGCGGTCTTTCGCCATAAATATCCGGATCTCAGCCCTCTGTTTAAACAGAGCGACAATCGCGTCTAACCGGTAATATCCTCCGCGGACGACAGAAACTGCCCTTTTCTGGGCGGTCAGATTTTCTGTCCACACTGGTACACTGTACAGTGCCATTGACAGAATCACCCCAGTAGTAGTAGGCATCTTGTCGCAACGATGGTCCACCGGCAAAAGTGCCAAGGGCAGGTGCAGTGTCGTCAAAATATTATATGGAGTCTGTGTCAGTCACGCCGAGCTCATAATTACAACAAGACTAGTTCTGGGACCGGTTCGTTATTATTTTTTGCTGAATATAACGAATATATTTAAAGACCGCATTACGATATACCTACCTATATATTTGTTCATATCAGGTTATAGCGACGATACGGCACGGCATAACCGCATGCGGCAGTTACGCACTACGATGTGAAAAAATTAAATTACCAAAAACTTTACAAAATAAACCAAAAATGCATATGTAAGATATAAAGTAAACTATTAACAGAGTAAGGTAAGTAGGTGTCAGTCTGAACGTTCGTCGGTGAGAGTGAAGCTCATCGGCACACGGTACAATATTCTAATAACGCTGTTATTAGAATATTGTACCTGTATTGTATTGTGCTGTTAAATAGAACCGGACCCATTAAATCTCATATACTCGTATAGCCTAAATTTATTTATTTAATTATTTATTTAAGCTTCCTGCAGTTACATTGCGCATGGCGGACTTAATGCCATAGGTATTATCTTCCAGTCAACCTTTGGGTGGTGCAGAGCTGTGTGTAGCAGGTGTATTATTGAATCATATGTGAGAATTAAACATAAAAGTACTATTACGCGACATTAATATTATAAATACAATAATCATAGATATATGTATATATATATACACTCATACATATACATACATACACATATATACATATACACACACATACATACATATATAAGATATAGAAAATAAAACATACATACATAAGCATACGTCCAAACGCAGTTGTAAACAAATAAAAGATCATTCCGATGACTCCGTCAACAAGTCTCCGTAGTGCTTGCGTACTCTAATCTTAAAGCTCAATCGGCTGGCACACGACCTAATTTCTAACGGGAGGGCGTTCCAGAGATTTACTGATGGGCTGCTTGCTAAATGCCATGTCAAATGCTTATGCATCTATACTATATAGAATTTAAAGTACAGAAACACCGTAACATGACCAGGGTGATGTATTTTCAGAATCAAAAAGCACAAAGTTAAAGAGTAAGGTGAGTGAGAAAATTCCGGGACAATAATGAATTTCCCGGCCATCTGGCAACCTAGAATACGGACCTAAAGACTGTGTACCTGCTGTAAATGGATTAAATGACAATCTGTTATCTTTTTAGTAAGTTTGAAACTACGTTCCGAACACACGTACAATTAACGCGCGATGGAACCCTATCCAGTGGAACTACTCGTTGTTTTTGTTCCACACGACAATTGTATAACAAAAAATAACTAATGTCTAATACGTCTACTGCATGAAGAAACAACTGATGGAAACAACATTTACATGACCAGGGTTATGTATTTTCAGAATCAAAAAGCACAAAGTTAAAGAATAAGGTGAGTTCGAAGAGCGACTCACGCGAGCCGTGCAGCGACATAAGGTGGTGTCCTCCGCGGCGAGCGGACGCGCTACTATGCGCACCAACAACGCTCTTATATTTGTGTGCGCTCTCAGCCAGCTGTGGTGCACCTCTTGCGACCTCAACCTCGAAGCAGGTAGCATTTTATTTAAAAGCTCTTTCATTTCATCATTAAGATTCTATTAATGGCAGTCGTGAACTTAGCACAAAACTAAATAATCTAATAACAAATAACTCTCTTGTGAAGTTCTATAAACATAAATGTTTTGTATATTTGTCAAGAGCCTCATTTGAAGTATCGATTTGCCTTTAAAACTTTAAACTGACTTCCAAAACAGCTGGAGTTCTGTGTTCACCTGTATGTATTTGTACGTCATCTAATTTCTATGTAGTTATATTGTCACTATGAACATAACCGAGTGTTCAGTGTTCATCGTTTTATCTTAGATAACATGATCAGGAAAACGAGGGAAACTTAAAGTACATTTCCTTCAACTAACCAACGTTGACGTTTAAAGTAATTAATGTTATTGTTATTAATGAACTTCACAAAAAGAAGTTCTATCTTGTACACGTAGGTTTGATTCTTCGAGAAAGGAAGAAAGAACCGCATGAGTGTGTCATTTTCAAATTATTACCAAAAACTTAAAACTATCGTCCCTTTTTTTTGGACGAGGTGGAAAATCGCATCGGATCTCTGGCTCCTCGGGGACTGAGGAGCCAGGTATATGGTGAGTCCACTAAAAACCACACCGGCGGCAGTCTCAGATGCCCTGCTCTGGGGAGGACCCGGACCAATTTAGTTCAGGTCCCCTTCAGGAACGACACCGCGTCTATAGACTCTATCCTGGGGAAGGCCCGGACTTCCCCCTGCCTTTTGGCCCAACCGTTATATGTTGCAGCCTGACCGCAGTTTTACGACCAGGCCGCTCCCCTATCGCTGACCGCATCAATTATTCAGCTACCAGAGGAGACGCATTAGATGCGCCGCGCCGGTGCGCCGAGATAGCGTCGTGGGTGAATACCTACTGTGTACTATTTTCCTAGCTTTAATATCTAATAAGATATTCTAGCGGTCTAATAAGACCGCTTTCTAGCCTTTGTGTTTTGGTTGCCTTAACTTGCACATAGAAATACTGTTGTCAAAAACAAACAAGCTTTGTATGAATTATCTGAAAAGATGGTGCACATGAGTTTCTCACCAGCTCTTCTCATGAATGCAATACCCATCGGAGCTGGTACTTGGATTGATTTCAATTTAAACCTTTGAGTTGAATTGAAATCAATCTAAGCTCCGGTACTTCAAATCATCTCAGTGCATTTAGTATTAGGAGTTTTGTTTTATATTTTTATGTTTGTATTTTTGACGTGTTCAAGTGCCTTTTGGGGCCAATGGAAATAAATGATTTGAGTTTGAGTTTGAGTTTGAGTTTGTGTAAGGACCTCTACGAAACCGAGGCAAAAAAGGCTCAAATAGCCAGCTACAAATCATTCTGTAGCAAACAGGATAGGGAGGGGATGTGGGAGGGAATTTATAGGGTTATTGCACGGACAGCCAAGAGAACAGAAGACCAACTGTTGGAGAAAAATGGGGTGACTATGGACGCAGAGGGATCGGCAAGATTGCTTGCCGAAACCTTTTACCCGAAAGATTTGGAAGAGGAGGACTCACTGGCGCAAACACGCATAAGAGCTAGAGCCAGGGAGGCAACAGAACATCCCAATGGAGAGCACCGGGAGCCCCCATTCACCACCTACGAGCTTGACATGGTGGTTAAATCCTTCAATCCTAAGAAAGCTCCGGGAGCCGACGGATTTACTGCCGACATCTGCAGCCGAGCCGTCGGCAACGAGCCAGCGTTGTTCCTAAGCCTTATAAATAAGTGCCTAACACTTCATTACTTCCCAAAACAATGGAAAGAAGCAACAATAGTGGCTCTTAAAAAACCGGGCAAGGAAACATATACTCACCCGAAATCTTATCGACCAATCGGGCTCCTGCCGGTCCTGGGGAAGATTTTTGAAAAAATGGTCATGAACAGACTCCGCTACCATCTTCATCCACGCACAAGCAATTGCCAGTTTGGTTTCATGCCCCAAAGGAGCTGTGAAGACGCCCTCTATACCCTCGTCCAACATATTAGATCTAAGCTGGACCAAAAGCTAATAGTAACGTTAGTTTCTTTGGATATAGAGGGCGCCTTCGACAGCGCGTGGTGGCCGGCGATAAAAGTGCGGTTAGTGGAGGAAGAATGGCCAGAAGACCTTCGGAAAACCATTAACAGCTACCTGGAACACAGAAAGGTACGGGTTAGATATGCAGGCAAAGAGCACGAGAAAGGCACTGAAAAGGGATGCGTCCAGGGCTCCATAGGCGGTCCGCTTCTGTGGAACCTCCTCATCGACCCACTCCTTAGAAACCTGGAAAACAGAGGGGAATACGTTCAGGCTTTCGCTGACGACGTGGTGCTAGTGTTTTGTGGTGACACAGCCGCAAAGATTGAGAGAAGTGCCAGCACCACTCTCGACTATGTTCAGGCGTGGGGTGAAATGAACAAGTTGAAATTTGCTCCGCAAAAAACGTACGCTATGACCATCACGCGAAAATTAAAATATGACACCCCGCGCTTGAGCATGGGAGGAGTGGAAATTGAAACGTCAAAAGAGGTAAAGATCCTAGGCCTCACTATTGATAGCGGTCTGACTTTCAATAAACACGTGGCAAACACATGCAAAAAAGTCACAAACACATATAAACAGCTTAGCAGGTCGGCGAGGGCAAGCTGGGGTCTCCACCCGGAAATCATACACACAATTTACACAACTGCGGTGGAACCAGTGATTCTGTACGCATCCAGCACGTGGGCACCTGCGGCTGAAAAAATAGGCATAAAGAAGAAGCTGAACTCCATCCAGCGCAGCTTTGCATTGAAAATATGCAAGGCATATCGAACGGTCTCTCTTCACTCAGCACTAGTGCTGGCGAGAATACTCCCATTGGATCTTCGCATCAGCGAAACGGCTGCCCTGTACAGGGCCAAGAGAGGACACCCACTACCAGAGCTCACAGGAAGGGAGATCGAACGAATAGCACCCTTTATGTCAAATCCACACCCCGCGGAACATATCAGCCTGGGGTTCCTAAATCTGGAAACACAGGAACAGCTCGGTGAGGCCTGTGGACATGGTATACAGATATACACCGATGGCAGTAAGATTGAGGGACGGGTGGGAGCCGCATTATCCTTATGGAGTAATGGGGCAGAAACCAAGTCCCTCAAACTTACTTTGCCATCATATTGTACCGTATACCAGGCTGAACTCCTGGCGATATGCGAAGCGTCAGGGGTGATTGAGACCTATAATGCAGAGGAATTTGCGATCTGCAGCGATTCGACCGCAGCGCTCCAGACAATTGTAAATCCCAGTTGCCTCCATCCCCTAGCGTTAGAGACAAGACAGAATTTGAAACTAAGCTTTCAACAAGGCAAATCAGTTAATTTGTTTTGGGTCAAGGCACACGCGGGGATGGAGGGAAATGAGAGAGCCGATAAATTAGCGAAAGAGGCGGCTTTGAGATCAAAGCGAGCGCCGAATTACGATCGTTGTCCGGTTTCATTCGTCAAGCGAAGGATCCGCATGGGTTCGCTTGACGAATGGAACCGAAGATATGTGTCTGGAGAAACCGCTTCTATAACGAAGCTGTTTTTCCCAAGCGTGATGGATGCCTACAGAATCACAGCACAATTCGAACCCAACATTCACACAACACAGTTACTAACGGGGCACGGTGGGTTCTCGGAATACTTGACGCGATTCAAGTGTAAAGAGAGCCCATCGTGCATCTGTGATCCGGCGAAGGAAGAGACGGTCCCCCATCTGATAGTAGAGTGTCCAACCTTTGACAGGCAGAGATATGACCTGGAACAGGAAACACAGATTAAAGTGACAAATAGCAACCTGAAAGAATTAATATGTAATAAATATAAAGACAGTTTCCTAAAATACTGTATAAACATAATAGTCATAGTAAATAAGAGAAATAAAGTGTAAAAGTCATATGATCACTAATAATTTGCAATTATTAACGTAGATCATATAAACCAGTAAATAAAAATATTGTAATTAGAACAGTAAGATTATAAGTAGAAATAAATAAATGTATAGAAGTAAGGTTAAATGTAGTAAATTAAGTAAAACATAAGTACATAACTAAAACTGTAACCCGCATAAACATATAAACATGTATTAGAATAGAAATAAGAATATAAAATAAGCTAGAAATAAGAATAAGTTTATTATTGAAAATAAATAACAGTGTCAAATTTATTTACCTGTGTTAAGTAGAAATATAAGAGAAAACATAAAATAGTAGTAGCTAGTAGGGAAAGAGTAGCAGGAATCCCACCTGTATGGCATGAATGATAGAATGCGAGAAAGAAAAAGTATGCGGAATGCCAGTACGAGAAGAATTAAAGCGAGAACTGGAATGACAGGCGGAGCTTAGCAAAGACTCCAAAATATAAATATTGGAGGTACTAGTATAAAAAAAAAAAAACCAGAGGTCAATCAGCTTTGGTAAAAAGCTTTTTGGTCAATGCGATAAAAATAAATGATAGGATAAGATAAGTGTTTTCACATAAAACATGTGTTAATATGACTATATCTATTACATATTAGCGGCATTCATTGTCACGCGAATGACAGCACTGTCGATGCTCTCTAAACCGGCCACGCTAATATTTCTCAGGAAAACGTCATTGAGAGTTGAAACAAACTTATGTCTGAAATTGAGATCTCTTTGGAAATGGTCGCAGATTGGTGTAGACTTAATTTAGTCCAATTTAACCCCATAACGACACAAATTGGCGTGCTCATCGCTATAAAATTGCCGTGGGTAGTATATTTCTTTTTCAGATCAGTCTTCGGTTTGAAAACACTCTTCTTATCTTCCTCAGTCAACATTGGAATACTTAGTGCCGACATATCAAGTGAAGTCCAGTTTTGTGGCCATTTGGATGGAAAGGCCAAATTGGCTTCGAAAAAACTTAGCGTACTCAAAAGATCGAGACACTCAGGCCCACCGCCTTCTACTTTATAAGGTGCTGGTTTGACCTCGATTTTAATATTATCCTCATCTTTGGGCTTCAAAGATAAGGACACCAGCTCCTCTCTCTGGACCGCACATAAATGCGCTACGTGGAGATGTGGCTTCGCTATGTATCTTCTACCGCATTTATTATGGGCAGTGGTCCGAGGAATTGAAAAGTGTCATGTCGTCATAATATGGCAATGTCAAATATTGAATTCTCCTCCTTCTCATTACTAGGGTCGTGATTACCTAGGTGTGGGATGATCTTCTGTCATACAGTTGCTCGCCACTAGTTCCTTTCCTTGGCCGAATGAAGAGCAGCGCCTAGATTGGTGTCCAAGTGTCGTCAACTTTCCCGATGACAATGAGTTGCTCGGGGTTGTTTGCTTCTTTCTTGGCGTTGTGACCTAAGAAATCAAGAGCCTTTCGCAATCATATAGAAGACAGCCGTGTCTTTGTATTTAATTCGTGCAAAATAGACACATTTATGCGGATGGCTGTCCATGGGATCTGAAGCATTCGCCTCCAGTACAACATCTCAAGCGGTCGCGGTCAGCTGTCCTTAATGTCCATGTCTCTGCCCCGTAGCTAAATATGGAGAATATCAAGGTCTTCACCGGTTTTATTTTGGTTTTGCGGGCGATGTCACGATCTCTCCATATTCTTTTTTACTCAGTTTTGCTGCTGGCCAGAAGAGTGCTCCGAATAGTGTGGCAGTCACGGAAATTGACGCGTAGATTGAAGTTAAAGATATTCCGGCCTAACATAAAATCCGTACTGCTATATGGGTGTGAGACGTGGAAGGTCACCAAGGATATCTCGTACCGGCTCCAGGTCTCGTAAACCGTTGTCTTCGCCGAATTCTTGGTATTTACTGTCCCGAGAGAATCTCCAACGAAGACCTCATGGAGTGCTGCCGTAAAATTCCGATGAACAAGCAAATCAAATTAAGATGGAAGTGGATTGGTTACACACTCCATAGGAATTCCGATCATATCGCCGATCCTATATACAGGCGCTCGATTGGAATCCTCAAGGAAAATGGCCGTCTCAAAGAGACAGGCGGCATACAGTTGCAGACTAGGCGAAGAAGGTCGGGAAGACGTGGAGCGAGCTAAAACGCAAAGCTCACGACCGAAAGCAATGGCGGAATGTTGTGGACGCCCTCTGCCTCATCTAGTGAACATAGAACTATAAATCAGGTGAGTCAAGTCCATTGCCTTCAAAATCTCTCCGGTAGGCTTGTCTGGTCCAGAAGCTTTGAGCTTTGAGATCATCCAGTGCAGCCGTTACTTTGTATCGTATCATTAATACTCAGACCATCCCATCAGGTTTTGTTATAAGTGGACATCCTCATTTTCAATAATTCAAGTTTTAGACCTAAATTGCTTGGACAGAAGCCTCACTTTCTTAAACAGGTCTACAGTCTGAGTTTACAAAGTATGACATTCAATTTCTTGGCAGATGCGGTCAATAAAGATGTTTTTATCACGATGACATTGCTGTTGCATGACCCTTGACATTTCAGAATATTTCTCACGATCTTCCTTCCTTGATAAACCGCCTGCTTTCAGTCTGAAAACATAGACTGAAAACTGTCCTCGATAATTTTCCGTGTATCAGTACAAAGCTACATTTGTCAAACGGATGGCAGTGAGCTATTTTCGGTGACCTTTCCTACGGCTTATCAGATATGACCTTTTAGACTTACCCACTGCTCACTGCTGTTAGAGTTTAAAGGTGTCGGCTTTTCTGCAATCGGATTGTTCAGACAGTCTTGGAACTACTTGGTCAGCACGGCGTCGTGCTGAGTGTTCTTGGTCTAACAGGGTCTCTTCTCTTCACCGCTTTCAAGCGAAGGGTAAAACTTGCTACCAGCAGGCAGTAGTCGGAGCCACAGTCAGCGCCTGGGAACTTCTTTGCGTTTGTAATGGAGAACTTCCATCGACTGTTAATCGTTACATAGTCAATTTGATTATGGTAGCGGTATCCAGGGGATATCCAGGTGTATAAACGTCTAGGATGGTGCTAAAAATCTGTGTTCATAATAGTCAGTTTCCTGCTGATGCAGAACTCCTACAGTCGAGTGCCTCTCTTATTTCTGATCCCGAGTTCGTACTTCCTGACTGTGTTCCTAATATTGTCGTCTGCTAGCGTGCTGCCCACCTTCGCGTTAAAGTTCCCGAGCAACCATGTTATCTCACAATTAGGTATATTTTGAAAGTTTTTTTTTCTTTTTGCCCACTGGCAAACGAGCAGTCATATTGCATGATGGTAAGCGATTACCGCCGCCTATGGATATCCGCAACATCAGAGGCGTCACAAGTGCGTGGCCTATTTGAAAGTGGCATCTAGTCCATTATAAAAGCTGTTGATTACATATCCCGCGGCTGCGGCACAGCCGCAGTACAGGTGCATACACTGCAACGATGTTTGGAGTACAAAGACGGGTGTTGAGTCTCAATGAAATTATTCTGTCAGAGATCGGACTATATCCTAGTACATAACTACATCAATAGTCTACCGCGTCCTAACGTAAGCCCTTTTAATTTCAGTCTGGTTACAGAAGGAGAGGTTAGGAAAATCATCCTGTCTATAAAATCCCAAGCGATTGGGTGTGATGGCATTAGTCGGAGAATGATCACAACACTGCTAGTTCACCTCCTTCCCGCTATCTCTCATATAGTAAACTTCTCCCTCATGTCAGGCACATTTCCTTCTCTGTGGCGAAGAGCGTATGTGCGTCCATTACCTAAAACTCCTAATCCTTCTCTTCCAACTGATTTTCGACCAATTTCTATCCTTCCTTTCCTGTCCAAGGTGCTAGAGGCCTGCGTCCACAAACAGTTCTCCCACTTTGTTTACAGTAACAGCTTACTCAGTCCTTTCCAGTCAGGGTTTCGACCGGGCCATAGTACAGTTTCTGCTCTTCTTAAAGTAACTGGCGACATTAAGGCGGGGATGGAGAGTACTAAGGTTACACCGGTAGTACTAATTGACTTTTCCAATGCCTTCAATACCGTCAGTTATGAACTCCTCCTTACTATCCTATCCTTTATTTCAGCCTCTCAAGAAGTACTGGACTGGTTTTCCTCTTACCTTCAAGATCGTCAGCAATCTGTCAGAGTAGAAGATTCCTCTTCTGGCTGGCTTGGTCTTGCTGCTGGCGTTCCTCAAGGCGGTATTCTTTCACCTCTCTTATTTTCCATCTTTATTAACCTTATTACCCTTAGACTTCAGTGTTCCTTCCATCTATACGCCGATGACTTGCAGTTATACCGTCAAACGGAGTTGTGCAATGTGTCGTCCGCGGTTTCGGCCCTTAATAGTGACCTGGCAGCCATTAAACACTGGTCGGATATGTTTGGGGTATCGGTAAATCCGAATAAATGCCAGGCTATTATCGTCGGGAGTAACCGTTCTATAAACCAGATCGACCTTGCTTCACTTCCACCACTTACTTATGACGGCATGGTTATTCCATACACTGAAAGTGTTAAGGACCTCGGACTGTATATTGACGCAACTCTTAATTGGCGAAAACAAGTTGCTTCCGTGTGCCAGAAAGTTACAGGTTCTTTGCGCGCTCTCTATGCACTTAAGAACTTCCTTCCATCAGAAACTAAGGCAATGCTTGTTCAGACCCTAATATTCCCTATAATCGACTATGGTGATATGTGCTACTTCGACCTGAATGCAGATCTGCTCAATAAACTTGACCGTCTTCTCAACAATTGCATTCGATTTGTTTTCAATTTACGCAAATATGATCACGTGTCTCAGCATCGCTCCCATTTGAAATGGCTACCGATTCGCCAACGTAGACAGGTACGAGCATTAACCACTCTATATTCTTTACTCTCTTCTCCAAGTTCTCCTTCCTACTTAACTAGTCAATTACAATATTTAGGTGTAAACCATGTCAGAAGCCTTAGATCTTCGAACAACATACTTCTCCACTGTCCCACTCACCGCTCTGACTTTGTACATTCTACTTTCTTGGTACAGTCAATTCTGTTATGGAACGCGCTTCCACTCGAGATCAGGATGGCAAAAACTCGACAAACGTTCAGATTTCTAGTGCGGAAACATTTTCTAAACAGTTTATCAGATTCATCTTAATTTTATACTCTCCCTCTTGAATTAGTATTATATGTATTTAGGTATGTAAATAAATTTATTTAGTAGTATGTATTATTATTTTTATGTATATATATGTGTGTATGTATATGTATGTATATGTGTGTGTGTATATATGTATATATGTGTGTATATAAGCTATATGTATGATATCTTTACCTACATTTCTATTTTCTGTGCATCTACCATGTTTGGCTCTGCATCGCCCTAAGGTCGACTGTTAGAAAATGCCTACGGCATTAAGTCCGCCTCTGTACATTTGTGCATAAAGTATAAATAAATAAAATAAATAAATAACCATGGCTATCGCAATAAGGTATCACAGTAGCCAGATTGCTACACCGTTCCCGCTGGAATCCTTCGACCCAGAGAAATAAGTTATATGCTGTCCTCTCATGTGTCTCGGTTTCTCCCAGCAATGCCAGCCCATGTAATGTGGCCTCTCTTTCAACAATTACCAGTTTTCCCGTGGTTACCAGCCCACGAACATTCCAAGCGACAATCCGTTCTTGTTTCTAGATTTTGTTTTTATTACGTGCATCAGTACCATCACTGCCAGCTAGGACCTGATGATTATTCCTGAAAGAGTCTTCGGTCGCCAATTTCACACTGTTCGGACCGGTTATCAGGCGGTGCCGGGTGTCAGCCTCATTGCCCAACAAATTCGCTCATATGAACGCGGTGGCCGCCCGCGTGCTTCTATGGTAGTGTTTTAGAAGTGATTTAATACCTCACGGTTACTAAGGCCGCTCCAGCATGAATGCGAGGAGGTGTCGGGATAATTGATCGCCACTCGATGCTCGACGTTGAACTTTTACGGCTGGGACCTTCTCCTCCAAGACCAATCCTCCTCCTTTTACATCCAGACTTGGGACCGGTAAGGGTGGAGTTATAAATATTAAATAGGAAACAATAATAAAAAATAAAAGAAAACGAAACAGTCACAAAATTTAAACATATACACAAAACATTACGAGGTTTATAGTCGTTCCAATACTTTATTTAACTTTTGACAGATCACGCACATAAAGTTTGGTAATAATTTTTGATACAATGTACTACAGATAATACTGTACTTTATGGGCGGGCTCCGCCTACTTAG
This sequence comes from Spilarctia lutea, assembly GCA_916048165.1. Lineage (NCBI taxonomy): Eukaryota > Metazoa > Arthropoda > Insecta > Lepidoptera > Erebidae > Spilarctia > Spilarctia lutea. Next base: position 274,530 of record OU696496.1, on the reverse strand, counting down.
GGATGTGTCATTCGTAATTAATGACCACAGACTATAAAAACGGTTTTGAAATAAATCGATTATCGATTATATTAATAAAACATACAATAAAATTATTGTGATTATATTTTATATCAAATCACGTAAAAAGCTTTATTATTTTGCATTAAAATGCCCTAAATGTCTCTGTTTCAATGCATAAATAATTTGCGTAATGAAAACAGTTCCATCGTACTCGTACCTAGTAATGGGATCGAATGTATTCGCCGCAAATTAATGAATCTAAAATAATTGTTTAGACTTACTATAGTTGGTTCAAATAAAAACTACCTGCGGTACCTACTTGTAATGAACAGGTACAAAATGTTGAAATTCGTAGTAATTTACGGATTAAAAATAAAACAACCAAAAGAGGTACTGTAATACTAATTTTAATTATAAAGAATCGTCTTCTTCGTATGACCAGGAATCATCATCACTTGAGTTCTCAGTAATATTGATTATCATTTCTTGGATAGATAAATTGTCGAATGCAACATCCCGATCCCAATCCGACATTATCACCTTCTTTGTTTTTTCTACAACATTCGCCCAGTTTTCTGGAGTTACTTTTTCACACGCATTTTTCAGTAAATTCAGCATTTTTCTTGCGGTGAAAGAAGGAGTTGTATTGTTCCTCGCAGCATATCCTTTAACTTGTGCCCAGATCATTTCAATTGCATTATATTGGCAGTGATATGGGGGAATTCTGAGGACGGTATGCCCATGCTCTGCTGCCATTTCATCTATGACGTATCGTTTTGGCAGCTTCTTTGTTTTTAATATCTTTACTAACTCTACTTTTAGTAGGGACTCATTCACCTCTTCGCCATTGTCACGGAGCCAGTTTATAATTTCATGTTTTTTGTTGGCCTGTGTTGGTATTTTATTAATTTGACGAGAGTGATAAGGTGCATTATCAATAAATATTATTGATGGCTCTTCGAGTGATGTAAGCATTTCTCTGAACCACTTTTCATACACGTTCGAATTCATCTCCTCATGATAATCTCCTGTTTTCTGGGATTTAAAAGCTAATAGAGCGCCTAGCACAAATCCTTTTACTGTTCCTGCATGACAAATAATCAGTCGTTCGCCTTTTCCCATTGGTACTGTAGAAGTGGAGCCAACGGTGTTGTCAGTCCAAGTTTTTGACAGCGTATGATTCGCATTGAGCCAAGTTTCATCTGTGAAAACAACATTCGACCAATCTTCTATTTTTTTTTCTTTTCTTAAAAAATCGCATCTATACAAAGCAATATCATTGCATTCCATTAAAATTTTTCGTTTGTCACATTTTTGGAATAACATTCCAATGTCTTTCAATACCTTTGTCAGAGAAGATTTTTGACCACGGAACAAACCACTATTTCGAAGAGATTGTGTTAGTTTTTTTAATGTTGGAATCTCTTTTCTTTGGTAATAGTCGTATATATGACGACGAATAGCATCAGCGTCAAAATTGTCAACGGCTGTAACTTTACTAGGCGGACGTTTTTTCTTAGGTGTAGATAGCTTATTCTGTTCCATGCCACTGCTGCCGTAGCCTTCTTTTGTTATTTTTGCCACTGTTGGAGCACTAATACCTAATGCTGCTGCAACACGGTCTCTAACTTGAGTCACTGGTATAAGAGGCCCACCATTACGGCTTTCCTATTCAAAGTATTCACGAAGTCGCAAGACAAACTCTCTTGTTTGTCCTTTGAGTACTTTCTTTTTTGGCATTTTGACAGTAACGAAGGCAGGAACGATACGCTCAACTCAACCAAACGTGAGAATTCACAAATAAATCAATACGGAGGAATATAAATACTCAACTATATTGAAGGTTACTCATTGAAATACTGTAGATTATTTTAAAATAGACATAGAGAGATTTAATAAAGATCATCAATAGTTTAACAAATACAATATTAACCACTGAATTACAACACAATACAATAATACATTTTGAAAATTCAGTTCCTTTTATATATTTTTTCATGACATAGAACCGTCATATTTGAACAACATTCTTTTAATCAATTTCTTCTTTATTTTGACAAAGGAGGTCGCACATTGAAACACATAGAAATATGAAGTACGAAATTATCTATAAAATAATGAGTTTGTTAAATCGATTAAAACTTCTTAATGCATAAAATCGATCGATGAAAGAAATCGAATAGGTAACGGGTCAGGGTATCACTATTTGATTAAGTATTAGAGCTGTCAAAAGTTAAATAAACTATTGGAACGACTATAATTTGTAGTATCTGCCAAAAACTCCCCAAAGCTATAGTAGACTTTCTTTATTAATATTTCCTCGAGCTTATATTTGAATTTGTTTTATTTTTGATAATTAAATTTTTATATTTTATCTACTGTAAATGGTAACTGTGTGAAGCTTTCCCACGTGGATTTACTCGATAACCTGATACGAATAGCGTACCTTTCATATAATTTGGAATTTCTACTGAGTTGCACCAACTGCCATTACAACCTGCGATTACTGGGCAGTAATCAGTTGTATGTAGGAGTGCGTACATAAACGATGTGTTGCAGGGTCGCCGTGCGTCACGCAGGGTCTGAACGGGACATGCACAGACATACTGGGATGTAGCTCAGCAGCTCTCACCTATTTATATGTAAGTCTTACTAAACCATTTTAGTCGTATACATTCAACAGATACCTTCTAGTCTGATTTAAGTCGGAGCCAAACCCAATAGTGCTTGTTAGGTTAGGTACAAGATGACTTTAGTTCCTTTCTTTTAATTATCCTATTTGGCAGTAATGAATGAATGATGAATGAAAAATGATAATATTTTAATACCTGTAATGATATCTTATTACAGGTACTAAAATATTATCATGACATGATTGATGACACCATTACAGTTATTAAGAAAACGCTAACAACGCTTTGGTCCCACCCGGGAATCGAACCCGAGACGGTGTGATTGGCAGTCACATACGCGGACCGCTAGACCAACGAGGTAGCCGTATGTCGTACGTCACCATACGACTACCTTAACCACGATTGATTTTTTAAAATGGCTGCACCGCTGTAAGGAGCTTGTATCTGTTCAAGAGACGGGTTTCCAACTCCTCTAGCGCACCTGCTTTATATCATTATTGTTATCGCCTAGGACACATCACTTGCATGGGCCTAACTAATTCAGTATCTTTCTAATTATTTAGCAGAAAACATGTTTAAAATGCGACGACTTGGTCTATTAACCATGGCACTAGAACCACACCTGTACACGATAGATCTTACTTATAAGATATTGTCTTGTTTAATATTTTTACAGTAACATAAAATATCTTGTGTTTAAGCGTAACATTGGATTGGGAGACCGGGTCCCCGAGCTGCCAGACATGTGCTCGAACCAGGCGGACAAGCCCGTCGTGTGCTGCACCGACTGCGACATTGGCACTCACAGGTACCAGGTCACCAATATTTCACCTCCATAAGCTGTGGTTTAACCATTTTTCGGTCACTGGTTATTTTATGAACAATGAGACAGCCATCTACTGTTTCACCTAATTCACCTACTATTTCACCTAAGTCAAATTAAGTCTGTGTAAAGAGGCTCAAAATTATACAAGAAGATGCATATGATCTTAGGCAGTAAAAGGGGCAACTGTTTTACGAATTCATTCCAAGAGCACAGCATTGAGTCGGACGGGATACCTTTCCGTCGATAGCATGGCGTTGGACCATATGCTATTATGGCACCCCCATGGAATTTGAAGGTAGAAGTTTTCGCCGAAGTTCATCGACGAATGTCTGAGTTATGGGTCACTAGCAGCGGCGTGTGTCCGCCGCCTGAATAAGTAACTTGCGACAATGGCGTAAGGTCGCTAATCGATCTACGATGGCCGGTTGCTAAATAAATAAATATTCCTGACATCTAACACACAACACCATCTAGTCCCAAGCTACGCAGAGCTTGTGTTATGGGTACTAGACAACTGATATAAATACTAAACTTTTTTTTGTAAATACATACATGTCATACATAGAAAACACCCAAACTCTGTAACAAATATTTGCAGATCATAAAAACATGTGGTCCGACCCAGGAATCGAACCCGAGACCTCAAGTTTAGCAGTCGCATACGCTATCACTACGCCACCGAGGCAGTCGCCTGGTACTCGTCCTGGCTGGAGGTTCTCGTACAAGAGCGTGGCGTTTGCTTTGTGCGTAGTTGCATTTCGTTTACCTGTTGCCCTTACATATACGACATCCTACATCTTTGTTGACAGATTCGACCATACTGCTATAGGTCCACATGGAGCGCTGGTTAACACGAAGGGTTCTGTCGCAAGGGCAAGTAAGTATTTATTATTGCGATAGAAATCATCAATTTGACTTCCTAATCTTAAGCGGTGTGAAGATATAGTTCATACTACATCAAACGCCCGCACTGTATCTAGCGCCCTCACTGCACATCAATGGGAATATAATATTTATTTATTTTAAAACTTTATGCACACATGTACAACGGCGGGCTTATTGCCCAAGGTATTCTCTACCAGCCAGCCAGAGGTGGGTGCATTGTGGTGGACGTAAGAGGTTGTAATTGTTATCAATATATGGACTAACATAGACCAACATAATTCATAATACACACATACGTAATATATATATATATATATGAATATACAATACATACACACTAATACATAAACCTTACATATGTACACTGTGAGTAGGAACTAAATTGCATCTTAATTACAGTTTTGCTGCCATTTCGTCAAGAGGTGGTTTTTGACGTTTGTTTTGAATGTAACACGACTTCTTGACATCTTGTATCTACAGGTACAGGATGTCAATATGTAACTGGATCATAATCTATCAGAATGCTTGTTATCATTAATAAATAACTAAATTAAATAAATAAATATTCCGGACATCTAACACACAACGTCTAGTCCCAAGCTAAGCAGAGCTTGTGTTATAGGTACTAGACAACTGATATAAATACTTTTTTTTGTAAATACCTACATATTATACATAGAAAACACCCAAACTCCAAAACAAATATTTGCAGATCATACAAACATTTGGTCCGACCCGGGCATCGAACCCGAGACCTCAAGCTTAGCAGTCGCATAAGCTACCACTACGGCACCGAGGCAGTTATAATCATAAATATATATATATATATATATCATTACATTTAGTGTATCGTGTAAAAGTACCACAGATTGTTATAAATGTACAAAACTGTATATTTTCATTACCTTTCATCACAGGGAATCTATATTAACAATTGTGTCGACGGGCGATAATGCTTTGATCTATATTGTATGATATTGCTTTACCGTGCTTCTAAGTTCTCATTTCTATTTCCTATCTTAGATGAGTGGATCATTCATTTGATCAATTAATGCTATTTTAAATACATTTAGAGTGCTATGACTACTTCAAGAGACTTCCATACCCTTGCCGAGGTATAGCAAATATCCACGTAAGTAAGAATTGGATCGAAGAGAAAAAGTGCCACGAGTATCAACGCGGCGTGGCGCCGGCGGTGGGGGGGAGAAAGGCTAAGCGCTGGGAGTTCAGGCATATGGTATGTGCATACTATTACAGTATGAAACCTTTGAAAAGAACATGTTCTCTTCTATATATATATATATTTTTGCAACATTACGTCGTAGATACGTCGGTCTCTTTTATCATTGGCTGCTAATCTTAAAGTTCTTTATAATTCCTCTCGCTTTTGGTTACACAATAAATGACAATTGTTTCTAATAGCTCGATGGCCAGTTGTCTGTTGCGCCACACAAAATATCCTACGATTACTGCAGTTTCAGTCTCGTCTCAATCCGAACCCTAGACTTATCTCATTCCCAACAATATATAGCTCTCCTTGAATGTAGGCAAACCCTTTGGAATGTTGATCCCAAACGAAGGAAGGACGAGTGCAAAAGATACCGGTAATAGTTTAATGTTTGTGACAATGAAGGCGCTGATCGGTTACGGGGAGGACGCGGCGTCGGCGCAGTGGCTGTGCGGCGACTCCGTCATCAGCGAGCGGTTCCTCCTCACCGCCGCGCACTGCACACACACACGAACCTAGCAAGTATATTCCACTTATTGCGTAGACTACGCATCGATACGATACTATATGCTTATTTTGCATTGTTATAACGTTTAACACAGCGGTTCAATAAAGTTCGCGGCGCTGGGGCTACTGAAGCGCTCCCACCCCATGGATAAGTGGAAGGTATACAACATAACGAGGATCGTGGTGCACCCGGAGTACAAGCCGCCCTTCAAGTACAATGACATTGCGCTCCTCGAAACGAGCACCGAGTAAGTGTACACTGATGTACTAAGACAACATACACTAATATATAAAAACTTTCAGGTCCCAAGGGCCAAACGGTAAACGGTTAGTGAGTATCGCCGCCCATTGACACCTGCATTTCCAGAAAAACAAATGCTTTGCCCTTAGAAAGCTCGACAACACCTTCTGAGATTAATGGCGTTTTGTGGTTGGACGTCCGGTAACTTAATGAAAAGCAACACTTCTGGCACTATTTTCGACTTTATCTGATTACTGCACAAGATGCGAAGGTGTCTGAACCTTCAATTCCTAATTTTTTTTTTTTGTATAAGTATACTTAATAAAGAAAAGGTTTCTGTAATATCATCATCATCAGCCCATTACAGTCCACTGCTGGACATAAGCCTCTCCCAAGGAACACCACAGAGCCCGGTCTGTTGCTTTTTGCATCCATTCGCTGCCAGCCCTCCTACGCAAGTCGTCCCGCCATCTGGCCAGAGGGCGTCCCACACTACGTTTGCCAAGACTCGGTCTCCATTCTAAGACACGCTTACTCCAGCGGTTGTCTGTTTTGCGACATATGTGAGCAGCCCATTGCCACTTCATCCTACCAACTTTCAGAGCTATGTCGGTCACTTTGGTTCTCTGACGGATTACTTCGTTACGAATTTTGTACGTACTACCGGAACCGGTTGCGGTACACGGTGCCGTTCTCGAAGTTGTTCAAAAATACGTGTACCTCGGGCAGACTTTGCAGTTAGGGAGAAACAACTTTGAGGACGAGGTGAGCAGGAGAATCCGGCTGGGTTGGGCAGCGTTTGGGAAGCTTCGTCGAGTCTTCTCATCATCGATCCCACAGTGCCTAAAGACAAAAGTCTTTAATGAGTGCGTCCTACCCGTAATGACATACGGATCTGAAACGTGGACACTTACGGTACGGCTGGTCCACAAGTTCAAAGTCGCTCAGCGTGCTATGGAAAGGGCTATGCTCGGCGTTTCTCTAAGGGACCGTATTAGAAACGAGGTGATCCGACAGAGAACCAAGGTCATCGACATAGCCCACAGGATTAGCAAGCTGAAGTGGCAGTGGGCTGGTCACATTTGCCGCAGAACCGATGACCGTTGGGGTAAACGGGTTCTTGAGTGGAGACCGCGTCTCGGCAAACGTAGTGTAGGACGACCACAGGCCAGGTGGAGTGATGAGAGAAGCCGAGGATCGAACTAAGTGGCGTGCTATTGGAGAGGCCTATGTCCAGCAGTGGACTGCGATAGGCTGATGATGAATTTTGTCCTTCAGAGAGACTCCTAGCATAGCTCTTTCCATGGCACGCTGAGCGACATTGAGCTTCTGGAATAATCCTACTGTTAATGTCCACGTCTCGGCACCGTACGTCATTACAGGGAGGACGCACTGGTTGAAGACTTTTCTCTTCAGGCTCTGTGGTATATCCGATGAAAATATATGGTTCAGCTTCCTGAACGCCGCCCATCCCAACTGGATCCTCCTATCGGCTTCCTTCTCAAAGTTGTATCTACCCAACTGCATTAGTTGCCCGAGATAGATGTACTCCTTGACTACTTCACGAGGCGTGCCATCAACGTCTACTTGTCCCGGAGAAACGAGATCATTATACATGACCTTCGTCTTGCTCAGGTTCATCCGGAGACCAATTCGTTGGGAAGATTTATTTAGGCTGTGCAGCATCTCCTGAACTTCCCGCAGCGATTCCGCCATGATAACGATTTCATCGGCAAACCTTAAGTGCGATATGTATTCGCCGTTTATACTGATGCCCCGCCCGTTCCAGTTTAGAGTCTTGAAGACGTCCTCTAACGCATTTGTAAACAGTTTCGGGGATATCACATCCCCCTGTCTTACTCCTCGATGCAAAGAAATCTGTCTTGTTTGACTATTCTGTTCTTGGACGGACATAGTTGCGGCATCATACAAGCTCCTCAGCACCTCGATGTATCGAAAATCAACTTGGCACCGCTGCGAGGAGGCCAGAACTTTTTCATAGTCCACGAAAGCTAGACACAGAGGCTGATTGTACTCCTGTGTCTTCTGTATGATCTGCCTCACAGTGTGTATGTGGTCTATGGTGCCAAATCCTCCGTGGAACCCGGCCTGCTCTGGTGGTTGGAAGTCGTCCAGCCGTCGCGTCAGCCTATTTGCGATAACCCTGGAGAACAACTTGTAGACGTGGCTCAGGAGCGATATGGGACGATAGTTCTTGAGAAGGGCCTTGTCGCCTTTTTTGAAAAATAAGACTACTATGCTCCTGCTCCACGCTTGTGGAGTTCTCCCTTCATGGAGAACGGAATTGGAAATGCGCTGCAGTTGCTTAAGGACAGGAGTTCCCCCTGCTCTTAAGAACTCAGTTGTAAGTCCGTCTTCACCTGGAGCTTTTCCGTTTTTTAGTTGTTTCAGGGCTAACTCAATTTCGTCAATACTGACGTCGGGAAGTTCGTCGCTATAGTGTCGGACTAAAGCAGCTCGGGGGTCACAGGGGACGGGTTCAGGTAGCGGAGATTACGAGGCATACAACCGGCCTCTGACTTAGAGGAGACGACTCGACCGTCAGCGGTCGTCAGCTTAGACATATGGCTCCTCCCGAGAAGCTTCACGAATACTTTGGAACCTCGATTTTGTTCTATTGCCTCTTTGATGAGGCGTGTATTGGAACTCCGGAGATCCCGGCGTACTGCTTTTCGAATGTGTTTCGTGAGTGCTCGCTGGTCATCCTCCGTGGCCTATATCTTTTCACGTCTCTCTCTCATGAGTTCCAAAGTCTCATTCGAAAGTTTAGAATTCCTACCCGTATGCGTATTCCGACAGAACCCTCTACTCACCTCCATTATGACCTCCACTACTCTACGCAAATCCTCGTCAATGTCGCACTCGGTTTCCAGCACATCGAACCGGTTTTGAAGTTCCATTTCGAATCTTTCAGAGCCAGCAACAGTTTGGAGCAGATACAGATCCGGACTTCAGATAGCCCCAGAATATGCCATCGTATCTTGTCTAACTCCACCTCCAATTCGGTCAGATGTTCGCTAAGCCTTAGAGTTCATCCGTAGTACGTAGCCAAGGTCAATTTATTGTAGATATGGTAGCCGTCCGTAACCCGGGGATTCTTAGCACCCCGCGCCCCACCGACGTTGTGACCGCTACCGTAGCCAAGCCTGGCGGGGCGGCCGGGAACTAGGGGCCGTTGTTTTGCTGTGTTTGCCATTTGGAGGTATTGCCCTAATCGCCACGCTGGGCAAGCGGGTTGGCGACCGCAGTAGATGAAGCATACCAGAAAACGCTGCTGCCCGTTCTCTGGTCTTCGGAAGCTTCAGGTTTTCTGCCTCATACATTTAACCGCCTCTTACGACACCAGAAGTGTGATGGGGTTGGTGCTTCTGTAATATAACATTGTTAATTTCATTGCTCGCATGTTTACGTTTAGCATAATATTGCAAGTGAGGACTTAGACATTGGCTAACTGTTATCTACTTGATTAAAAATCTTATAATGATAGTTGTAAATGTTCCATAACGTGTAATACGAGTAGTATAGTGAAGTCGGTTGTGTTGTGGGCATCAAAGCTGACGGTGAAGTAGCAACTTGAGCATCGTGACCACACCACAAGTAGGAGGAGTGCTAGATAAGTACTTGCAATAGCAGACTACAATCCTATTTGATATTCAACCAATCACAGGATAGTCTTTGACAAGGACTTACTGCCGACTTGTCTGGACGTCGGCGACGACCCTTGACCTAAAGCAGAGGCGACTGGTTGGGGGCAGCTGGGCTACAAACAATCGGTGGCAGACACCCTGCAAGTGGTTCGTATATTACTGTCTATCGTCTAGGATATTAAGTAATGCTTTGTAAAATATACTAAATAACTTTATAGTTCATACATAGGCATTTCATCGGGTGGCTCATAAAAGTAACAACACGAAAACAAAATGTTATGCCTTTTACCTGAACGACTAGACATAACAGTGAAGTCCGGCCTCAAGCTGATCTATTGTACAGAAGAATATTTTAGTTCACCGTTAAGAAATGTTCAAGACTTAATACAAACTCTAATAACGAACGATACTGAACTAAAATGAGTTGTCTTGTCTCCCTCTTAAACTGCCAGTAAGGTTTTCAAAGTTTTGTTCGGAGTTCCAACATTTGTACAGTGATCAGATAATCAATGAAGTTGTTATGAGTTCAGCTCGTTTCGTTGCATTTTGCTTCCAGGTGAAGTTGAATGAGTTCAACGAGACGAGGTGCGGCGAGTTGTACGGCCCGCACCGCCACCTGGCACGCAGGTTCGACCCTCACACGCAGATGTGCTACGGCTCCTACACTGCCATCGTCGACACTTGCCAAGTGAGTTCACCTATTGAATTATTTATACCATTTTCAGTTACACAAGCTTTATCATAATGTCAGGAACGACGTAAATGCCTTAGTTTAATTACTTACGTTGAAGGCTTAGTGAGCTGGCTTGAGACAAACTTCTAAGGGTCATGCCTCCGGGTAGATGACACTGAAGTCCAGGTGGGCCAGTACATGAAGTACCTAGGCCTCATTCTGGATAGTCGGTGGAGCTTCGAAGAGTATTTCGGGCGACTAGTCCCCCGAGTACGAGGGGTAGCAGGGGCGTTACATCGTCTGCTGCCCAATCTCAGGGGACCACGGGAAGAAGTTTGTTGCCTCTATATGGGCGTCGTGCGATCCATGGTCCTCTGTGGGGTGCCCGTCTGGTCTAAGGATCTGGGGGGTCACCCCGCTGTAAGGCTCAAATAGGGAGTCTGCAGCGGTTGATGGCCATACGGGTCGTACGGGGCTACCGTACGATATCATACGAGGCAGCGACGGTCTTGGACGGTCGCGATATCCACCCTTCGACATTCTGGCCGATCACGATCCGACATGGACACGATGGTCTACGACCAAATTCGTTCTGCCGGTCGGAATGACGAAGAGACAGCGCCAGGCCATGAGCCCGGAATGCTATGGTGGAACGCACATGCGCAAGCTCTACGGGCTTGGCAGGCACGGCTCGACATACAGGGCTGTGCCAGCCAACGCGCTGTTTTTTTTTTTTTTTTTTAGATGCTGGCACCTCCAATATTAATTTGGAGCCTATTTTATACAGTTATTTCCTTCTACTTGTTTTTAAACTTTCCAGGTGGGATTCTATTGTATCTATCTATCTATCCTTCAATATATATACTTGTATTGTCTATTATGCATATTATATTTTCTACTATTTTTACCTTCTTGCTAAATTGGGTTTACATATTTTACATCTCAGTTACACATACTAAATTATTTCTACTTATTTAACACTGTACTACAATACTGCGCAAATTGCTGTCTTATTTTATACTATTTATTCTTATGATTTTATATAATAATCTAACATTATTAATACATCATAATACTAATTATTTCTATTTTTCTTATTAACTAATCTTACAATGTTTGAGCAATACTCTATAAATACATTTCTTTTATTACTTCTAATTATGTTACTTAAATTTACTAATGTAATCTTTGCATCTATTTTCTGTTCTGTGTCATACCTCTGCTTACCATACATTGGACATTCGGTTATGAGGTGGGGGACCGTTTCAGCGACGTCCGGGTCACAACTGCAGGATGGGTTCTCCTTACACTTGAATCTCGTCAAGTATTCAGAGAACCCACCATGCCCCGTGAACAACTGCGTCGTTACTCCAGCCATCTCCAATTTACGTATCACACCATACGCAGCGAGTGCACAGGGGAAAAAGAGCTTGGTGACGGAGGCGGTCTCGCCCTCTCTGTACCTCCTGTTCCACTCGCAAAACGAGGCCTGTCGAAGACCCCGCTTCACGAACGAAACAGGGCACAGATCGTAGTCCGGTGCTTTCTTCAAGCCCAGAGCCGCTGCCTTGGCAAGTTGGTCTGCTCGCTCGTTGCCACCTGTTGAGTATATTTAGTTTATGGTAATTTAGTTTATGGTATTAATTTTTAAGTATTTTTAAGACTGGCAACTTCTACCTTTTAATGTAACACGGTGAATAAAGAGTAACTTGATAAAACGTTAATTTATTGGAAACCCTTATAAAAATATATAAAACCACCCAACCCTGCATGGGCCTTGACCCAGAATAAGGATATTTCCTTACCATGGGCCATGCCTTGCCGAATGGCTTCTCTGGCCTCCACTGCAAGGGGATGGAGGGCATGGCGATTGGTGACCGTTAGGAGTGCGGCTCTGCTGTCGCTGAAGATGCCGAACGTGATTGCGCCTTGCCTGAGAACCTCACTGGCCGCTTTGCACAGGGCCAGAAGCTCAGCCTGGTAGACGGTGCAGTGGGGCGACAGAGCAAGCTTGAGGGCCCTGGTTTCGGCTTCGTTATTCCAAATGGATAACGCGGCACCGACCCGGCCCTCAATCTTGCTCCCGTCCGTGAAAATTCGCACCTCGATGTTGTCGGTGCGCTGTAATTGTTCCTCGTCTACCAGATTTTTGAACTCGAGGGCCCCATGTTCTGCGGGGTGAGGCGCTCGTATAGCCGGAGCCATTCTTTCGATCTCTACGTCCCCCAACCATCGCTGCCACACCCCTCTCTTGGCCTCGTACAACGAGGTCACCTCACGGATCCTGAGGTCCAGAGGGAGCATACCAGCCAGGATCAGAGCCGAGTGCAAGGAGACCGTCCGATAGCTCTTACACAGCTTTTGGGCAAATCCGCGCTGTACCACGTTCAGTTGTTTTCGGACTCCAAGCCCCTTTGCCGCGGCGCACCAACTGCTGGCACCGTATAAAATGGTGGGTTCTACGGCTGCAACGTAGATGGTCCGGATCACCTCGGGGTGTAACCCCCAGCTGATCCGGGCCATCCTCGCTAGCTTGTTATAGATTGTAATGGCCTTTTTACAGACATTTGTCACGTGTGTGTTGAAGGTGAGTTTGTGGTCGATGGTGAGCCCCAGGATTTTGATCTGTTTGGACAGCCCAATGTCTATCCCGCCCATGCTGAGGCGCGGGAGATCGTACTTTAGCCTCCGCGTGATTACCATCGCACATGTTTTGTGCGGTGCGAATTTCAGCTTCATTCCGATTCCCCACTTCCGCACATGCTCGAGAGAGGCATTGGCCTGTCTCTCAATCTCTGTAGCCGTATCCCCGTCGAATACCAACACCACGTCGTCCGCGAAAGCCTGCACATAAACCCCCCCACCCTCCAATTGATGTAGTAAGGGATCGAGTAGGAGGTTCCAGAGTAGGGGTCCTCCTATGGATCCCTGGACGCATCCTTTCTGGGTGCAGCGGCTGCTCTCCTGGCCCGCATATCTTACCGTGACCGCTCTATCGCTGAGGTAACTGCCAATCGCTCGCCTCAAATTGACCGGACACCTTTCCTCAACCAGTCGTACCTTAATTGCCGGCCACCAGGCGCTATCGAAGGCGCCCTCTATGTCCAAGGAGATCATAGTGACTATTCTCTTTTTATTAAGCTTAGCCCTTATGTGCCCCATGAGGTCATAGAGGGCGTCTTCGGTGCTCCTTTGCGGCATAAAGCCGTACTGGCGAGTACTCATCCTCGGCAATATGTAGAATTTGAGGCGAGCGACAAGCATCCTCTCATATAGTTTTCCTAGTACAGGCAATAGCCCAATCGGCCTGTAGGCTTTAGGAGTATTGTAGGAGTCCCTACCCGGCTTCTTTAATACCACCACCACGGCTTCCTTCCATATTTTGGGAAAGTAGCCGTAGCGGAGGCAACAATTTAGGAGCCCCAGGAATAATGCTGGGTCGGTCCCTATGGCTTGGGAACATATATCGGCTGTAAAGCCGTCTATCCCCGGAGCTTTCTTGGGGTTGAAGCGCTGTAGGGCATCGAGTAATTCTTCCACCCGAAAGGGTGGGTCATCATCATTATGACCCTCTTCTTCATCATCCTTTTGTGCAGCTGCTCGAATGTCCCGATGCCACACATCGTCGTCTTCCACGGCATCTTCTGGATAAAAGGTCCTCGCCAGCAACTCCACAGAGCCATTTGCGTCCAGGAAGGTCCCGTCTTCTTTCAGCATCTGGTCCTCCTCCCTCACCGTAGCCCTTCCCAAGATCCTGTACACCCCTGCCCAGACACCCTCCCTGTCCTGCTTTCCGCAGAAGTTCTTCCAACTTTCGACCTGTGCTTTCCTTACTTCGGATTCGTATGTTCCTTCTGTTCCAGGTACTGCGAGACTACCCACTCTCTTCGGACCGGTGCTGCATTTCTAATGCGACGCCTCCTGGTGGTAACTTCTTTCTTCATTCGTGCTAGCTTCTCCGACCACCAGGGCATAGTGAGTAACTGTGTCCTACGTTTTTTAGGGATACTCGCGCTACACGCTTCCCCGACCAATCCGCTATATTTATTAATTATGTACTCCAGTTCTTGGGTGCTTGTTACATGGTTGGTGTTTATTTTATTCTCGGATATTAGTCGGGTCAGCCGTGATCTGAACTCAGCCCAGTTTGCCTTTCTTGTATTGAATTGGCGAGTTGTTCGTTCCACAATGTGCCCCTGCCAACGCGCTGTTGGGGCCGTTCTGCCGAGCTTCGAAGCTTGAATAGGAAGGACCGACTGTGTCACCTACGGATTGACTCAGATACTCACCGGGACGGTTACTTCGGTGAGTATCTGAATCGAATACGACGGGAGGCCACACCAAAATGCCACCACTGCGGATCCGAACGGGACTCCGCCCAGCACACACTGCAGGACTGCCCTGCGTGGGAGTCCGAGCGTCGAGTTCTGGTCGGACAGATCGGACAAAACCAGTCACCGCCAGCATTGACCGCAGCAATACTGGCGAGTGGTGAAGGATGGGAAGCCGCGGTCTCCTTCTGTGAGGACGTTATGCTCCAGAAGGGGTCCGCAGAGCGTGATCGGGAAAGGGCCGATCCCGTTCGAAGGAGGCGACGAAGGGGAAGCGGTAGAGGCCGCTAGCTCCCCAATCGTCGTCTAAGGATCGCTGCGGCCACATGTAGGGGTGATGTGGCCGCTGCAAACGACCCAGGCAGGTGACAACGCGGTGCAGCCAGGGGTCAAAGTCAAAGTCAAAGTCAAATCATTTATTTCCATAGGCCCCAAAAGGCACTTGAACACGTCAAAAATACAAACATCAAACATTATTAATACAAATATAAAATAAAACTCAAGTACTGAATTGATCAGTGATAAAAGGATGTAACTCAAGTAATCAATGATTTGAATTACCGGAGCTTAGATTGATTTCGATTCAACTCAAAGGTTTAAATTGAAATCAATCCAAGAACTTAGGGTGTCGTCTTAGGCGGGTCGTTGTTCCGCCTCTTACTGTGTAAAACGGTGTGGAGCGTGACAGCGAACTGGTGACTCTTGTCACCCTGGGATGTATCTCAGTCATGGGGTACGGCAGGGGGGACTCCAGAAGCCGCCGATGCGTTCCTGGAGCTCCTCTTGACTGTCGAAGTAGGCCGCCGCGGGGTTAAGTGGGTACACCGGTCTTCCGGGAGTCCCACACACGCCCTTCGTCTCCCCATGAAGGGTATGGCGCGAAAAGCATTCCCAGGGTAAAAAAAAAAGGTAATACATAACATTAAAAATAATTAGCTTTACGTAAAGCATCACAAAACTCAATTAATCATCTTTTATATAATATAAAAATGAATCGCTCAATGTGTTGGTAAGCGCATAAATCAACAACGCCTGGACCAATTTGGCCAATTATTTTTTAAAATGTTCGTTGAAGTTCAAAGATGGTTTTTACGGCCAGAAAAATTCAAATAATGACCGGAAAAGCCCTAAAAACAGCCCTTTTCTTTTTCCCATACAAACGTTTTCTAACTAAAACGTAAAGTCAATTTAAGCTTTATTGCTATTGTATAAAGTTCATATATTACAAGCACTCATTGTTGTCTAAGCAATATTGGTGTGTTCCTAACGTCAATGAGTCAATTTGCACTTTATTACCGCTATCCAAAGTTCAAATTCAATCATATCTATCAAAACAGTGTGCGTATGTGCGTTGGAGTAGATAATCGTTGGATAGTCCATTTATCGAGAAAGGCTACAGGCTATATGTCATCACGCTAATACCAATAAAAGCGGAGCACCAATGAAGAATGTTTAAAAAACGGGGGAAAATTTTTACACTACGGGGAATAGAAGACGCAAACGAGGTTGCGTGGGTCAGCTAGTTAAGAATAATAATGTAGTGATATAGAGCTTCTACTCATTAATTGCCCACTCTTAGTACTGTTTTACTTTCACTTTGGTAAATACCCGAATTATTAAGTTTTGAAGTTCATTTGTATGTGTGTAGTGGAGTGACACTAACCATGTGTGTATGTGTTGAGGGTGACAGCGGCGGCCCCCTGCAGAGCAAGGATCACAAGTGCCTGTACACGGTGGTGGGCGTGACGTCATTCGGCAAGGACTGCGGCGTGCTCGGTGCGGCGGGCGTGTACACGCGTGTGTCGCACTACGTGCCCTGGATCGAGAGCCTCGTGTGGCCCGACGCGGTCGGCGACGATTAGCGAGCTCATTGTACAGGTCGACTAAAACTAAAAATGGTGGTGGACAAAACAGTTTTATTTTTGTGGGACAGGTGCATGCCTCAAAAGACGAGGGTGACATATTTTGTGTGCGGGCATAAAGGGCGTGGTCACACCGCTGCCATAATTTCACCACCACTTTTGTGGCCACATCGAATGGACGGAATCAATTTATTCTTTTCCGGATGGGCTCCCTGCTCCTGAATGGTCGAATGTACTTGAATACGTCCCATTCAATAAAACGTTGCGTGGATTACTTACCTTTAGACGTGCTACAAATAGTTAAGTGTTCATGTAGCAACATAATTATTTACTTATTTACGTTTAGCTACGTACAGGTGACAATAAACAAAGGTGATCCACGTTACTGTGCTTTGATGTTCGGAAATGGGCTTTATTTATTGCCATTAAACACCAGCTAGCTGTAGGTGTATGCAGTTGTGCCTGACTGACAGTTGCCCTCTGAACTAGAACGAGAAGCCATGGGAGCCATTTATGGGTTGTTGGATAAGATAAGTTAATATAAGATTAATTAGATGGGATAAGGCAAGTTAATTATTTATTTGTTTAAACACGTATGGACAAGTGCTATGACATATGAGTACGAAAAGGGTTAGAATAATATAATAAAAAACAAGCATGCCACCTCTTTCCGCCATCGTCCTACGCGACAGGAATACCATTCCCATCATTTAGAATGTAGATGGTTGACAGTCCACAACTGTGGGATTTTCCCGAAACTTTCTGCCGCGCACAATAAAACTGTGGAATGAGCTGTCGCCTGCGGTGTTCCCGGACCAATACCACCTTCAAACCTTCAAAAAAAGAGCGTACTCCTTCCTCCACGCGACCAACGGTATCCTGTTTGGTATAGCAGAGCTTTATTAAAAATAGTTAAGGAAAAAGCTAAGTATCACAGGTTATACAAAAAATACGGAAATCCACGTGATAAAATAACATATGAGTGCTTGAGAGAACGGTGCAGTGTATTAATAAAAGAATGTTTCGCAAATTTTAAGAAAGATATAGTTATACATATGCGTCGTAATCCCAAGCCCAAGGGTGTATAGGGCCCTATTAAGATGGGTGTATAGGGCCCTATTAAGATCCTCGGAGCCCAAGCCAACCTCACCTGCTAGCTTGGTGCACCTGCTGACCAACGGACGAGGCTCTGGCGCTGGCTTTCCTCTCGGGGTTGGGAGGTCAGACGGCAGTCGCTCCCTTAAAAGTCAAAAATTAAGCCAAACAAAATGGATGATACAAATTACAGTGTTAGTGCCACGGATAGGGCGCCGCCGCAAAACGGCGCGCAGGAGCTCCGCCCAACTCCTGTGGCAAGTGGGCGAGGGCTACCGTGTCCAGGGCGGGCACGGTTAAAGAAGTTACGCCCAACGACATTACCACGTAAGCTCCGCTTTGCCACCTGGAACATTGGTACACTGACCGGCCGTGCGAGGGAGTTAGCGGATGTACTCTCTAGGCGGAGGGTAGACGTGGCATTCCTGCAGGAGACTCGGTGGAAGGGCAGTAGATCCCGGTTCATTGGGAATGACTACAAGTTGATCTACACAGGTGCACCTAGTGGGGAGAACGGAGTGGCCGTGGTGCTCGCCGGGGGTCTTCAGAGTGGCATTTTAGAGGTGAAACGCTGTAATGACCGGCTTATGGTTGTACAGCTGCTTATGGAGGGGGTTATTACCCATCTGATATGTGCTTACGCGCCACAGGTAGGTTGTAGTGAAGCTGAAAAGATGGCCTTCTGGAATCAACTCGGGGAGGTTCTTCGCGGTATTCCGTTGTCGCAGGGAATCGTTCTGGGTGGTGATCTGAACGGTCATGTGGGTGAGAAGTGCGGGGAATTTGAGCGTGTTCACGGTGGTTTTGGGTATGGCGCTCGCAACAAAGAGGGTGAGGACATTCTCAGAACGTGTGCGACTGCCGATCTTGCCATAGTGAACACCTATTTCAAAAAGAAACCAGAACACCTCATCACCTATAGTAGCGGGGGGCATGCTACTCAGATCGATTTCCTGCTCATTAGGAGACACACTATCAGAAAAGTGGCCAATTGCAAGGTCATACCCGGAGAGAGTCTCACTGCACAGCATCGTATCCTTGTCATGGACCTCTGTGTAAAGCCCAAAGTCAAACGCGTTGAAATCTGTCAGCGTCGGATCAGGTGGTGGCTGCTTGATGAAGTCACGTCGCAAAAGTTTGTCTCGGCAATCGGAGACACGTGCACTGTTGCTGAGAGCGAACCGGTCCAAAACAGTTGGGACAAGATTCAGGCGGCTATTCTTGGTTCGGCGAGTTTGGTGCTTGGCGTGTCTAAAGGTGGACGCAAATGTGACAGGGAAACTTGGTGGTGGAACGATTTAGTCCAGAGCGAGATTAAGGTGAAGAAAGTCCTTTTTAAAAAGTGGCAAGCGTCCAAATCTCTTGAAGACCACGATGCATATAGAGCTGCAAAGCGCGCCACAAAGAAAGCTGTAGCCAGAGCCAGACGTGACCACTTACAACCGTTGTATGATAAGTTGGAATCGCCTGAGGGGCAAAAGATCATCTATAAGTTGGCGCGTTCCAGGATCAAAGCGGTACAGGATATTTCCAAGTGCTGCTCGGTTAAAGATCCTGGGGGTAGCTTATTACACGAAGAGCACGCGGTGAAGGAGAGATGGCGCTCTTACTTTCACGAGCTGCTTAACAAGCAACACAAAGTGGTGCAGCCACCGGATCTCCCTCCAAATCTCGGACTAGTGCCACTGATTACACCTACCGAAGTCCTGGGTGCTCTTCGTTCCACGAAGAATCGGAAAGCTGTCGGCGCCGATGGAGTCCCCATCGAGGCCTGGAAGGCGATGGGTCCCCGTGGTGTGAGCATCCTTACTAACATCTTCAACCGCGCACTCCTTACCGGCGAGATCCCAAGGCAATGGAGACTGAGTATCATAACTCCTGTCTTCAAAGGCAAGGGATCGGTGCAGGAGTGTGGCAACTACCGAGGTATAAAAGTGATGTCCCACACCATGAAGCTCCTTGAGAGGATAATTGACGCCCGGATCCGACAGGAGTGCACTCTTTCGGAATGTCAATATGGGTTTCGCCCCGGTCACGGGACTATGGATCCTGTTTTTGCCCTGAGAAATGTAGCGGAGAAATACAGGACGAAGAATACGCCTCTGCATTGCCTGTTCCTGGACATGCAGAAGGCCTTCGACTGTGTTCCACGAGCGGTAATCTGGTGGGCACTGCGATCCAAAGGGGTCCCAGAGACCTATATTGACATGATCCGAGACATGTACCACGAATCCGACTCCTTGGTTCGGACCGCTGTTGGCGACACGAAACCTTTTCCTATAACCGTCGGGGTACACCAAGGATCCGTCCTTAGTCCGTTTCTGTTTTGCTTGATATTAGACGTTTTGTCGGACAGCATCTGGGACACACATGAGCAACCACCATGGTTGCTCATATATGCTGACGATATCGCGCTGGCAGATGCGGACTGGGGTAGATTGGTGCGGCGTGGGAAGGCGTGGAAGGGGGCGCTTGAGAACGGCGGTCTGAAACTTAATGTGGCGAAGACCGAGTACTTGGCGTTTAACTGTGCAGATCCCTCACCCGTCCGCATAGGCGATCACGTAGTCGAGCGCACGGAACAGGTCAAATACCTGGGATCTGTATTTCACGCGTCCGGTGACATCGATTACGACGTCAAGGCACGCATTGCTGCCGCGTGGGCCAAGTGGCGTGAGTTGACAGGCGTCATTTGTGATCCCAAAATGCCGGTTAGGTTGAAGGGACAGGTCTATAAAACTATCATTAGGCCTGTCCTCTTACATGGTTGTGAGGCGTGGCCGGTGCTGGAGCGACACAAGCAAGAGCTGCGCGTCACGGAGATGAATATGCTGCGGTGGATGTGCGGAGTCACGCGAAAGGATCGTGTGAGAAACTCCCGCATTCGCGGCTGCCTGCGTGTCCGTGACATCGCGGACAAACTGCAGGAGAGTCGCCTGCGCTGGTTCGGCCACGTTTTACGACAGCCGTCTACCTACGTGGGCAACAAATGTCTGGCCATGCTGCCTCCGCCGGGTCCCGGTAGAAGGGGTCGACCCAAGAAGTGCTGGTTTGACGTCGTAAAGGGTGACATGCGTGCTAATAGTCTAACTACCAAGGATGCCGAAGACCGGGCAAAGTGGAGAAGAAAAAGCAGGAAAGCGGACCCCGGGCTCCAAAATGGAAGCAACCGGGATAAACGCTAAGACGATGATGATGATGCGTCGTAATCCCAAGCATGTATGGAAATATTTTAAAAATAAGCGGTCAAGTAGCAATTTTATACCGAATAAAATGAATTCAAAGTATAACCATTACGCTAGAGGTGGTGAAGAAATTAGTAATTTGTTTTCGGATTATTTTCAATCAG
The DNA here is from genome assembly GCA_916048165.1 of Spilarctia lutea. Taxonomy (NCBI): domain Eukaryota; kingdom Metazoa; phylum Arthropoda; class Insecta; order Lepidoptera; family Erebidae; genus Spilarctia; species Spilarctia lutea. The sequence goes on along the minus strand of OU696496.1, from coordinate 253,229 downwards.
TTTATCAAATAAACAGTAACGGTAATATTTCAAACCCTACGGCATCCGAAACAAGTAATAACATCACCTTGGGTTCGTGCATAGTAGATATAAATGAAGTATCTGCGTACTTGTTGTGCGGAAAGTAGCATACATTACTCCTATTTTAAAGTCCGGTTGTTGCCAAAAAGTGGCAAATTATAGACCAGGTTCAATTTTATCGTCATGTGGTAAGGTTCTTGAATCACTGGTTCAAAAGAAACTGTTCGCCCATTTCAAAATCATGTTAGATGACAATCAGCACGGTTTACGTCCCAAAAAGTCAACAGCGTCTAACTCAGTTGAATTTGTATCACATGTATCGACCGCGTTAGATTCTGGTAGAGAAGTTCATGTATTTACACACTGATTTTAGAAAGGCGTTCGATCTAGTTAATCACGACATACTTCTTGTGAAATTGGGGAAAATGGGGATTCACGGCTCGTTGCTGCGTTGGTGTGAGTCTTATCTTGGGAATAGATCACAACTGGTACATTTAAAGGGTTTCAAATCTAAAGAAAATTTTATAAGAATGGGGGTGCCTCAGGGGTCGCATCTAGGTCCTCTATTTTTTCTAATATTTATAAATGATTTAGGCAAGATAATAAATTCCAAATATAAACTTTTTGCGGATGACTTGAAAATATATTTAAATAATATATGCGAGTGGTGTATGAATAACGGTATGACTTTAAATCAGGGCAAGTGCTACTTTATTAACTTTAGTAGAAAGAAGAATCAAGTCGCAACTCGTTATTAGATTAATAACTGCTTATTGCAAGAGGTTAATAGTGTCAGGGATCTTGGTATTACAATGGACAGAAGTTTAAACTTCAAAAACCATTATGACAATATAATTAACAGAGCGTCAAAGTTAACGGGTTTCATAGTAAGAGAAATGAAAATTTTTAGAAAGCCGAATCTTACAATTTTAATTTATAATTGTTATATTAGGATTATTTTAGAATACTGCTGTATAGCCTGGAGTCCGTTCTATCAAGTACATAGTGATAGAATTGAGCGAATCCAGAAAAGATTCGTATACAATTTGTGTTACTTAGAGAATCAATGTCATCTTTACAGCTCATATGATTCTAGGTTACATCACTACAATCATCATCTCAGCCACAAGAAGTCCACTGCTGAACATAGGCCTCCCCCATTGACTTCCATATTGACCGGTCGGTAGTGGCCCGCATCCAACGAGTCCCCGCGATCTTAACCAGGTCGTCCGTCCACCTCGCGGGAGGTCTTCCTACGCTGCGTTTACCGTCACGTGGTCTCCACTCAAGAACCTTTCTGCCCCATCGGCCATCGGTTCTCCGGGCTATGTGCCCTGCCCACTGCCACTTCAGCTTGCTGACTCGCTCTGCTATGTCGGTAACTTTAGTTCGTCTACGGATCTCCTCATTTCTGATTCGATCTCGTAGAGAGACCCCAAGCATAGCCCGTTCCATAGCTCGCTGTGTGACCCCGAGCTTCCTTATGAGGCCCATAGGTAGAGACCACGTCTCGGCACCGTAGGTCATTACTGGTAACACGCACTGATTGAAGACCTTCGTCTTTAAGGACTGTGGTATTTTTGACGTGAAGACGCTGCGTAATTTCCCGAACGCGGCCCAGCCGAGTTGGATTCGTCGATTTACCTCTTTCTCGAAGTTGGATTTGCCTAGTTGGACCGTTTGCCCCAGGTAGACATAATCATCGACAACCTCGAGAGCCGAGCCTCCCATTGATACGGGGGTGGGCGAAGCATGGACATTTGACATGACTTTCGTCTTGTCCATATTCACCCTCAGGCCCACCCGCTGTGAAACTCTATTGAGGCCTTCGAGCATCGTACTGAGCTCCTCTAAAGATTTTGCCATGACTACGATGTCGTCGGCAAACCGAAGGTGAGTGATGCATTCGCCATTAATATTGATGCCCAATCCTTCCCAATCCAGAAGCTTGAAGGCGTCTTCCAATGCATTGGTAAAGAGTTTAGGCGAGATGACATCACCCTGCCTAACTCCCCTCCGCAACGGAATATCGTCTGTGCTGCTGTCCTGTACTCGAACCGACATGGTGGCGTTTTTATACAAGCACTTCAACACTTCAATATACCGATAGTCAATGTGACATCTCTGAAGAGACTGCAGCACCGCCCAAGTCTTGATCGAATCGAAGGCTTTCTCATAATCCACGAACGCTAAGCATAGTGGCAAGTTATACTCCTCGGTCTTCTGTATAATTTGCCGCAGCGTATGAATATGGTCTATGGTACTATAGCCTTTACGGAAACCAGCTTGTTCAGGAGGCTGGAAGTCATCAAATCTGTGTGCGAGACGATTCGTGATGACCCTCGAAAAAAGCTTATAAATATGGCTTAGAAGCGAAATGGGCCTGTAGTTCCTTAACAGGGTTTTATCGCCCTTCTTAAAAAAGAGAACCACTACGCCTCTGTTCCACGCATCGGGCGTAGTACCACCGAGTAGGACGGAATTGAAGAGCTTCTGAAGGACTTTCAGTATCGGTGTTCCACCCGCTTTCAGAAGTTCAGTTGTAATTCCGTCCTCACCCGCCGCCTTGTTGTTTTTGAACTGTTTGAGGGCCATCCCAATCTCATACAGGTTGATGTCCGGGATGTCTTCTGTGTAATGTCGGGTTAATTTGGCTCTTGGATCTTTATCCAAATCGTCAACAGGCTTAACAGTCGAGGTATATAACTGTCCATAGAACCTTTCGATCTCCCTCAGTACCTCTGGCTTAGTAGACGCTATACTGCCGTCCTCCATCTTCAGCTTCGTCAACTGGCTTTGTCCGATAGACAAGTCTCTTGCGAACACTTTGGAGCCCTTATTTCGCTCTATCGTATCTTTAATATGGTTCGTATTAAAGACACGGATATCATGCCGCAAGGACTTTGAGATCCGTCTATTGAGATGCCGATATGCTTCAGCGTCCTTGGACGTCTGCAGTATCAATGAGCGTCGTTCTGCCATAAGGTCGAGGGTGTGATCTGTTAGCTTTAGAGGTCTATCTTTCCGGCGGGGTCTAAAGAAGGCTTTCCCTACCTTGTAGACAGTTTCTACCAGCCTGTTGTTGACCTCATCCACTGAAACGCAATCCTCCAGGTCAGAGAAGCGATTTGCGAGCTCGAGATGAAAGCTCTCGGGGTTTTGTAAATAGGCTGTAGTAGGTCGGAGCGTGGATTTCATCAGTCGCGTCCTTTCCAGTCGGACATTGATATTCAATGTGCCTCTAACCATTCTGTGATCGCTTCCGGTTTTTACTCTGTGGATCACGGAGACATCATTGAATATTCGTCTCTTTGTAGACATAATGAAATCGATCTCATTCCTCGTGGACCCGTCGGGACTCATCCAGGTCCATTTTCTATGAGGTGGTTTCTTGAAGAAGGAGTTCATCATAAAGAGTTCCTCCTTCTCCAGAAAGTCGGCCAACCTCTGGCCCCTGGGATTCCTCCGCCCACATCCAAATTGCCCCACTCTCAACTCGTCATCGCCCCTCCTACCCAGTTTTGCATTAAAATCCCCCATAACAACAGTGAAGTATGTTTTGGAAGTATGTATGGCCCTACTGATGTCCTCATACATAGCTTCCACTTCGTCGTCCGGATGCGCCGAGGTCGGTGCATAAACCTGTATGACCTTCAACGAGTATCTCTTTGATACTCTGAGTATCAGGTACGCAACCCTGCTCGACACACTCGTGATACACATCACGTTGCCTACGAGGGACTTGCGAATGAGGAACCCGACACCACCCTGGGACTGTTGGTCGCCCTCCCGGTGGTAGAACAAGTTGCCAGACTTTAAGGTAGTCGTGTCCTCGCCCTCTCTTCGGACCTCCGATAAACCCACTACGTCCCAATGCAGCTTGCTCATCTCCTCTTCCAGCTCATCGATCTTCTCATCTGTCCTTAATGTGCGCGTATTATATGTCACCAGCGACAACCCACGCCGGTATTCCGTTGTGCAATTGCCTGCGGTCGTTTGACGGTAGCACCTCGCCCGGAGATTCTTAGCACCCCTGACTCCAGTGCTCGACCGACACCCGTCAACGTCAGTCTTGCAGCTGGAGTCCCCGAGCACTTGGGGCCATGCTCCTTTGTCTGTAATCATGTAAGGGGGGGGGGTTTGGACCATATCCCGCCACGCTGGTCCAATGCGTGTTGGCGGATCGCCAGAGCCTTCTTCGTTATTCAGCAGAGTGCACCGCGGGCAGGCGAGGTTGACTTGGGCCCCGAAGGATGTTGGTGGGACCCCTTACACTCCCACTACATCACTACAATATGATGAAGTTAAGTGCACGTAGTCTTGGATGTTTTATTCTTGTTCAAGTTGATCCATGCTCAAATTGACTCTCCAGAGCTGATAGGAATGGTTAACATTTGGATTCCTCGCGATGGCAGTCGTTTGGTCAACCGGACGACATTTGCTGTAGCCCACTACCGCACCAATATACTCGTAGGTCAATCCTCACCCAAGATGCGTATGCCTTGTCTCCCTCCGTAACGAATTGGATATTTTTACTGGTTCTTTGGCTTCAATTAGGTCCAAATTAAGAGAATTGATGGAATGATTTTTATTTTTATATAATTTTAGGGTTTAAATGCGTCTTTTAACTACTGAGTACGTTTATTAGCTTTAGTTCTTAAATGCATGTTAGATTCACATCTAGTAGATGTAAATCGGAAGCGTGACTAACCACAGTATGTAACCCGTGCTATCTATAGTGGATAGTGTATGTGAGGCACAGACACCAGACACGTATTCTATTTCATGAAAAGATAATAACTGTGATACTAAACAGTTTCGAGCAATATTTAAATTACAAAGTAACATAATAGAAACTCAAACTTTCAGATCCTATTTGTGCGACAGCGGACCAGGCCAAGTGATCCAGTTCCAGACTTGCACACAGCTCTGACAGTGTCTCTATTAACCAATACTAACGTTACACTTAAATAAACGACATGTTAACTACGTATATATACATAAGCAGAGGAGTTGAACGTGTTTCTAAGATATATTGTGACCAGAAATAACAACAATACCATTGAGAATTGCTTAAATCGAATTTTAATGAGTTTTATTTATTTTACCTTTTTGACTAAACGGATGCGACGGTGACATTTAAATGTTGATTAAAGTGTACACTTAATAAAACCAGCCCGCGATAAAAAATATATAAAGGTTATATCTACTATAAATAATATATTACAAAATTCTTGCTTTGGACACATTATTATACCTAATCTTACACATTTATGGAAACGCACTGCCGTAAATGTTTGTTAGGCACACCGTATGAAAGAAATAGTCGACAGTGACTTGCACCAGTACACGGGGACAAAGATACGCACCACTTCTGCTCCCAACAGACTTGATCGCTGCATCACACCCTCAACCCATGATTAAGAACCCTTTAATATATCTCAATCACGGCCGTCCCAAAGTAGTCAGAGCCTGTATCGAGATAATTAGATTACTGATCTAACTTTTATATCTATTTTAAAATGTTTGTATGTACCTACATATAATCATTTATTAAACACAAACCTACTTATAGAACAAAATTATCGAATATAATATTATTAGGTAAAGAAAATATCCCACTTCTGATATTAGGTAATCAGGATATCCCACTTTTGATATTAGGTAACCCAGATATCCCATTTCTGATATTAGGTAATCAGGATATCCCACTTCTGATATTAGGTAAACCAGGAGAGTTAAGATTAAATAAAAGATAAACACATGGGAGGTGGGCTAACCTCAATTCTATAATGTTCTAATTACAATCAAAAACTTAACAGTTACCAACAAACGGTTTTATATTCGAAAGAAGAATAAAAGGAAATTCACAAATACACAACAATGGACCGTAAAGCGATAAAGGAAATAAGATGCATAACGAAATACAATGACGCGAGTAAATATGGCTGACACGTGTGCACGACCTATCAAGACACGACCTTACCGAGTGCTGCCCGAAAAGCAAAAGAGGGCGCATCTGGCAAAACGTCGCGTATTTATAGGTTCACATTGCACAATGCATTAGTTAAGTAGGGATGTAGGGATGTCTCTAATAAAGTAGGGATATCTCTAATAATATATATATATGAATGGAACCCTAACCTTCAACTTAGTCGTAAGGAAGTGCCTCAACAATCGGTTTTTAAGGCCGGACCATTAGACGTGGAGTCTACCGTGTACCAACAAGGGCAGTACCAGAATAAACCTATGGAAAGCTCTACCTAGTACATAACAGTGTCGCAAAACTCGCATATGACTCTAGCGGAAACGCAAGGCCGACACAGCGCAACACACCGCTACTGCGTATTAAGAATTATGTTTCAAATCATTAGGTACCTACATTGATCAACAAACGAGCTTTCATAAGCGCACTACATGAGCACTACACTGTGTGAGCAGTAAAGTCACAACAAGACTCTTAATAGGACCGGTACGTGGCGTGCGGAGGTTTTTAGTTAACATAAATGTAAATAGATGATTACAATCACAATTATTCAAGGACCGCATCATCATATTTTACCTATGTTTGTGCACACATAACACATTCAGTTGTTAACTATTGCTTACCATTTGCAAATTATGATATTATTATGAAAAGAATCCAAAGTTATAACTTTAGTTATTGTAAGAATCTCATTATTTTAGTGGAAAATAGGGGTGATGTTAGCAAAAAAGTTTTAATAGATTACTTTGATTATCTATTATCCTTAAACTTGAGTAGTATAATTTTGTTTACATTCCCCTACTCTAGGAGATTCTCAGACGCGGAAAATAATCTTAGATATAAGCTGAACAATGTACTACACACTATTAGTACATATCATGATTGTGTGCATGTAATAGACACTAACAGTTTTGTTAGCAGGCACTTATATTCGACAAAAGGTAGCTATTACCTTTCTGATAGTTTTAAAAGACAGATAGCATTATCGCTATCCTATTTTATTGATATTATTGCCAGGAACTTGGCAACTAACAGATCTGCTTCTATTGAGCAGAACAATGACATTCATTGCAATTTGGGACACATCAACCCATGCACTGATATGGTATCAGACCATAGTCTAGGTCATGAGGTGATTAGATGTAGTGTTGATACATCAAATAATTTAAACTAGGATTTAGGACAAAGGATAGGCAGGCCAGTAGTATTAGGTTATTTCCTCAAAATTTCCAGGGCTTATCCGGCAAAGAACTTGAGTTAGATTTGTTTTTAATAGAACATAAGGTACAGATTATGTGTATCACTGAACATTGGTTAAGGACAATTATTTAGTTATGAGTGCATTTAATAGGAAGAAAGCCATACATGGTGGATCGATGATAATTGTTAATAAGACACTAAAATGTAAGGAACGAAGAGACATTGTGAAGTTATCTATTGAACGCACTGCTGAACTGTCTTGCATTGAGTTAAAGCATTATATTATAGTATGTGTATATAGACCTCCACACAGTGATATTACTATATTTGAGACGGTTATGGAAGATGTTTTAAGACGTTTGAGTACTGGTAATAGGAATTTAGTTGTATGTGGCGATTTTAATGTGGACCTACTTCAGCAGTCAGTGGGCTGCACTAGGTTAATAAGCTTATTCAAATCATTTAATCTGGAGCACGTATTCTTTGAGCCAACCAGAATTACATCACATTCTGCAACATGTCTAGATAATGTATTTAGCAACTGTGAATATCTTAGTAAAGCAATATTTAGTCACTTGAGATCTGACCACTGTGGGCAAATGGTCATTTATCCCACAGATGAAGTAGTTAAAGCAACGAAAATCACATGCAGGCCGATGACTTCTAACCGCCTGAAATGCTTTAATGAAAATATTGCAGATAAGGTTACCAACATAGATTTCAGTGAGGATAATCCGGATGTCTTATACGGGAATTTATTTCATTTAATTAAACTAGAATATGATTTAATTTTTAAAGAGAAAACTTTCACTAAAAATGTGAATACTAGATTCTGTGACTGGGCAACTCCTGGAATTTACAAAAGTAGAGATAATATGTATGAACTATATGGCATGAAACAGTATAATTTTGATCCTGTTTTTGTACAATATGTTAGAAATTATTCCAAAATATTTAAAAAGGTTTGTTTGGTAGCTAAATCAATTTTTCTAAGTAACAAAATTAAACAGTCTGATCATAAAATAAAAGCAACTTGGACTGTAATAAATACTGAATCAGGGCGGTCCAAACCGCAGGATGATAGGTTAGAATTAGTGGTTAACAACAATATTATTAAAGCTAATCGGGGTTTGGCTGAAACTTTTAACAATTATTTTGCAAAGATACCAGTTGATACTACCAGTTCTTTGGATTTCTGCTCAGTCACAGCTGAATCCTTGGCCAGGGGCAGCGTGAAAGAGTGTGATGTCATGTTCAAGTTTCAGTTTATAAGCCCTAATGATGTGGTGAAAACTTTCAAGTCGCTCAATTCAAAGAAATCTACCGACTTGTGGGGTATTTCTGTCAAATTATTGCAAAATATAATTATTGATATAGCACTACATTTAGCTGTAATATTTAATAAGTGTGTAGCAAATGGTGTATTTCCGGATTTAATGAAACATAGTAAGTTGATACCATTATTCAAGAGTGGGTCTAAGAGCGATCCAGGTAATTTTAGACCCATCTCAATCTTGCCAGCAGTCAGTAAAGTCTTTGAAAAACTTATTCTTCAGCAGTTAGAAACTCATTCGCTGTTTGGAAAGTTCGCCAGTTAACTAATATTGAAACTGCGCGAATGGTTTATTTTAGTTATTTTCACAGTGTCATATCATATGGTATTCTACTATGGGGCAAGGCAGCTGATATTCAAACCATTTTTGTAATTCAAAAACGGGCAATTCGTGCGATTTACAAACTCAAAGTTCGAGATTCTCTGAAAGAACGATTTAAGGAAATAGGTATTTTAACAGTAGCATCTCAATATATATTTGCTAATATTATGTTTGTACGAAAAAACATACATAAATACACTAACAAAAGTGATCATCATTCACTAAACACAAGGAATAAGCACAAATTAGTAGGCCAATATTATCGCTTGAACAAAGTCCACAATTCATTTGAAGGACTTGGTGTGCGTTTATATAACAAAATTCCTGTCGAAATCTTGAACTTGCCCCTGCAGAAGTTCAAATTTACCGTTAAGAGTCGTCTTGTGGAGGGGGGCTATTATACGGTGAACGATTTCTTGACCGACGCGGTGCCTTGGATGTGAATGAGAATTTGGTGTTGATTTGATACGCAATATATTTATTTATTTACAATCCTTAATATAATTTATTTGATTGTAATTAATTCTTGGCATCTTATTCTGATTACCAGTCATTTAAATTTTGTTAAGTTAAGGCGATCTGTGTTTACATTGTTGGAGCGTAAATAATTAGTATTTATTATTTTATTACATTTTGAACGTTTTTTTTTTCTGGAACCAGTATGTATGCACACATTGCTTTTACTCCTTGATGTGTAAGTGATTGCAACCTTATATGCTATGGACTAATTTTAATTATTTTATTAGACAAAAAATTGATTTCCCTAATTTTAATATTTCTTTAGACTGTTTTCTAGCCTTTGTGTTTTGGTTGCCTTAACTTGCACATATAAGTATTATTGTCAAAAACAAACAAACTTTGTATGAATTATTGGAAAAGATGGTGCACATGAGTTTCTCACCAGCTCTTCTTATGAATGCAATACCCATCGGAGCTGGTACTTGGATTGATTTCAATTTAAACCTTTGAGTTGAATCGAAATCAATCTAAGCTCCGGTAATTCAAATCATTGATTACTTGAGTTACATCCTTTTATCACTGATCAATTCAGTACTTGAGTTTTATTTTATATTTGTATTAATAATGTTTGATGTTTGTATTTTTGACGTGTTCAAGTGCCTTTTGGGGCCTATGGAAATAAATGATTTGACTTTGACTTTGACTTTGACATATAGCAAAGCCAATCAAGTCAAATTACGAACAGGTTATATTGAAGCTACGTCACGACACGGCAAAACTGCATTCGGCAGTTATTTTATGCGCGTAGCATGCTGGTGATGGACACAAAAAATATTGTGACCTAACCAAATAATAAAATGTACTTATCTATGTTGTTGCGAGACATAAAGTGGCAGAACAGATATGAGTTGTAAACATGTGCACTCATTAACTTGCAAGATATAATATTGAAACATTTAGTTAATTGAAAGTACGAGACACTCATTTTCATTTATAACAACTGTAATCTGCATGATTTGCTGTGGCACAAAGAAGATCTCCGGGAAGTTTAACACGTCACCACTCCTTAGACAAGCGTGATACGGCAACGCAACATATTCATAACGAATTGTGTTGTAAGCAACAATCATTCTTTTACTTCAGTTTGAGCTCTACACATGCGTCACAGTGATGATGGGTGGGGTCTACGTACCGGATTGTTAAAGCACATTAAACTATCAAATAATATATCACCTTATTCACCTTACATTGATCCAAATAGCTAAAAATAAAAATGTATTTAGCTAAAGAAACACGATAGGTAGGTAGTTCAAAAATGTAATTCACTTACAACTTTATTTCGACATCGAATATAACTTATTACTTTTACTTGGATGTTGTTCTACATTAGATGGCATTCAAACAAAACAATACTAATACAAGTGATGTATAAGTGCAAGGAAACAGAGGAGCCGTTTAACCGTGTTATCGTAGTTGTATGTTTAAAGTTTTAATTACATTTAACTAAGTGTATATTATTTAATACCCATTACAACGCTTTATACCTCTTCTAAGAATTCTGATCTCTAACGATGGATCTATATTTGAGAGGATGTGTATCAACACATCCTCTCAAACACACACGCACCTGAACACACACGTGCTCACTCACTCCCGCTTACACATACACCCACAATCCATATATACTCAAAGAGAGGTTCACTTCACATTTTTCATTTTGTTTTTCTTATTTTAGAATAATTATACTTCCTTTTATATTAAGTAGTAGTTAAGTTAGAATGTCCGTGGGAAAGGAATCGTAAGTCGAAATACAGGTTTGCACCTAGTTTGGCAACGGATGCTATCTCATGTTCGATTTATAACTCAAACTAGTTTTAACTTGAACATAATGTATTTTTTGGTTGCGTGCAATAAATGTTATTGTTATTATATACCTATTTACCAAAGGTCAATGTCGTATTTAGTCGAGCGATTCAACTTCAGTAACTAAAAGGCAAAAACACTTATGTTTCATTTGATTCTAATCCATACTTACTATTATAAAGCTACATGAAATAAAAAGCTCCATGACGTAGATATCTTACATTGGCTGCCTCGGTGGCGTAGTGGTAGCGTATGCGACTGCTAAGCTTGAGGTCTCGGGTTCGATTCCCGGGTCCTACCAAATGTTTGTATGATCTGCAAATAATTGTTTCGGAATTTGGGTGTTATCTATGTATAATATGTATGTATTTACAAAAAAAAAGTATATAAGTATTTATTTATATCAGTTGTCTATTACCCATAACACAAGCTCTGCTTAGCTTGAGACTAGATGGCGTTGTGTGTTAGATGTCCAGAATATTTATTTATTTATCTTCTCATGTTCCAAACAATTGTTTAAATTTTAAATCACCAGCGTTTTGAGTGGACAGTGTAAATGATTAAGTATCTAATATAAATGTTGAATGTATTTAGACTTATGTCATATTTCATGTTCTCGGTCGCATACTAGATACATAGTTTCAGTTAATTAGGAAAACCTGTAAATGGCCACACCTTTTGTGTATGTTGTTATGCTGAAAACGATTGTGTCCCTGTTGGTTTTCAATAAATAAAAAGAAATCTGAAGAGTTTGTTTGTCTGAAAGCGCTAATTTCAATAAGTGCTGGTCCGATTTAAAAAAACATGTCCAGGTCTGTTTCATGGCAAACAAATTTGTTCATGCTTCATATTATCACGTTACGAGCAATAGGAGATGCAGACGAGGTTGCGCTTGACAGCTAGTAATTAACACTAACCAAACACTAACAATTCCTTTTTACTATATTTTTATATCAGTTGCTACTCAGCTAAAGGAACTTTAAATATATATCCACCATTATATATGCAGGTAGTACTTATTTGTAATATCTACATCCACTGTACAAGTTTATATCCTTATAATTACTACTTTACTTTGTAACAAATTAACTGGTAGGAGTGCATGCTTGGACAATTTCGTGGGACTCACCGCTAGCAACGATTAATCTGCAGTCTTTAATTTTATTGTTAGGAATAGAACAGATATAAAAGTTTTTTAAAAGGCAGAGAAAATCAATTAAGAAGTAATCATTACGTTTGGTTTAGGCAAAGCTGCTAAGATAACTACTCACAAAACAATTAGACGTGTCTACGGTAAGGTTGCCAGATAGATACTTAACAAATACTGGACGGTTGTAAAAAAAAGGACAACTGTGTCGTTAAGTCGTGACCATAGTAAAAATATCATGTTTATCACTAAATTTTGCTATTTTTATTAGTTTTTCTCAGTGGAAACTTTGCAAAGCTCTGCAGTTTGAACTAATTCACTTACATTCGGTTTCGGACTAAAGAGTCCATAAACTAAACAATTGTCTAAATACTCTTTCGTAACACCCAAATTTTCCTTTCACTCACAAACAAGCCAGTCGTGTCATTCGTTGTTGGTTTACGTTGTTACAAAGCTTGTAGGTTTTCGAAATAAGGGACACTAAGTCTAATTACTGGACACAGGATGAGACGCTAAAATTTCAGGTCAAGATGCATAATTCCGGGACAATCCTGGATGTCTAATAGGCTGCGGACTGTGTACCTGCTGTGAATGGATTAAATGACAATCTGTTATCTTTGGGAGTAGTTCGACTTGATAGGGTCCCAGCCCTATCAAGTCGAACTACTCGTTGTTTTTGTTCCACACGACAATTGTATAACAAAAATAAATAATGTCCAATATGTCTACTGCATGAAGAAACAACTAATGGAAACAACGTTTACACGACCAGGGTTATGTATTTTCAAAATCAAAAAGCACAAAGTTGAAGAGTGAGGTTAGTGCGAGGAGCGACCCACGCGAGCCGTGCGGCGGCACAAGGTGTCATCCTCTGAGGCGAGTGGACGCGCACAATGCGCACCAACAGCGCTCTTGTACTCGTGTGCGCTCTCAGCCAGCTGTGGTGCGCCTCTTGCGACCTCGACCTCGAAGCAGGTAGCATTTTACTTAAAAGCTCATTTATTACAATCTCAGGCTCCTAATTATGGCAATTATGTACTCAGGACATAACTAATGAATCTAATAATAACTCTCTTATGTAGTTCTATAAATGTATTGTGTATTTGTTTAGTGCGTTTTCTAAAGTATCGATTTATCTTTAACACTTTTATCTGACTTCCAAAACAGCCGGAGGTTCTTTGTTCACCTGTATGTATTTGTACGTCGTCTAATTTCTATGTAAGTTATATTATCACCATGAACATAACCGAGAGTTCAGTGTTAATCGTTTTACTAGTAGATAATATGCTGAGGAAATCGAGGGAACCGTAGTGTACATTACCTTCAACTAAGCAACTTTGTACGTTTAAAGTAATTAATGTTATTGTTATTATTGAACTTCACAAAAAGAAGAAGTTCTACCTTCGTATGAGAAAGGAAGAAAGGACCGCGTGAAGTTGTAATTTTGAAATTATTACCAAAAGCTTGCAACTATCGACCCTAGAGCTGTCAAGTGTCAACTGTGGTGAAAAGCTTCTTAAAAATATGTGACAAATTTTCCATATCCAAAAAAAAAAATCAATGGGAATTAATTTTTTATATTTTATCTATTGTAAGGTAACTATATAAAGCTTTCGCATGTGGAATTACGCAATCACCTGATACGAATCGAAAACGAAAAAAATACGAATTCAAATGCCAAGCTATATTAAAAGTACGAAATACGAATTTCGTACTTTTAATATAGCTTGGCATTTGAACTGAGTTACACCAAATGCATTTATAAACTGCGATTACTGGGCAGTAATCAGTTGTATGTAGGAGTGCGTACATAAACGATGTGTTGCAGGGTCGCCGTGCGTCACGCAGGGTCTGAACGGGACGTGCACAGATATACTGGGATGTAGCTCAGCAGCTCTCACCTACTTATATGTAAGTCTTACCAAAGCATTTATGTCAATTGCATTCCCCTGATGGATGTATTGCGTAGCCCTCTGTGCCATACCAAGTCCATATATTGTCATTTAGCGATTTCATATTAATTGTAGGTATGTTTGGAACATATATATTTAAGGCACCTTTATAGTTTTTTCATCTTCATTAGTCCACGTAGTCGGCATGATTGCCGACTACGTGGAATTGAATACTTATGTGTATTCATGCGAAATAACAGGTTTCTATTTGTGAGATATTTAGCCTTAAAGCGTTGATTTTATTAGCGTCAAACGTCCCCTCCTCTCTCTCTTCTCTCCTTCATCCAAAACGGTAGTGTTTGGAGGTGTAAAAAATACACGATAGTATGAATGAATGATGAATTTAGAATAAATAATATTAAATAATAAATAAATATTAACAATTTAAAACACAATGCCGTCTAGTCCCACGCTAAGCAGAGCTTGTGTTATGGGTACTAGACAAGTGATATAAATACATTTATACTTTTTTTTTGTAAATACATACATATTATACATAGAAAACATCAAACTACGAAACAAATATTTGTAGATCATACAAACATTTGGTCCGACCCGGGAATCGAACCCGAGACCTCAAGCACAGCAGTCGCTTACGCTACCACTCGCGCCACCGAGGCAGAAGGATAACTATTACAGACCGCTTTATTAGTTTACGAGTACTAGTCAAGCGATTAGCTTTTCGTTATATAATATATGTCACCGAAACCATGAATGTGAGATGTTTTTATTACTTGAACATGAAATAGCACAACATCACAACAACAAGACAACATTAAATTATTGTGATGTTTACCTACGAAACCCTACACGAGCGTAGCTCGACACACACTTTTTTTTAGAGTTTAGCTGTCTACAGTTGTTCTGTTCACAAACTATTATAATAATTTATACGATTACCCGTTCGTAAAATTGCAGACGTACCGCAAAACCAGAGGCTTTACAAGTCACAAGTACTTTGCCGGCCTATTCATTAGTTATTTTAAACTAAAAGACTGTTTGTACCCGGTTATCATGTGCCTATCTACAAACAATTTCTATTTGTAAGTTGTTTTTACCTTTTTTAACTGTTTATTCGAATGGAATTGAAAGAGATAGCTTTAAAGTTCGTCTAGAATAGCTTGTAGCGTGTATTTATATACATGCGCAACAACGTTATCATAACAACATAACATATGGAACTAATTCCGCCCACCCACACGACCACCACTGTACACCAGAATCATCAGTCAAGTTAGTCAAGTCCCACGAAAAATTAAAATGTCTTGGAACCCGCAACAAAATTAATCAGAAGAAAACTGGAGGAGTTGGAAACATAATAAGTCCACTTCCCTCTTCAGTGACGCGAGTGACAAAATTAAGTCAAAATATACATTTTTGTAACTGGTCTATATTATGATATTACCCTTTATTAAATAGGTACTCCTATAACAACTACTATATAAACTTATATATAATTTTCATTACTGTATTAAACTTTGAAAAGGATATATTGTAAATTTATAAACTATTCAGTAATATGTATTTAGACCAGTCCTGTGACCCGCATCGATTGTCGATTTTTTGAACCTGCTGTATTGTGCGTATTTTGGATTATAATCTGGTGTGTCTCTATGCGGGCAAGCTCTTGTCTCGTGGCCAGCCGCGCAATTAGGGAAAATGCAACATTTTTATTTTTGCTTTAAATTGAAAGAATTTCATGTAAAATAGACCACGAGTATAATAAAAAATTACTTAGTTATAGTTAAAATTTTCACGCGTAAACGGCTCATCATTTCGATGACGGTTTGTCATTGGCCATGTTTGTTCGTCTCTTGTTCGTTGCTGCCTTTTGTAGTTGCTTAAAGTAATTAATCTCGTGATATTTTTTTAATAAATATATGCATCAAGCCACTATAAATATAGACTATCCATGAACATCAGTTAAAGATGCAACTAATATTTCAAAAAAAGTAGTGTTTGTTTGTGTTTTGTGCCTAGGGGTCCATCAGCACATTCAGATTTTTTTTTCTAAAAACACGTGTTGCATGTTGTCGAAGGCTCCTCCGATCTTCTGTGCAACCATGGCAATAAGGCAGCAGCATGTTTACACCCATCTGGAAATAGATTATTTTAGTTAAAATGGTATGGACTAGTATAACTATTACTTTTTAAAATAACCTTATTCTTTACCTTCAGAAGCTGCACAATCTGTGCATTAGCAGGACTGAACTAAGTCTATTATTTCATTTATGATGGTTCTCACACGTTAACCTTCTTTGCGTACTTTATGCTCCGCTGGAGTAACTCTACTTTTTGAACATAAAATAAAATAAATTGTTCACAATTCTACCACTCGATGGATCCGTACAAAATCGATAGCATTGTTGCCATAAGATTCGCTTGTTGACCTGCAATAACTGCTATGTGTAGAATCTGCTTAATAAAATACTAAGTCTCAGTGTCATTTATAAACACCGTAATAACTTATGTAAGTCCCTTTCATTTGTACACATTTAAACTCTGCACTTTCAACAAGAAAGCTTATTATAATGTCAACATTAACTTTCGGTATATTTCTGAAGTCTACTTTTACAAACCCAACTTCCATTTTAATAAAAAAAACGTAATTTGTTTTCCGCAATTCAAAAGGTTTACCTACGTTTACGATTAGGAAAATTGTTGTTACAACAGGAGTGACGTCACTAGACACTGATTGGTGTATTAAAACACGTTTCGTTTAAGTACTTTTAATTCGTTATTATTGTAGAAAATATTAAATAAAACATTGCACTTTAGTCACAAAATATTGATAAATATTATATTTGCATCTTCCCTATCGTTGACGGTTTAAGCAACGAACTACTTCTAAGTCGTCTATAAATGTACTAGTGGCCTAGCCTATGTATAATTTTTCTTTTGTGCTAGCTAAGTGTTACCTAACTTCTGTTTCTAATTTATCCTATCATTTAGTTATCGGGTAATTAAAAAAGTGGACCTACAAGCATAATCGTACAATTTGTTTCTACTTCTACCAAAGAAAAAGCCCAATATAAACTAAACACAACCCATATAATTATAAAAGGTGAAGCAAGACCTATTTTTATATCGGAGTGTTTAACACCAAAGTCACGGCGTGTGTATTACATTGCTCGAAATTTGGTCAGTGACAACGGGTTCAAGTTCTGCTGGACCTCATTAGGGAAGATTTTCCTTAGACAATCTAAAGCCAAAAATATACACATGTAAAAAGCGAGAAGGACATTAATATCAATTTAGATCATTGTCTACATGCCTGCTTTCTTTTCAATTTTCTGTTTCTTTCGTATTTTTTGTTTTTAGATCATAACGTTTTTTTCTATCAATGTAAACAATTGGCCCACAACACACACACACACACACACACACACACACCACGAATAAATAAGAAAAACAATACACAAAACAAACTTCATTGGCTAGGTAAAAGTCTACTAAAAATATTCACAATATTCCATGTTTTTCTCATAAATATAGTAGCAGAGACAACAACGTACAACAGAAAATATATTAAGTTACTCAATGGTACAACATAATTTAAGATATCCCCGATAAACCGTGGGAGAGCTATGCTTCGGCATGAATGGGTCGGCTCGACCGGAGTGATACCACGGCCTCACAGAAAACCAGTGTGAAATAGCGTTTGCGCTGTGTTTCACCGAGTGAGTGAGGATACCGGAGGCCCATACCCCAACCCTTCCCCCCCTAACCCCTTTCCCATCCCCCAAAGGTCGGCAACGCACTTGTGACGCCTTTGGTGTTGCGGGTGTCCATGGGCGGCGGTAATCGCTTACCATCAGGTGATACGTCTGCTCGTTTGCCCACTATTCAATAAAAAAAAAAAAAAAACAAAATATTCGGAGTATATGTATATAGAAATTTTGATAGCTTTCAGGCTCAATCAGATTGATTGAAATGTGATATGGATGTAATAAAAGATGTACTTCTTCTTAAAAGGTGGGCAACGCACTTGTGACGCCTCTGGTGTTGCGCGTGTCGGCGCAGTTTAATTTAATTTCAATTTGACCAAAACTTTTTGTTTTATAATAAAAAAAAAGAATGTACAATTGTCTCGACCACGTCATGCTCAAGATCTCCACTAGTGCAATTGAACAAATTGTGATTTCTCTTTTATAACACATGACGCAGAAGTCGACCCATCCACAGCTCAGTTTGTTGACTGTCTGATGTTTGCAATTTTAAAATACTCAAGAGTAACCAAAGTGCCTAATCGCAAAGTGGTTCTTAAGCATTGGCTTACACCAGGTTTTCTGCGGTGCATCCAACACAGAGATAAACTCCACAAGAAATCTCTTAAAGATCCCGTAATTACTGTACTTTATTACTCAGAATGCTTAAAAATAATTTTGAGAGGAACACTTTAAAACAATCAAAATATATTAAATAAACATGGAATGTAATAAAGTCAATCAAAAATAAAACTGAACAAAAAACATCAGCTTCTAAACTGTTGCTCATTACAACTAACTGTACGACTACTATGGATCAAATTAATAACTGTTTTGCTGGTTCTGTGCTGTGCTGGCTTCATAGTTCTTTTCCTACCTGACGAAACAGAAATAGAGTCTTTGATAAATAACCAACGAAACGATTGTGCTACCGGGTGGGACTCCATTTCCGTAAAAAAAATAAAATCGGGTAAATCGATACTGGTACTTCCGATTACCGGTTTACAAAAATAGGAGTCAGGATGACGTCAGGAACTATAGCCATTTTCGCTATATCATCATTATCGAAAATGTTAGAAAAGGCCTTAAACAATAGATTCATCAAATATTTAGAACGTAATGAGCTACTTTCAAAGGCACAATTTGGCTTTAGGTCGCGGAAGAGCACTGAGAGTGCAGTTAATCAATTAGTTAGTTATATTGAATGGAAAAGTTGATACTAAAAATGCCTGGGTGTTTTCTTAGACCTGGCTAGGGCTTTTGACACGGTCTTCATTCCTACTCTCGTGAGAAAGATGGAACACATTGGGATTCATAGTAAACCACTTCATTTTTCATTCATCTTCACAGATTTTCTCATGAACCGAACACAAAAGGTCAAAATTAAATTGACGAAGTAGTCAGCCAAGAAGCTGGAGTAACTTACGATGTACCGCAGGTTAGCTGCCTCTCTCCGATCCTCTTTTTGATCTACGTAAATGATCTATGCCAGCAGTCTCTAAACATGGGTAAAATGTTTCGTTACGTGGACGATCCTTCTATTATATTTCATGGTGGAACCTGGGATGAGGTGACCAAAACTGCTGAACTCGTCCTCCAAAAAATAAATCATTAGTTAGATATGAACTTGCTCAGCTTTTATGTGCCAAAGACCTCGCACGTACGGCTTACATTCGCCAAATATAAACCTCTAGATATAACGCTCAAAGTACACGCATGCAAAACACCATACAACTCAAGCATCCATTGCTTGTGTTCTTCACTATCCCAAAAAATATCGTAAGATATTTAGGAGTTGTACTAGACACAATTCTGAACTGGCTACCACATATTGAACAAACAACATCACGTCACGGGTTAGAAAGCTCATCTGGATATTTAAGAGATTCGACAAGTTTCAGATTTTAACTTGCTTCGATCGATATGTTTCTTTAGCACAATCGGTTATTGGTTACTGTATAAGGATACCCAACAAAATCACTGTACCAAGTGTGCCAACTGCTTACAGTAAGACAACTGTATATTCCTAATTTGCAACATAAAATTACAACATTACGAAAACAGAAACAAGAATACCATTACTAACATGTGTCAACCGTTAAAATGTAGAACTGTACAAGCAAGACGGCAATGTTTATCATAAGTTTTATTATAACTTTACTCATTAATACGCTGGTAATACACAAAGTCAATTGACGTTTTGTTGGTGACATTATTATACGTGACGTCTTTGCCCTTCTATGCTTCCCTGCGTTCATTACTACTGGGTACTATAAGTTTGCGGCAATTTTCTTTAGACAAAGCAAGCGGAGTTAGCCCGGTATCCACTATAACTACACTGCGATACACTCCCACATCAGTTTGTAGAAAATATTCTCTATGATTGTATACCTCGCGATTGTGAAGGGTCTTGATAATAATTAGGTAACGACCCCGAAACCTTCGCGGGATATACAACCTCATAACCGAAGGACGTGGGTGATACATTCGGAATGCAGTCAGCAATATACGAACTTTGACTAATATCGAAGTTTTGTGGAATCTGAAAGCCTCCTTCAAATTCCACAATCAAACCTTTCCATACAAACATGACTGCACACTTGTGTACACCAAATTCCATTTTGATAGAATTACTAAATTTTTCCGTAACCTTTAGTAACGCTATCAATTGTAATTTAGAGGGCGCAAGTAGTTTCAAATCATCCATATAAAAGAGGTGAGATATAACTCGATCATCATCTTTCTGCAACCTATAGCCTAACCCTGAACCCTCTAATAGAATTCTGAAATGGTTAAAAGCCAGACAAAACCACAAGGGACTCAGACTGTCACCTTGAAATATGCCCTGCGCGATCTTCATTGGTACACCGTTTACCACAGTCTGCCGACATCCAGGATAGCGAAGTACTGTTCTCCATTGCTTCATACATGACTTCAAGAAAGTGCCCAGAGTTGTACAGTTATTGTTATACAGTTATACAGTTATATTACCTAGTCCTATCCGTTTTGTACAGTTGTACAGTTATTGTTATACAGTTATATTACCTAGTCCTATCCGTTTTGTACAGTTGTACAGTTATTGTTATACAGTTATATTACCTAGTCCTATCCGTTTTGTACAGTTGTACAGTTATTGTTATACAGTTATATTACCTAGTCCTATCCGTTTTGTACAGTTGTACAGTTATTGTTATACAGTTATATTACCTAGTCCTATCCGTTATGTACAGTTGTACAGTTATTGTTATACAGTTATATTACCTAGTCCTATCCGTTATGTACAGTTGTACAGTTATTGTTATACAGTTATATTACCTAGTCCTATCCGTTTTCTAGTTTACGATGGCTGACACCATAACATATGTAAACAATAATGCGTTGTGTTTCAGCGCAACGTTGGATTCGGTGACAAGTACGAGTTCCCCGAGCTGCCGGATGTATGCTCGCACCGGGGGGACGAGCCCGTCGTGTGTTGCACCGACTGCGACGCTGGCACTCACAGGTACTACTTACCTTCACTTCACTTCATGAGCTTTGAACTACTTTTTGGTAAGAACACAACAACAAGAAAGTCATATTTCGTTTAAAAATTGAATAGGCTTTACCTGCAACATGTGTCTGCACGTGATCTAACGTACAAATATAATCAAGTAGAAAATTTCCTTCTATTCTATAAGTTGTTGAAAAATAATGAACTGAAATGTACTTTCTTCTGTCAGATAACGTGTTAAGGCAATAAATTAAAAAACGATTTTAGTACGCCACAACGTCGTGGTCGTGCAACATCATCAAATAATAATGTGTATTTAAGTGTATTTGATAGTTTATACATCCGCTAAACGTTTGAACGCAATTTGTAAAAGAATGCATGTCCATGGAAGCCACTTAGCAATGACCACCAGCTTTGTTCACAGATTTGAGCACACTGCTATAGGACCATATGCAGTGATGGTTAACACGAAGGGTTCAGTCGCAAGGGCGAGTATGTATTTATTATTTATTAGCTGACCTTCGCAACCTACGTCTACGTCTTCTTTGATGCATAGCGTGATGTTACAGCAGGGTTAGCAGATTTGTTTACCACAAAAACAGTTAGTTTGGAGCAATTTTTTTTAGTACCCTTATAAAGGGGAACAATTCTTTCATACATTGTTTTTGTAAAACTTCAACCACTTACGCGCGTGCACACAATGGAAATAGTGTGAAGATATATGGTCTATAGAATTTCTGGGTAATTATCTATCTAACACTGACAGAATTTCAACCAACAACACAAACAAGCACACTCCCAGTTTTATAATATATGTAATTGACCGATTAAGTAAAAGTATTGTGTGTGTGTGCATGTGTGTGTATTTGTATGAATATATGCAGATATGTATATGTGTTGATATATAATCATAGTCAAGCGTAAGAAGTCACTCTGTGACTCTTCTTTTACATCTCAACAACTGAGAGTAGTTGATTTGCCCTATTCTACAACCGACTCGCTCTAAACCTGGAAAACTTTTGTGCAAATGAAGTTTTCACTGGAACAGATTTACAAACTGCAAAGTGTCTTCGGGAGTTAGTCTTTTCTTTTATTATTGAGTAGTTAATGGAGACATGTTTTTTGAGAATAATTGCTAAAATGTACAGTTTTCTAATCGTTAAGAAGTTTGCTTCTTTAGAAAGACTGTTTGTGGGATAAAGATGCAGCTTAAAAAGAGCAACTTTTAAAATTAGTCGTTGCACTCTTTCAACGTTCAGAATTTTTGTTTTATCTGCGCCTCCCCAGGTGGTGAGGCCCCGTATGATAAAGCAGACTGGCAGATAGAATCATAAACAGTCTTTACCAATTTCCAATCTGTAATGTACCTGAGATTTTTAAATATGGGAACTAGTTGCCGAACTTTCTTTACTAAGTTTAAGAGGTGTGCATGTTTATCGTACTGTTTGAGCACTGAACATTAATGTTTGCGATATTTTGTAGTACATACCTTATACCGGGTTATTTATATTCCAAGTAAACTCACTCAAATTGCTGATCAACACCAACATCTTTCTTGTCTTCAGAGGGTATTTTGGTTCGTTCGTAAATGTACAACAGAAATAAAAAAATGATGAAACTGGTACAAGTAATGGTCAACACTAGCCTTAGTGGAGCTGTGTTAAGTCAACGCTGGTGGCGACATAGGTATTAAATCCATTAAAAATATTTTATTTCAGAATGTTACGATTACTTCAAGAGACTTCCGTACCCTTGCCGAGGTGAAGGAAATGTCCAAGTAAGAAAACACTGGAAAGAAGAGAAAAAATGTCATGAGTACGAAATCGCAGTGGCTCTGGCGGTGGGAGGGAGAGACGCGCAGCGGTGGGAGTTCCCGCATATGGTACATGGCTTTGTTTCCCTAAATTCATATAAAAACTGTAAAATTCATATAAGAACAAACTGTGGCTTCACTTTAGAATGGCTTGCAATTTTTATTGTATTGATAAATGAAATCATATTGAATGTAGGATTTATTGATACTTCAGCCGCAAATCATAAAGTTCTTTGTGTCCCTTTTCGCTGTCCATTACACAATTAATGATAATTGTTTGTAATATTTCAATGTCCAGTTGTTGCGCCACAAAATAAATATACAGGGTCTGTCGTAAATAATGGATAAGTCGTAAACTGGAGTTGGTCCGGCTATGAGACTATTAGAAAATCGTATCTTTTTGCCAGGGTTTCTAACCGTATGGAAATGGCGTAGACTTTTATGTTTTTTTATAAATTTCGCTACTCTTTGCATTCATTCCGTTGCCATTTCGTTAAATTTAGGTATTTCTGTGTCATTTTTTTTGTATTATAGTCTTGAAGATGTGTATTATTTAGTTTTAGTACTGTTTTAGGCGTTTTTAACGTTGGTCATTTTCAAAATTGTCATTTTAAGATTTTTTATGTTTTTGTTTTACTTAGGGTCAACTTTTGATCATTTACTGTGTAAAAAAAAAGTACGGCGCTATAGCTGCCCATGATCTTAATAAATTATCTAGTATGTGTAGATTCTAAAAAGGTATAACAATGCATACTTCACAAGTAATATTAAGCTACATGAGCGAGATCAATATCAAGGTGAGAAAATATTTTTTTCATGTAATGTTGTAAATGGTTATAAAACTTCGTCATAATGATTTATTTCTGCCAAGATTCTTTACACAAACACTATGGGGTCACTATTAAGGATATTCAAAAGAAAACTAGGTTGTTTTAGTACGTAAAAATATTTATTCAACAACTTAAACTAAATGTTCGAAGTGTCCTCCGCCGGCAGCTATGCACGCTCTACATCGCCTAATAAACGATCGCTTAATCCGGCGCACATAACCGGCTTCTTCAATTTTTCTCGCTGCTACTTGAATGCGCGCACGCAACTCTTCTACAGAACTTATTGTTTCACTGTATACTTTTTCTTTTATACAGCCCCAGTAAAAGAAGTCCAAGGGGTTCAGGTCTGGCGAACGTGGAGGCCATAAAATTGGCCCCAATCGCCCTATCCATCTATCTGGATAAGTATTATTTAAATGTTCCCTGACACGAACAGCGTAATGTGCTGGACACCCATCATTTTGTAGCCACATCTCATTTCTTATCTCTTGTGGGACGTCTTGCAGTAAACTAGGTAAAGTATTTGCTAAAAAATTCAAATACATATCCGCATTTAATATTGCCGGCAATTCGAATGGACCAATGATTTTGCCATTAATAATGCCAGTCCATAAATTAATTTTAAATTGATATTGCGATCGGTCTTCTCGGATAAGTCTTGGGTTTTCGAGTTGCCAGCTGTGTATGTTGTGAAGATTCAAAAAACCATCTTTTCGACACGTTGACTCGTCACTCCATAAAATTTTATTAAAAAAACTTTGGTCTTCCCTCATCTTTCGCAGCATTATGCGACAAAATGTTATTCTCGCAGCAGCGTCCCTTGGCATTAATGTTTGGACCCTTTGATAATGATAGGGATATAATTCATGCCTTTTTAAAATCCTGTGTACAGATTTTTGAGGTATACCGGTGCGCCTTGAAATTACACTTATGGACGTACCAGGGTCTTCTGCAACTATTTCCAGTACTTCGGCTGCACTGTGGCGTTGTGGTCGTCCTTCACTCGCCCCGCCTACGCCGGTCCCAGGAAATCGTCCTTCCAAAAATGTGTTGTGCACTCTTATGAAGACACGATAGTCAGGATGCCGGGCATTTGGATATTTTTCCCGATAAACTCTAGCAGCTCTATTGGCGTTGCCATCACATAAACCATAAATGTAATGCATGTTTACGTATTCGGCCGGCGTGTATTGTTGAGGCATGATATACAAAATTTTCCAAAATAACACGTGCAATCGATAGCACAACACGATGCCCATAAATGAGAGCTGAGTTGTCAATATCACCAGGTTAACAAGTCCAAATCACAAAGAAAATCTAAGTCCGATATTAGAAAGCAATAACAAATTGACGACAGTAATGAAAACGAGAGCACATGCGATGGTCAAAATCACACTGAGAGATGTATCAGGAGTGCGCCCTAGCTAAACGCATGCTAACCTTTTCACACATCGTGAGTGTGAAAGGGACGGTGCATCATGCAGTGTGCCTAGTAACAATGTCCTTTTCACGCGGGGAGACCCTTTGTATTGCTGTCTTTGTTCATTTTTTTACCTGATGATCCTTTTTACGAATAAACTTGTAACATGTTTGTCGCATGTAACTATTAGAGCACATTAATTTTAAAATTAAACACCTTTATGAAATGAGGAGGCATGAAATTTTTTTGACAAAAAACTACCTAGTTTTCTTTGAATATCCTTAATAGTGGCCCCATAGTGTTTGTGTAAAGAATCTTGGCAGAAATAAATCATTCTGACGAAGTTTTATAACCATTTACAACATTACATGAAAAAAATATTTTCTCACCTTGATATTGATCTCGCTCATGTAGCTTAATATTACTTGTGAAGTATGCATTGTTATACCTTTTTAGAATCTACACATACTAGATAATTTATTAAGATCATGGGCAGCTATAGCGCCGTACTTTTTTTTTACACAGTAAATGATCAAAAGTTGACCCTAAGTAAAACAAAAACATAAAAAATCTTAAAATGACAATTTTGAAAATGACCAACGTTAAAAACGCCTAAAACAGTACTAAAACTAAATAATACACATCTTCAAGACTATAATACAAAAAAATGACACAGAAATACCTAAATTTAACGAAATGGCAACGGAATGAATGCAAAGAGTAGCGAAATTTATAAAAAAACATAAAAGTCTACGCCATTTCCATACGGTTAGAAACCCTGGCAAAAAGATACGATTTTCTAATAGTCTCATAGCCGGACCAACTCCAGTTTACGACTTATCCATTATTTACGACAGACCCTGTATATATATATATATATATATATAATATATAGCCCTCCCTGTGGATAGGCAAACCCTTTAGAATATTGACTCCAAAAGAGAAAAGTACGAGTGCACAAGATGCCGATAATAGCTTAATGTTTGTGACGATAAAGGCGCTGATCGGTTACGGGGAGGACGCGGCATCGGCGCAGTGGCTGTGCGGCGGCTCTGTCATCAGCGAGCGGTTCATCCTCACCGCCGCGCACTGCACACACACACGAACCTAGCAAGTATATTCCGCTCGTTGCATAAAATACGCATCGATACGACACTATAAGCTTATTTTTTTCATTGTTATACCGTTCATATTCCATTGTTGACGAGCTGATGTAATTAACACAGCGGTTCGATAAAGTTCGCGGCGCTGGGGCTGCTGAAGCGCTCCGACCCTATGGACCAGTGGAAAGTATACAACATAACGAGGATCGTGGCGCACCCGGAGTATAAGCCGCCCATCAAATACCACGACATTGCGCTCCTCGAGACAAGCACCGAGTAAGTACGCACACAATACACACATAACGCTTCCATATGTCATCTCTGAATAGACGCATCCAGATAATCTGCCTGATATCCGCCAAGCGAAGCGTAAGTGTCGTTGGGCTTCGCTTGGCGGATATCATACCTTGTCTCGAAGAGATATCATACCTACTTTGTCTCGAAGTGCTTCTTCTTTTTTTGAACCCTCATAACTTTGGTTTCTGATTAACCAGATAGTTAAAAATCTCAGGATATGATTTAATAATATACGAATTAATTATACAAAGTTTCAATTGCATAGCTCTGATACTTTAGATTTTGTTAATAGCAGAGGTTCCCAATTTAGTGCTGAAGCATAATTGGGCAGTTTTTGCTCATTTATCGTCCAAAACAGCGAATGTGGCGAAACTGACGGTGGGGCTTAGACGGTTTCAGGGCATAGGATATGTAAATGAGGCTATGTTGGGTAAAACCAGCAGCTGGTGTTGACCATGACTACGTACAAAAGAAGGGAATGAAGTAAGGTTCATGGTGTGTTTACTTAGACCCTAAAGACTATAATCAGGTCGAGATTGGAATTGTCAACGTTAAGGGGACAATAAACAACGTCCAGTACAGTTTGGAAATAGAAAGTATTAAAGCTTACCCTTACATGCATATCCGCACCACCTAAAGGTAGACTGTTAGAGAATGCCTACGGTATTAAGTCCGCCATTGTACGTCTTGTTTAAAAGTTGTAAAATAAAATAAATAAAAATAAAGGAAAAGGTATTTTGCTGATGCAAAACAGGAGGGAGGCGAAGTTATTAAGACTTTGTAGGAGATTAAGCAGCGAAGATCATGACGGGTAGGTAGTGGTTGTGCTATGTTAAACGTCAATGCTGTAAATCGTTGAGGAATTCCCTTGACTATCTATGGTCTCCATCATCCGATCTACTGCAGACCTTTATTGTAACCCATAGAAGTGCAAAATTCTCAATATACATGGATTAAGTCCAAAGACAAGGTGGCTACTTTAAACCGTTGAGGAGTTCCCTGAACTGTCCTTCGTCTTCATCATCAGACCTCTAATGACAGTCACAACCCATCTAGGTGTAAAGTTCTTATCAATACAAATTAATCAAGCTCAAACAAAAGTTAGCTGCTGTGAATCGTTGAGGAGTTCCCTTGACTGTCCCTCGGCTCCATCATCAGATCTACTCCAGACCTTTATTAAATTATAGTGCTTTAATAAAATACTTAATGAAAGAACTTACAAACGCACTAGTCGCCCCTATGATTTTTGAAAGTTCCCCTTGATTTCTCTGGTCCGCCATCATCAAACTCATTTCCTTATCATACCACCTTTGAAATATCTTTTTCCCAACAAAAGAAGAATCATCAAAATCGGTTCATAAACGAAGAAGTTATCTGCGAACAAACATAGAAAAAAACATATATACGGCCGAATTGAGAAACCTCCTCGTTTTTTTAAAGTCGGTTAAAAAAGGTCTAGTAAGAGTGGGACAGAAACCGTGTCAAAGTCTTTAGCGAGATCTAAAAATATTGCTATAACCTTTTTCTTTTTGTCAAGTTTGTCTACTATGAGATCTATTAAATCGTGTACAGCATCAACTGTGGAAGTGCCAGATCGAAACCCATACTGTGATCTTGACAACAAGTTTTTAGCAAGGTATTCAATCAGCCGTTTGTTAATCAATCTTTCCGCTATTTTAGATAAAGTGGGCAGAATGGAAATAGGCCTATAATTATTGACAAGGGCTCTATCACCACTCTTGTAGATAGGAATAACTTCAGCAAGTTTAAATTCTTTAGGAAAGACACCCGTGCTGAACATTAAATTAAAGATGTGTGTTAATGGGGGCACTAGGATATGGTGGTATCGTTTGAGGAAAACACCTGAGATATTGTCCCGTCCAGTTGCAGTAACCTTCTTTAAATTTAGGATGAGGTTGCGAACTTCCAATTCGGAGGTTGGCGACAGAACAAATGAGAAAGGTTGGAAGTGAAGGCTTGAAGTAGAAGGTAAGTGGTTGGTTAAGCTACTCTCGGTCAAATTTCTTCCTATTGAAGTGAAAAAATGGTTTATATCATTGACCGAAGAAATAGGATTCGTAGGTGACAAAAGTTCTGTGGCTTGGTTTGACTTTTTGTCACAGTGAGCAACTTTGTTGATGGTCTCCCATAATTTCTTGTTGTTAGTCTTGGCTGCAGCATTTAACAAGTTGCCTTCGTAATCTCTTTTCACCCTTTTCAGTAACAGATTACAGAAATTACGGTACCGAGTGTACGTGACTTTAATAATCTCATTGGTTGGATTTTTCTTTACTTTGCTGTGTAATTTGTCTCGATTCTTCATACATTTCAGCAGTCCTTTGGTTATCCAAGGCTTCTGAATTCGTTTGCGATTTGGAACGGTGATGATTTTTGTATTAGAATTTATCAACGAGTGTATACTAGAGAGAAGCGCAGAAGTAGCCACAGAAGCATCAGTGGAAGCGTATATGGATTTAAAACACATACTGTTAATTTCGAAATCTAATTTTTCATAATCGATTCATTTTACTGAGAAATACCTCATATCAGACTGTTTATTATAATGAGGTGCCCTCATTATAATAAACACACAATCATGGTCAGTTACTGAAGTTCCAAACAAGTTCTGCTGTGTGTCGGTAACTGATGCGCTGACAAAATAGTATGAGAGGCAAGTAGATTTAAATATGTTAAGGAATTAGGATCAGAGTTATTTGGCATTATGTCCACATTAATATCTCCCACAATAATAATAGTAGAGGACTTTATGTTAGTAAGTAAATTGTGGAGAGACTCTAGAAATGGTGACAAGTTTTTATATCCTGGTGGACGATAAATTGCAATAACTGTCGTGTTATTGTCAACTTTTATTATTACGCAGTTTGCATCTTGTAAATTTGGCTGTATAACAGTCACCTTCATAGACTGTTTAAAATAAACAACTACGCCTACGTTTTGAGTTAAATTATTTGCACTCTGTATATGATTATAACCATCCATAGACGGTATGTTATCAATGTGACGCAGCCAACACTCAGTAACCACAATAATATCCCAATCTGTGTTCGATCTCTGAAGCAGTGTTAACAGTCCTGGAAGATTCCTGTTTATACTGCGTATATTTTGGTGAATAACTTTTAAGCACATATCGGGGGAGTCAATTAAAATAGGGCAATCATCTATTTTGCAGAATGCTGATTGAGCAACCTGAAAGTTGTCAAGAAGTTCGTTTATTACATTAATATTATCGAATGTTTATAATAGAATATTTATGTACGTGAATACCAGAGTAGTGAGCTACAACTAAAGTGCTGCTCAACACAATATGACCAACGGTGGTGATGAAATAAACAACGAGAAAAACATATAACGTTATTACCTTGTCGTCCATATATGGAAATTACGCAACTGTAGTGAATATTAAGTAAAAAGTCCAGCTGCGGGCGCCCTGAACAAGCACAGGTTTCGTGTAGGTTGTTTTTAAATATTTGACGTTTGGTATTAGGCGATACATATAGATCTCTGTTCCAAAAATGTGTGTTTGTGTAATGTAATAGTGTATGTTTATAAAATAGTGTCATATACGATACATTTGTAAAAATAAATAGTCGGTTTTGGAAACTAAAAGGTCGTAATGTGTTTTTGGTAGTTGTGTAGAAGTGTAGGGTTTGTTGTATTTTTGATTTAATAATAGGAAAAAATAAGAGGGCACGAAAAAGAACAATTAAACATAACAAAAAATCAAATCTGAGTTAAGTCTAAGTAGTAGTAGTCATTTCAACGACAATATTTTCAAGTCCTCCTATAGACCACTATACGCATAGCCATTGAGTCTTGTGACTTTCTAATATAAACTTTTCCGTAAGAAGTCCAGGAGCTGTGGTAGTTATTTTCCTTAACGAATGATCTGGCCAGATAGGCAAGTCTTCTCCCGAAGCTCGTCAAAGATTCGTCGACATACACCGGTTTAGGATTGCCTGGCTGCTTAAGATGAGACGTGTTGAGCTTATTGTTCTTGTTAGCTTTGTTGAAATTTCTACATTTCTTTAAAAAGGTATCCCTACACGTTGCCGTCGAGAAACCCACAATTATATGGTTATTAAGCTCGTTTCTAGTTCTTAGACGATAAACATCGCGTATATCGCCATCTGATATTGGATGTTGTATCACTTCCCCCACCGTCTTAACTAGCGAGCCGAGGGTTGAATTATTTTCCGGGATTTGTTTAGGTATGTTCCTAAGCTCAATAATCGAAGAGCGTGAGTTTCTTTCCAATACCTCCAGCTTACTCTCAAGCGTTACAATTTTGAGTTCGTAGGCCTTGTTCTTATGTTCTAACTGAGTAACTTTTTCCATTACTTCATCATATTTAGCAGATAGAAACTCAACACTTTTTTGTATCTCGGTATTCTGTCCCTGAATGACCACCACCGCCTCAATAATCTTCTCGAATTTAGAGTTCTGTTTAATCTCAAAGGCAGTAAAAATTTCCCTCACTTGATCGGTAACAGACATATAAGTAGGGGATTCATCATTATCTAGAAGTCTACGCTTAGATCTATGAGTGATATTATGGTCCGAATGTTCTGACAATACGGGGTTTTGCGATAATAAGTGAAGCTGAGGATCCGATGCGTAGGCTGTTACTGGCGTCATTGGCGATTTAGGGCGATTTATCGGTATTGGAGGAGTACGTTTTAGCGACATTGTTTATTAACAGCAGTTACAATAACAGTTTAAGTACTCGCAATAACTTGTTTATCTTCCAGTGATGATCTGCGTAAGCGCCGTGTAGGTAGGGTTAAAAGGGCAGGGCCAAAGCTCGGAGATGCGGAAAGCGGGGCTCGTATCTCTAATGAGAAATATATTTATCTCACTTCCGCGTACCACACTGCACGTTTCTAGGGGCGGGTTGATATCCTACCCGGTAGTGGGCGTTGCAAACAGGAACCTCGCGACGTACAGCTGTCACTTTCTTTTCGCAGTTGTCCCGTTTTAATTGTCCTACACTGACCAACCTCCTTACTATTGATGCGCTCCTGGTAGTTCGCTTTAATTTTTCACTATTTATTTTATTTTATTTTAATTTTAATTTATAAAAAGAATATTATAGCGTTATTTACTGTCACGACCGTACTCGACGGTATCCAGAGGGGAGAGGATTTATAGAATGAATAAATAATAGACTACGACCCTATTTATTAATCATTGAAAAATATAGATACCGCAATACTGTTTGACCATGAGAGATTCATGCTTTGGCAATTATATACTACACGGATCGTTAGTGGTTCAAGCGGTCCCCACTTCGTTTACTACTGCGCTGAGAGTTGTGATTTCAATTCCCACATGGGACAACGGCAACACTTCATTTATGCACAAAATGTTGTTTTGAGTCTGGGTGTTCATTTCGTGTATGTTTGTAAAGTCCCCTGCGACACAAAACTTATTCCTAATGTTGCCATAAAAACAATGAGTTGTCTCGATCGGAGTAATATCACACGTGCTCATAGAAAATCGGTGTTAAGCAATACTGTCATTACTTTTCACTGAGTGAGGTTATTTGAACCCGAACCTCCTCGTCCTTTCACTCACAGAGGAGGAATACAAAATGCATCAACGCACTTGTAGCTATGAAGTCGCAAATGTATTTAGACGGCGGTAATCACCTATACTATGACAAATAAACATAATTACAGGATAGTCTTCGGTAAGGACTTACTACCAGCGTGTCTGCACGTAAGCACCAAACCTGAACCTAGCGCTGAAGCGTCTGGATGGGGGCAGCTGGGCTACAAACAATCCGTGGCAGACACCCTGCAAGTGGTTTGTGTCTCATAGTCTGACACTTAAACTCAAAATATAACGCCGTGTTATTTATTTTATTGTTAAATGGGTATTTTGATAAAACTCCTGAAAGCGCTGATAGATGATAGTACCCGCTTTTGATACCTTCGATGATGGCTTAAAATAGTCACCTCGTTCAAAAAGGACCATAACTTTACGTTTTATTAGCGTTAGGTAACCTAAGGTGCAGACATCTTTGCACAATTATAAGTGAACAATACAATAATGTACCTATGTACAAACATAAAGGTAAATCTTTATATCAGGGTTCAAACTAAATTAAATGAGTTAACCAGGTACCTCTATACCTTGGTACACTATTCGAAGAATTTCCAAAGTTTTAGGGATCCCAATATTTGCACTCAGAACGTATTTTCAAAGATGTTATCGCGAGTGTAGCTCGTTGCGTCGCGCGTTGCTTCCAGGTAACTTTGCATGAGTTCAACGAGACGAGGTGCGGCGAGCAGCACGGCCCTCACCGCCACCTGCCGCGCGGGATCGACCCCCACACGCAGATGTGCTACGGCTCCTACACTGCCATCGTCGACACTTGCCAAGTGAGTTCACCTATTGAATTATTTATAATACAATTTTCAGTTACACAAGCTTTATCATAATGTAAGGTACGACGTAAACGGCTTAGTTTAATTACTTACGTTGAAGGCTTACGTGAGCTATGACACATAAATAATTATAATGTACCTAAGCTTGAAGGTTTGAGACAAACTTCTAAGGGTAATATATCAGATAAAAATAATTAGGTTTACGGAAAGTATCACTAAACCCAATTATCCATGAAGAATAATGTAGTGATATAGATCTTCCCTCAATAATTGCCCACCCTTAGTACTGTTTTACTTTCAATTTCGTAAATGGTCGAGTTATGAGGTTTCAAAGATTAAACAAATAAAAACTATTTAGTAACTTGTTTAAAATTTTTGAAATAGGGAATAGAATAAAGCGTCAGCGCATTTGTATGTGTGTAGTAGAGTGACACTAACCATGTGTGTATGTGTCGAGGGTGACAGCGGCGGCCCCCTGCAGAGCAACGATCACAAGTGCCTGTACACGGTGGTGGGCGTGACGTCATTCGGCAAGGACTGCGGCGTGCTCGGTGCGGCGGGCGTGTACACGCGTGTGTCGCACTACGTGCCCTGGATCGAGAGCCTCGTGTGGCCCGACGCGGTCGGCGACGATTAGCGAGCTCACTGTACAGGTCGACTAAATATTGAATAGTAGGTATGTGTCTCAGAACAGTAGCCTTGGATAGAGAGATCTTCTTAAAAATAGTGGTGGACAAAACAGTTGAAGAGATTTAAGACAGACTTTAGTATTTGATGTATTATTTTTGTGGGATGAATGCACGCCTCAAAAGGCGAGGCTAATGGTAATGCACGCCCCTAATGTCCGCACACAGGGTATGTACCCTGTGTGCGAGCATTAGGGGCGTGGTCATATCGCTGCCATAATTTGACCACCACTTTTTGTGGCCACATCGAATATGCTTGTTTGCAAAACATTGCAATACAGACTATACTTCCAAGAGTTTATACACTAACAATGCCGCTTCTGACAGAGGCTTTGATAACATACATTGAAAAATGCCAACATCTACAATGTTTATCTTAAAGCTAAAGTACCAAGATCTCTCTCTCAGCCCTAGTTTTGACACATTCTATAAAAAATAATAGATTTCTTTAACAATGCTACATTCGTCACAATTCGAGCTGGTACTTATACCCATAAGATGTCGAAACTTGTTGAGTGAAACGTGTTCAGATCGTAGTCTATGAGCTATTACAGTGTATTTCCTACTATCAATTTTGTTGGCAAACCATAAACACGAGGAGGTTCACATTGAATTGTTTCATACCAGAATCCTTTTTCAAGCGATTTTTTGTCAAAATATTCTTTCCAATTGTTCTGACACACATCATTTTAAATTTATGTAAAATTGTAAAATAACTTGGAGTGACATTGATTTCTATACCATCTGAAATAGCTTTCTTTGCCAATCGATTTGCCTCCTCATTCCCTGATAAGCCAACATGTGACGGAACCCAATGCAATACCAAACCATTATCAGCAACAGATGTGAGTGCATGAATTTGTTTTAAATAGTATAAGCTATTGAAACACCTCTGAATCCAGAGGCGCATCGAGCTATTGTTGGAGAGCACTCCTGCTATCAACAAAAACAATACATTTCTCACCAGTACCGTTTCTGCAGTACCATTTGAGGACTTTGATATTGCTACAAACTCTACCACTAGTTTTATTTCTAAACTCGGAAAAGGCAGTATCAATTTTATTATTAGTTTTAGATAAACAAGTACAACCAGTTATTATATTTACTATGTAATTCTTGCAATACTATGTTTTTTATGTTATGTTTTTTAATATATTATTATTATATTTTTTTTTGGCAATAAAACACTACTTAGTCGATTACTTATTACATTTTCTAATTGACATCGTATATCCAAGTATCAAGGCCAAACATTGCCAACGGATAACTAGAGGACAAAGTCTCCTCCGCAATGTCAGTATACGAGTATACTGCCGCTAATAATGGTATTTTTTTATTTCTCCAATAACTACTGTTTGTATAGCTGTATAAACTGTTCAATAGATCAATTGTGACATTGTTTGTTATAGACTTAGCTTTCAAACAACATTTATATACTAGGAGATAAATATCTCACATTCCATAACATGGATAGGAGCAGTACGGATGAAGCCCACAACAATCCTCATCGCTTGGTTTTGTACCTTATCCAATTTCGTTAGGTGTGATTTCGCGCTATTGTCATATGAGAAACTTCCGTTATCGATTCTACTTCTAATTAAGGATATATATAATGTTCGCAGAACCTTCAATAAGCTTAAAAATCTTTGTGTTTTTTCCTATATTTTATTTACCATATCCCCAGATACTTAATTTTCTTTTTGAATGAGGTATTGATCCGTTTATATTTAAATTTATACATTGTCTTCTTCATCATCTACTAAATACGCAAAATTTGGATTTGTTGCTTCACAATGCCAAACCCAACTGCTCTAGCAATGTAGAAAAGGTGTTAAGTGCATTTTGTATTTTCGGTACACTATGACTAAAGATATTACAGCTAGTATACCTACACTATAAAATCACCAGCGTATTGTGACACTATGACATTACCTATATTCTAACAAAAGCCATAAGTTATGTTAAAAATTAAAGGACACAATGGGTCTGAAATAGGATAGTCCCCACGATAATTAACACTTTTAAGATATCTTGCCATTAAGTAGTTCCAAATATAGTGGCAAATTCATTTCCCGAAGTTGATTTTATCAAGAATTTTTATCACACTATCTATATTAACATTATAAGCATTTTCTATGTCTAAAAAGAATGCCAATGTTGATATATTTTTAGAGAAACCTAACAGTACGTAACAGATCAGCCGAGCCAAATTATCCAAACAGAGTTATGAACGTCTAAACCCTACATTATTTATTGATTATATCTTGTTTTTTTTAACCTACCATTCCAGTCTTTTACATAATAAAGTATGAAAAATTATAAAAAGACAAGAAATGTTTCCATTTCTTCTTTCTAGAACTATAGAAACTATATATATATATATATATATATATATATATATATATATATATCCGACATATATATATATATATATAGTTTGTATAGTTAGTAGGCACAGCACACTGCACCTACGGTTCAAGTAAGCAGAGCATCTCTCTCCCGTCTATGCAGCAGACAGCCACTACGCAGCAACCGCCCCGACTCTCTGGGGACCTCACCGCAGCACCGCGCACCGCATGCGATCCCGACTCACTGGGATCAGCGGACTTCAGCCCCGACTCACTGGGACTAACGGCATTCAGTTTCGACTCACTGGAACTTGCGGCACTCAGTTCCGACTAACTGGAACTGCTCACTCCTGGCACTGGCAAGTTCCACAACGGAGCACAGACAGCTGACTCAACAATTTATCGACCTCCGGTCTTGGAGGGGATTGATGTGGCGACTTCCACATATAACACAACTATAACCTACTACAGCGCCATCTACCAAAGATACACTGAACTACGAAGTAACGCACTACATGGAGTAACTACAAATCCTGAATCGCGCAATAAATAGTTCTCCCGCCGATTATCATATATACAACATCCCAACATCAACTGTTGGGCAGTAACCCGCCAGGCATGATCACCTCGCCTGGTCGGAGGATCCTCCCTTTGTGTTGGGTGGACCACGATACCCGTTCCCCCACAAAACCATTGTACGTCACTTCACAGGAGTACTTTCTATCGATGGCTTTTATAAGGTTGATCATCTTCGGCGGGACAACCATTTCGATAAGTCTCGACCATATGGTATTCCATTTCAGCATATCGAAAGCTTTTCAAAGTCCACAAAGACTAGACTTCTTTGCCACACAATTGAGTGTGAGATTACATAGTAATGCCTCGATTTGTTCTTTAGGAGCATATATTTTAGTTATTTGATGTATTTCCATCCACCGCATACCATTCCACAAATCTAACACTGACGTAGATTCCTTTATACCACTGCCAAATTCTCGCCAGCTTTGTGATTTTGCTAGTCGAAATAAAAGTTTAGATTCCGCAATTCGTTCTTGCAAGATATAAAAATTAATAGGTTACGCCTGAATTTAGCCCGTACCAATCGTCAAGCAATTGATTCAGATAGATTGACATTCCAGTAAGGCCTTGTTTTCAATTTGGACTGAGGGTCTGTCATACCTTTACAAAAGGGATACTTATGTCAGTTGCGTAATAATTGTAATTAACCAGAGAGTCATAGCTTACTTGGATATTATTTTAATAGATTACAGAACATGTAACATTTTCGCTTAGGGTTTTTCTATATATGGACCATATAGCTATTTTAAAATTACGTTTTTTAATAAAAATTGGTTTTTCATTAGGCACTAATACTTGTAATTGGACTATTAAGTGATCGCTATCCAGGGTTTCATTAGTAACACTCCAGTTTCAGTCCACTGCAATATCTGATGATACAAACTTTATGTCAGGAGGCGATTGCAGTAATACTCTATCAACTAATTTAATTCTGGTTGGTCTACCATTTAAAGAGGTGAATGAATTTTCTAAGGATGAATCCATAAGTTGTATTCCCCTAGTGTCATTGTCTTATGGATTCATCCTTTTCCTTTCTAGGGTGTACCTGGTTACTTGGCATCTAGTACCCGAGACGGCGTGCGGTTTTAGTCGGTTCGAATCCGACATGCCATCATTGAAGTGATATCCGAGGGGATTTCAGAACAGAAAAAAAAGACGGCCTATCACTGTGTTTGTTATTTATTAAAGTGGCAGCGTACTGTGTGGTTTTAGACCACCATTGCCATTTAATGCTAATGCCAATGAGGCTTTTAATAAATAAATCGTATACAACATCCCAACATCAACTGTTGGGCAGTGGCCCGCCAGGCATGATCACCTAGCCTGGTCGGAGGATCCTCCCTTTGTGTCGGAGGGACATGATACCCGTTCCCCCACAGGAAATTAGCATCTTTAATGGAGCCCTGCGTGGAATTACTAGATTTATGCCAAAACAGGTACGATACCAAATTTATAATTCCCTGGTAAAGCCACACATTGATTACCTAATTGACATATGGGGTACATCAGCTAAAACTAACCTAAACATAATTCAGACTGCTCAAAATAAATTGCTCAAAGTTCTTTTTAATTACGATTACCTTACACCGACCGTTCAGCTGTACAATGAAACAAAAGTAATGAATATTAAGCAAACATACATATATAACACATGCATATTAATTCGAAAAATATTACACAAAGATATTAACAAGTCACGTTTTCTAAAAAGATAAATACGCAGAAAAGATCATTGGGACGAGCGAATAACATACAGCTTCACTTACACCTAGAACAAACTATGGTAAAAAATCATTATGTACGAGGGGGCACAGATATATAATAAAATACCAAGCAATATTCGCGAAGCAAAATCATTTAAAACTTTCAAAAATCACTTAAACACTACGTTAGAAATGTACAGAACTTATAACAGCAATCAATTTAATTAAATGTAATTGAAATAATAATAATAATAAAAGGGTGTTAGATACACGTAAATGATTAAATAAAAAAAATAAAAAAGAAAGTTATCTATTTACATAAATAATTTCATTTCAAAACTTCTCATAGTCTCATCTAGTAATGACTATAGGCCGACCGTTTATCTCAGACCTCGCCTGCGCGGTAACTGGGGCGCGGGGTATGACGACAAAGGGGACTGAGACAGGTGCAGGCGGCGGGCGAATTTTTATAATCGCTCATTTCGATCGCAACGCGGACAGCGATCGCACGTGTTAATTGTTGCGGACCCCTTGTGAAAGATACACATGTGATAACAATCTCAAGATGAATCGTAAGATCTTCGGTCATAAAGTGAATAGTCAGTGCAAGCAAATGCCTTTAAACGTGTACGAATATTTTAGAAAAAAGAAACTGGACCCAAATTCTGTTGAATATCAACAAGACATACATTTAAACAAAACCGTAGCAAAAGTTACTGGACTATCGGAAAAGACTGTATCTAGAATCGTACATCAAGGGAAATTATTAAAAGACAACGAAAGATTCAAATCACCGAAAAAATCAAAACAGGTTCGCAAAAAAAGAGTAGAAATAGACGATTTCACAAAAGGAGTGGTAAGAAGAAAAGTCACTCAGTTTTATACAATTGATAAAAAAATACCTACTCTGAAAACGTTGAATGCTGTACTTAGAGAAGAGAATATATTACACTGCGGAAGGGAATATTTAAGGCTGTTGTTACATGACCTAGGTTTTAAATTTAAGAAATGCGGTTCTAAATGGAAACTCTTTATTGAACAGCCAAATATAACATCGTGGAGGTGGAAATACCTAACGACTATCAAAAAATATCGTAGAGAAGGAAGACATATTTTATATCTTGACGAAACATATGTAAATGAGTCTCATAACGTTTCAAAATGCTGGCAATCCAAGGATGTACATGGCGTACTATCTCATATTGGAAAAGGGAACCGTTTTATCATCGTACATTGTGGAGGTCAAACTGGATTTGTAGACGGAGTACTTGTGATATTTAAATCCAAATGTAAAACAGGTGATTATCACGATTCTATGAATTTCGAGAATTTCAGTAAATGGATAAATGAAAAGCTAATGCCCAAAATACCACCAAATTCCGTCATCGTACATCGTATCATCAGCTTACCATTCGGTTCGAGAAGAAAAAAAGCCGACTATGGCTTCTACCAAGGCAGTTATGCAAACATGGTTACGACGACACGACGTGGTTTTCGATGATAACCTGAAAAAGGACGACTTATCAAAATTGATTAAAAAGACAGAAACTGAAGATATTTATAAAATTGACGAGTTATTGAAAAGAAACGGGCATGAAGTGTTGCGTTTACCTCCTTATCA
Organism: Spilarctia lutea; assembly: GCA_916048165.1. Classification (NCBI taxonomy): domain Eukaryota; kingdom Metazoa; phylum Arthropoda; class Insecta; order Lepidoptera; family Erebidae; genus Spilarctia; species Spilarctia lutea. Next base: position 212,939 of record OU696496.1, on the reverse strand, counting down.
CCCAGACGTGAACCCTATTGAGTTGGTTTGGGGTGACATTAAGGGGCAATTAGCACAAAAAAGTGTGGACTCTAATCTAGACCAAAAAAAAAGTATGTTAGAGGGATTATTTGCTGAATATTCTGCACAGAAATGGGAGCATTGTGTTAACCATGTAATTAATATCGAAGACGAGTACTGCAAACATGATGGAATTCGGGATGATGCTGTTGATTTTATTATTAACACTCTGGACGACTCTGATGAATCCGATGATGACTCCTTTGAAAGTGAAGAATCAAGTTCCACCGACATTGATGTGGACATAACTGATTGAAATATAATTTTGATGATTATTCTATATAATAAATAGTACAATAGTTTATTACTATATATTTTACTTACGTACCTTCATAGCTTTTAGTTGGTTAATTAAAATTTTGTATTATCATTAATAATTTTTCATTTAATAAATCACTATTTCCTTATTATGACGTCACATATCTTAGGAACTATCTTGGAGCATTTCATCTCGTGTGCATCTCACTAAGCGCCCCCGCCGCCCGCACCTGTCTCAGTCCCTTTTATCGTCATACCCCGCGCCCCTGTTACCGCGCAGGCGAGGTCTGAGATAAACGGTCGGCCTATTGTTCTTTATTGTTCTAAAAAAGACAACTCCCACATTAGGAATAAACATCCTGTGTCGTGGGGGACTTTACAAACATACATGAAACGGACACAAAGAACATCCAAACTCGGGACAACAATTCGTGGATCACACAAAGTGTTGTAGGTACCGCGTGGGATTTGAACCCACGACACTTTATACACACTACGCTTGGAGCAATACCTACGGTTATCAGTAATGTGGCTGTAACATGTTTTATTTATGTTCTGTTAGTTTGTAATCTGTGGTAGCAGAGTGGTAACATTGTACTCTGTGGTAACGAGCATTCTCTGTGGTGGATTGTGTGAGAGATGGTGGAACCATTACCAATAAATATATATGGATTGTTTTAGTATAGAAAATAGAAATAAACTGCTATTAAGTACAAAATAATACTTTCATTACATGGCGCAGTCGAAAATGGATATAAGTTTGTAAGATCAAGAAAATTACAATGGAGTTGTTAAAACCACCGCCGCCACTCACATTGTTGGGAAAACTAAATCCAGGAGAATCGTACAAGAGATGGAAGCAAAGATTCGAAATTATGAAATTATTTTAATTTCATATTTTTCTTTATCAAATTATTTTAAGGTTGGAGAGAAAGTTGTACTAAGTCAAGGTAAACAGCCACTTATGTATGCTAATATTGAAAATAGAGATATAAGACCAAATGCATATAAAATATTAACGGAAAAAGACAAGAAGTTATAAAAAATAGAAAATATTTAAATAAATGTAAGGACCAAAGTAAAATAAAGAGTGCGGTAGAATTAGATGATTATAATTATAAAATATTTCAAAGTGAGTCAGAAAATGAGAATGTAGGGGTAAATAAAAGTTCAGAAGTGAGTAAGAATTTTGATATTCACGACAGTAGTGATCAGCATAACAGAAATGATGATGAAGCTTGTGATAACTTTGTAAGTAATAATAATAGTGGAGAAGTTAAAAATTCTGATAACACTGTAACTGAAAATACTTCTGCATACCGCTCTAGATATGGTAGGTTAGTTAAAAAACCTAAACATCTATACAATTGTTAATTTCATTAGAAAAAAGGGGATGTAACATGTTTTATTTATGTTTTGTTAGTTGTAATCTGTGGTAGCAGAGTGGTAACATTGTACTCTGTGGTAACGAGCATTCTCTGTGGTGGATTGTGTGAGGAACGGTTGAACCATTACCAATAAATACATATAAAGATTGTTTTAGTACATAAGAAAATAGAAATAAACTGCTATTAAGTACAAAATAATACTTTCATTACAGTGGCGATTGCTTGAGGCAGAGTTATCATACATATCTACCGTCATTTGATGATTTTGTTATAATACATTTTGTATGTGTGTTTGTAATTTTTTGTCTTTATTTTTAATGCCAAGTACGCTCTTTAGAGTGACATTGTAAACTACCAGTAATAGTTTTAAGTTCTCATATTAGCGAATAATGTATTCTTTTGAGAAATAAACGTTCTTAAACCGTAAGTAAGTAAGTAGTAACCGTAACCCCCCCGCCTGGACGTTGCCGCAAGCGGACGTGTTGTAGTTCGCTCCCCGTAACTTTATTACAAAACTATAGCCTGAGACTTCTTTTACTATATAAATTGTGGTCGTGTCGTATGTATAAGGATGTGAAACTAGTGAATGAGCAATAACAGTAATAAACGCGCAAAATAAAACAGAAACAATTTTAAAAATCAAAGTGAACGCTAAAAGTGTTGTGTTGTGCCAGTGATCCACGCGGCCAACTCGTGCGACGCCCCCGAAGGTCACTACTGCGACGCCACTATTTAATTGCCCCACGGCTTGCTTTTTCTGCACACCATTCGCAAGTACTGTTTGGCTCCCTCTTTGAGGCGCGCGGTCTGTTTTTACAGTATTCGACGAGCCGTGCGTTCAAATCCTACTGAGGAACAAAATTGTTTTTGACATTTATGTCTTTTTTTTGCCTTTTATATTTCTTTTTCTGATATTTTTTTTTGAATATTATTGTTGCTGTTATTTTATATTCTCACAAGAGAAAATTAAAAGCATGCCATTAAAACGCACACCTCCTGAACCTCAGTCACCGATACCATCACATGTAGAAGATGAACAACAATCTCAAAAATCTACCAAATCGCCTGAGCCGAGTATCACCTTAAGGAGAAGAAAGCTTGGGCAAAAGGACGAAATAAATCTCTTCATAACTGAGATGAAAAGCCTTTTTTCTAAATTCGAAAAACGACAAAATAAAAAGTATGCGTCGCTTCAAGCAGTCGTGAACGAACTAAAAACCCTCAATTCGTCCCTTAAAGAATCTGCTGATTTTGTTTCTAAAAACTACAACGATCTTATAATAGAATTTAACAAATTAACGGCCGCACGAAATGATAATTTGGCATACATTCAGATTTTGGAAGAAAAAATGGAAAATTTGGAAAGAGAACTTGTCTTGAGTTGAGAAACCTGCCTATCAGTGCTCAAGAATCTAAGGAAGACCTCATAAAAATTGTCGTCGATGAAAACTAAATCCGATTCGAATAAACCTGTACTTATCAACCTAACAACAACAATTCTGAAGGAAAAGTTGATTAGATCCTTGAAATCATTCAACAAATCAAACAGGGAACACAAGTTTTCAACAGTAAATCTGGCCATAAACGGTCCCGCTAAACCTCTTTACTTATCAGAAAGCCTGACCTATAAGGCAAAGCGCTTATTCTTTCTTGCTCGGGATTTTTCGAAAACCAATGATTACCACTTCTGCTGGACCTCCCGTGGGAAGGTGTTTATTCGATCGAGAGAAGGAGCTACATCACACCTCATAAATTCTGAGAATGATCAAAAAAAATTAAATAATGGAATTTGACTGTTTTGTGTTCGGGTACATATAAAATTATATACATATTGCACGAGTTACTAATAAACCAGTTTGTCGGTATCCACCCCCATTTATTTATTTATTTTTATTTATTTATTTATACTTTATGCACAAATGTACAGAGGCTGACTTAATGCCGTAGGCATTTTCTAACAGTCGACCTTAGGGCGATGCAGAGCCAAACATGGTAGATGCACAGAAAATAGAAATGTAGGTAAAGATATCATACATACAGGGTCTGTCATAAATAATGGATAAGTCGTAAACTGGAGTTGGTCCGGCTATGAGACTATTAGAAAATCGTATCTTTTTGCCAGGGTTTCTAACCGTATGGAAATGGCGTAGACTTTTATGTTTTTTTATAAATTTCGCTACTCTTTGCATTCATTCCGTTGCCATTTCGTTAAATTTAGGTATTTCTGTGTCATTTTTTTTGTATTATAGTCTTGAAGATGTGTATTATTTAGTTTTAGTACTGTTTTAGGCGTTTTTAACGTTGGTCATTTTCAAAATTGTCATTTTAAGATTTTGAGATGAGCGAGATCAATATCAAGGTGAGAAAATATTTTTTTCATGTAATCTTGTAAATGGTTATAAAACTTCGTCATAATGATTTATTTCTGCCAAGATTCTTTACACAAACACTATGGGGTCACTATTAAGGATATTCAAAAGAAAACTAGGTTGTTTTAGTACGTAAAAATATTTATTCAACAACTTAAACTAAATGTTCGAAGTGTCCTCCGCCGGCAGCTATGCACGCTCTACATCGCCTAATAAACGATCGCTTAATCCGGCGCACATAACCGGCTTCTTCAATTTTTCTCGCTGCTACTTGAATGCGCGCACGCAACTCTTCTACAGAACTTATTGTTTCACTGTATACTTTTTCTTTTATACAGCCCCAGTAAAAGAAGTCCAAGGGGTTCAGGTCTGGCGAACGTGGAGGCCATAAAATTGGCCCCAATCGCCCTATCCATCTATCTGGATAAGTATTATTTAAATGTTCCCTGACACGAACAGCGTAATGTGCTGGACACCCATCATTTTGTAGCCACATCTCATTTCTTATCTCTTGTGGGACGTCTTGCAGTAAACTAGGTAAAGTATTTGCTAAAAAATTCAAATATATAGGGTGTTTTTTTAAGCTAGATAGAACTTTAAATTGTAAAAAGTAACACAAAAAATTAAATTTTGATGAAACTTTTTTTTTTATTTGTTTCAGTATACTCTGACAAATCATCATGAATAGACTCACGCTTGAACAACGCTACGAAATTATCCAAATTTACTTTGAAAATCAGCTCATTTTTGAAGAAATAAGGTCCGATGATGCCACCAGCGTGAAAACCGCACCATACGGTGCATTTTTCTGGATGTAATGGAGTCTGTAGGGTCTGTTGTGGATTGGTCTCACTCCATATGCGGCAATTTTGCTTATTAACAAACCCGTTAAGCCAAAAATGCGCCTCATCGCTGAACACAATTTTGCGATAAAACAGTCGTCTATAAGTTGCGCGAATCGACGACTGATTTTCAAAGTAAATTTGGATAATTTCGTAGCGTTGTTCAAGCGTGAGTCTATTCATGATGATTTGTCAGAGTATACTGAAACAAATAAAAAAAAAAGTTTCATCAAAATTTAATTTTTTGTGTTACTTTTTACAATTTAAAGTTCTATCTAGCTTAAAAAAACACCCGTTATATCCGCATTTAATATTGCCGGCAATTCGAATGGACCAATGATTTTGCCATTAATAATGCCAGTCCATAAATTAATTTTAAATTGATATTGCGATCGGTCTTCTCGGATAAGTCTTGGGTTTTCGAGTTGCCAGCTGTGTATGTTGTGAAGATTCAAAAAACCATCTTTTCGACACGTTGACTCGTCACTCCATAAAATTTTATTAAAAAAACTTTGGTCTTCCCTCATCTTTCGCAGCATTATGCGACAAAATGTTATTCTCGCAGCAGCGTCCCTTGGCATTAATGTTTGGACCCTTTGATAATGATAGGGATATAATTCATGCCTTTTTAAAATCCTGTGTACAGATTTTTGAGGTATACCGGTGCGCCTTGAAATTACACTTATGGACGTACCAGGGTCTTCTGCAACTATTTCCAGTACTTCGGCTGCACTGTGGCGTTGTGGTCGTCCTTCACTCGCCCCGCCTACGCCGGTCCCAGGAAATCGTCCTTCCAAAAATGTGTTGTGCACTCTTATGAAGACACGATAGTCAGGATGCCGGGCATTTGGATATTTTTCCCGATAAACTCTAGCAGCTCTATTGGCGTTGCCATCACATAAACCATAAATGTAATGCATGTTTACGTATTCGGCCGGCGTGTATTGTTGAGGCATGATATACAAAATTTTCCAAAATAACACGTGCAATCGATAGCACAACACGATGCCCATAAATGAGAGCTGAGTTGTCAATATCACCAGGTTAACAAGTCCAAATCACAAAGAAAATCTAAGTCCGATATTAGAAAGCAGTAACAAATTGACGACAGTAATGAAAACGAGAGCACATGCGATGGTCAAAATCACACTGAGAGATGTATCAGGAGTGCGCCCTAGCTAAACGCATGCTAACCTTTTCACACATCGTGAGTGTGAAAGGGACGGTGCATCATGCAGTGTGCCTAGTAACAATGTCCTTTTCACGCGGGGAGACCCTTTGTATTGCTGTCTTTGTTCATTTTTTTACCTGATGATCCTTTTTACGAATAAACTTGTAACATGTTTGTCGCATGTAACTATTAGAGCACATCAATTTTAAAATTAAACACCTTTATGAAATGAGGAGGCATGAAATTTTTTTGACAAAAAACTACCTAGTTTTCTTTGAATATCCTTAATAGTGGCCCCATAGTGTTTGTGTAAAGAATCTTGGCAGAAATAAATCATTATGACGAAGTTTTATAACCATTTACAACATTACATGAAAAAAATATTTTCTCACCTTGATATTGATCTCGCTCATGTAGCTTAATATTACTTGTGAAGTATGCATTGTTATACTTTTTTAGAATCTACACATACTAGATAATTTATTAAGATCATGGGCAGCTATAGCGCCGTACTTTTTTTTTACACAGTAAATGATCAAAAGTTGACCCTAAGTAAAACAAAAACATAAAAAATCTTAAAATGACAATTTTGAAAATGACCAACGTTAAAAACGCCTAAAACAGTACTAAAACTAAATAATACACATCTTCAAGACTATAATACAAAAAAAATGACACAGAAATACCTAAATTTAACGAAATGGCAACGGAATGAATGCAAAGAGTAGCGAAATTTATAAAAAAACATAAAAGTCTACGCCATTTCCATACGGTTAGAAACCCTGGCAAAAAGATACGATTTTCTAATAGTCTCATAGCCGGACCAACTCCAGTTTACGACTTATCCATTATTTACGACAGACCCTGTATAGCTTATATACACACATATATACATATATACACACACACATATACATACATATACATACACATATATATACATAAAAATAATAATACATACTACTAAATAAATTTATTTACATACCTAAATACATATAATACTAATTCAAGAGGGAGAGTATAAAATTAAGATGAATCTGATAAACTGTTTAGAAAATGTTTCCGCACTAGAAATCTGAACGTTTGTTGAGTTTTTGCCATCCTGATCTCGAGTGGAAGCGCGTTCCATAACAGAATTGACTGTACCAAGAAAGTAGAATGTACAAAGTCAGAGCGGTGAGTGGGACAGTGGAGAAGTATGTTGTTCGAAGATCTAAGGCTTCTGACATGGTTTACACCTAAATATTGTAATTGACTAGTTAAGTAGGAAGGAGAACTTGGAGAAGAGAGTAAAGAATATAGAGTGGTTAATGCTCGTACCTGTCTACGTTGGCGAATCGGTAGCCATTTCAAATGGGAGCGATGCTGAGACACGTGATCATATTTGCGTAAATTGAAAACAAATCGAATGCAATTGTTGAGAAGACGGTCAAGTTTATTGAGCAGATCTGCATTCAGGTCGAAGTAGCACATATCACCATAGTCGATTATAGGGAATATTAGGGTCTGAACAAGCATTGCCTTAGTTTCTGATGGAAGGAAGTTCTTAAGTGCATAGAGAGCGCGCAAAGAACCTGTAACTTTCTGGCACACGGAAGCAACTTGTTTTCGCCAATTAAGAGTTGTGTCAATATACAGTCCGAGGTCCTTAACACTTTCAGTGTATGGAATAACCATGCCGTCATAAGTAAGTGGTGGAAGTGAAGCAAGGTCGATCTGGTTTATAGAACGGTTACTCCCGACGATAATAGCCTGGCATTTATTCGGATTTACCGATACCCCAAACATATCCGACCAGTGTTTAATGGCTGCCAGGTCACTATTAAGGGCCGAAACCGCGGACGACACATTGCACAACTCCGTTTGACGGTATAACTGCAAGTCATCGGCGTATAGATGGAAGGAACACTGAAGTCTAAGGGTAATAAGGTTAATAAAGATGGAAAATAAGAGAGGTGAAAGAATACCGCCTTGAGGAACGCCAGCAGCAAGACCAAGCCAGCCAGAAGAGGAATCTTCTACTCTGACAGATTGCTGACGATCTTGAAGGTAAGAGGAAAACCAGTCCAGTACTTCTTGAGAGGCTGAAATAAAGGATAGGATAGTAAGGAGGAGTTCATAACTGACGGTATTGAAGGCATTGGAAAAGTCAATTAGTACTACCGGTGTAACCTTAGTACTCTCCATTCCCGCCTTAATGTCGCCAGTTACTTTAAGAAGAGCAGAAACTGTACTATGGCCCGGTCGAAACCCTGACTGGAAAGGACTGAGTAAGCTGTTACTGTAAACAAAGTGGGAGAACTGTTTGTGGACGCAGGCCTCTAGCACCTTGGACAGGAAAGGAAGTATAGAAATTGGTCGAAAATCAGTTGGAAGAGAAGGATTAGGAGTTTTAGGTAATGGACGCACATACGCTCTTCGCCACAGAGAAGGAAATGTGCCTGACATGAGGGAGAAGTTTACTACATGAGAGATAGCGGGAAGGAGGTGAACTAGCAGTGTTGTGATCATTCTCCGACTAATGCCATCACACCCAATCGCTTGGGATTTTATAGACAGGATGATTTTCCTAACCTCTCCTTCTGTAACCAGACTGAAATTAAAAGGGCTTACGTTAGGACGCGGTAGACTATTGATGTAATTATGAGCTTGAAGTTCAGATAGACTGTCCAAAGTGAGAGAGGTGGTAAATTGTTGATTAAGTGAATCAAGGCTTATTGATTGTGGAAAGTCTACATGTTGCGTTCTGCCGATACCAAGAGTTCCAAGGAACTTCCAGATGTCAGCAGGAGAGGAAGAGGAAATATTTTCAAGAATATAGCGGCGTTTGGCGTTCCTTATCATCTGGTTACACCGATTTCTTGCAGACTTATACAATCCCCAGTTGACTTCGACACGGTTCCCCTTGTAGGTCCTAAACGCCCGATTGCGACGTCTCATGGCGCTCCGAATACCCTTAGTCATCCATAGTGCCGGCGATCGCTTCATTGTAACCTTTTTAACCGGTGCGTGAGTGTCGTATAGTTTAGTGACTACTTCGTTAAAGACATGCACCTTGTCGTCGACAGAAGTGGAATTGATCAGAGATGACCAATCAATATGTGATGCATCATCACTCAATTTGTCGATGTCCAACCGTCCAAAGCAACGCCTGTATAGGATCTTAGGTTTGGATTTTGGTGGTTTGAGGACGTAGGAGAGGAAAATCAGGTCATGATGTGAAAATCCGGGAGCGTCAAGTTGACCGTGAGAGGAAACAAGGGAAGGATTGGAAGTGATGATTAAATCAAGCCAAGTGTCCTCGCCGACATTATTGTGGTGAGTAGCATGTAATGGCAGAACATGAAGGCTGACCGATTCAAGAAGGAATTGGAGTTTACAGGAACGATTGGAGTTTAGGGCTAGGAGATTCGTATTAAAATCACCCATGATGATATGATGAGTATACTCCGCACCCAGCGATTCGAGAACTGTTTCGAAATCAGTGAAATAGTTACTAGAGGGGAGACAATAAACAACCCCAAGCACGACTTTAGCGCCTTGGACACAAACCTCTAAAAATAAGAATTCAGCAGAAGAAGAAGAAGATGATAGAATTCTATAGGGAAAGTCGCTACGTAGATAAATAGCTACGCCACCTCCTCTCTTCCCTATTCTGTCATTTCGAATAAGAATAAAGCCAGGTAATGAGTAGGAGGTGGAGAGAAGATGTGGTTTGAGCCACGTCTCAGAGATCAGGACGGCATGAACATTGGCATCACAAAACGCCTCGTACAAGTCAGCAAAGTGGCTAGGAATGCTTTGGGCATTTAGATGACAAACATTAAATAGATGGCTATTTTTATTATTTATAAACGTACTGCGTAAAACACTACCTAGGGTATCTGTTATGGAGGAGAAGCTTTCATCACATAAAGAAGGTTCAGATTCATAAGCAGAAACATAACACTCGCTATCTGAGGACATGAACACAATTAACTGTTAATAAATTTAACTAAGACAAAAAATAAAAATATAAATATATTTATATATTAACTCGTATATAATAGGTATATATTAATAAAATTACGTGCAGATGTTCTGGTACACAGCTTATATCTCTGCACCACCCGCCAGCTTACATCACTAGAAAAAGTTGAAACATAACAAAAAACAAACAAAAATATAAAATACAGATCGCAAGTTCTCAACAGTGCAACGAGAATGTCGGCACCTCCGACTATTAACATTTTTGATGCAAAAATTGTAGTTATCGCGCAGTGTATTCGAACGGCAGCGACCGAAATGATTGAATGATTTAAAATGAACACACAAAACGTCAAGTAAAAGTAAACAAAGAAACAGTATATATTGAAAATAATGATAATAAATGTAAGTTAATGAAAACGATTAAAAATAATGTGTTTCGAAAAGGGATGCCACCTTTTTAACAGTAAATAACAAATATTAATATTTAATATTATGTTAAAGTTAAATTTCACTATTATCGGAGTGTCACCGCTAAAAGGAATTTATTTACAAGACCTGACCTCACTTGTCCGACTACCAGGTTTCGTGGAAGCCCTTTCCGCTTGTGGATATTTCACCAGCAGCGAGTTCAGCTCGTCGATGGTCGTAATCCTGTTCCGGACACCACCAGGGGTTTTGATGACTATGGTACCGTCCTGAGTCCAGCAAGCGGAGACACCAAAATGCAGCCTAGCCCTTGCGAAGACAGATTGCCTGCTTCTTGTCAGGAACTCCTTGACGGTTATAGGAGAACCCTTAAGTCCCGACTTGGCCCTCCATACTGCCGATCTGTCGTCCACAGTCGAGAACTTAATAAGTATAGGCCGCTGATGTTCCTTATTCAATACTCCAAGTCGATGGCATATCTTAATAGAGGTAGCAGATACATCCTTGAGGCCCATCCTACCGTTGATGACTTGAAGTGCGACTCCCTTGCAGTCCTCCCTCTCAGCCTCCTCGACACCCAAGAAGATCAGTGACTTACGCCGCTGTCTGGTTTCTATGATGTCAATCTGTCTGCAGTTCTGTGCAATTCGCTAATTTGTGTCCGGAGCAGGCCCAACATGGAGAAGACCAACTCCCGAAATGTTCGGAACTCCTCCGCAACCTTGGCCACAGTATCCTTGGCAGGGCCTGCACTCTGAATTTGAGCCTCAAGATTACACATTTTTCTAGTGAATGTCTCCTCCAGTGTCTTCTGCGCCGACAATATCTCACTAAGTTGCGACATCCTCGGTTATAAGGTGAAATTTATTAAGAAACACTACAAAGCGATGGACCGGCAGGTGGTGTGGATGAAGTGGGTTATTGTCACATTAAATGTATACCTAACGTGACTACCAGCACTTAAACTATATTTACTTGCCCAAAGATATAGAATTAGGCAAAATGCACAATAAATACAATTAAATTAAATTCCGAGATTTACAAATACGTCTATACTTTTTTTTACACCTCACCACCTATTGACGCTCCAGACTGTATTTGGCTAAATTATTGTATTATAATGTATTAAAACTAAAAACTAATATATGTGAGGTGTAAAGGTCCTCTGTCAACTTAATATTAATTTACACTAACGAAATCTTTTCAAATAAAACAAACTAAAAGAAAAAAGAAAACACAAAATATAAAAATATCAAAAAAAAATAACAAAAACAACCGCTGGTTGGTGACCCCTGGCTAGCTAGCCTATATAACCAAATAAAAAGTGGGAGGGTGGGCGGTCGATTTTTGCTATTCCACTCGTCCGATCTAGACGAATGGGGTGTCGTTCGACGGGTCTCAGTGAGACCTTTCCAAAAATGCAAAAATTATAGTTTTAAGACTTCGGGTTGTCGAGTTATTCGACCAAAACCTCAAAAAATACCAAAATTTAAGTTAAAATGTCAAAATTTTCAAACTTATATTTACCGGACTTATGTAAAATGCTATATACTAGGTAAATCTAGATGAGATTTAACTAGTTATGTACAAGGTGTCTCAAAAGAAATTTCATATTTAGTGGATTGATTAAAAAAAAAGGAAGCGGTATATAGAAAAAATGTTTATTTATTGTTAAAATACACTTTTTGGGAATTCATTTCTTAAAAATAATATCGTCTAAATGTAAACCCTCACGTTGTTGGCACTCATTTAATCGAACAGTAAAATTACTTATGACTGCTCGACAGGTGGAGTGAGGGATGGCTGCCATTTCGTGACGGATATTTTCTTTCAAATGCGCCAGTGAAGTTGGTTTATTGGCGTAAACTTTAGATTTAAGATAACCCCATAGGAAAAAGTCCATAGGGGTTAAATCTGGGCTACGTGGAGGCCAATTTATGTCACCTCTCTGGGAGATCAATTTTCCTGAGAAAATTTCACGAACACGTGGCAGAGATATATTGGACGTGTGTGAAGTTGCTCCGTCCTGTTGAAACCATGTTCTTTGGTTATAGCCAGGAAAGTTTTGCAGTTCAGGTACCAATAAGTTGTCTAACATCTCCACATAACGCTCTGAATTCACTGTAACTGTACGCCCCATTTCGTCTTCAAAAAAGTAAGGGCCGATAATTCCTCGCGCCGACATGGCAGCCCATACGGTCACTTTAGGCGAGTGTAGGGGTTTCTGATGTTTGCGTTTCGGATTGGCAGTTTTGCTTATTTACGTGGCCATTAAGATGAAAATGAGCTTCATCCGAAAACAAAATGTTGGTAAACGTTGAAAATCGCTCAATCATCTGATTTACGAAATTAAGCCTCTGACCGGCATCTTGGGGCTTTAATTCTTGCACCAATTGAATTTTGTAGGGGTGCAGCTTTAGATCTTTGTGCATAATGCGATGTAATGATGATCATTTAAAGCACTCGCGCGCTTCCGAATTGAAAGGCTCGGGTCGTCACGTACAGATTGATTAACACTCTCCACGTTTTCTACCGTTCTTGATGACCTAGGTCGCCCGGATTTTGATTTATCCAGCGTTGATCTAGTCTCTTCAAACTTTTTAACCCAATGTCGAATGAGAGGAAGGCTTGGCGCATCATTTAAGTGGCGAAAACCTCGAATACTGCAGAATTTTCTATGCGCGACAGTTGTCCAATCACCGTTCTTGTAAAACTCTCGCACGCACAACGCGCGGTCTGCTCCCGAGAAACGCTCCATAGCGACTGAATCCCCAAGAGCCAAGCTACCAATTGACATAACCCCCGCACCCCTCAAGTACGCAGCGTTCACGCAGTAAGCTAAACAAATATAAAATTTCTTTTGAGACACCCTGTATAATAAGATACTACCAAAATAAGCGTTGACGAAATATTCGACAAAAACCTTAAAAATTGTCAAAAATTAAGAAAAATTTGATCTAAATGTCAAAATGTCAAAAATTTATATTGTTATTTGCCATAATTCAAAAACAGAGAAGTTATTAGACGGGTCTAGATGAAAGCCGTCTAAATCTGTAAGAAAGGGGACTTTGGGATGAGGGCTTGACGAGTAATTCGACAAAAACCTCGACAATTTACCAAAATTCAGGATTAAAAATCTTAAGTACAAAAATAAAAAATATAAAATTTGTTTTACAGGTTTAAATTCTCCCACGGGACAAAGGAGTGCTCACAGGGTCAATATAAAATAACAGCGGTAAATATAGTAGCTACAATTAAGGAAAAATTTCGTGGTTTAAGTCGGTTGGATTCCGACACACGGCCCCGCCGCAAACCCCGGCGGGGTGACGGACCGAGAAAACATCCATACGTAAAAAAAAAATAAGTTCAGAGTTAGGTTAGGTTATGTTTGCTGGGGGACTTCAACGCAAAGTCCATTGCGTCCTAACCCAACTCGGACCTAACCTAACTCGGGCCTAACCTAACTCGAAGCTAACCTAACTCGGACCTACCCTAACTCGGACCTAACCTAACTCGGACCTAACCTAAGTCGAACCTAACCTAACTCGGACCTAACCTAACTCGGACCTAACCTAACTCGGACCTAACCTAAGTCGGACCTAACCTAACTCGGACCTAACCTAACTCGGACCTAACCTAAGTCGAACCTAACCTAACTCGGACCTAACCTAACTCGGACCTAACCTAACTCGGACCTAACCTAAGTCGGACCTAACCTAACTCGGACCTAACCTAACTCGAAGCTAACCTAACTCGGATCTAACCTAACTCGTACCTAACCTAAGTCGGACCTAACCTAACTCAATTTTTTCCTCCCTTCTCAGGCGCAGAGTGTGGTTTAAGTCGGTTGTATTCCAACACACCGCCCCGCCGCAAACTCCGGCGGGGTGACGGACCGAAGGAACTTTCACACGTAAAAAAATAAGTTCAGGGTTAGGTTATGTTTGCTGGGGGACTTCAACGCAAAGTCCATTGCGCCCTAACCTAACTCGCACCTAACTTAACGCGGATCTAACCTAACTCAATTTTTTCCTCCCTTCTCAGGCGCAAAACCTCGACAATTTACCAAAATTCAGGATTAAAAATCTTAAGTACAAAAATAAAAAAAATGTTTTACAGGTTTAAATTCTCCCACGGGACAAAGGAGTGCTCACAGGGTCAATATAAAATAACAGCGGTAAATATAGTAGCTACAATTAAGGAAAAATTTCGTGGTTTAAGTCGGTTGGATTCCGACACACGGCCCCGCCGCAAACCCCGGCGGGGTGACGGACCGAGAAAACATCCATACGTAAAAAAAAAATAAGTTCAGAGTTAGGTTAGGTTAGGTTATGTTTGCTGGGGGACTTCAACGCAAAGTCCATTGCGTCCTAACCCAACTCGGACCTAACCTAACTCGGGCCTAACCTAACTCGAAGCTAACCTAACTCGAAGCTAACCTAACTCGAAGCTAACCTAACTCGGACCTACCCTAACTCGGACCTAACCTAAGTCGAACCTAACCTAACTCGGACCTAACCTAACTCGGACCTAACCTAACTCGGACCTAACCTAAGTCGGACCTAACCTAACTCGGACCTAACCTAACTCGAAGCTAACCTAACTCGAAGCTAACCTAACTCGGATCTAACCTAACTCGTACCTAACCTAAGTCGGACCTAACCTAACTCAATTTTTTCCTCCCTTCTCAGGCGCAGAGTGTGGTTTAAGTCGGTTGTATTCCAACACACCGCCCCGCCGCAAACCCCGGCGGGGTGACGGACCGAAGGAACTTTCACACGTAAAATAAATAAGTTCAGGGTTAGGTTATGTTTGCTGGGGGACTTCAACGCAAAGTCCATTGCGTCCTAACCTAACTCGCACCTAACTTAACGCGGATCTAACCTAACTCAATTTTTTCCTCCCTTCTCAGGCGCAAAACCTCGACAATTTACCAAAATTCAGGATTAAAAATCTTAAGTACAAAAATAAAAAATATAAAATTTGTTTTACAGGTTTAAATTCTCCCACGGGACAAAGGAGTGCTCACAGGGTCAATATAAAATAACAGCGGTAAATATAGTAGCTACAATTAAGGAAAAATTTCGTGGTTTAAGTCGGTTGGATTCCGACACACGGCCCCGCCGCAAACCCCGACGGGGTGACGGACCGAGAAAACATCCATACGTAAAAAAAAAATAAGTTCAGAGTTAGGTTAGGTTAGGTTATGTTTGCTGGGGGACTTCAACGCAAAGTCCATTGCGTCCTAACCCAACTCGGACCTAACCTAACTCGGGCCTAACCTAACTCGAAGCTAACCTAACTCGGACCTACCCTAACTCGGACCTAACCTAACTCGGACCTAACCTAAGTCGAACCTAACCTAACTCGGACCTAACCTAAGTCGAACCTAACCTAACTCGGACCTAACCTAACTCGGACCTAACCTAACTCGGACCTAACCTAAGTCGGACCTAACCTAACTCGGACCTAACCTAACTCGAAGCTAACCTAACTCGAAGCTAACCTAACTCGGATCTAACCTAACTCGTACCTAACCTAAGTCGGACCTAACCTAACTCAATTTTTTCCTGCCTTCTCAGGCGCAGAGTGTGGTTTAAGTCGGTTGTATTCCAACACACCGCCCCGCCGAAACCCCGGCGGGGTGACGGACCGAAGGAACTTTCACACGTAAAAAAATAAGTTCAGGGTTAGGTTATGTTTGCTGGGGGACTTCAACGCAAAGTCCATTGCGTCCTAACCTAACTCGCACCTAACTTAACGCGGATCTAACCTAACTCAATTTTTTCCTCCCTTCTCAGGCGCAAAACCTCGACAATTTACCAAAATTCAGGATTAAAAATCTTAAGTACAAAAATAAAAAATTTGTTTTACAGGTTTAAATTCTCCCACGGGACAAAGGAGTGCTCACAGGGTCAATATAAAATAACAGCGGTAAATATAGTAGCTACAATTAAGAAAAAATTTCGTGGTTTAAGTCGGTTGGATTCCGACACACGGCCCCGCCGCAAACCCCGGCGGGGTGACGGACCGAGAAAACATCCATACGTAAAAAAAAAATAAGTTCAGAGTTAGGTTAGGTTAGGTTATGTTTGCTGGGGGACTTCAACGCAAAGTCCATTGCGTCCTAACCCAACTCGGACCTAACCTAACTCGGGCCTAACCTAACTCGAAGCTAACCTAACTCGGACCTATCCTAACTCGGACCTATCCTAACTCGGACCTAACCTAAGTCGAACCTAACCTAACTCGGACCTAACCTAACTCGGACCTAACCTAAGTCGGACCTAACCTAACTCGGACCTAACCTAACCTAACCAAGTGGATCACCAAAGCTCAGACCAGCCTAAAAGAAAAGATCCAGTCCCTTGGCGCGGAATGCGATGGTAGGGAAACGGCCGCGATGGAGCTCTTCCAGAGTAAGATCGAGACGACGCAAGTCGAGATCGATCAGGCGACCGAGGCCTTGATAGTGCGTGCGCAGTCCCAATTAGAAGACCATATTGGGACTGTCGCCAGGGACATAGTTGTAGAGACGAAGACGCACTTCGGCGCCGCTCTGGATGAGCTGTCTTCCCGTGGCCATGGAGCTGCTGAACCCACCCCCCAGTCCTACGCCAGTGTCGCAGCGGCCAGACCCAGGCGCCGACCGGCTCTTCACTCGGTGGCGGTTACCTCAAAGGATGAGCAGGAGACGGCCGGAGTGGTACTCGCCAGGGTGGAGAAGGTGAAGAACTATACTACTGGTCCAAAATCCACGCGGTTTTTTACGTTACATTCGTCTCGCGACGGCGCAACTTTTGAGCTATTACACTTAATTATCGGAGACACTTTGTCACACACACGATTTTTAAGGTACGGAGCTCGGAAAAAACGATGCTATCTCGGCATCTAAGCGAATGAGACTGGTCCGAGTTAGGTTAGGTCCGACTTAGGTTAGGTTAGGTTAGGTGTTTCTGTGAACACACACTTGTGCACTTGTTGTGTTCTAATTGTTTATTTTCTAACTATTTATGTCCAACTATTTTCTATCTATGTGTTTCTACTTTATTTTTTTTTTATACATGTGTTATTTATTGTTTCATTCCCTTATAACATTTTCAAAAAGAACAAAAATTTTCCAACTAATTATTTTTGGGCGGTCACCCATCCTAATACCGACCGCGCCCGATGTTACTAGTTTAATGACAATAAAAAGTAGAAAAAACAATTTTCGGGCGGTCACCCATCCAAATTCCGATCTCACCCAATGTTGCTTAACCTTAGGTGAGGTCGGAATTCGCCATTTCAACTGTTTCAACTTTATTATATATTCCTTTATTTATACTTATGATTATTTGTTTACACTACGGTTAGGTTAGGTTAGGTTAGGTTAGGTTAGGTTAGGTTAGGTTAGGTTTTTTTTTTTTTTTTTTTTTTGTTTTTTTTTTTTTTTTTTTTTTTTTTTTTTTTTTTTTTTTTTTTTTTTTTTTCTGCTTTTCCCCGTCCATAGATATCGACAGGACCTTGTGTATCTATTTGTGTATAATATAGTGCTATGTGTAGTGGTGTCGATATATTTTTAATATATATGTATATATAATAATATGTTAAAGTGTTCAATTGTGTGTCCACAGCGTACACACAGTTTCTGTGAACACACACTTGTGCACTTGTTGTGTTCTAATTGTTTATTTTCTAACTATTTATGTCCAACTATTTTCTATCTATGTGTTTCTACTTTATTTTTTATACATGTGTTATTTATTGTTTCATTCCCTTATAACATTTTCAAAAAAAAAGAACAAAAATTTTCCAACTAATTATTTTTGGGCGGTCACCCATCCTAATACCGACCGCGCCCGATGTTACTAATTTAATGACAGTAAAAAGTACAAAAAGCAATTTTTGGGCGGTCACCCATCCAAATTCCGACCTCACCCAATGTCGCTTAACCTTAGGTGAGGTCGGAATCCGGTTAGGTTAGGTTAGGTTAGGTTAGGTTAGGTTCCCCCCCCCCCCAATGTATCCCTACGTTGTCGTCGTGGTGGGGCTTGCGTGGGTCAATGATCTCTGGGGCTGTGCCGGGTAGAGCTACTCATGCCGGATTGGCCCAGGGTGAGACTCCAGACAAAATGGGATACTAGACGGAGTCTGGCTGCAGACTGCCGCGGCACTCCAAACGTCCCTCTGCTTTAGCAGAGGGCGTGTTGGAGTGCGAGTAGATCAGAGGGGCTGGCACGCGAGTGTTAGTCCCATCTGTGAGAGAGGGCTAGCCACCCTCTCGCGTTCCGTAACCATTAGGGGCTCAGCAACGACCTGACTGGTGGCTCCAAGAGGGTACGCTGAGAACCTGATGGCCGGAGGGCTTGCCTTGATTGGCCGGCCCATGACAAGGATAGTCTATAACACCCGACAGCTAAGTCGTAAAAAACCTGTGGATACCGGCCGACCTCCACAGTACATAGGCTTATCCGGGTGCAGGGGGCACCGCCCGGATGGACTTTCTTTCCCCCATACTCGTGGGATATGATATGGCTAATGATAAATTTAATACAAATGAAACCGGAACGGAACAAAATACAACGACAACTGGCACGCACACAGGACTTGAGAAAGGGAAGGAGACGAAACGAAAGGAAAGACGGAACGCAAAGGGGCAGTTCCGAAAGGCAGACGAGCAATCGTCTGCCGAGGAGGAGGTTGGGCCCGGAACGCCCATTTCGATGAGGCTCCCAGAAGTCAGTCTGACTGCTGGGAGCCGAAGAACGTCGGAACGCACGCGTTCAAGGTCCAGCCACTCGTCGGATGGCACAGGTGGTACCTCTTCGGAGGCAATGGACCTCGAAACGTGCGCCCACCGCAAGCGCGAACTCTCGAAGGATGGAGGCAGTGACACCTCCTTAGAGATGTTGCCGCCGAAAGTCGGGAGTGCCCTGAGGGGCAAGTTCCGAACCCCAGCCCCGGCATCGTCAGGTTCCGCCTTTTGCAGGGCGGAAACCTATAAGCGGGCCAGGGTTGACGGTGAACTTCGAGCGGAGGAGGAGATGGAGGGTCTCCTACTCAAGATCAGGACGGTCGATGGGGACGTAGAGCCCCAAACACCGTCCTGTTTGCAGGAGAGGGCACAGGCGGCGGTGGCTATCATACACAAGGTGGCCACCAAGTCCGTCAATCTTAAGGGCTCGTTTGTGAGGGCCCTTAAGGAGTCCTCTTCTGCAATTGCAGGAGTGGTAGAGACCCTGGCCGGGGACGTGGCCCGCCTCCAGACGGCCAACGACCGTTTGGCAGGGCAGGTGGCCGAGCTGAGCGCTCAGTTCGCCCAATTCCGGGCGGAGCGCCCGGAGAGAAAGGCCCCTGCCCCGTCTTCATCGCGTGGTGCCCCCGCCGAAACCGAAGCCGAGGTCCCAGACGCGTATCTGGGACAGATTCTCGTGGCGGTGGGGCACCTGATCGACGGTCGGCTGGCGGGGCTGCTGTCGAGGCTGCCTCCGGCCCCATCGGTTCGGCCGCCACTTGCGGCACCGAGGCCGAAGGTCGCATCGGCACCGACCCCTCTTCCCGTGGTGGGGGGTCGCGTGTCGTACTCGGCGGCGGTGTCGCCAGCCGTGAGGCCGGCTCCTGCGGCTGCCCGAGGGGCACAGCCGGTGGCCAAGGCTCCGGCCAGGGTTCCGGCCAAGGCTCCAGCCAAGGCTGCTGCGCCAAGGCCGGGGCCGAAGGCGGCGGTAAGGGCTGGAGCGGAAATTACTCCGCTCCCCACTCCAACGCCTGAGCCTCTGCCTGGACCCTCCACGACTGCCCCCTCCAATGAGGGTTGGCAGGTAGTCGGAGGGTCAAAGAAGGCCCGAAAGCGGGCCAGAAAGGCTGCCCGACAGGCAGCCTCTGGCCCGCAGTCGCCGCCGGTGGCAAGGGCCACTGCGAAAAAGCCGCGGAAACTGCAGCCGCCAAAAACCGCGGCTGTAGTGGTGACCCTGTCACCGGAGGCGACAACCGGCGGGATGTCCTATGCGGCCTTCTTCAAGAAGGCCCGGGACAGTCTCGCCGGTGAGTTCGAAACGGCCGGTGTCCGCCTGCGCAAGGCCCAAACGGGAGCTCGAATTCTCGAGTTCCCTGGGGCCGATGGCGCAAAAAAGGCGGACACCGTTGCCGGGAAGTTGAGGGATGTGTTTGCAGCCACGGATGGTGTGAAGATCGCCAGGCCCACAAAGTGCGCAGAGCTGCGCATTTCGGGCCTGGACGATTCGGTCACGGCCGACGAGGTCCGCGCCGTAATCCGTGACAAGGCGGGTTGCGGCGCGGACAGCGTCAGGGTCGGCACCATCCGCCCCGGTCCGGGAGGCCTTGGTGCAGTGTGGGTCAGCTGTCCCGTGGCGTCGGCCAAAATATTGGCCGATGCCGGCAGGCTACTCATCGGCTTCGTGAGTGCCAGGATCACGGTCCTGGCCGCGAGGCCGATGAGGTGCTTTAAATGCCTTGCCGCGGGACACACTCGCACCAAGTGCCAGAGTTGTTTTGACTGCAGCGGACTGTGTTTCCGCTGCGGTCGACCGGGGCACAAGGCGGCAGAGTGTTCTGCCGCCCCTCACTGCCCCGTGTGTGCGGCGGGCAATAAGCCCGCCAATCACCAGATGGGGCAGGGGGGCTGCAAGCCTCCCCGAGCTTCTCGGCAGACGTCGGGGGCTAGCCTGTCGACCCAGGCTGCCTCCGACGTCGTTCGTGCGACCACGTCGTCGCCCATGGAGGAGGTTGTAGAGACGATCCAGTAAATGGATCGGCTCTCCAACCTCCTTGTCCAGACGAACCTGAACCACTGCGCCGCGGCGCAGGATCTCTTCCTGCAAACCATGGCGCAGTGGTCGATAGGTGTTGCCGTAGTCGCGGAGCCCTACTACGTCCCTCCCCGTCCAAACTGGATGGGTGACCGGGACGGCTCCGTGGCAGTCGTCGGCTCCTCGGCGGCTCGTTCCCCGCCCTTGTCGTTAAGAGACAAGGGCTCTGGATATGTGGCCGCCGAGTGGGGGGGAATCACCGTTTACGGTGTGTATTTCTCCCCCAACCGGAGTTTGAGCGACTTCGAGGTCTTCCTTAACAACTTGGAGACCTCGATACGGCGACTAGCGTCTGGGCACGTCCTCGTGCTGGGGGACTTCAACGCAAAATCCATTGCGTGGGGTTCCCCGGCGACGGACGCCAGGGGCGATGCCGTGGTGGAGTGGGCGGCGTCGGTGGGCCTCTGTTTGCTGAACAGAGGCGCCACCAACACGTGCGTGCGACAGCAGGGGGGGTCGATAGTGGACCTTTCGTTCGCTACCCCTGCTGTTGCCGCACGAGTAAGGAACTGGTGTGTCCTGGATGAGGTTGAGACGCTCTCGGATCACCTGTACATCCGATTCGAGCTCTCCCGGTCCCAGGGCCCCAGTAGGGGTCACGTGGCGCGGCATACCTCCCGCTTTCCGCGGTGGGCAGTTGCCAAACTCGACAGGGACCTGCTAGAGGAGGCGGCCATAGTTCAATCTTGGCTGTCTCCGCGGGCCCCGGCCGAGGAGGTCGACATGGGGGCTGGCCGCTTTCGCTCTGCGATTACGCAGATCTGCGATGCGGCCATGCCCCGCGTTCGGGGTTGTCGACCTTCACGGAACGGGGTCTACTGGTGGTCCCAGGAGTTGGCGGACCTCCGTGCGGCCTGTACTCGTGCCCGGAGGTCCTACACCCGATGCCGGCGGCGACGCCACCGCGTAGACGGGGAGGAGGGCCGGCTTCATGAGGAGTACCGCGAAGCGCGGAAAACTCTGAAGCTGGCCATTTGCCGCGCCAAAGAGGAAAAGAGAAAGGAGATGCTGGAGAGTCTCGATCGTGACCCCTGGGGTCGCCCATATCGTGCGGTGCGACAAAAGCTCCGCACGGCGGGCCCCCCCCTTACCGAGACTCTCCAGCCCAGCTTCCTGCAGCAGGTGGTCGAGGGCCTTTTCCTGCAGCGGGCGGAGCACACGCCCCCGTCGATGGCCTATCCGGTCAGAGGCGACGGGGACGGAGGGAGTGAGGTGCCGCCCGTTAGGGAATCGGAGGTTGGGGCGGCTGTTCTAAGGATTCGTTCCAAGAACACCGCCCCCGGGCCGGACGGGGTACCCCCCCGAGTGATGGCCCGAGCCCTCGACCATATGTCGGACCGCCTCAGGGAGGTTTTGGACGCCAGCCTGGCGTCCGGACGCTTCCCTGAGTGCTGGAAATGCGGGAAGCTGGTCCTATTGCAGAAGCCGGGACGGCCTGCCGATTCGGTCACGGCCTATAGGCCCATCGTGTTGCTGGACGAGGCGGGCAAATTATTCGAGAGAATAATCTCTGCCCGCATCGTCCGGCACCTAAGCGAGGTGGGGCCCGACCTGTCGGACGCCCAATTCGGGTTCCGAGAGGGGCGTTCGACGGTCGATGCCGTGGTGCGCCTTAGGGCCGTGACCGAAGAGGCAGTGAGCTGTGGCGGCGTGGTGTTGGCGGTGTCCCTGGACATCGCCAACGCCTTTAATAGTCTGCCATTCAGCTGCATCAGGGAAGCACTCCAGTTTCATGGGGTGCCAGAGTACCTGAGGCGGCTAGTGGCAGACTATTTGGAGGAGCGTACCGTCGTGTACGAGGATCGAGATGGCGTCCTTAGACGGCGACCCATGTCGTGCGGCGTTCCACAGGGGTCTGTCCTCGGACCACTCCTGTGGAACGTGGGGTACGACTGGGTCCTTCGAAGTCGTCTGCCCCCCGGGCTGGGCGTAATTTGTTACGCCGATGACACTTTGGTCACAGCTCGGGGGGCCAATTTCCAAGAGGCGGCGCGCCTGGCCACCAGGGGTGTTTCTCTGGTGGTTGGGCGCATCGAGGCGCTGGGCTTGCGGGTGGCCCTGGATAAGACGGAGGCCCTATTATTTCATGGGCCCCGTCGTGGTCCACCCCCCGGCGCCTCCATCGAAGTCAACTCGGTCCTCGTACCGGTTCGGGCCCAGATGAAGTATCTGGGCCTGATCCTCGACGGTAGGTGGCTCTTCGACGAGCACTTCCGACAGCTTGGCCCCAAGCTGGTCGACGCTGCCTCCGCCCTTGGGCGTCTTTTGCCCAACTTGGGTGGAGCCAGCGTCGAAACAAGACACCTCTACACGGGGGTGGTCCGGTCGATGGCCCTTTACGGGTCACCGGTGTGGGTCCCGGCTCTGACCGCCCAGAATAAGGCCCGCCTGTGGCGGCCTCAGAGGGTATTGGCGGTCAGAGCCATACGCGGATACCGCACCGTGTCGACGGAGGCGGCATGCGCCTTGGCCGGAACACCCCCGTGGGATTTGGAGGCGGAGGTGCTCGCCGAAGTTTATCGGCGAGCGGCTGAATTTCGGGCGGAGTACGGGTATCGTGCTCCGCCCGAAGAGGTACGCGAATGGCGTGAAGCCGCTCGCCGAGCCACGATGGCTCGTTGGTCTTTCCGGCTGGAGGCTCCACGCGCTGGCTTTGCCACCGTGGAGGCGCTCCAGCCGGTCATCCTCGAGTGGGCAGGGCGGCAGCACGGGACCCTTTCCTTCCGGCTGACGCAGGTGCTTTCCGGGCATGGTTGCTTCGGAAAGTACCTGCACTCGGTCGCTAGGAGGGAATTGAGTCCCGCCTGCCACCACTGCGACTGCAGTGAGGACTCGGCCCAGCACACGCTGGAGATCTGCCCCGCTTGGGCGGATCAGCGCCGGGCCCTCACTGCAGTCATCGGAGGAGATCTGTCGCTACCGGCCATCATACGCTCCATGGCCGGTAGCGACAGCAGTTTTACCGCGGTCGCGACCTTCTGCGAGGAAGTAATCTCGCAGAAGGAGGCGGCGGAGAAGGCCCGAGAGGACGATATCCACTCGGACCCGATCCGCCGCCGGCGAACCGGGCGGCGGAGGCGCGCCCATCTGCGCCTCATGCCGCCCTGAGTGTGGCCGCGGATGGACGGGATGGGTTTTCCCGTCCATCCGCTTTAGTGGCCAGCCGCGAAGGGGCGACGTACGCGTGTGCCGTGCGTCGCCTAATTTGAGAGTTTTTAACAGCAGAGGGTGCCCGCTTCAGTGCGGGCAGGCGCTGGGAGGGGTCCGGTTTGCGTTAATAACAGCGATCCCGGACCCCTCCCTTCTCAGGCGCAGAGTTGGCACACCGTGTGGTTTTAGTCGGTTCGATTCCGACACACCGCCCCGCCGCAAACCCCGGCGGGGTGACGGCCCGAGGGGGTTTCCACACGTAAAAAAAAAAAAAAAAAAAAGGTTTCCCCCCAATGTATCCCTACGTTGTCGTCGTGGTGGGGCTTGCGTGGGTCAATGATCTCTGGGGCTGTGCCGGGTAGAGCTACTCATGCCGGATTGGCCCAGGGTGAGACTCCAGACTAAATGGGATCAAAGACGGAGTCCGTTTTAGGACTGCCGAGATGGGCGTGACCCGTCGTGCCGCACTCCAAACGTCCCTCTGCCTTAGCAGAAGGCGTGTTGGAGTGCGAGTAGGTCAGAGAGGCTGGCACTTGAGTGTTAGCTTCGTCTGAGGGAGAGGGCTAGCCACCCTCTCGCATTCCGTAACCATTAGGGGCTCAACAACGACCTGACTGGTGGCTCCAAGAGGGTACGCTGAGAACCTGATGGCCGGAGGGCTTGCCTTGATTGGCCGGCCCATGACAAGGATAGTCTATAACACCCGACAGCAAAGTCGTAAAAAACCTGTGGATACCGGCCGACCTCCACAGTACATAGGCTTGCCCGGGTATTGGGGATCTCTGCCCGGGTGGACTTTTAGTTCTCCCCAACTCGTGGGATTTATTATGGATTTGGTAAATTATAAAATAAAAGTAAACGAAGATTTAAACGCAACGACTAATGGCAAGCCTAAAGGTACCGATACGAAGAGTGAAAGGAAAGTAGGAAAGAAGGAAAGGAGGAACGCCAAGGGGCAGTTCCGAAAGGCGGACGAGCAATCGTCCGCCGATGAGGACATTGCGTCTGTGGCGCCCATCTCGGCGGGGCTCCCAGAAGTCAGACATCTGACTGCTGGGAGCCGCAGAACATCGGAGCGCATGCGCTCCAAGTCCGCCACCTCTGATGCGAGTGCTAGCTCCAGTGCGATTGTGGACGCACTGGAGCTGATGGAGACGGAGACCTCCGATACCCGCAAACGCGGACTCTCCAGGGACGGCGGCGGCGACAGCGACACGTCGCAGGGGATGCTACCGCCCAAAATTGGCAGCGGTCAGAGGGGGAGGTCCCGTACTCCAGGCTCGGCCCCGTCGGGTTCCGCCTTTAGCAAGGCGGAATCCTACAAGAGGGCCAGAGCTGATGGGGAGCTGCAGGCGGAAGATGAGATGGCCGGTCTTATGTTGAAGATCAGGAGACCGGCCGACGGGGATTTGGAGCCCCAAACACCATCCTCCTTGCAGGAGAGGGCGGAAGCGGCGGTGGCCATTATCCACAAGGTGGCCACCAAGTCCAACAACCTAAAGGGCTCTTTTGTAAGGGCCCTAAAGGAGTCCTCTTCCGCCATTGCTGGGGTCGTCGAGACCCTAACCGACGACGTGGCCCGCCTCCAGTCGGCCAACGACCGGTTGACGGGGCAGGTCGCTGAGCTCTCCGCTCAGTTCGCCCAATTTCGGGCGGAGCGAGAGGCCCCGGCCCCGTCAACATCCCAGCGGGCCGCGTCTGCATCCCAGCGGGCCCCGTCTGCGCCGCAGCCGTCATCTGCTGGCCCCGGGATAACCGACGCCCAACTAGCGGTTATCCTGGATGCATGCTGGCGGATGATCGAGGGCCGTACGGCCGGCCTAGAGGCGAGGCTGCCTGCGGCCCCTGTCATGCGGCCGCCGCTTGCGGCGCCGAAAAGGGTGGCCACGTCGTCGGCGACGACCCCTCTCCCTGTGGTGGGGGGTCGCGTGTCGTACGCGTCGGCGACGGCACCACCGGCACTTGCGGCTGCCCGAGGGGCTCGTCAGGTGGCCAAGGCTCCGGCCAAGACGGCTGCCCCGAGGCCGGGGCCGAAAGCGGTGGCAAGGGCTGGAGCGGGGGTTCCTCCGCTCCCCGCTCCAACGCCTGTGGCTGGCCCCTCCACATCTGCCCCCTCCAATGAGGGTTGGCAGATAGTTGGGGGGTCTAAAAAGGCTCGCAAGCGGGCCAGAAAGGCTGCCCGCAAAGCGGCCTCTGTCCCGCAGTCGACACCGGTGGCGAGGGCCACCGCTAAAAAGCCGCGAAATCTGCAGCCGCCGAAGACCGCGGCTGTAGTGGTGACCCTGTCACCGGAGGCGACAACCGGCGGGCTGTCCTATGCGGCCGTCTTTAAGAAGGCCCGGGACAGCCTCGCCGGTGAATTTGGAACGGCCGGTGTCCGCCTGCGCAAGGCCCAAACGGGAGCTCGAATTCTCGAGTTCCCTGGGGCTGATGGCGCAAAGACGGCGGACACCGCTGCTGCGAGGTTGCGGGAAATGTTTGCCGCCGTGGATGGTGTCAGGATCGCCAGGCCCACAAAGTGCGCTGAACTGCGCATTTCGGGCCTGGACGATTCCGTCACGGCCGAGGATGTCCGCGCTGCAGTTCAGGAGAAGACGAGCTGTAGCGCGGACAACGTCAGGGTCGGCACCATCCGCCCCGGTCCAGGAGGGCTTGGCGCCGTTTGGGTGAGTTGTCCCGTAGCGTCGGCCAAAATTTTGGCTGATGCCGGCAGGCTCCTCGTCGGCTTCGTGAGTGCCAGGATCACGGTCCTGGCCCCGAGGCCGATGAGGTGCTACAAGTGCCTTGCCGCGGGACACACTCGTTCGAAGTGCGCCAGCTGCTTCGACTGCAGCGGACTTTGTTTCCGCTGCGGTCGACCGGGGCACAAGGCGGCAGAGTGCTCTGCGGCCCCTCACTGCCCCGTGTGTGCGGCGGGCAAGAAGCCCGCCAATCACCAGATGGGGCAGGGGGGCTGCAAGCCTCCCCGTGCTTCTCAGCAAGCGTCGGAGGCTAGCCAGACGACCCTGGCTGCCTCCGACGTTGATCGTGCGACAACGTCGTCGCCCATGGAGGGGGTTGGGGAAACGATCCAGTAATGGATCAAGTCTCCAACCTCCTGGTCCAGACGAACCTGAACCACTGCGCCGCGGCGCAGGATCTCTTCCTGCAAACCATGGCGCAGTGGTCGATAGGTGTTGCCGTAGTCGCGGAGCCCTACTACGTCCCTCCCCGTCCAAACTGGATGGGTGACCGGGACGGCTCCGTGGCAGTCGTCGGCTCCTCGGCGGCTCGTTCCCCGCCCTTGTCGCTAAGAGACAAGGGCTCTGGATATGTGGCTGCCGAGTGGGGGGGAATCACCGTTTACGGTGTGTATTTCTCCCCCAACCGGAGTTTGAGCGACTTCGAGGTCTTCCTTAACAACTTGGAGACCTCGATACGGCGACTAGCGTCTGGGCACGTCCTCGTGCTGGGGGACTTCAACGCAAAGTCCATTGCGTGGGGTTCCCCGGCGACGGACGCCAGGGGCGATGCCGTTGTGGAGTGGGCGGCTTCGGTGGGCCTCTGTTTGCTGAACAGAGGCGCCACCAACACGTGCGTGCGACAGCAGGGGGGGTCGATAGTGGACCTTTCGTTCGCTACCCCTGCTGTTGCCGCACGAGTAAGGAACTGGTGTGTCCTGGATGAGGTTGAGACGCTCTCGGATCATCTTTATATCCGATTCGAGCTCTCCCGGTCCCAGGGCCCCAGTAGGGGTCACGTGGCGCGGCATACCTCCCGCTTTCCGCGGTGGGCTGTTGCCAAGCTCGATAGGGACCTGCTAGAGGAGGCGGCCATCGTTCAGTCATGGCTGTCTCCGCGGGCCCCGGCCGAGGAGGTCGACATGGGGGCTGGCCGCTTTCGCACTGCGATAACGCAGATCTGCGATGCGGCCATGCCCCGCGTTCGGGGTTGTCGACTTCCACGGAACGGGGTCTACTGGTGGTCCCAGGAGTTGGCGGACCTCCGTGCGGCCTGCACTCGTGCCCGGAGGTCCTACACCCGTTGCCGGCGGCGACGCCACCGCGTAGACGGGGAGGAGGGCCGGCTTCATGAGGAGTACCGCGTAGCGCGGAAAACTCTGAAGCTGGCCATTTGCCGCGCCAAAGAGGCAAAGAGAGTGGAGATGCTGGAGAGTCTCGATCGTGACCCCTGGGGTCGCCCATATCGTGCGGTGCGTCAGAAGCTCCGCACGGCGGGCCCCCCCCTTACCGAGACTCTCCAGCCCAGCTTCCTGCAGCAAGTGGTCGAGGGCCTTTTCCCGCAGCGGGCGGAGCACACGCCCCCGTCGATGGCCTATCAGGTCAGAGGCGACGGGGATGGAGGGAGTGAGGTGCCGCCCGTTAGGGAATCGGAGGTTGGGGCGGCTGTTCTTCGGATTCGTTCCAAGAACACCGCCCCCGGGCCGGACGGGGTACCACCCCGAGTGATGGCCCGAGCCCTCGACCATATGTCGGACCGCCTCAGGGAGGTTTTGGACGCCAGCCTGGCGTCCGGACGCTTCCCTGAGTGCTGGAAATGTGGGAAGCTGGTCCTGTTGCCGAAGCCGGGACGGCCGGCCGATTCGGTCGCGGCCTATAGGCCCATCGTGTTGCTGGACGAGGCGGGCAAATTGTTTGAGAGGATTATCTCTGCCCGCATCGTCCAGCATCTCAGCGAGGTGGGGCCCGACCTGTCGGACGCCCAATTCGGGTTCCGAGAGGGGCGTTCGACGGTCGATGCCGTGATGCGCCTTAGGGCCGTGACCGAAGAGGCGGTTGGCTGTGGCGGCGTGGTGTTGGCGGTGTCCTTGGACATCGCCAACGCCTTTAATAGTCTGCCATTCAGCTGCATCAGGGAAGCACTCCTGTATCATGGGGTGCCAGAGTACCTGAGGCGGCTGGTGGCAGACTATTTGGAGGAGCGTACCGTCGTGTACGAGGATCGAGATGGCGTCTTGAGACGGCGACCCATGTCGTGCGGCGTTCCACAGGGGTCTGTCCTCGGACCACTCCTGTGGAACGTGGGGTACGACTGGGTCCTTCGAAGTCGTCTGCCCCCCGGGCTGGGCGTAATTTGTTACGCCGATGACACATTGGTCACAGCTCGGGGGGCCAATTTCCAAGAGGCGGCGCGCCTGGCCACCAGGGGTGTCTCTCTGGTGGTTGGGCGCATCGAGGCGCTGGGCTTGCGGGTGGCCCTGGATAAGACGGAGGCCCTGTTATTCCATGGGCCCCGTCGTGGTCCACCCCCCGGCGCCTCCATCGAAGTCAACTCGGTCCTCGTACCGGTTCGGGCCCAGATGAAGTATCTGGGCCTGATCCTCGACGGTAGGTGGCTCTTCGACGAGCACTTCCGACAGCTTTCCCCAAAGCTGGTCGACGCTGCCTCCGCCCTTGGGCGTCTTTTGCCCAACTTGGGTGGAGCCAGCGTCGCAACAAGGAACCTCTTCACGGGGGTGGTCCGGTCGATGGCCCTATATGGGTCACCGGTGTGGGTCCCGGCTCTGACCGCTCAGAATAAGGCACGCCTTTGGCGGCCTCAGAGGGTATTGGCGGTCAGAGCCATACGCGGATACCGCACCGTGTCGACGGAGGCGGCGTGCGCCTTGGCCGGAACACCCCCGTGGGATTTGGAGGCGGAAGTGCTCGCCGAAGTTTATCGGCGAGCGGCTGAATATCGGGCGGAGTACGGGTATCGTGCTCCGCCCGAAGAGGTACGCGAATGGCGTGAAGCCGCTCGCCGAGCCACGATGGCTCGTTGGTCTTCCCGGCTGGAGGCTCCACGCGCTGGCTTTGCCACCGTGGAGGCGCTCCAGCCGGTCATCCTCGAGTGGGCAGGGCGGCAGCACGGGACCCTTTCCTTCCGGCTGACGCAGGTGCTTTCCGGGCATGGTTGCTTCGGAAAGTACCTGCACTCGGTCGCTAGGAGGGAATTGAGTCCCGCCTGCCACCACTGCGACTGCAGTGAGGACTCGGCCCAGCATACGCTGGAGTTCTGCCCCGCCTGGGTGGAGCAGCGCCGGGCCCTCACTGCAGTCATCGGAGGAGATCTGTCGCTACCGGCCATCATACGCTCCATGGCCGGTAGCGACAGCAGTTTTACCGCGGTCGCATCCTTCTGCGAAGACGTAATTTCGCAGAAGGAGGCGGCGGAGAAGGCCCGGGAGGAGGATCTCCACTCGGACCCGATCCGCCGCCGGCGAACCGGGCGGCGGAGGCGCGCCCATCTGCGCCTCATGCCGCCCTGAGTGTGGCCGCGGATGGACGGGATGGGTTTTCCCGTCCATCCGCTTTAGTGGCCAGCCGCGAAGGGGCGACGTACGCGTGTGCCGTGCGTCGCCTAATTTGAGATTTTTACTAGCAGACGGTGCCCGCTTCAGTGCGGGCAGGCGCTGGGAGGGGTCCGGTCGTTTTAATATCAGCGATTCCCGGACCCCTCCCTTCTCAGGCGCAGAGTTGGCACACCGTGTGGTTTTAGTCGGTTCGATTCCGACACACCGCCCCGCCGCAAACCCCGGCGGGGTGACGGCCCGAGGGGGTTTCCACACGTAAAAAAAAAAAAAAAAAAAAAAAAAAAAGGTTTCCCCCCAATGTATCCCTACGTTGTCGTCGTGGTGGGGCTTGCGTGGGTCAATGATCTCTGGGGCTGTGCCGGGTAGAGCTACTCATGCCGGATTGGCCCAGGGTGAGACTCCAGACTAAATGGGATCAAAGACGGAGTCCGTTTTAGGACTGCCGAGATGGGCGTGACCCGTCGTGCCGCACTCCAAACGTCCCTCTGCCTTAGCAGAAGGCGTGTTGGAGTGCGAGTAGGTCAGAGAGGCTGGCACTTGAGTGTTAGCTTCGTCTGAGGGAGAGGGCTAGGCCACCCTCTCGCATTCCGTAACCATTAGGGGCTCAACAACGACCTGACTGGTGGCTCCAAGAGGGTACGCTGAGAACCTGATGGCCGGAGGGCTTGCCTTGATTGGCCGGCCCATGACAAGGATAGTCTATAACACCCGACAGCAAAGTCGTAAAAAACCTGTGGATACCGGCCGACCTCCACAGTACATAGGCTTGCCCGGGTATTGGGGATCTCTGCCCGGGTGGACTTTTAGTTCTCCCCAACTCGTGGGATTTATTATGGATTTGGTAAATTATAAAATAAAAGTAAACGAAGATTTAAACGCAACGACTAATGGCAAGCCTAAAGGTACCGATACGAAGAGTGAAAGGAAAGTAGGAAAGAAGGAAAGGAGGAACGCCAAGGGGCAGTTCCGAAAGGCGGACGAGCAATCGTCCGCCGATGAGGACATTGCGTCTGTGGCGCCCATCTCGGCGGGGCTCCCAGAAGTCAGACATCTGACTGCTGGGAGCCGCAGAACATCGGAGCGCATGCGCTCCAAGTCCGCCACCTCTGATGCGAGTGCTAGCTCCAGTGCGATTGTGGACGCACTGGAGCTGATGGAGACGGAGACCTCCGATACCCGCAAACGCGGACTCTCCAGGGACGGCGGCGGCGACAGCGACACGTCGCAGGGGATGCTACCGCCCAAAATTGGCAGCGGTCAGAGGGGGAGGTCCCGTACTCCAGGCTCGGCCCCGTCGGGTTCCGCCTTTAGCAAGGCGGAATCCTACAAGAGGGCCAGAGCTGATGGGGAGCTGCAGGCGGAAGATGAGATGGCCGGTCTTATGTTGAAGATCAGGAGACCGGCCGACGGGGATTTGGAGCCCCAAACACCATCCTCCTTGCAGGAGAGGGCGGAAGCGGCGGTGGCCATTATCCACAAGGTGGCCACCAAGTCCAACAACCTAAAGGGCTCTTTTGTAAGGGCCCTAAAGGAGTCCTCTTCCGCCATTGCTGGGGTCGTCGAGACCCTAACCGACGACGTGGCCCGCCTCCAGTCGGCCAACGACCGGTTGACGGGGCAGGTCGCTGAGCTCTCCGCTCAGTTCGCCCAATTTCGGGCGGAGCGAGAGGCCCCGGCCCCGTCAACATCCCAGCGGGCCGCGTCTGCATCCCAGCGGGCCCCGTCTGCGCCGCAGCCGTCATCTGCTGGCCCCGGGATAACCGACGCCCAACTAGCGGTTATCCTGGATGCATGCTGGCGGATGATCGAGGGCCGTACGGCCGGCCTAGAGGCGAGGCTGCCTGCGGCCCCTGTCATGCGGCCGCCGCTTGCGGCGCCGAAAAGGGTGGCCACGTCGTCGGCGACGACCCCTCTCCCTGTGGTGGGGGGTCGCGTGTCGTACGCGTCGGCGACGGCACCACCGGCACTTGCGGCTGCCCGAGGGGCTCGTCAGGTGGCCAAGGCTCCGGCCAAGACGGCTGCCCCGAGGCCGGGGCCGAAAGCGGTGGCAAGGGCTGGAGCGGGGGTTCCTCCGCTCCCCGCTCCAACGCCTGTGGCTGGCCCCTCCACATCTGCCCCCTCCAATGAGGGTTGGCAGATAGTTGGGGGGTCTAAAAAGGCTCGCAAGCGGGCCAGAAAGGCTGCCCGCAAAGCGGCCTCTGTCCCGCAGTCGACACCGGTGGCGAGGGCCACCGCTAAAAAGCCGCGAAATCTGCAGCCGCCGAAGACCGCGGCTGTAGTGGTGACCCTGTCACCGGAGGCGACAACCGGCGGGCTGTCCTATGCGGCCGTCTTTAAGAAGGCCCGGGACAGCCTCGCCGGTGAATTTGGAACGGCCGGTGTCCGCCTGCGCAAGGCCCAAACGGGAGCTCGAATTCTCGAGTTCCCTGGGGCTGATGGCGCAAAGACGGCGGACACCGCTGCTGCGAGGTTGCGGGAAATGTTTGCCGCCGTGGATGGTGTCAGGATCGCCAGGCCCACAAAGTGCGCTGAACTGCGCATTTCGGGCCTGGACGATTCCGTCACGGCCGAGGATGTCCGCGCTGCAGTTCAGGAGAAGACGAGCTGTAGCGCGGACAACGTCAGGGTCGGCACCATCCGCCCCGGTCCAGGAGGGCTTGGCGCCGTTTGGGTGAGTTGTCCCGTAGCGTCGGCCAAAATTTTGGCTGATGCCGGCAGGCTCCTCGTCGGCTTCGTGAGTGCCAGGATCACGGTCCTGGCCCCGAGGCCGATGAGGTGCTACAAGTGCCTTGCCGCGGGACACACTCGTTCGAAGTGCGCCAGCTGCTTCGACTGCAGCGGACTTTGTTTCCGCTGCGGTCGACCGGGGCACAAGGCGGCAGAGTGCTCTGCGGCCCCTCACTGCCCCGTGTGTGCGGCGGGCAAGAAGCCCGCCAATCACCAGATGGGGCAGGGGGGCTGCAAGCCTCCCCGTGCTTCTCAGCAAGCGTCGGAGGCTAGCCAGACGACCCTGGCTGCCTCCGACGTTGATCGTGCGACAACGTCGTCGCCCATGGAGGGGGTTGGGGAAACGATCCAGTAATGGATCAAGTCTCCAACCTCCTGGTCCAGACGAACCTGAACCACTGCGCCGCGGCGCAGGATCTCTTCCTGCAAACCATGGCGCAGTGGTCGATAGGTGTTGCCGTAGTCGCGGAGCCCTACTACGTCCCTCCCCGTCCAAACTGGATGGGTGACCGGGACGGCTCCGTGGCAGTCGTCGGCTCCTCGGCGGCTCGTTCCCCGCCCTTGTCGCTAAGAGACAAGGGCTCTGGATATGTGGCTGCCGAGTGGGGGGGAATCACCGTTTACGGTGTGTATTTCTCCCCCAACCGGAGTTTGAGCGACTTCGAGGTCTTCCTTAACAACTTGGAGACCTCGATACGGCGACTAGCGTCTGGGCACGTCCTCGTGCTGGGGGACTTCAACGCAAAGTCCATTGCGTGGGGTTCCCCGGCGACGGACGCCAGGGGCGATGCCGTTGTGGAGTGGGCGGCTTCGGTGGGCCTCTGTTTGCTGAACAGAGGCGCCACCAACACGTGCGTGCGACAGCAGGGGGGGTCGATAGTGGACCTTTCGTTCGCTACCCCTGCTGTTGCCGCACGAGTAAGGAACTGGTGTGTCCTGGATGAGGTTGAGACGCTCTCGGATCATCTTTATATCCGATTCGAGCTCTCCCGGTCCCAGGGCCCCAGTAGGGGTCACGTGGCGCGGCATACCTCCCGCTTTCCGCGGTGGGCTGTTGCCAAGCTCGATAGGGACCTGCTAGAGGAGGCGGCCATCGTTCAGTCATGGCTGTCTCCGCGGGCCCCGGCCGAGGAGGTCGACATGGGGGCTGGCCGCTTTCGCACTGCGATAACGCAGATCTGCGATGCGGCCATGCCCCGCGTTCGGGGTTGTCGACTTCCACGGAACGGGGTCTACTGGTGGTCCCAGGAGTTGGCGGACCTCCGTGCGGCCTGCACTCGTGCCCGGAGGTCCTACACCCGTTGCCGGCGGCGACGCCACCGCGTAGACGGGGAGGAGGGCCGGCTTCATGAGGAGTACCGCGTAGCGCGGAAAACTCTGAAGCTGGCCATTTGCCGCGCCAAAGAGGCAAAGAGAGTGGAGATGCTGGAGAGTCTCGATCGTGACCCCTGGGGTCGCCCATATCGTGCGGTGCGTCAGAAGCTCCGCACGGCGGGCCCCCCCCTTACCGAGACTCTCCAGCCCAGCTTCCTGCAGCAAGTGGTCGAGGGCCTTTTCCCGCAGCGGGCGGAGCACACGCCCCCGTCGATGGCCTATCAGGTCAGAGGCGACGGGGATGGAGGGAGTGAGGTGCCGCCCGTTAGGGAATCGGAGGTTGGGGCGGCTGTTCTTCGGATTCGTTCCAAGAACACCGCCCCCGGGCCGGACGGGGTACCACCCCGAGTGATGGCCCGAGCCCTCGACCATATGTCGGACCGCCTCAGGGAGGTTTTGGACGCCAGCCTGGCGTCCGGACGCTTCCCTGAGTGCTGGAAATGTGGGAAGCTGGTCCTGTTGCCGAAGCCGGGACGGCCGGCCGATTCGGTCGCGGCCTATAGGCCCATCGTGTTGCTGGACGAGGCGGGCAAATTGTTTGAGAGGATTATCTCTGCCCGCATCGTCCAGCATCTCAGCGAGGTGGGGCCCGACCTGTCGGACGCCCAATTCGGGTTCCGAGAGGGGCGTTCGACGGTCGATGCCGTGATGCGCCTTAGGGCCGTGACCGAAGAGGCGGTTGGCTGTGGCGGCGTGGTGTTGGCGGTGTCCTTGGACATCGCCAACGCCTTTAATAGTCTGCCATTCAGCTGCATCAGGGAAGCACTCCTGTATCATGGGGTGCCAGAGTACCTGAGGCGGCTGGTGGCAGACTATTTGGAGGAGCGTACCGTCGTGTACGAGGATCGAGATGGCGTCTTGAGACGGCGACCCATGTCGTGCGGCGTTCCACAGGGGTCTGTCCTCGGACCACTCCTGTGGAACGTGGGGTACGACTGGGTCCTTCGAAGTCGTCTGCCCCCCGGGCTGGGCGTAATTTGTTACGCCGATGACACATTGGTCACAGCTCGGGGGGCCAATTTCCAAGAGGCGGCGCGCCTGGCCACCAGGGGTGTCTCTCTGGTGGTTGGGCGCATCGAGGCGCTGGGCTTGCGGGTGGCCCTGGATAAGACGGAGGCCCTGTTATTCCATGGGCCCCGTCGTGGTCCACCCCCCGGCGCCTCCATCGAAGTCAACTCGGTCCTCGTACCGGTTCGGGCCCAGATGAAGTATCTGGGCCTGATCCTCGACGGTAGGTGGCTCTTCGACGAGCACTTCCGACAGCTTTCCCCAAAGCTGGTCGACGCTGCCTCCGCCCTTGGGCGTCTTTTGCCCAACTTGGGTGGAGCCAGCGTCGCAACAAGGAACCTCTTCACGGGGGTGGTCCGGTCGATGGCCCTATATGGGTCACCGGTGTGGGTCCCGGCTCTGACCGCTCAGAATAAGGCACGCCTTTGGCGGCCTCAGAGGGTATTGGCGGTCAGAGCCATACGCGGATACCGCACCGTGT
This sequence comes from Spilarctia lutea, assembly GCA_916048165.1. Classification (NCBI taxonomy): domain Eukaryota; kingdom Metazoa; phylum Arthropoda; class Insecta; order Lepidoptera; family Erebidae; genus Spilarctia; species Spilarctia lutea. The sequence continues at coordinate 176,616 of OU696496.1, read as the reverse complement.
CGACGGAGGCGGCGTGCGCCTTGGCCGGAACACCCCCGTGGGATTTGGAGGCGGAAGTGCTCGCCGAAGTTTATCGGCGAGCGGCTGAATATCGGGCGGAGTACGGGTATCGTGCTCCGCCCGAAGAGGTACGCGAATGGCGTGAAGCCGCTCGCCGAGCCACGATGGCTCGTTGGTCTTCCCGGCTGGAGGCTCCACGCGCTGGCTTTGCCACCGTGGAGGCGCTCCAGCCGGTCATCCTCGAGTGGGCAGGGCGGCAGCACGGGACCCTTTCCTTCCGGCTGACGCAGGTGCTTTCCGGGCATGGTTGCTTCGGAAAGTACCTGCACTCGGTCGCTAGGAGGGAATTGAGTCCCGCCTGCCACCACTGCGACTGCAGTGAGGACTCGGCCCAGCATACGCTGGAGTTCTGCCCCGCCTGGGTGGAGCAGCGCCGGGCCCTCACTGCAGTCATCGGAGGAGATCTGTCGCTACCGGCCATCATACGCTCCATGGCCGGTAGCGACAGCAGTTTTACCGCGGTCGCATCCTTCTGCGAAGACGTAATTTCGCAGAAGGAGGCGGCGGAGAAGGCCCGGGAGGAGGATCTCCACTCGGACCCGATCCGCCGCCGGCGAACCGGGCGGCGGAGGCGCGCCCATCTGCGCCTCATGCCGCCCTGAGTGTGGCCGCGGATGGACGGGATGGGTTTTCCCGTCCATCCGCTTTAGTGGCCAGCCGCGAAGGGGCGACGTACGCGTGTGCCGTGCGTCGCCTAATTTGAGATTTTTACTAGCAGACGGTGCCCGCTTCAGTGCGGGCAGGCGCTGGGAGGGGTCCGGTCGTTTTAATATCAGCGATTCCCGGACCCCTCCCTTCTCAGGCGCAGAGTTGGCACACCGTGTGGTTTTAGTCGGTTCGATTCCGACACACCGCCCCGCCGCAAACCCCGGCGGGGTGACGGCCCGAGGGGGTTTCCACACGTAAAAAAAAAAAAAAAAAAAAAAAGGTTAGGTTAGGTTAGGTTCGATGCCGGCCTCACGGGGGTGGTCCGGTCGATGGCCCTTTACGGGTCACCGGTGTGGGTCCCGGCTCTGACCGCCCAGAATAAGGCACGCCTCTGGCGGCCTCAGAGGGTATTGGCGGTCAGAGCCATACGCGGATACCGCACCGTGTCGACGGAGGCGGCATGCGCCTTGGCCGGAACACCCCCGTGGGATTTGGAGGCGGAAGTGCTCGCCGAAGTTTATCGGCGAGCGGCTGACTATCGGGCGGAGAACGGGTATCGTCCTCCGCCCGAAGAGGTACGCGATTGGCGTGAAGCCGCTCGCCGAGCCACGATGGCTCGTTGGTCGTCCCGGCTGGAGGCTCCACGCGCTGGCTTTGCCACCGTGGAGGCGCTCCAGCCGGTCATCCTCGAGTGGGCAGGGCGGCAGCACGGGACCCTTTCCTTCCGGCTGACGCAGGTGCTTTCCGGGCATGGTTGCTTCGGAAAGTACCTGCACTCGGTCGCTAGGAGGGAATTGAGTCCCGCCTGCCACCACTGCGACTGCAGTGAGGACTCGGCCCAGCACACGCTGGAGATCTGCCCCGCTTGGGCGGATCAGCGCCGGGCCCTCACTGCAGTCATCGGAGGAGATCTGTCGCTACCGGCCGTCGTACTATCCATGGCCGGTAGCGACAGCAGTTTTACCGCGGTCGCGACCTTCTGCGAGGAAGTAATCTCGCAGAAGGAGGCGGCGGAGAAGGCCCGAGAGGACGATCTCCACTCGGACCCGATCCGCCGCCGGCGAACCGGGCGGCGGAGGCGCGCCCATCTGCGCCTCATGCCGCCCTGAGTGTGGCCGCGGATGGACGGGATGGGTTTTCCCGTCCATCCGCTTTAGTGGCCAGCCGCGAAGGGGCGACGTACGCGTGTGCCGTGCGTCGCCTAAATTCATATTTTTTTTTTTTTTTTTTTTTTTTTTTTTTTTATAAGAAGAAGGTGCCCGCTTCTGTGCGGGCAGGCGCTGGGAGGGGTCCGGTTTGCGTTAGTAACAGCGATCCCGGACCCCTCCCTTCTCAGGCGCAGAGTTGGCACACCGTGTGGTTTTAGTCGGTTCGATTCCGACACACCGCCCCGCCGCAAACCCCGGCGGGGTGACGGCCCGAGGGGGTTTCCACACGTAAAAAAAAAAAAAAAAAAAAAAAAGGTTCGATGCCGGCCTAGAAGCGAGGCTGCCTGCGGCCCCTGTCATGCGGCCGCCGCTTGCGGCGCCGAAAAGGGTGGCCACGTCGTCGGCGACGACCCCTCTTCCAGTGGTGGGGGGTCGCGTAACCTACGCGTCGGCGACGGGAACGGCGCCGGCTCCTGCGGCCGCCCGACGGCCGGCGGCCAGGGCTCCGGCTCCGGCCAAGACAGCTGCGCCGAGGCCGGGGCCGAGGGCGGCAACAAAACCTATGCCCCCCACTCCAACACCTCTGCCTGGCCCCTCTACATCTGCCCCCTCCAATGAGGGTTGGCAGGTGGTCGGAGGGGCTAAAAAGTCCAAGAAGGCGAGGAAGCGGGCCAGAAAGGCTGCCCGCCAGGCAGCCTCTGCTTCGCAGTCGCCTCCGGTGGCAGGGGCCACTGCAAAAAAGCCGCGGAAACTGCAGCCGCCAAAGACCGCGGCTGTGGTGGTCACCTTGACGCCGGAGGCGGCTGCCGGCGGGCTGTCTTACGCGGCCGTTTTCAAAACGGCCCGGGACAGCCTCGCCGGAGAGTTTGCGACGGCAGGAGTCCGCTTGCGCCTCTCCCAGACGGGAGCTCGTGTACTCGAGTTCCCTGGGGCTGAAGGCGTAAAGTCGGCGGACTCCGCTGCCGAGAAGTTGAGGGCTGTGTTTGCAGCTACGGATGGTGTAAGGATCGCCAGGCCCACAAAGTGCGCGGAACTGCGCATTTCGGGCCTGGACGATTCCGTGACGGCCGAGGATGTCCGCGTTGCAGTTCAGAAGAGGACGAACTGTAGCGCGGACAACATCAAGGTCGGCACCATCCGCCCCGGTCCAGGAGGCCTTGGAGCGGTATGGTTGTGTTGTCCCGTAGCGTCGGCCAAAGTTCTGGGCGACGCCGGCAAGATCCTCATCGGTTTTGTAAACGCCAGAATTACAGTTCTGGCTGCAAGACCGATGAGGTGTTTCAAATGCCTGGCCGCGGGACACACGCGCTCCAAGTGCGAAAGTTGTTTTGACTGCAGCGGACTTTGTTTCCGCTGCGGTCGACCGGGGCACAAGGCGGCAGAATGCTCTGCCGCCCCCCACTGCCCCGTGTGTGCGGCGGGCAATAAGCCTGCCAATCACCAGATGGGGCGGGGGGGCTGCAAGCCTCCAAAAGCTTCTCGGCAGACGTCGGGGGCTAGCCTGTCGACCCGGGCTGCCTCCGACGTCGATCGTGCGACCACGTCGTCGCCCATGGAGGAGGTTGTAGAGACGATCCAATAAATGGATCAAGTCTCCAACCTCCTTGTCCAGACGAACCTGAACCACTGCGCCGCGGCGCAGGACCTCTTCCTGCAAACCATGGCGCAGTGGTCGATAGGTGTTGCCGTAGTCGCGGAGCCCTATTACGTCCCTCCCCGTCCAAACTGGATGGGTGACCGGGACGGCTCCGTGGCAGTCGTCGGCTCCTCGGCGGCTCGTTCCCCGCCCTTGTCGCTTAGAGACAAGGGCTCAGGATATGTGGCCGTCGAGTGGGGGGGAATCACCGTCTACGGTGTTTACTTCTCCCCCAACCGGAGTTTGAGCGACTTCGAGGTCTTCCTCAACAACTTGGAGACCTCGATACGGCGACTAGCGTCTGGGCACGTCCTCGTGCTGGGGGACTTCAACGCAAAGTCCATTGCGTGGGGTTCCCCAGCGACGGACGCCAAGGGCGAGGCCGTGGTGGAGTGGGCGGCCTCGGTGGGCCTCTGTTTACTCAACAGAGGCTCCACCAATACGTGCGTGCGACAGCAGGGGGGGTCGATAGTGGACCTTTCGTTCGCTACCCCTGCTGTTGCCGCACGAGTAAGGAACTGGTGTGTCCTGGATGAGGTTGAGACGCTCTCGGATCACCTATATATCCGATTTGAGCTCTCCCGGTCCCAGGGCCCCAGTAGGGGTCACGTGGCGCGGCATACCTCCCGCTTTCCGCGGTGGGCAGTTGCCAAACTCGACAGGGACCTGCTAGAGGAGGCGGCCATCGTTCAGTCATGGCTGTCTCCGCGGGCCCCGGCCGAGGAGGTCGACATGGGGGCTGGCCGCTTTCGCTCTGCGATTACGCAGATCTGCGATGCGGCCATGCCCCGCGTTCGGGGTTGTCGACCTTCACGGAACGGGGTCTACTGGTGGTCCCAGGAGTTGGCGGACCTCCGTGCGGCCTGTACTCGTGCCCGGAGGTCCTACACCCGATGTCGGCGGCGACGCCACCGCGTAGACGGGGAGGAGGGCCGGCTTCATGAGGAGTACCGCGAAGCGCGGAAAACTCTGAAGCTGGCCATCTGCCGCGCCAAAGAGGCAAAAAGAAAGGAGATGCTGGAGAGTCTCGATCGTGACCCCTGGGGTCGCCCATATCGTGCGGTGCGACAAAAGCTCCGCACGGCGGGCCCCCCCCTTACCGAGACTCTCCAGCCCAGCTTCCTGCAGCAGGTGGTCGAGGGCCTTTTCCCGCAGCGGGCGGAGCACACGCCCCCGTCGATGGCCTATCCAGTGGCTAGAGACGACGGGGGCATAGAGGACGATATTCCGCCCGTTAGGGAATCGGAGGTAGGGGCGGCTGTTCTGCGGATTCGTTCCAAGAACACCGCCCCTGGGCCGGACGGGGTACCCCCCCGAGTGATGGCCCGAGCCCTCGACCATATGTCGGACCGCCTCAGGGAGGTTTTGGACGCCAGCCTGGCGTCCGGACGCTTCCCTGAGTGCTGGAAATGTGGGAAGCTGGTCCTGTTGCCGAAGCCGGGACGGCCAGCCGATTCGGTCACGGCCTATAGGCCCATCGTGTTGCTGGACGAGGCGGGCAAATTGTTCGAGAGGATTCTCTCTGCCCGCATCGTCCAGCATCTCAGCGAGGTGGGGCCCGACCTGTCGGACGCCCAATTCGGGTTCCGAGAGGGGCGTTCGACGGTCGATGCCGTGATGCGCCTTAGGGCCGTGACCGAAGAGGCGGTTGGCTGTGGCGGCGTGGTGTTGGCGGTGTCCTTGGACATCGCCAACGCCTTTAATAGTCTGCCATTCAGCTGCATCAGGGAAGCACTCCAGTATCATGGGGTGCCAGAGTACCTGAGGCGGCTGGTGGCAGACTATTTGGAGGAGCGTACCGTCGTGTACGAGGATCGAGATGGCGTCTTGAGACGGCGACCCATGTCGTGCGGCGTTCCGCAGGGGTCTGTCCTCGGACCACTCCTGTGGAACGTGGGGTACGACTGGGTCCTTCGAAGTCGTCTGCCCCCCGGGCTGGGCGTAATTTGTTACGCCGATGACACTTTGGTCACAGCTCGGGGGGCCAATTTCCAAGAGGCGGCGCGCCTGGCCACCAGGGGTGTATCTCTGGTGGTTGGGCGCATAGAGGCGCTGGGCTTACGGGTGGCCCTTGACAAGACGGAGGCCCTGCTTTTCCATGGGCCCCGTCGTGGTCCACCCCCCGGCGCCTCAATCGAAGTCAACTCGGTCCTCGTACCGGTTCGGGCCCAGATGAGGTATCTGGGCCTGATCCTCGACGGTAGGTGGCTCTTCGACGAGCACTTCCGACAGCTTTGTCCAAAGCTGGTCGACGCTGCCTCCGCCCTTGGGCGTCTTTTGCCCAACTTGGGTGGAGCCAGCGTCGCAACAAGGAACCTCTTCACGGGGGTGGTCCGGTCGATGGCCCTATATGGGTCACCGGTGTGGGTCCCGGCTCTGACCGCCCAGAATAAGGCACGCCTTTGGCGGCCTCAGAGGGTATTGGCGGTCAGAGCCATACGCGGATACCGCACCGTGTCGACGGAGGCGGCGTGCGCCTTGGCCGGAACACCCCCGTGGGATTTGGAGGCGGAAGTGCTCGCCGAAGTTTATCGGCGAGCGGCTGAATATCGGGCGGAGTGCGGGTATCGTGCTCCGCCCGAAGAGGTACGCGAATGGCGTGAAGCCGCTCGCCGAGCCACGATGGCTCGTTGGTCTTCCCGGCTGGAGGCTCCACGTGCTGGCTTTGCCACCGTGGAGGCGCTCCAGCCGGTCATCCTCGAGTGGGCAGGGCGGCAGCACGGGACCCTTTCCTTCCGGCTGACGCAGGTGCTTTCCGGGCACGGTTGCTTCGGAAAGTACCTGCACTCGGTCGCTAGGAGGGAATTGAGTCCCGCCTGCCACCACTGCGACTGCAGTGAGGACTCGGCCCAGCATACGCTGGAGTTCTGCCCCGCCTGGGCGGAGCAGCGCCGGGCCCTCACTGCAGTCATCGGGGGAGATCTGTCGCTACCGGCCATCATACGCTCCATGGCCGGTAGCGACAGCAGTTTTACCGCGGTCGCATCCTTCTGCGAAGACGTAATTTCGCAGAAGGAGGCGGCGGAGAAGGCCCGGGAGGATGATCTCCACTCGGACCCGATCCGCCGCCGGCGAACCGGGCGGCGGAGGCGCGCCCATCTGCGCCTCATGCCGCCCTGAGTGTGGCCGCGGATGGACGGGATGGGTTTTCCCGTCCATCCGCTTTAGTGGCCAGCCGCGAAGGGGCGACGTACGCGTGTGCCGTGCGTCGCCTAATTTGAGAATTTAACAGCAGACGGTGCCCGCTTCAGTGCGGGCAGGCGCTGGGAGGGGTCCGGTTTGCGTTAGTAACAGCGATCCCGGACCCCTCCCTTCTCAGGCGCAGAGTTGGCACACCGTGTGGTTTTAGTCGGTTCGATTCCGACACACCGCCCCGCCGCAAACCCCGGCGGGGTGACGGCCCGAGGGGGTTTCCACACGTAAAAAAAAAAAAAAAAAAAAAAAAAAAAAAAAAGGTTAGGTTCGATGCCCCCCAATGTATCCCTACGTTGTCGTCGTGGTGGGGCTTGCGTGGGTCAATGATCTCTGGGGCTGTGCCGGGTAGAGCTACTCATGCCGGATTGGCCCAGGGTGAGACTCCAGACTAAATGGGATCAAAGACGGAGTCCGTTTTAGGACTGCCGAGATGGGCGTGACCCGTCGTGCCGCACTCCAAACGTCCCTCTGCTTTAGCAGAAGGCGTGTTGGAGTGCGAGTAGGTCAGAGAGGCTGGCACTTGAGTGTTAGCTTCGTCTGAGGGAGAGGGCTAGCCACCCTCTCGCATTCCGTAACCATTAGGGGCTCAACAACGACCTGACTGGTGGCTCCAAGAGGGTACGCTGAGAACCTGATGGCCGGAGGGCTTGCCTTGATTGGCCGGCCCATGACAAGGATAGTCTATAACACCCGACAGCAAAGTCGTAAAAAACCTGTGGATACCGGCCGACCTCCACAGTACATAGGCTTGCCCGGGTATTGGGGATCTCTGCCCGGGTGGACTTTTAGTTCTCCCCGACTCGTGGGTTTATTATGGGAATTGATAAATTTAATAAAATTGAAACCGAACTGGAAACCAAAAACAATACGACAACTGGCAAGCTTACTGGATCTACTGAGAAGAAGAGGGAAAAGAAGGAGAGGAGGAATGCCAAGGGGCAGTTCCGAAAGGTAGACGACCACTCGTCTACCGAGGAGGAGGTATCCGGAACACCTATACCGGTGGGGCTCCCAGGAGTCAATCTGGCTTCTGGGAGCCGAAGATCGGAGCGCGTGCGCTCCAAGTCCGCTACGGATGGCGCGGTTGCCAGCTCCAGTGCGACTGTGGACGCACTGGAGCCGATGGAGACGGAGGCATCGGACACCCGCAAACGCGCAATCTCCGGGGACATTGGCGGCAACAGCGACACGTCCCAGGAGATGTTGCCGCCTAAAATTGGAAGCGGCCAAAGAGGAAGGTCTCGCACCCCAGCCTCGGCCTCGTCAGGTTCCGTCTTTAGCAAGGCGGAATCCTATAAGAGGGCGAGGACTGATGGCGAGCTGCAGGCGGAGGAGGAAATGGCGGGTCTCCTGCATATCATCATTTCGGGCCTGGACGATTCGGTCACGGCCGACGAGGTCCGCGCCGTAATCCGTGACAAGGCGGGTTGCGGCGCGGACAGCGTCAGGGTCGGCACCATCCGCCCCGGTCCGGGAGGCCTTGGTGCAGTGTGGGTCAGCTGTCCCGTGGCGTCGGCCAAAATATTGGCCGATGCCGGCAGGCTACTCATCGGCTTCGTGAGTGCCAGGATCACGGTCCTGGCCGCGAGGCCGATGAGGTGCTTTAAATGCCTTGCCGCGGGACACACTCGCACCAAGTGCCAGAGTTGTTTCGACTGCAGCGGACTCTGTTTCCGCTGCGGTCGACCGGGGCACAAGGCGGCAGAGTGTTCTGCCGCCCCTCACTGCCCCGTGTGTGCGGCGGGCAATAAGCCCGCCAATCACCAGATGGGGCAGGGGGGCTGCAAGCCTCCCCGAGCTTCTCGGCAGACGTCGGAGGCTAGCCTGTCGACCCAGGCTGCCTCCGACGACGTTCGTGCGACCACGTCGTCGCCCATGGAGGAGGTTGTAGAGACGATCCAGTAAATGGATCAAGTCTCCAACCTCCTTGTCCAGACGAACCTGAACCACTGCGCCGCGGCGCAGGATCTCTTCCTGCAAACCATGGCGCAGTGGTCGATAGGTGTTGCCGTAGTCGCGGAGCCCTATTACGTCCCTCCCCGTCCAAACTGGATGGGTGACTGGGACGGCTCCGTGGCAGTCGTCGGCTCCTCGGCGGCTCGTTCCCCGCCCTTGTCGCTTAGAGACAAGGGCTCTGGATATGTGGCTGCCGAGTGGGGGGGAATAACCGTTTACGGTGTCTACTTCTCCCCCAACCGGAGTTTGAGCGACTTCGAGGTCTTCCTCAACAACTTGGAGACCTCGATACGGCGACTAGCGTCTGGGCACGTCCTCGTGCTGGGGGACTTCAACGCAAAGTCCATTGCGTGGGGTTCCCCAGCGACGGACGCCAGGGGCGATGCGGTTGTGGAGTGGGCGGCTTCGGTGGGCCTCTGTTTGCTAAACAGAGGCGCCACCAACACGTGCGTGCGACAGCAGGGGGGGTCGATAGTGGACCTTTCGTTCGCTACCCCTGCTGTTGCCGCACGAGTAAGGAACTGGTGTGTCCTGGATGAGGTTGAGACGCTCTCGGATCATCTTTATATCCGATTCGAGCTCTCCCGGTCCCAGGGCCCCAGTAGGGGTCACGTGGCGCGGCATACCTCCCGCTTTCCGCGGTGGGCAGTTGCCAAACTCGATAGGGACCTGCTAGAGGAGGCGGCCATTGTTCAGTCTTGGCTGTCTCCGCGGGCCCCGGCCGAGGAGGTCGACATGGGGGCTGGCCGTTTTCGCACTGCGATTACGCAGATCTGCGATGCGGCCATGCCCCGCGTTCGGGGTTGTCGACCTCCACGGAACGGGGTCTACTGGTGGTCCCAGGAGTTGGCGGACCTCCGTGCGGCCTGCACTCGTGCCCGGAGGTCCTACACCCGATGCCGGCGGCGACGCCACCGCGTAGACGGGGAGGAGGGCCGGCTTCATGAGGAGTACCGCGAAGCGCGGAAAACTCTGAAGCTGGCCATTTGCCGCGCCAAAGAGGAGAGGAGAAAGGAGATGCTGGAGAGTCTCGATCGTGACCCCTGGGGTCGCCCATATCGTGCGGTGCGACAAAAGCTCCGCACGGCGGGCCCCCCCCTTACCGAGACTCTCCAGCCCAGCTTCCTGCAGCAGGTGGTCGAGGGCCTTTTCCCACAGCGGGCGGAGCACACGCCCCCGTCGATGGCCGGTCGGGCCAGAGACGACGGGGACGGAGGGAGTGAGGTGCCGCCCGTTAGGGAATCGGAGGTTGGGGCGGCTGTTCTTCGGATCCGTTCCAAGAACACCGCCCCCGGGCCGGACGGGGTACCACCCCGAGTGATGGCCCGAGCCCTCGACCATATGTCGGACCGCCTCAGGGAGGTTTTGGACGCCAGCCTGGCGTCCGGACGCTTCCCTGAGTGCTGGAAATGCGGGAAGCTGGTCCTACTGCAGAAGCCGGGACGGCCAGCCGATTCGGTCGCGGCCTATAGGCCCATCGTGTTGCTGGACGAGGCGGGCAAATTGTTCGAGAGGATTCTCTCTGCCCGCATCGTCCAGCATCTCAGCGAGGTGGGGCCCGACCTGTCGGACGCCCAATTCGGGTTCCGAGAGGGGCGTTCGACGGTCGATGCCGTGATGCGCCTTAGGGTCGTGACCGAAGAGGCGGTTGGTTGTGGCGGCGTGGTGTTGGCGGTGTCCTTGGACATCGCCAACGCCTTTAATAGTCTGCCATTCAGCTGCATCAGGGAAGCACTCCTGTATCATGGGGTGCCAGAGTACCTGAGGCGGCTGGTGGCAGACTATTTGGAGGAGCGTACCGTCGTGTACGAGGATCGAGATGGCGCCTTGAGACGGCGACCCATGTCGTGCGGCGTTCCACAGGGGTCTGTCCTCGGACCACTCCTGTGGAACGTGGGGTACGACTGGGTCCTACGTAGTCGTCTACCCCCCGGGCTCGGCGTAATTTGTTACGCCGATGACACCCTAGTCACAGCCCGGGGGGCAAATTTCCAAGAGGCGGCGCGCCTGGCCACCAGGGGTGTCTCTCTGGTGGTTGGGCGCATCGAGGCGCTGGGCTTACGGGTGGCCCTTGACAAGACGGAGGCCCTGCTATTTCATGGGCCCCGTCGTGGTCCACCCCCCGGCGCCTCTATCGTAGTCAACTCGGTCCTCGTACCGGTTCGGGCCCAGATGAGGTATCTGGGCCTGATCCTCGACGGTAGGTGGCTCTTCGACGAGCACTTCCGACAGCTTGCTCCTAAGCTGGTCGACGCTGCCTCCGCCCTTGGGCGTCTTTTGCCCAACTTGGGTGGAGCCAGCGTCGTTACAAGGAACCTCTTCACGGGGGTGGTCCGGTCGATGGCCCTGTATGGGTCACCGGTGTGGGTGGAGGCTCTGACTGCCCAGAACAAGGCGCGCCTTTGGCGCCCTCAGAGGGTATTGGCAGTCAGAGCCATACGCGGATACCGCACGGTGTCCACCGAGGCGGCCTGCGCCTTGGCCGGAACACCCCCGTGGGATTTGGAGGCGGAAGTGCTCGCCGAAGTTTATCGGCGAGCGGCTGAACATCGGGCGGAGTACGGGTATCGTGCTCCGCCCGAAGAGGTACGCGAATGGCGTGAAGCCGCTCGCCGAGCCACGATGGCTCGTTGGTCTTTCCGGCTGGAGGTTCCACGCGCTGGCTTTGCCACCGTGGAGGCGCTCCAGCCGGTCATCCTCGAGTGGGCAGGGCGGCAGCACGGGACCCTTTCCTTCCGGCTGACGCAGGTGCTTTCCGGGCATGGTTGCTTCGGAAAGTACCTGCACTCGGTCGCTAGGAGGGAATTGAGTCCCGCCTGCCACCACTGCGACTGCAGTGAGGACTCGGCCCAGCACACGCTGGAGATCTGCCCCGCTTGGGCGGATCAGCGCCGGGCCCTCACTGCAGTCATCGGAGGAGATCTGTCGCTACCGGCCATCATACGCTCCATGGCCGGTAGCGACAGCAGTTTTACCGCGGTCGCGACCTTCTGCGAGGAAGTAATCTCACAGAAGGAGGCGGCGGAGAAGGCCCGAGAGGACGATATCCACTCGGACCCGATCCGCCGCCGGCGAACCGGGCGGCGGAGGCGCGCCCATCTGCGCCTCATGCCGCCCTAAGTGTGGCCGCGGATGGACGGGATGGGTTTTCCCGTCCATCCGCTCTAATGGCCAGCCGCGAAGGGGCGACGTACGCGTGTGCCGTGCGTCGCCTAATTTGAGAATTTTAACCGAAGAGGGTGCCCGCTTCTGTGCGGGCAGGCGCTGGGAGGGGTCCGGTTTGCGTTAATAACAGCGATCCCGGACCCCTCCCTTCTCAGGCGCAGAGTTGGCACACCGTGTGGTTTTAGTCGGTTCGATTCCGACACACCGCCCCGCCGCAAACCCCGGCGGGGTGACGGCCCGAGGGGGTTTCCACACGTAAAAAAAAAAAAAAAAAAAAAAAAAAAAAAAAAAAAAAAAAGGTTAGGTTCGATGGGGCTCCCAGAAGTTGTTATGACTACTGGGAGCCGAAGATCAGAGCGCGTGCGCTCCAAGTCCGCCACTTCTGATGCGAGTGGTAGCTCCAGTGCGATTGTGGACGCGCTGGAGCCGATGGAAACTGAGTCCATGGACACCCGCAAACGCGGGTTATCCGGGGACGTTGACGGCGGGAGCGACACGTCGCTAGAGATGCTGCCGCCCAAAATTGGCAGCAGTCAGAGGGGGAGGTCCCGTACCCCAGGCTCGTCAGGCTCCGTCTTCTCTAAGGCGGAGTCGTATAAGCGAGCCAGGGCTGATGGCGAGCTCCAGGCAGAAGAGGAGATGTGTGGTCTCCTGCTTAAGATTAGGGGACCGGTGGAAGGGGATTCAGAGCCCCAATCATCGGTCTCTCTGCAGGAGACAGCGGACGCGGCGGTGGCCATAATCAACAAGGTGGCCACCAAGTCCGTGAACCTGAAGGGCTCTTTCGTGAGGGCCCTGAAGGACTCCTCTTCTGCCGTGGCGGGGGTTGTGGGGACCCTGGTTGGGGACGTGGCCCGCCTACAGGCGGCCAATGAACGCTTGACGGGGCAGGTGGCTGAGCTCAGAGCTCAGTTCGCCCAGTTCCGGGCGGAGCGAGAGGCCCCGGTCCCGTCAACATCCCAGCGGGCCGCGTCTGCGTCCAAGCGGGCCCCGTCTGCACCGCGGCCGTCACCTGCTGGCACCGGGATAACCGACGCCCAACTAGCGGTTATCCTGGATGCATGCTGGCGGATGATTGAGGGCCGCACGGCCGGCCTAGAGGCGAGGCTGCCTGCGGCCCCTGTCATGCGGCCGCCGCTTGCGGCGCCGAAAAGGGTGGCCACGTCGTCGGCGACGACCCCTCTCCCTGTGGTGGGGGGTCGCGTGTCGTACGCGTCGGCGACGGCACCACCGGCACCTGCAGCTACCCGAGGGGCTCGTCAGGTGGCCAAGGCTCCGGCCAAGGCGGCTGCGCCGAGGCCAAGGCCGAAAGCAGCGGTAAGGGCTGGAGCGGAGCTTACTCCGCTCCCCACTCCAACGACTGTGCCTCTGCCTGGACCCTCCACGTCTGCCCCCTCCAATGAGGGTTGGCAGGTGGTCGGGGGGTCCAAGAAGGCCCGAAAGCGGGCCAGAAAGGCTGCCCGCAAGGTGGCCTCTGTCCCGCAGTCGCCATCGGTGGCAAGGGCCACCCAAAAGAAGCCGCGGAAACTGCAGCCGCCAAAGACCGCGGCTGTAGTGGTGACCTTGTCACCGGAGGCGGCTGCCGGCGGGCTGTCCTACGCGGCCTTCTTTAAGAAGGCCCGGGACAGCCTCGCCGGTGAATTTGGAACGGCCGGTGTCCGTTTGCGCCGCGCCCAAACGGGAGCTCGAATTCTCGAGTTCCCTGGGGCTGATGGCGCAAAGACGGCGGACACCGCTGCTGAGAAGTTGCGGGAAGTGTTTGCCACCATGGATGGTGTCAGGATCGCCAGGCCCACAAAGTGCGCGGAACTGCGCATTTCGGGCCTGGACGATTCCGTGACGGTCGATGATGTCCGCGCTGCAATGCAGATGAAGACGAGCTGTAGCGCGGACAACGTCAGGGTCGGCACCATCCGCCCCGGTCCAGGAGGGCTTGGCGCCGTTTGGGTGAGTTGTCCCGTAGCGTCGGCCAAAATTTTGGCTGATGCCGGCAGGCTCCTCGTCGGCTTCGTGAGTGCCAGGATCACAGTCCTGGCCCCGAGGCCGATGAGGTGCTTTAAGTGCCTTGCCGCGGGACACACGCGCTCTAAGTGCGCCAGCTGCTTCGACTGCAGCGGACTATGTTTCCGCTGCGGTCGACCGGGGCACAAGGCGGCAGAGTGCTCTGCGGCCCCTCACTGCCCCGTGTGTGCGGCGGGCAAGAAGCCCGCCAATCACCAGATGGGGCAGGGGGGCTGCAAGCCTCCCCGTGCTTCTCAGCAAGCGTCGGAGGCTAGCCAGACGACCCTGGCTGCCTCCGACGACGTTCGTGCGACCACGTCGTCGCCCATGGAGGAGGTTGTAGAGACGATCCAGTAAATGGATCAAGTCTCCAACCTCCTTGTCCAGACGAACCTCAACCACTGCGCCGCGGCGCAGGATCTCTTCCTGCAAACCATGGCGCAGTGGTCGATAGGTGTTGCCGTAGTCGCGGAGCCCTACTACGTCCCTCCCCGTCCAAACTGGATGGGTGACCGGGACGGCTCCGTGGCAGTCGTCGGCTCCTCGGCGGCCCGTTCCCCGCCCTTGTCGCTAAGAGACAAGGGCTCTGGATATGTGGCCGCCGAGTGGGGGGGAATCACCGTTTACGGTGTATATTTCTCCCCCAACCGGAGTTTGAGCGACTTCGAGGTCTTCCTCAACAACTTGGAGACCTCGATACGGCGACTAGCGTCTGGGCACGTCCTCGTGCTGGGGGACTTCAACGCAAAGTCCATTGCGTGGGGTTCCCCAGCGACGGACGCCAGGGGCGATGCGGTTGTGGAGTGGGCGGCTTCGGTGGGCCTCTGTTTGCTAAACAGAGGCGCCACCAACACGTGCGTGCGACAGCAGGGGGGGTCGATAGTGGACCTTTCGTTCGCTACCCCTGCTGTTGCCGCACGAGTAAGGAACTGGTGTGTCCTGGATGAGGTTGAGACGCTCTCGGATCATCTTTATATCCGATTCGAGCTCTCCCGGTCCCAGGGCCCCAGTAGGGGTCACGTGGCGCGGCATACCTCCCGCTTTCCGCGGTGGGCAGTTGCCAAACTCGATAGGGACCTGCTAGAGGAGGCGGCCATTGTTCAGTCTTGGCTGTCTCCGCGGGCCCCGGCCGAGGAGGTCGACATGGGGGCTGGCCGTTTTCGCACTGCGATTACGCAGATCTGCGATGCGGCCATGCCCCGCGTTCGGGGTTGTCGACCTCCACGGAACGGGGTCTACTGGTGGTCCCAGGAGTTGGCGGACCTCCGTGCGGCCTGCACTCGTGCCCGGAGGTCCTACACCCGATGCCGGCGGCGACGCCACCGCGTAGACGGGGAGGAGGGCCGGCTTCATGAGGAGTACCGCGAAGCGCGGAAAACTCTGAAGCTGGCCATTTGCCGCGCCAAAGAGGCAAAAAGAAAGGAGATGCTGGAGAGTCTCGATCGTGACCCCTGGGGTCGCCCATATCGTGCGGTGCGTCAGAAGCTCCGCACGGCGGGCCCCCCCCTTACCGAGACTCTCCAGCCCAGCTTCCTGCAGCAGGTGGTCGAGGGCCTTTTCCCGCAGCGGGCGGAGCACACGCCCCCGTCGATGGCCTATTCAGTGGCCAGAGACGACGGGGGCCGAGAGGACGATATTCCGCCCGTTAGGGAATCGGAGGTTGGGGCGGCTGTTCTTCGGATCCGTTCCAAGAACACCGCCCCCGGGCCGGACGGGGTACCACCCCGAGTGATGGCCCGAGCCCTCGACCATATGTCGGACCGCCTCAGGGAGGTTTTGGATGCCAGCCTGGCGTCCGGACGCTTCCCTGAGTGCTGGAAATGCGGGAAGCTGGTCCTACTGCAGAAGCCGGGACGGCCAGCCGGTTCGGTCGCGGCCTATAGGCCCATCGTGTTGCTGGACGAGGCGGGCAAATTGTTCGAGAGGATTCTCTCTGCCCGCATCGTCCAGCATCTCAGCGAGGTAGGGCCCGACCTGTCGGACGCCCAATTCGGGTTCCGAGAGGGGCGTTCGACGGTCGATGCCGTGATGCGCCTTAGGGCCGTGACCGAAGAGGCGGTTGGCTGTGGCGGCGTGGTGTTGGCGGTGTCCTTGGACATCGCCAACGCCTTTAATAGTCTGCCATTCAGCTGCATCAGGGAAGCACTCCAGTATCATGGGGTGCCAGAGTACCTGAGGCGGCTGGTGGCAGACTATTTGGAGGAGCGTACCGTCGTGTACGAGGATCGAGATGGCGTCCTTAGACGGCGACCCATGTCGTGCGGCGTTCCACAGGGGTCTGTCCTCGGACCACTCCTGTGGAACGTGGGGTACGACTGGGTCCTTCGAAGTCGTCTGCCCCCCGGGCTGGGCGTAATTTGTTACGCCGATGACACTTTGGTCACAGCTCGGGGGGCCAATTTCCAAGAGGCGGCGCGCCTGGCCACCAGGGGTGTTTCTCTGGTGGTTGGGCGCATCGAGGCGCTGGGCTTACGGGTGGCCCTTGACAAGACGGAGGCCCTGCTATTCCATGGGCCCCGTCGTGGTCCACCCCCCGGCGCCTCTATCGAAGTCAACTCGGTCCTCGTACCGGTTCGGGCCCAGATGAGGTATCTGGGTCTGATCCTCGACGGTAGGTGGCTCTTCGACGAGCACTTCCGACAGCTTGCCCCAAAGCTGGTCGGCGCTGCCTCCGCCCTTGGGCGACTCTTGCCCAATCTGGGTGGAGCCAGCGTCGAAACAAGACACCTCTACACGGGGGTGGTCCGGTCGATGGCACTATATGGTGCACCGGTGTGGGTGGAGGCTCTGACCGTCCAGAACAAGGCGCGCCTGTTGCGCCCTCAGAGGGTATTGGCGGTCAGAGCCATACGCGGATACCGCACGGTGTCCACCGAGGCGGCGTGTGCCTTGGCCGGAACACCCCCGTGGGATTTGGAGGCGGAAGTGCTCGCCGAAGTTTATCGGCGAGCGGCTGAATATCGGGCGGAGTACGGGTATCGTGCTCCGCCCGAAGAGGTACGCGAATGGCGTGAAGCCGCTCGCCGAGCCACGATGGCTTGTTGGTCGTCCCGGCTGGAGGCTCCACGCGCTGGCTTTGCTACCGTGGAGGCGCTCCAGCCGGTCATCCTCGAGTGGGCAGGGCGGCAGCACGGGACCCTTTCCTTCCGGCTGACGCAGGTGCTTTCCGGGCATGGTTGCTTCGGAAAGTACCTGCATTCGGTCGCTAGGAGGGAATTGAGTCCCGCCTGCCACCACTGCGACTGCAGTGAGGACTCGGCCCAGCATACGCTGGAGATCTGCCCCGCTTGGGCGGATCAGCGCCGGGCCCTCACTGCAGTCATCGGAGGAGATCTGTCGCTGCCGGCCGTCGTACTGTCCATGGCCGGTAGCGACAGCAGTTTTACCGCGGTCGCGACCTTCTGCGAAGTAGTAATTTCGCAGAAGGAGGCGGCGGAGAAGGCCCGGGAGGACGATATCCACTCGGACCCGATCCGCCGCCGGCGCACGGGGCGGCGGAGGCGCGCCTATCAGCGCCTCATGCCGCTCTGAGTGTGGCCGCGGATGGACGGGATGGGTTTTCCCCTCCATCCGCATTACAGGCCAACCGCGAGGGGGCGACGTACGCGTGTGCCGTGCGTCGCCTAATTTGAGATTTTTACCAGCAGACGGTGCCCGCTTCAGTGCGGGCAGGCGCTGGGAGGGGTCCGGTTTGCGTTAATAACAGCGATCCCGGACCCCTCCCTTCGCAGGCGCAGAGTTGGCACACCGTGTGGTTTTAGTCGGTTCGATTCCGACACACCGCCCCGCCGCAAACCCCGGCGGGGTGACGGCCCGAGGGGGTTTCCACACGTAAAAAAAAAAAAAAAAAAGGTTAGGTTAGGTTAGGTTTTTTTTTTTTTTTTTTTTTTTTTTTTTTTTTTTTTTTTTTTTTTTTTTTTTTTTTTTTTTTTTTGGAAGCAGGCACCCGCCATCGCAGGGTGTTACTGCCTATGCGCTTTTCCCCGTCCATAATAACGACAGGACCTTTTTTAGACCATGTTTTTTATTTAGTGCAAGTGTGGTGTGTGATGTCGATATAATTGTAATATATATGTATACATAATAAATATAAATGTTCAAATCTATATGTACAACACATTTACAGTTGCTGTACATATACACTCGCCCATCCATTGCATCCTATATATTTTTATGCCATTGTTTACAACACTTTATATTGCATCTATTTACTTTCTATGACATTCTCATACATATATTATTTTTAATTCAATACGTTACATTATTTCTATTTTATAATGAAGATGATGAAATTGGTGGAAATGATAAAAATTTTGAAATTGATGAAAATGATGAAAATGATGAAAATAATGAAAATGATGAAAATGGTGATGATGATGAAAATGGTGATGATGATGAAAATGGTGATGATGATGAAATTGGTGATGATGATGAAATTGGTGATGATGATGAAAGTGGTGATGATGATGAAGTTGGTGATGATGATGAAAATGGTGATGATGATGAAATTGGTGATGATGATGAAATTGGTGATGATGATGAAAATGGTGATGATGATGAAAGTGGTGATGATGATAAAAGTGGTGATGATGATGACATTGGTGATGGTGATAATTGATGAAGGTGATGAAAGTGATGACAGTGATAATAGTGACGTTTACAGTAACAGTTGCAACACAACAATCGCGGCAACAGCAACAACACAGCGACAACATTAGCGAATCCCTTTCAACACATGTATCACATGTATGCACAGAGATGTCCAAATGTGTGTCTCCAGCGTACTCTCAGTTTCTTCAGACTCACACTTGCCCATCCACTGCGTTCTACACATTTATCTATATTTTATTTATTTATTTACATCATGTTTTATTTTATCTATATGTATACTAACTTATTTCTTAACAATTTAATTATTCTAAAAATTTAACAAACTTTAACAAAAATTTTAACAAAATTTAACAAAAAGCAGTTTTCAGTCGGTCACCCATCTTGGTACCGACCTCGCCCAATGTTACTTTACCTTGGTATTCATTAATTAGCCATTCATAGATATTTCAATTCTTATAATATACATTTATTTATATATACTTCTAATTTTTATAATATGTATTTGTACGTATTTATATAATACAAATACACATTACAAAAACTATTTTCATCTTTGTTTGTTTTCATCATGTTTTATTTTATCTGTACGTGTTCTAATATATTTCTTAATAATTTAATATTCCAAAAATTTAACAAAAATAACAAAAAACAATTTACAGGCGGTCACCCATCCAGGTACTGACCTCGCCCAATGTTGTTTTACCTTGGTAGTCATTAATTTGCCATTCATACATATTTCCATTTCCATAATATACATTTATTTATATATACTTCTAATTTTTTATAATATGTATTTATGTACATCTATATAATATATCAAAACGCCAATATATGTGCAAACACCTGCTCTTCCATTATGTTCTATATATTTGTTTATTTACTGTTTGTTTGTTTTCATCATGTTTTATTTTATCTGTATGTATTCTAACATATTTCTTAACACTTCAATATTCTAAAAAATTAACAAAAACAATTCACAGGCGGTCACCCATCTAGGTACCGACCTCGCCCAATGTTGCTTAACCCTGTTTGTCATTAATTTGCCATTCATACACATTTTAATTCCTATAATATACATTTATTTATATATACTTCTAATTTTTTATAATATGTATCTATATGCACTTATATATTGTTAATACATATAAATACATATTACAAGATCAACAAAAACAACTCTCAGGCGGTCACCCATCCTAGTGCCGACCTCGCCCAATGTTGCTTAACTTCGGTGAGTTGCACATACATTCCACCTGTTTACACTATACTTATATTTACCAATTTTATTTATTTCTGTTCGCTGTACACATGTTTTTCCGCTGCCGTCACTTGTATATATTTACATTTATATAATTGTTTATTGTACTATGTTTACCTTTTGTGTTGATTTCCGTTGCTAAGCAACGGAGATCAACACAAATGGCCGCGCTGTCACCTCTGCGCCACACATATTCACGTGTCACTATTTAATATGTCCATATCACACAAATTTCCTTAAAAAGCACTATATATATATATGTCCCTATTATCTATTATTCTTTACTGTTACTCTTTTACATATATTACATATTTATTTCCATTTTTTACGCCACATTTATGTACTTAATTTCTCCATACTAATATATTTTATTTAAACGCCTGTTACTTTGCTTCCGCATACTCCTCTTTTATTTTTTGTTTAATAAGTCGCCTGTCTCTTTTATCGTAGCAATGTATTTTTGCGAGACGCTACGTGTTTCTAAGGAGGTGTTATGCACATTGTCCTACAGTGCAAAGCAAGTCAGTCAGTATGTCTGTTTGACCCGGGTGGCTTCCCACCCGCTCCCCCAGGATAAGGGAGACTCGTTACTCATGACTAGTGTATCTGTGTTGTTTGCATGTTTTTTGTGTACTTGTCTAGTATTTTGTATGTGTGTACCCATCTACAACTCACTCTTCCTTTATGTCACACTTGTTGGCAATTTATATATATATATAATATATATAATTGCCACGTTCCTAATTTGTGAGCTGTTTTCTTCTTATGTGTGTCTTCAAATATATGTATCTTAGTGTCTATGATAGTGTGCATGTTCTGATATATTTTTATATAGTCATTATACAATAATTAAATCAGTGTTTAGTATTTATGTCTGTCTTGTGTAGTGTGTAGTTGTGTGTTGGTGGGTCACAAGTACGCCGTCGTTTCCCTCGCCAGATAGTCCCATTTGCTACGGGTCGGGCACTCGGCGCTGAAGGCGTTATGGCCCGCATTCCGCTGCCCAGAGCGCGAACAGTTGCAGCACTGAGGTCCGGTGCCCGCACTATAGTCGGCGCAATCCTTACGCAAGTGCGGGCCCCCACAGTGGCTACACCTGTCCGCACCCTCGGCGCAGAACCTGCGGCCATGGCCGAATGCCAGGCATTTAGTGCATTGTATGATCGGAGACTGGTCCTCCACCCTAACCCTCTGCAGGTCTAGGTAGAGGGTCCCAGCCTCCGTCATTCTCTGCCATACCCTTGGCTTAACCTGGAGGACTATGTGGGAAGTCCCCGGGTTCCTTGTCCTCTTCCTGTACTTGATGCAGGCCTCTCTCTCCTCCTGTGGTAGGCCCATGAATATGTCCGGGTTCTGGGTGTATATAGCCCTAATCATGTCGTTGTTATCATTTTCCTTGTACACATCCTTGAGGATGACCAGGGGATTTTTATTTTTCATGGGCTCTACCACAAGCCCATTGTTGCTACTCTCAATTTGTTTTCTTAGCCTGTTGGCCTCCACCTCTGTGTCACAGCCCAGGATTACCTTGCCATTTTTGGCCTTACGGGCCTTGGCTATTTTCAGGCCAGTACTCCTGGCGTCGACCGCCTTCTCCACCCTGGCGAGTACCTCTCCGGCCGTCTCCTGCTCATCCTTTGAGGTAACCGCCACCGAGTGGAGAGCCAGTCGGCGCCTGGGTCTGGCCGCTGCGACGCTGGCGTAGGACTGGGGGGTGGGTTCAGCAGCTCCATGGTTCCGGGAGGCCAACTCTTCCAGGGCGGCGCCGAAGTGCGTTTTGGTCTCTACCACTATGTCCCTAGCGACAGTCCCAATGTGGTCTTCGATTTGGGACTGCGCGCGCACTATCAAGGCCTCGGTCGCCTGGTCGATTTCGACTTGCGTCGTCTCGATCTTGCTCTGGAAGAGTTCAATTGCGGCCTTTTCCCTGCCATCGCACTCCGTGCCAAGGGACTGGATCTGTTCCTTTAGGCTGGTCTGAGCGCTGATGATCCATTTGGAGATGTTTTCTTCCATATCCCCCAGTCTCGCCAGTATGGTCCCCTCCTGGGCCGGGGGCGGAGCCGCCGCGGCTACTTTCTCCATCGCAGGAGATGCATCCGCGTCAGCCGCGCCAGCGGCTCCGGATGCCGCCTCCTCCAGATTCCTTATTCTATTTCTCAGCTCATAGATAATCGCCATACCATTGAAGGATGAGTCCTCCAGGAAGATCTTGATGTCTCTCCTCATCTGAGGGTATTGTTGGACCTTCTGTGGTATTTGTTCGAAGGCCCACATAGCCTCCTGGAGGAGCTGGCTTGTAGGTCGTGAAACTATGGCTTCCATTTGTGAGCACCTCTCTGACGATTTCCTACTTGCTCCCGGCCTCTTTATAAACGTCCTGGCGGCATCCGTGACACGTGAGGATGAGGTGTTGGAGCCAGGAGAGGCCCGTTTCCCGGCGTCCGCGGATGTTAGTGGTGTATGGTACATTTTTAAAAACGGGGAAAATTGTCAACTACTAAAATTTTATTGTACACCCTGTATAACGGGGTGTGTCTTATAATTAATATTTGACCCTGTATAAGGGGGTACACGTCTATAATTAACTTAAAACTAAGAAAAGAAATAATTTAAATTTAATTTGGTCAATTTGAAACTTAAGATTAATTTTTTCCCCTATAGGGGGGCGTAAATTTTCCCAATTGGGACTGTCGTGGTACTTAGGGGATGTATACTGTCCCGTATCAATTGCAATAATTCCAAAATTTAGACAAAATAAAAAATTTGATGTTTCTTACAAACTAATTCCAAATAAATTAAATTATTGTAAACTTAAAATTAATTATCCTGATGGATTGCGACTTCCCACAGGACCCCTCTCTGTCGTGACGGGTTGTTAACCCTATCCCGAGCCGCAATCCAAAAGAATTTTCCGAATCGGATCACCCAGGCCAAAGTTGGGTTTATCCCCTTTTTTCTTCCGGACCTCTTCCCTGATGGTCCAAATGGGGGTGTCGGTAGTTGCTCCCTGCTAAGAGGATCCCAATTCCGAAGAAATTTCCGGATTCGGTCCAATACGGGCCGAGATATTTTGGGTTTCCTGGTTTATCCCCTTTTTACGGGGATTCTTCCAGGAAGAGGGCCAATTAGTGATATCAACGGGGGGGCCCTTACAAGGAGCTCCTAATTCCAAAAACTGGTAAAGAATGGACCAACCGGTCCGGAGTTATTGATGATGCAACGTTGTTACGTCGCCACGTTTTTGGTCAAGAAAGTTCGTTAAAATTCAGTAAAATTTTAATATATTTAGTTTGTTTGGGATGGAAATTTTTTCAATTTTCCTCCCTTTAATTTTTCTGGGGTGCCAATATTGTGGCGCGCCCTCTGCCGAGTTCAACACAGAAAGTCCGGAGAGAATCGGCTCAGCCGATCCGGAGTTATTCGCGGATTCCTAAAATACTGACCTATCAATTTAAAAAGTTTTATCGAAAATTGTCAATCTCACTTGGGATGGATAGTGTTCGTTGAGAAGAACACAAAAATACCCTTGTCGGTCTAAACGGGCCACGGGTGTCCGAGTTATAGGGTCAGAACGCTCTGACCTGGTTCGTCGATAACCCTTTTTTACAAATTCCAATGTTGTGACGTCACACTGATTTTAAAAAGTTTTCTAGAAGCTTCTTACCCTGTAACTCCTTGGTTTCTCCACCGAATTGAGCCAGGGAGGTCTTAAAAGTTAGGTCTCGTGGTGCACTAATTTGTGATGTGTATAATGGGGGGGTCAAAGCACAACCCTTAGTTCAGGGGTGGTAAATGTATATAAGTCTAAAAGTCACTATAACTAACAAACTAATGCACTTTTTCAAGGTCTGTAAAGGGTTTATAATTCAGTTAACCGTCACTCACGTTTCGTGTCTCTGTCACTCTCCTGAGGGACCAGGATCCGGGACCTCAGCCTCCACACCCCTTTTAAGGAAAAAGGGCTGTAGCTCCCGAAGTTGTGGTCCAAAGCTCATGGGAGGGGTCTCAAAGGATGGGTATCCCCGAGACACACCCTCACCAAGCTGAACACACCGGGGTCACTAGCTAAAAATCCAGGTTTTTTGCAAAATTTAATGTCACTTTCACTTTTATTGTCAAATGATGCTATGGTCTATATCTCCCTAAGTCCTGGTCTGATCCCAACAAGACGCACACCGTTCTGATCGTCTCGCCAGTGGGCAACTTTTTATCTCAAAAATCCGCGATTTGTCTTAAAATGTACATACACTCACTCTGCAACTTTGCACAGTTGAAAAACTGGGGGTCACAGATCTTAATCGTAAGATATGGGAGTTTTAAAATACACAGTCACTTTTGACGAAAAAACTTTTGTTTTTTCGTCGATAAAATCCAGAGTTCTTGTCCAATTTCCACGCGGTTTTTGCTCTAAGTTCGTCTTGCGATGGCGCAACTTTTGAGCTATCACACTTTATTATCGGGGACACTTTGTCACATACACGATTTTAAAGGTTCGGAGCGCGTCAAAAACGATGCTGTCTCGGCATCTAAGCGATTGAGACTGGTTAGGTTAGGTTAGGTTAGGTTAGGTTGGACCACTCCTGTGGAACGTGGGGTACGACTGGGTCCTACGTAGTCGTCTACCCCCCGGGCTCGGCGTAATTTGTTACGCCGATGACACCCTAGTCACAGCCCGGGGGGCAAATTTCCAAGAGGCGGCGCGCCTGGCCACCAGGGGTGTCTCTCTGGTGGTTGGGCGCATCGAGGCGCTGGGCTTACGGGTGGCCCTTGACAAGACGGAGGCCCTGCTATTTCATGGGCCCCGTCGTGGTCCACCCCCCGGCGCCTCTATCGTAGTCAACTCGGTCCTCGTACCGGTTCGGGCCCAGATGAGGTATCTGGGCCTGATCCTCGACGGTAGGTGGCTCTTCGACGAGCACTTCCGACAGCTTGCTCCTAAGCTGGTCGACGCTGCCTCCGCCCTTGGGCGTCTTTTGCCCAACTTGGGTGGAGCCAGCGTCGTTACAAGGAACCTCTTCACGGGGGTGGTCCGGTCGATGGCCCTGTATGGGTCACCGGTGTGGGTGGAGGCTCTGACTGCCCAGAACAAGGCGCGCCTTTGGCGCCCTCAGAGGGTATTGGCAGTCAGAGCCATACGCGGATACCGCACGGTGTCCACCGAGGCGGCCTGCGCCTTGGCCGGAACACCCCCGTGGGATTTGGAGGCGGAAGTGCTCGCCGAAGTTTATCGGCGAGCGGCTGAACATCGGGCGGAGTACGGGTATCGTGCTCCGCCCGAAGAGGTACGCGAATGGCGTGAAGCCGCTCGCCGAGCCACGATGGCTCGTTGGTCTTTCCGGCTGGAGGTTCCACGCGCTGGCTTTGCCACCGTGGAGGCGCTCCAGCCGGTCATCCTCGAGTGGGCAGGGCGGCAGCACGGGACCCTTTCCTTCCGGCTGACGCAGGTGCTTTCCGGGCATGGTTGCTTCGGAAAGTACCTGCACTCGGTCGCTAGGAGGGAATTGAGTCCCGCCTGCCACCACTGCGACTGCAGTGAGGACTCGGCCCAGCACACGCTGGAGATCTGCCCCGCTTGGGCGGATCAGCGCCGGGCCCTCACTGCAGTCATCGGAGGAGATCTGTCGCTACCGGCCATCATACGCTCCATGGCCGGTAGCGACAGCAGTTTTACCGCGGTCGCGACCTTCTGCGAGGAAGTAATCTCGCAGAAGGAGGCGGCGGAGAAGGCCCGAGAGGACGATATCCACTCGGACCCGATCCGCCGCCGGCGAACCGGGCGGCGGAGGCGCGCCCATCTGCGCCTCATGCCGCCCTAAGTGTGGCCGCGGATGGACGGGATGGGTTTTCCCGTCCATCCGCTCTAATGGCCAGCCGCGAAGGGGCGACGTACGCGTGTGCCGTGCGTCGCCTAATTTGAGAATTTTAACCGAAGAGGGTGCCCGCTTCTGTGCGGGCAGGCGCTGGGAGGGGTCCGGTTTGCGTTAATAACAGCGATCCCGGACCCCTCCCTTCTCAGGCGCAGAGTTGGCACACCGTGTGGTTTTAGTCGGTTCGATTCCGACACACCGCCCCGCCGCAAACCCCGGCGGGGTGACGGCCCGAGGGGGTTTCCACACGTAAAAAAAAAAAAAAAAAAAAAAAAAAAAAAAGGTTAGGTTAGGTTAGGTTAGGTTAGGTTAAGGGCCTTTTCCCGCAGCGGGCGGAGCACACGCCCCCGTCGATGGCCGTTCCGGCCAGTGACGACGGGGACGGAGGGAGTGAGGTGCCGCCCGTTAGGGAATCGGAGGTTGGGGCGGCTGTTCTTCGGATCCGTTCCAAGAACACCGCCCCCGGGCCGGACGGGGTACCACCCCGAGTGATGGCCCGAGCCCTCGACCATATGTCGGACCGCCTCAGGGAGGTTTTGGACGCCAGCCTGGCGTCCGGACGCTTCCCTGAGTGCTGGAAATGCGGGAAGCTGGTCCTATTGCAGAAGCCGGGACGGCCTGCCGATTCGGTCGCGGCCTATAGGCCCATCGTGTTGCTGGACGAGGCGGGCAAATTGTTCGAGAGGATTATCTCTGCCCGCATCGTCCAGCATCTCAACGAGGTGGGGCCCGACCTGTCGGACGCCCAATTCGGGTTCCGAGAGGGGCGTTCGACGGTCGATGCCGTGATGCGCCTTAGGGCCGTGACCGAAGAGGCAGTGAGCTGTGGCGGCGTGGTGTTGGCGGTGTCCTTGGACATCGCCAACGCCTTTAATAGTCTGCCATTCAGCTGCATCAGGGAAGCACTCCTGTATCATGGAGTGCCAGAGTACCTGAGGCGGCTGGTGGCAGACTATTTAGAGGAGCGTACCGTCGTGTACGAGGACCGAGATGGCGTCATGAGACGGCGACCCATGTCGTGCGGCGTTCCGCAGGGGTCTGTCCTCGGACCACTCCTGTGGAACGTGGGGTACGACTGGGTCCTCCGAAGTCGTCTGCCCCCCGGGCTGGGCGTAATTTGTTACGCCGATGACACACTTGTCACAGCCCGGGGGGCCAATTTCCAAGAGGCGGCGCGCCTGGCCACCAGGGGTGTATCTCTGGTGGTTGGGCGCATAGAGGCGCTGGGCTTACGGGTGGCCCTTGACAAGACGGAGGCCCTGCTTTTCCATGGGCCCCGTCGTGGTCCACCCCCCGGCGCCTCAATCGAAGTCAACTCGGTCCTCGTACCGGTTCGGGCCCAGATGAGGTATCTGGGCCTGATCCTCGACGGTAGGTGGCTCTTCGACGAGCACTTCCGACAGCTTGGCCCCAAGCTGGTCGACGCTGCCTCCGCCCTTGGGCGTCTTTTGCCCAACTTGGGTGGAGCCAGCGTCGAAACAAGACACCTCTACACGGGGGTGGTCCGGTCGATGGCCCTTTACGGGTCACCGGTGTGGGTCCCGGCTCTGACCGCCCAGAATAAGGCCCGCCTGTGGCGGCCTCAGAGGGTATTGGCGGTCAGAGCCATACGCGGATACCGCACCGTGTCGACGGAGGCGGCATGCGCCTTGGCCGGAACACCCCCGTGGGATTTGGAGGCGGAAGTGCTCGCCGAAGTTTATCGGCGAGCGGCTGAATATCGGGCGGAGTACGGGTATCGTGCTCCGCCCGAAGAGGTACGCGAATGGCGTGAAGCCGCTCGCCGAGCCACGATGGCTCGTTGGTCTTTCCGGCTGGAGGCTCCACGCGCTGGCTTTGCCACCGTGGAGGCGCTCCAGCCGGTCATCCTCGAGTGGGCAGGGCGGCAGCACGGGACCCTTTCCTTCCGGCTGACGCAGGTGCTTTCCGGGCATGGTTGCTTCGGAAAGTACCTGCACTCGGTCGCTAGGAGGGAATTGAGTCCCGCCTGCCACCACTGCGACTGCAGTGAGGACTCGGCCCAGCACACGCTGGAGATCTGCCCCGCTTGGGCGGATCAGCGCCGGGCCCTCACTGCAGTCATCGGAGGAGATCTGTCGCTACCGGCCATCATACGCTCCATGGCCGGTAGCGACAGCAGTTTTACCGCGGTCGCGACCTTCTGCGAGGAAGTAATCTCGCGGAAGGAGGCGGCGGAGAAGGCCCGAGAGGACGATATCCACTCGGACCCGATCCGCCGCCGGCGAACCGGGCGGCGGAGGCGCGCCCATCTGCGCCTCATGCCGCCCTGAGTGTGGCCGCGGATGGTGGGGACGGGTTTTCCCCTCCATCCGCTTTAGTGGCCAGCCGCGAAGGGGCGACGTACGCGTGTGCCGTGCGTCGCCTAAATTGAGAGTCTATCAGCAGACGGTGCCCGCTTCAGTGCGGGCAGGCGCTGGGAGGGGTCCGGTTTGCGTTAATAACAGCGATCCCGGACCCCTCCCTTCTCAGGCGCAGAGTTGGCACACCGTGTGGTTTTAGTCGGTTCGATTCCGACACACCGCCCCGCCGCAAACCCCGGCGGGGTGACGGCCCGAGGGGGTTTCCACACGTAAAAAAAAAAAAAAAAAAAAAAAAAAGGTTAGGTTAGGTTAGGTTTTTTTTTTTTTTTTTTTTTTTTTTTTTTTTTTTTTTTTTTCTGCTTTTCCCCGTCCATAGACAACGACAGGGCCTTGTGTATCTTATTTTTGTATAGTGCTATGTGTGGTGACGACTTTATAATTTAATATATATGTATATATAATATGTTAAGTTGTTTGAGTGTTCAATTGTGCGTCCACAGCGTACTCACAGTTTCTGTAGACACACCCTTGTACACTCGTTGTGTTCTACTTTTTATATTCTATGTGTTTACAACTATTCATATTCCATCCATGTGTTTATACAGTATTTCTTTTACATGTACTTTACATTCCTTTTACATATATATATTCTGATCAAAATGGTGATGATGATGAAAATGGTGATGATGATGAAAATGGTGATGGTGATGAAAATGGTGATGATGATGAAATTGGTGATGATGATGAAAATGGTGATGATGATGAAAATGGTGATGATGATGAAAATGGTGACGATGATGAAAATGGTGATGGTGATGAAAATGGTGATGGTGATGAAATTGGTGATGATGATGAAAATGGTGATGGTGATGAAAATGGTGATGATGATGAAAATGGTGATGATGATGAAAATGGTGATGGTGATGAAAATGGTGATGATGATGAAAATGGTGATGATGATGAAAAGGGTGATGATGAGTAAAAGGTGATAATGATGATATAACAACAACAATATCTATGACAACGGAAGCAACAGCAACATCACTATCCACAGCAACCATGGTATCAACAACAATGACACATTCCTTTCCAATATCTATATTATATGTACACATGGGGGACGTTCAAACATGTGTCTACAGCGTACACTCAGTTTCTACAGACACACGTGCACCCGTCCACCGCGTTCTACATATTTGTTTATAATATTATTTATTTATTTACAATATATTTTATTTCATTCATATGTCTTTTTGTACATTTCTCATATATCTATTATTCATATTATTTAATTTACCATTTACATTAAGTTACACTATATTTATTTTAAAAGTTTGTTTATATTTCCAATACACATATTATTCTAGTCATCTGTTGTTGTTTACAATATCTTTGTTTACCGTTGCTAGGCAACCCGGATCTGGGTCATGCAGTTTCATCTGCCGAACACCGATCCGCGCTCCTTCCTTTTATTTTTCACTTTTTGTATTTATTTTCAATACATTTTATTTCATCTATATATTTTCTAGTATATTTCTCACATATTTACTATTTACAATTCACTATTCATGATTATTTCAATTTTTTAGAATTTTAGAATTTTTTAAAATGACAAAAATAATTTCCAGGCGGTCACCCATCCAAGTTCTGACCTCGCCTAATGTTGCTTGACCTTGGTGACCGGTCTATACAATTCCAACATATTTATTCACAATTTGCTTTCCCAGGCGGTCACCCATCCAAGTAATGACCTCGCCCATTGTTGCTTAGATATTTATTTAAAATGTTCGAATGTGTGTATGCAGCGTATATACAATTTCTGCATATACACATTCGCCCATCCGTTGTGTCATATACATTTAAATACTGTTTATTTACATAATTTTTTATATTATCTATTTGTCTCCCACAGCATCTCTCACACTTACATAATTTTTGATTTACTATTTATATATATTCTGATTTTTATGATATATATTCACATATAGTATACACAGATGTTTACTTTCACATATACAGCACATTAAAGTTTCTTGTTTTATATCCTTCATTCATATGTTACACCAAATGTTTGTTGTTGTTTACTTCTTGTCCTAACTCTGTTGCTAGGCAACGGAGTCTAGACAAAAAGTTGCGCGGTCACATCCGCGCTCACACGGATCCGCGTGTTATTTCTTTTATTTTTAATTTACCTATATCACACAATTTTCTTTAACTAGCACTATATTTACTTGTTATCTGTTATCTACTATTCCTTATCGTTAACTATTTACATCTTTTACACTTATATTTCCGTTTTTGACACCACATTTGTACATTTAAATTTACATAGTAATATAATTTTGTTGGCAGCCTACTGTTTTTATCCTAGCAGTAAATCCTACTTGTTTTTGTATTTAATTTGGCGCCTTTCACCTTTAATGTAGCATCTTTTTCTGCAATGGGACACTATATGTTTGCAGTCGGGTGCTCCACACACCGCCCCCAGTTTATCCAGGAAGACCAGGCCTCCACGACACGTATTTGTGTATAGTATGTTTGTTTTAGTGTGCATGTTTTTGTGTTTTGTACATGTGTGTTTCCCTCCACAGTTCACTCTTTCCTTTGTACATTCTTTTAACAAAGAATATATATATTGCAATATATATTTTTGTTACTTCCTTGTTTGTGAACTGTTTCAGTCGGTGTATGTATGTTAAATTAGTGTAATCTAGTGTTTATTGTTTGTGTGCATGTTTTGATATATTCCTATATTATTATAATATATTCTTTATATCAATGTGTGTTTATGTATGTCTTTGTGTAGTATGTTTCTTGAGTGTGGGTGTGTCAAAGATAAGCCGTGGTCTCCCTTGCCAAGTAATCCCACTTGGCGCGGGTGGGGCATTCGGCGCTGAAGGCGTTGTGGCCGACGTCCCGCGACCCAGAGTGCGAGCAGTTGCAGCACCGCGGTACCGAACCCGCACTAAAATCTGCGCAATCCTTGCGCAAGTGCGGGCCCCCACAGTGACTACACCTGTCCGCACCCTCAGTGCAGAACTTACGGCCGTGTCCGAATGCCAGACACCTGGAGCATTGAATGAGCGGAGACTGGTCCTCCACCCTGACCCTCTGTAGGCCCAGGTAAAGCGCCCCAGCCTCCGTCACTCTCCGCCATATCCTAGGTCCCACCTGAAGGACGATGTGGGAGGTCCCCGGGTTCCTGGTTCTTTTCCTGTATTTAATTCTAATATTGGCCTCCCCCTCCTCCCGTGGTAGGCCCATGAATACCTCCGCGTTCTGTTTTAGTATTGCTGTTATTAAGTAGTCGTTGTCATTGTCCACGTGGACGTCCCTAAGGACGACCAGTGGATCCTTATTGGTCATGGGCTCCACCACGAGCCCCTCGCCTTTATTTTCAATCTGGGTTTTTACCCTATCTATCTCCTCTTTAGTGTCGCAGCCCAGGATGACGACGCTGTTCTTCGCCTTCCTGGCTTTAGATATTCTTAGGCCGGTACGCCTGGCGTCGACCGCCTTCTCCACTCTGGTGAGCACCTCTCCGGCCGTCTCCTGTCTGTCCTTGGAGGTGACTGCCACTGAGTGAAGTGCCGGTCGGCGCCGGGGTCCGGCCGCTGCAACGCTGGCATATGTTAGGGGGTTTGGCTCCGGGACACCTTGGTTTTGGGTAGCCAGTTCTTTTACGGCGGCGCCGAAGTGCGTCTTCGTTTCTACGACTACATCTCTGGCGACAGTCCCAATTAGGTCTACTATATGGGACTGCGCACGCACTATTTGTACCTCGGTCGCTTGGTCGATCTCGGCTTGTGATCTTTCGATCTTTTCTCTAATATGCCCCATGTGGGCCGCGCGCAACTCCTCAGTCTCCTCCCCAAGTTCCCGGATGTCTTCCTTAGTCTTTTTGTAACCTTGGTTAATCCACTCGAATATATTTGTTTCCATATCCCCTAACCTTGCCAGTATCTTTTCCACCTGGGCCGGAGGCGCGGCCGTCGCGACGGCTTCATCCCTTACGGGAGGTGTAGCCGCGACCGCCGCACCCACGGTGCCGGACGCCGCCCCCTCCAAGCTCTTCATCCTCCCACTGAGCTCGAAGAGGATGCGCTGACATCTATCAGAGTTCTGCTCCAAGAACATTTTAATATCCTTCCGCATTTGCGGGTATTGTTGTACCTTCGAGGGAATATCCTCGAAGGTCTTCATTATGTCTTGGAGCAGTTGGTCACTGGACTGGCTAGCGAAGGTGGCCTGCTGCCTTTTGTATGTGGACATATTGTCCAGTGACCTTCGTTTGGTGGTAGGTCTCTTGATGAATGTCCTCGCGGCGTCCAGCACTAGCGAGGGCGAGGTACTGGCGGTTGGGGAGGCCTGTCCCTTTGCTACAGATGTTAGCGGTGTTTGGTACATTTTAAAAACGGGGAAAATTGTCAAATGCTAAAAATAATATTATTATACACCCTGTATAGCGGGGTGCGGTTTAGTTTAATTGTCCCTGTATAATGGGGTACAGTCTTAAATTAGTAACAAACACAATTACACACAATTAGTCAATAAAGTCCCTCAAATAAAAATTTGAGATAAAGAATTTTCAATTAAAAAACTTAATATTAATTTTATCCCCTATAGGGGGGCGTAAATTTTCCCAATTGGGACTGTCGTTATATTTAGGGGATGTATAAGGTCCCGTATCAGTTCTTATAATTTAAGATTTAAATAAAAATAAAAAATTTATTTTGTCATACAAACTAATTATAATTAAATTGAATTGTTAAAAACTTAATTTCTATTTTCCTGAAGGATTGCGACCTCCTACAGGACCCCTCTTTTTGTGATGGGTTGTAAACCCTATCCTGGGCCGCAATCCAAAGGAATTTTACAATTCGGACCACCCAGGCCGAAGTTGGGTTTTCCTCCCTTCTCTCCCGGACCTCTTCCCTTTTGGCCCAAAAGAAGGCACCAATAGTTTCCCTTTGTTAAGGGGAAGCTATCCCTGAAGAAATTTTCGGATTCGGCCCAACCAGGCCGAAGATATTGAGGTTTCCTGGTTTTATCCCTGTTTTCCAGGGACTCCTCCAGGAAAACGGTCCGACTGGTGATGTCAAAAGGGGGGCCTCCACTATGGGCTCCCGATTCCCGAATTTCAGTGAAATCGAGCCAAGCAGTCCGGAGATACAGCCTCGGAAAGCTATGTGCTGTTGGTTTGTATGTTTGGAGTTATCTCCAAACCGATTAAAAAATTTTGATCTATTTTATTCTTGGGATGGAAGGTGTTCGTTCCAAGGTACTCAAAAATACCTTTGCCGGTCAAAACAGGCCACGGGTGTCCGAGTTATAAGTCAAATAGGATTTGACCTAATTATCAATGACGCTTATCAACATTCCTATGTGGTGACGTCACAAAAATGTTATAAAGTTTTAAAAGTTCACAACACTGTAACTCTTTGATTTCCCAACCGATTTGGGTCAAAGAGGTCTCAAAAGTTTTGTCTTTTTGTGCACTAATTGTTTGTATGTTTTTTAAAGGGGGCAGAACTCAACCCTTGGAATAAGGGTGGTAAATGTCTATTGAACTAAAAGTCACTATAACTACTAAATTAATGCACTAAACTGAAATGTAAAAATAGTTTCTGGTACAGTATACAGTCACTCACGATTATGTGTCTCTGAAGCTCTCCCAGGGGACCAGGGTCTGGGACCTCACCACCACACCCTTTTTATATAAAAAGGGGTGTCAATCCTACAACTGTGGTCCAAATCTATTGGGAGGGGTCTCAAAGGATAGGTATCCACGAGACACACCCTCACAAAGCTGAACACACAGGGGTCACTAATTAAAAATCCAAATTTTTTACAAAATAAAGTGTCACTTTCACTGTTTATTGTCAGAGTATATTTTGTCCTATATCTCACTTATTCCTGGTCCAATTCCACTGGGGTTTTCACTGTTATGATCGTCTAGTCCACGTGCAACTTTTAAGCTATCACCAGCGGGGATTAGTGGTGATGAAAAAATTTTTCACCAACCACACCCTTTTTGAAAAATCCCTATAACTCCTTCAATTTACGATGAAAAAATCTGGAAGAGGTCTCAAAAGACGCAGACGCCCGAGATACACACTCTCACAGTTGAAAAACTGGAGGTTGTTTGCCACTTCCGGAGTTATAGGTCTTTTTATTGTTCAAGTGACGTTTTGACCGAAAAATTTTTCAGAAAAAACGCCACAATTCTGGTAATATTCGCTTAAAAAGTCTGTAAAATGTCTTAAAATGATCTTACACTAAACACACGCACTTCTGCAGATCCAGAACACACTGTCACAGATCGATATACGGAGTTATAGGCAATATAAAGTTTACAGTCAAAATGTTCGAAAAAGTTTTAAGTTTTTGGCCTATAACTTTCACAATTTAAGTCCGATTTTCGCGCGGTTTTCTACACTAGGTTCGCCTTGCGACGGCGCAACTTTTGGTGTATAATACGGGTTTTTCGGGTCACTTTTGCTGCACACACGATTTTAACAGTACGGAGCGCGTCAAAAACGATGCGTTCTCGGCCATCTAAGCTACGAGACTGGTGTTTTTTTTTTTTTTTTTTTTTTAACGTGAGGACTGCGTTTAAGCACTTCGCTCGCCCACCGCGGGGACGATGGGTCCGCTTCGTGTGGGACTCCTGACCCCCAGGAGAGGGGGCCAGACTACCCACTAAACCTCACGTGTTCCTCTTCGTCCATTGCCGAGCCGCGGGATACTCAATTTGGAGAGCTCACCGCGACTCGGCTAGGAGCGCCCTTGCAGGCTCGCCTCGGGGGGCCGATCTTAGGGCCCCCCTCACTTTCGAGTTGGTCTGCGCCCCCGGAACAACAGACAGGCGCATTCCGCCACGTGGCCGGGGACGGCGGGTCCCCCACCCACCGCCCGTGGCAACTCTCAGTCGGGGCCGCGGGCGACTCCCTGTCGCCTACGACCCCTCGAGGGGGGGCCAGATCGCTCCAGCCCCCCACTCCATCGTGCGCCCCCCATACCAACATGGGGGGCACACTGCCGCTCCGCCAAGGGCAGCAGGTCCCCCGACCCGCCGCCTGTGGCCACTCACGATCGGGGCCGCGGGCGTTCGTTGTCCGCCGACGGCCCCCCGCCGGGGGGCCCGCAGGGCGGGAGAGCGAGCGAGGCAAGGTCGATCCTGTTGTTCCGGCAGGAGACCGAGCCAGGCATGGTCGATCCGGCCCCGCAGGCCTCTCTCTTGTCCGCCATCACCTCAGCCTCGCCACACCCAGCAAGAGAGGCGACGGCGGCCCAGCTACTATCCCTTAGTCGCCTTTTACGACACCCACGGGAGGAGATGGGGTGGAGCTATTCTATGCCGGCTCCACACGGCGAACGAGACTGGTGTTAGGTTAGGTTAGGTTAGGTTAGGTTGTACTCGTGCCCGGAGGTCCTACACCCGATGCCGGCGGCGACGCCACCGCGTAGACGGGGAGGAGGGCCGGCTTCATGAGGAGTACCGCGAAGCGCGGAAAACTCTGAAGCTGGCCATTTGCCGCGCCAAAGAGGAAAAGAGAAAGGAGATGCTGGAGAGTCTCGATCGTGACCCCTGGGGTCGCCCATATCGTGCGGTGCGACAAAAGCTCCGCACGGCGGGCCCCCCCCTTACCGAGACTCTCCAGCCCAGCTTCCTGCAGCAGGTGGTCGAGGGCCTTTTCCCGCAGCGGGCGGAGCACACGCCCCCGTCGATGGCCGGTCCGGCCAGAGACGACGGGGACGGAGGGAGTGAGGTGCCGCCCGTTAGGGAATCGGAGGTTGGGGCGGCTGTTCTTCGGATCCGTTCCAAGAACACCGCCCCCGGGCCGGACGGGGTGCCACCCCGAGTGATGGCCCGAGCCCTCGACCATATGTCGGACCGCCTCAGGGAGGTTTTGGACGCCAGCCTGGCGTCCGGACGCTTCCCTGAGTGCTGGAAATGCGGGAAGCTGGTCCTACTGCAGAAGCCGGGACGGCCGGCCGATTCGGTCGCGGCCTATAGGCCCATCGTGTTGCTGGACGAGGCGGGCAAATTGTTCGAGAGGATTCTCTCTGCCCGCATCGTCCAGCATCTCAGCGAGGTGGGGCCCGACCTGTCGGACGCCCAATTCGGGTTCCGAGAGGGGCGTTCGACGGTCGATGCCGTGGTGCGCCTTAGGGCCGTGACCGAAGAGGCGGTTGGCTGTGGCGGCGTGGTGTTGGCGGTGTCCTTGGACATCGCCAACGCCTTTAATAGTCTGCCATTCAGCTGCATCAGGGAAGCACTCCTGTATCATGGGGTGCCAGAGTACCTGAGGCGGCTGGTGGCAGACTATTTGGAGGAGCGTACCGTCGTGTACGAGGATCGAGATGGCGTCTTGAGACGGCGACCCATGTCGTGCGGCGTTCCGCAGGGGTCTGTCCTCGGACCACTCCTGTGGAACGTGGGGTACGACTGGGTCCTTCGAAGTCGTCTGCCTCCCGGGCTGGGCGTAATTTGTTACGCCGATGACACTCTTGTCACAGCCCGGGGGGCGAATTTCCAAGAGGCGGCGCGCCTGGCCACCAGGGGTGTTTCTCTGGTGGTTGGGCGCATCGAGGCGCTGGGCTTACGGGTGGCCCTTGACAAGACGGAGGCCCTGCTCTTCCATGGGCCCCGTCGTGGTCCACCCCCCCGGCGCCTCTATCGAAGTCAACTCGGTCCTCGTACCGGTTCGGGCCCAGATGAAATATCTGGGCCTGATCCTCGACGGTAGGTGGCTCTTCGACGAGCACTTCCGACAGCTTGGCCCTAAGCTGGTCGGCGCTGCCTCCGCCCTTGGGCGTCTTTTGCCCAACTTGGGTGGAGCCAGCGTCGCTACTAGGAACCTCTACACGGGGGTGGTCCGGTCGATGGCCCTTTATGGGTCACCGGTGTGGGTCCCGGCTCTGACTGCCCAGAATAAGGCGCGCCTCTGGCGCCCTCAGAGGGTATTGGCAGTCAGAGCCATACGCGGATACCGCACCGTTTCGACGGAGGCGGCATGCGCCTTGGCCGGAACACCCCCGTGGGATTTGGAGGCGGAAGTGCTCGCCGAAGTTTATCGGCGAGCGGCTGAATATCGGGCGGAGAACGGTTATCGTCCTCCGCCCGAGGAGGTACGCGAATGGCGTGAAGCCGCTCGCCGAGCCACGATGGCTCGTTGGTCTTCCCGGCTGGAGGCTCCACGCGCTGGCTTTGCCACCGTGGAGGCGCTCCAGCCGGTCATCCTCGAGTGGGCAGGGCGGCAGCACGGGACCCTTTCCTTCCGGCTGACGCAGGTGCTTTCCGGGCATGGTTGCTTCGGAAAGTACCTGCACTCGGTCGCTAGGAGGGAATTGAGTCCCGCCTGCCACCACTGCGACTGCAGTGAGGACTCGGCCCAGCATACGCTGGAGTTCTGCCCCGCTTGGGCGGAGCAGCGCCGGGCCCTCACTGCAGTCATCGGAGGAGATCTGTCGCTACCGGCCGTCGTACTATCCATGGCCGGTAGCGACAGCAGTTTTACCGCGGTCGCGACCTTCTGCGAGGAAGTAATCTCGCAGAAGGAGGCGGCGGAGAAGGCCCGAGAGGACGATCTCCACTCGGACCCGATCCGCCGCCGGCGAACCGGGCGGCGGAGGCGCGCCCATCTGCGCCTCATGCCGCCCTGAGTGTGGCCGCGGATGGTGGGGACGGGTTTTCCCCTCCATCCGCTTTAAAGGCCAGCCGCGAAGGGGCGACGTACGCGTGTGCCGTGCGTCGCCTAAATTGAGATTTTATAAAAAGAAGGTGCCCGCTTCAGTGCGGGCAGGCGCTGGGAGGGGTCCGGTTTGCGTTAGTAACAGCGATCCCGGACCCCTCCCTTCTCAGGCGCAGAGTTGGCACACCGTGTGGTTTTAGTCGGTTCGATTCCGACACACCGCCCCGCCGCAAACCCCGGCGGGGTGACGGCCCGAGGGGGTTTCCACACGTAAAAAAAAAAAAAAAAAAAAAAAAAAAAAGGTTAGGTTAGGTTAGGTTAGGTTCCGTCTGTGAGCCCCCCAATGTATCCCTACGTTGTCGTCGTGGTGGGGCTTGCGTGGGTCAATGATCTCTGGGGCTGTGCCGGGTAGAGCTACTCATGCCGGATTGGCCCAGGGTGAGACTCCAGACCAAATGGGATACCAGACGGAGTCTGGCTGCAGA
The DNA here is from genome assembly GCA_916048165.1 of Spilarctia lutea. NCBI lineage: Eukaryota > Metazoa > Arthropoda > Insecta > Lepidoptera > Erebidae > Spilarctia > Spilarctia lutea. The sequence goes on along the minus strand of OU696496.1, from coordinate 138,564 downwards.
CTGCCGCGGCACTCCAAACGTCCCTCTGCTTTAGCAGAGGGCGTGTTGGAGTGCGAGTAGATCAGAGGGGCTGGCACGTGAGTGTTGGTCCCATCTGTGAGAGAGGGCTAGCCACCCTCTCGCGTTCCGTAACCATTAGGGGCTCAGCAACGACCTGACTGGTGGCTCCAAGAGGGTACGCTGAGAACCTGATGGCCGGAGGGCTTGCCTTGATTGGCCGGCCCACGACAAGGATAGTCTATAACACCCGACAGCTAAGTCGTAAAAACCTGTGGATACCGGCCGACCTCCACAGTACATAGGCTTATCCGGGTGCAGGGGGCACCGCCCGGATGGACTTCATTTCCCCCATACTCGTGGGATTAGATATGGATAATGTTACAAATAATAAATTGAATACAAGGACTGATACAACTCTAACGACAATAGGCAAATCAACCGGATCATCTGAAAAGGAAGGGAAGAGGAGAGAGAGGAGGGAGAGGAGAAACGCCAAAGGGCAGTTTCGGAAGGCAGACGGCCACTCGTCAACCGAGGAGGACGTTGCGCTGACTGGAACGCCCATTTCGGTGGGGCTCCCAGAAGTCGATCTGACTGCTGGGAGCCGCACCCGAAGAACGTCGGAACGCGCGCGTTCGAGGTCCAACCACTCGTCGGATGGCACAGGTGGTGCCTCCTCGGAGGCAATGGACCTCGAAACGTGCGCCCACCGCAAGCGCTCGAAGGATGGGGGCAGTGACACCTCCCTAGAGATGTTGCCGCCCAAAGTCGGGAGTGCCCTGAGGGGAAAGCTCCGAACATCAGGCCCGGCCCCGTCAGGTTCCGCCTTTTGCAGGGCGGAAGCTTACAAGCGGGCAAGGACTGACGGCGAACACCAGGCGGAGGAGGAGATGGAGGGTCTCCTACTCAAGATCAGGAGACCGGTCGATGGGGACGTAGAGCCCCAAACACCGTCCTGTTTGCAGGAGAGGGCGCAGGCGGCGGTGGCCATCATACACAAGGTGGCCACCAAGTCCGTCAATCTTAAGGGCTCTTTTGTGAGGGCCCTTAAGGAGTCCTCTTCTGCAATTGCAGGAGTGGTGGAGACCCTGACTGGGGACGTGGCTCGTCTCCAGGCGGCCAACGACCGCCTGACGGGGCAGGTGGCTGATCTCAGCGCCCAGTTCGCCCAGTTCCGGGCGGAGCGGGAGGCCCCGGCCCCGTCCACGTCCCGGCTAGCCCCATCTCCATCTGCATCGCGGCCGTCCCCTCCCATAGTGCCATCCACCGGGATCTCTGACGCCCAACTAGGTCAGATCCTGGCCGCATGCCAGCGCATGATAGAGGGCCGCACGGCCGGCCTTGAGGCGAGGCTGCCTGTGGCCCCTATCGTGCGGCCGCCGCTTGCGGCGCCGAAGCGGAGGGCCGCGTCATCGGCAGTGACCCCCCTTCCTGTGGTGGGGGGTCGCGTAACCTACGCCTCGGCGACGGTAGCGGCGCCGACTCCTGCGGCCGCCCGAGGGCCGGCGGCCAGGGCTCCGGCTCTGGCCAAGACGCCTGCGCCGAGGCCTGGGCCGAAAGCGGTGGCAGGGACTGGAGCGGAGGTTCCTCCGCCCCCCGCTCCAACGCCCATGTCTGGCCCCTCCACATCTGCCCCCTTCAATGAGGGTTGGCAGATAGTTGGGGGGTCAAAAAAGGCCCGCAAGCGGGCCAGAAAGGCTGCCCGTAAGGCGGCCTCTACATTGCAGGCGCCACCGGTGGCAAGGGCCACCCCACAGAGCCACAAGCCGCGGAAACTGCAGCCGCCAAAAACCGCGGCTGTAGTAGTGACCCTGTCACCGGAGGCGACAACCGGCGGGCTGTCCTACGCGGCCTTCTTCAAGAAGGCCCGGGACAGTCTCGCCGGAGACTTTGAAACGGCCGGTGTCCGCCTGCGCCTGGCCCAAACGGGAGCTCGAGTTCTCGAGTTCCCTGGGGCCGATGGCGCGAAAAAGGCGGACACCGTTGCCGAGAAGTTGAAGGTAGTTTTCGCAGCCACGGATGGTGTGAGGATCGCCAGGCCCACAAAGTGCGCAGAGCTGCGCATTTCGGGCCTGGACGACTCAGTCACGGCTGACGACGTCCGCGCCGTAATCTGCGAGAAGGCGGGTTGCGGCGCGGACGGCGTCAGGGTCGGCACCATCCGCCCCGGTCCGGGAGGCCTTGGTGCGGTGTGGGTCAGCTGTCCCGTGGCGTCGGCCAAAATTTTGGCCGATGCCGGCAGGCTACTCATCGGCTTCGTGAGTGCCAGGATTACAGTCCTGGCCCCGAGGCCGATGAGGTGTTATAAATGCCTCGCTGCGGGACACACTCGCACCAAGTGCCAAAGCTGCTTTGACTGCAGCGGACTTTGCTTCCGCTGCGGTCGACCGGGGCACAAGGCGGCAGAATGCTCTGCCGCCCCCCACTGCCCCGTGTGTGCGGCGGGCAACAAGCCCGCCAATCACCAGATGGGGCAGGGGGGCTGCAAGCCTCCCCGAGCTTCTCGGCAGACGTCGGGGGCTAGCCTGTCGACCCAGGCTGCCTCCGACGTCATTCGTGCGACCACGTCGTCGCCCATGGAGGAGGTTGTAGAGACGATCCAGTAAATGGATCAAGTCTCCAACCTCCTTGTCCAGACGAACCTCAACCACTGCGCTGCGGCGCAGGATCTCTTCCTGCAAACCATGGCGCAGTGGTCGATAGGTGTTGCCGTAGTCGCGGAGCCTTACTACGTCCCTCCCCGTCCAAACTGGATGGGTGACCGGGACGGCTCCGTGGCAGTCGTCGGCTCCTCGGCGGCTCGTTCCCCGCCCTTGTCGCTTAGAGACAAGGGCTCTGGATATGTGGCCGCCGAGTGGGGGGGAATAACCGTTTACGGTGTTTACTTCTCCCCCAACCGGAGTTTGAGCGACTTCGAGGTCTTCCTTAACAACTTGGAGACCTCGATGCGGCGACTAGCGTCTGGGCACGTCCTCGTGCTGGGGGACTTCAACGCAAAATCCATTGCGTGGGGTTCCCCAGCGACGGACGCCAGGGGCGATGCCGTGGTGGAGTGGGCGGCTTCGGTGGGCCTCTGTTTGCTGAACAGAGGCGCCACCAACACGTGCGTGCGACGGCAGGGGGGGTCGATAGTGGACCTTTCGTTCGCTACCCCTGCTGTTGCCGCACGAGTAAGGAACTGGTGTGTCCTGGAAGAGGTTGAGACGCTCTCGGATCACCTTTACATCCGATTTGAGCTCTCCCGGTCCCAGGGCCCCAGTAGGGGTCACGTGGCGCGGCATACCTCCTGCTTTCCGCGGTGGGCAGTTGCCAAACTCGACAGGGACCTGCTAGAGGAGGCGGCCATAGTTCAGTCTTGGCTGTCTCCGCGGGCCCCGGCCGAGGAGGTCGACATGGGGGCTGGCCGCTTTCGCTCTGCGATTACGCAGATCTGCGATGCGGCCATGCCCCGCGTTCGGGGTTGTCGACCTTCACGGAACGGGGTCTACTGGTGGTCCCAGGAGTTGGCGGACCTCCGTGCGGCCTGCACTCGTGCCCGGAGGTCCTACACCCGATGCCGGCGGCGACGCCACCGCGTAGACGGGGAGGAGGGCCGGCTTCATGAGGAGTACCGCGTAGCGCGGAAAACTCTGAAGCTGGCCATTTGCCGCGCCAAAGAGGAGAGAAGAAAGGAGATGCTGGAGAGTCTCGACCGTGACCCCTGGGGTCGCCCATATCGTGCGGTGCGTCAGAAGCTCCGCACGGCGGGCCCCCCCCTTACCGAGAATCTCCAGCCCAGCTTCCTGCAGCAGGTGGTCGAGGGCCTGTTCCCGCAGCGGGCGGAACACACGCCCCCGTCGATGGCCTACTCAGTGGCCAGAGACGACGGGGGCAGAGAGGACGATGTTCCGCCCGTTAGGGAATCAGAGATAGGGGCGGCTGTTCTAAGAATTCGTTCTAAGAACACCGCCCCCGGGCCGGACGGGGTACCACCCCGAGTGATGGCCCGAGCCCTCGACCATATGTCGCACCGCCTCAGGGAGGTTTTGGACGCCAGCCTGGCGTCCGGACGCTTCCCTGAGTGCTGGAAATGCGGGAAGCTGGTCCTGTTGGCGAAGCCGGGACGGCCTGCAGATTCGGTCACGGCCTATAGGCCCATCGTGTTGCTGGACGAGGCGGGCAAATTGTTCGAGAGGATTATCTCTGCCCGCATCGTCCGGCACCTAAGTGAGGTGGGGCCCGACCTGTCGGACGCCCAATTCGGGTTCCGAGAGGGGCGTTCGACGGTCGATGCCGTGATGCGCCTTAGGGCCGTGACCGAAGAGGCAGTGAGCTGTGGCGGCGTGGTGTTGGCGGTGTCATTGGACATCGCCAACGCCTTTAATAGTCTGCCATTCAGCTGCATCAGGGAAGCACTCCAGTATCATGGTGTGCCAGAGTACCTGAGGCGGCTGGTGGCAGACTATTTGGAGGAGCGTACCGTCGTGTACGAGGACCGAGATGGCGTCTTGAGACGGCGACCCATGTCGTGCGGCGTTCCACAGGGGTCTGTCCTCGGACCACTCCTGTGGAACGTGGGGTACGACTGGGTCCTTCGAAGTCGTCTGCCCCCCGGGCTGGGCGTAATTTGTTACGCCGATGACACATTGGTCACAGCTCGGGGGGCCAACTTCCAAGAGGCGGCGCGCCTGGCCACCAGGGGTGTTTCTCTGGTGGTTGGGCGCATCGAGGCGCTGGGCTTGCGGGTGGCCCTGGATAAGACGGAGGCCCTATTATTTCATGGGCCCCGTCGTGGTCCACCCCCCGGCGCCTCCATCGAAGTCAACTCGGTCCTCGTACCGGTTCGGGCCCAGATGAGGTATCTGGGCCTGATCCTCGACGGTAGGTGGCTCTTCGACGAGCACTTCCGACAGCTTGGTCCAAAGCTGGTCGACGCTGCCTCCGCCCTTGGGCGACTCTTGCCCAATCTGGGTGGAGCCAGCGTCGAAACAAGACACCTCTACACGGGGGTGGTCCGGTCGATGGCCCTGTACGGGTCACCGGTGTGGGTCCCGGCTCTGACCGCCCAGAATAAGGCACGCCTCTGGCGGCCTCAGAGGGTATTGGCGGTCAGAGCCATACGCGGATACCGCACCGTGTCGACGGAGGCGGCGTGCGCCTTGGCCGGAACACCCCCGTGGGATTTGGAGGCGGAAGTGCTCGCCGAAGTTTATCGGCGAGCGGCTGAATATCGGGCGGAGTACGGGTATCGTGCTCCGCCCGAAGAGGTACGCGAATGGCGTGAAGCCGCTCGCCGAGCCACGATGGCTCGTTGGTCGTCCCGGCTGGAGGCTCCACGCGCTGGCTTTTCCACCGTGGAGGCGCTCCAGCCGGTCATCTTCGAGTGGGCAGGGCGGCAGCACGGGACCCTTTCCTTCCGACTGACGCAGGTGCTTTCCGGGCATGGTTGCTTCGGAAAGTACCTGCACTCGGTCGCTAGGAGGGAATTGAGTCCCGCCTGCCACCACTGCGACTGCAGTGAGGACTCGGCCCAGCACACGCTGGAGTTCTGCCCCGCCTGGGCGGAGCAGCGCCGGGCCCTCACTGCAGTCATCGGAGGAGATCTGTCGCTACCGGCCATCATACGCTCCATGGCCGGTAGCGACAGCAGTTTTACCGCGGTCGCATCCTTCTGCGAAGACGTAATTTCGCAGAAGGAGGCGGCGGAGAAGGCCCGGGAGGATGATCTCCACTCGGACCCGATCCGCCGCCGGCGAACCGGGCGGCGGAGGCGCGCCCATCTGCGCCTCATGCCGCCCTGAGTGTGGCCGCGGATGGACGGGATGGGTTTTCCCGTCCATCCGCTTTAGTGGCCAGCCGCGAAGGGGCGACGTACGCGTGTGCCGTGCGTCGCCTAAATTGAGAATTATAACAGCAGAGGGTGCCCGCTTCTGTGCGGGCAGGCGCTGGGAGGGGTCCGGTTTGCGTTAATAACAGCGATCCCGGACCCCTCCCTTCTCAGGCGCAGAGTTGGCACACCGTGTGGTTTTAGTCGGTTCGATTCCGACACACCGCCCCGCCGCAAACCCCGGCGGGGTGACGGCCCGAGGGGGTTTCCACACGTAAAAAAAAAAAAAAAAAAAAAAAAAAGGTTCCGTCTGTGAGAGAGGGCTAGCCACCCTCTCGCATTCCGTAACCATTAGGGGCTCAACAACGACCTGACTGGTGGCTCCAAGAGGGTACGCTGAGAACCTGATGGCCGGAGGGCTTGCCTTGATTGGCCGGCCCATGACAAGGATAGTCTATAACACCCGACAGCTAAGTCGTAAAAACCTGTGGATACCGGCCGACCTCCACAGTACATAGGCTTGCCCGGGTATTGGGGATCTCTGCCCGGGTGGACTTTTAGTTCTCCCCAACTCGTGGGTTAAATTATGGATAATGTTAATACTAATACAAAGACAAGGACTGATATACTTCTAACGACTACTGGCATGAAAAACGGACAAAACGGAACTGAGAAAGAAGGGAAGAGGAGAGAGAGGAAGGAAAGGAGGAACGCCAAGGGGCAGTTCCGAAAGGCAGACGAGCAATCGTCTGCCGAGGAGGAGGTTGGGCCCGGGACGCCCATTTCGGTGGGGCTCCCAGAAGTCGATCTGACTGCTGGGAGCCGCAGCCGAAGAACATCGGAACGCACGCGTTCCAGGTCCAACCACTCGTCGGATGGCACGGGTGGTGCCTCCTTGGAGGCCATGGAGTGCGAGACGGGCGACAGCCGCAAACGCGGCCTCTCCGGGGATATGGAAAGTGACTCGTCCCTGGAGATGCCGCCGCCCAAAGTCGGGAGTAGCCAGAGAGGGAGGTCTCGCACTCCAGGCTCGTCAGGTTCCGCCTTCTCTAAGGCGGAGTCGTACAGGCGAGCCAGGGCCGACGGCGAGGTACAGGCGGAGGAGGAGATGTCCGGTCTCATGCTCAGGATCGGGCCGGTGGAGGGGGACGCAGCGCCCCAATCACTGGCCTCCTTGCAGGAGAGAGCGGACGCGGCGGTGGCCATCATCCACAAGGTGGCCACCAAGTCCGTAAACCTTAAGGGTTCCTTCGTGAGGGCCCTTAAGGACTCCTCCTCTGCCATGGCGGGGGTTGTGGATACTCTAATTGGGGAAGTGTCCAGCCTCCAGTCGGCCAACGACCGGTTGACGGGGCAGGTAGCCGAGCTCAGTGCTCAGTTCGCCCAATTTCGGGCGGAGCGAGAGGGCCTGGCCCCGTCAACATCCCAGCGGGCCGCGTCTTCATCCCAGCGGGCCCCGTCTGCGTCGCGGCCGTCCCCTGCCGGCACCGGGATAACTGACGCCCAGCTTGCAGTTATCCTGGACGCATGCCGGCGTATGATCGAGGGTCGTACGGCCGGCCTGGAGGCGAGGTTGCCTGCGGCCCCTGTCACGCGGCCGCCGCTTGCAACACCGAAGCGGTCGGCCGCGTCGTCGACGCCGGCCCCTCTTCCTGTGGTGGGGGGTCGCGTGACGTACGCGTCGGCGACGACAGCGCCGGCTCTAGCGGCTGCCCGAGGGGCACGGCGGGTGGCCAGGGCTCCGGCCAAGACGGCTGCGCCGAAGCCGGGGCCGAAAGCACCGGGAAAGGCTGGAGCGAGGGCCACTCCGCTTCCCACTCCAACACCTCTGCCTGGCCCCTCCACGTCTGCCCCCTCTAATGAAGGTTGGCAGATAGTCGGGGGGTCGAAGAAGTCCCGAAAGCGGGCCAGAAAGGCTGCCCAAAAGGCAGACTCTGCCCCGCAGTCGCCAACGGTGGCAAGGGCCACCCAGAAGAAGCCGCGGAAGTTGCAGTTGCCGAAATCCGCGGCTGTTGTGGTCACGGTGTCACCGGAGGCGACAAGTGGCGGACTGTCCTACGCGGCCGTCTTCAAGAAGGCCCGGGACAGTCTCGCCTCTGATTTCGGGACGGCGGGGGTGAGATTGCGCCTTGCCCAGACGGGAGCTCGAGTACTAGAGTTCCCCGGGGCTGAAGGCGCAAAATCGGCAGACGTATTTGCCGAGAAGCTGAAAGGCATTTTCGCAGAGACGGATGGTGTCAAGATCGCCAGGCCCACGAAATGCGCTGAGTTGCGCATCTCGGGCCTGGATGATTCCGTGACGGTCGAAGACGTCCGCGCTGTAGTTGCAGAGAAGACTGCATGCAGCGCGGACAAAGTCAGGGTCGGCACCATCCGCCCCGGTCCTGGGGGGCTTGGCGCTGTGTGGGTCAGTTGTCCCGTGGCGTCGGCCAAAGTACTGGGCGACGCCGGCCGGCTCCTCATCGGTTTCGTGAGCGCCAGGGTTACAGTCCTGGCGGCGAGACCGATGAGGTGCTTCAAGTGCCTGGCTGCGGGACACACGCGCGCCAAGTGCGCCAGTTGTTTTGACTGCAGCGGATTATGTTTCCGCTGCGGTCGACCGGGGCACAAGGCGGCAGAGTGCTCTGCCGCCCCTCACTGCCCCGTGTGTGCGGCGGGCAATAAGCCCGCCAATCACCAGATGGGACAGGGGGGCTGCAAGCCTCCAAAAGCTTCTCGGCAGACGTCGGGGGCTAGCCTATCGACCCAGGCTGCCTCCGACGTCGATCGTGCGACCACGTCGTCGCCCATGGAGGAGGTTGTAGAGACGATCCAATAAATGGATCAAGTCTCCAACCTCCTTGTCCAGACGAACCTGAACCACTGCGCCGCGGCGCAGGATCTCTTCCTGCAAACCATGGCGCAGTGGTCGATAGGTGTTGCCGTAGTCGCGGAGCCCTATTACGTCCCTCCCCGTCCAAACTGGATGGGTGACCGGGACGGCTCCGTGGCAGTCGTCGGCTCCTCGGCGGCTCGTTCCCCGCCCTTGTCGCTAAGAGACAAGGGCTCTGGATATGTGGCCGTCGAGTGGGGGGGAATCACCGTTTACGGTATATATTTCTCCCCCAACCGGAGTTTGAGCGACTTTGAGGTCTTCCTTAACAACTTGGAGACCTCGATGCGGCGACTAGCGTCTGGGCACGTCCTCGTGCTGGGGGACTTCAACGCAAAATCCATTGCGTGGGGTTCCCCAGCGACGGACGCCAAGGGCGATGCCGTAGTGGAGTGGGCGGCTTCGGTGGGCCTCTGTTTGCTGAACAGAGGCGCCACCAACACGTGCGTGCGACAGCAGGGGGGGTCGATAGTGGACCTTTCGTTCGCTACCCCTGCTGTTGCCGCACGAGTAAGGAACTGGTGTGTCCTGGAAGAGGTTGAGACGCTCTCGGATCACCTTTACATCCGATTTGAGCTCTCCCGGTCCCAGGACCCCAGTAGGGGTCACGTGGCGCGGCATTCCTCCCGCTTTCCGCGGTGGGCTGTTGCCAAGCTCAATAGGGACCTGCTGGAGGAGGCGGCCATCGTTCAGTCATGGCTGTCTCCGCGGGCCCCGGCCGAGGAGGTCGACATGGGGGCTGGCCGCTTTCGCACTGCGATTACGCAGGTCTGCGACGCGGCCATGCCCCGCGTTCGGGGTTGTCGACCTTCACGGAACGGGGTCTACTGGTGGTCCCAGGAGTTGGCGGACCTCCGTGTGGCCTGTATTCGTGCCCGGAGGTCCTACACCCGTTGCCGGCGGCGACGCCACCGCGTAGACGGGGAGGAGGGCCGGCTTCATGAGGAGTACCGCGAAGCGCGGAGGACTCTGAAGCTGGCCATTTGTCGCGCCAAAGAGGAGAAAAGAAAGGAGATGCTGGAGAGTCTCGATCGTGACCCCTGGGGTCGCCCATATCGTGCGGTGCGACAAAAGCTCCGCACGGCGGGCCCCCCCCTTACCGAGACTCTCCAGCCCAGCTTCCTGCAGCAGGTGGTCGAGGGCCTTTTCCCGCAGCGGGCGGAGCACACGCCCCCGTCGATGGCCGGTCCGGCCAGAGACGACGGGGACGGAGGGAGTGAGGTGCCGCCCGTTAGGGAATCGGAGGTAGGGGCGGCTGTTCTAAGGATGCGTTCCAAGAACACCGCCCCCGGGCCGGACGGGGTACCACCCCGAGTGATGGCCCGAGCCCTCGACCATATGTCGGACCGCCTCAGGGAGGTTTTGGACGCCAGCCTGGCGTCCGGACGCTTCCCTGAGTGCTGGAAATGTGGGAAGCTGGTCCTGTTGCCGAAGCCGGGACGGCCGGCCGATTCGGTCGCGGCCTATAGGCCCATCGTGTTGCTGGACGAGGCGGGCAAATTGTTCGAGAGGATTCTCTCTGCCCGCATCGTCCAGCATCTCAGCGAGGTGGGGCCCGACCTGTCGGACGCCCAATTCGGGTTCCGAGAGGGGCGTTCGACGGTCGATGCCGTGATGCGCCTTAGGGCCGTGACCGAAGAGGCGGTTGGCTGTGGCGGCGTGGTGTTGGCGGTGTCCTTGGACATCGCCAACGCCTTTAATAGTCTGCCATTCAGCTGCATCAGGGAAGCACTCCAGTATCATGGGGTGCCAGAGTACCTGAGGCGGCTGGTGGCAGACTATTTGGAGGAGCGTACCGTCGTGTACGAGGATCGAGATGGCGTCTTGAGACGGCGACCCATGTCGTGCGGCGTTCCACAGGGGTCTGTCCTCGGACCACTCCTGTGGAACGTGGGGTACGACTGGGTCCTTCGAAGTCGTCTGCCTCCCGGGCTGGGCGTAATTTGTTACGCCGATGACACTCTTGTCACAGCCCGGGGGGCGAATTTCCAAGAGGCGGCGCGCCTGGCCACCAGGGTTGTTTCTCTGGTGGTTGGGCGCATAGAGGCGCTGGGCTTACGGGTGGCCCTTGACAAGACGGAGGCCCTGCTCTTCCATGGGCCCCGTCGTGGTCCACCCCCCGGCGCCTCCATCGAAGTCAACTCGGTCCTCGTACCGGTTCGGGCCCAGATGAGGTATCTGGGCCTGATCCTCGACGGTAGGTGGCTCTTCGACGAGCACTTCCGACAACTGTCTCCGAAGCTGGTCGGCGCTGCCTCCGCCCTTGGGCGCCTTTTGCCCAACTTGGGTGGGGCCAGCATCGCTACTAGGAACCTCTACACGGGGGTGGTCCGGTCGATGGCCCTTTATGGGTCACCGGTGTGGGTCCCGGCTCTGACTGCCCAGAATAAGGCGCGCCTCTGGCGCCCTCAGAGGGTATTGGCAGTCAGAGCCATACGCGGATACCGCACCGTTTCGACGGAGGCGGCATGCGCCTTGGCCGGAACACCCCCGTGGGATTTGGAGGCGGAAGTGCTCGCCGAAGTTTATCGGCGAGCGGCTGAATATCGGGCGGAGAACGGGTATCGTCCTCCGCCCGAAGAGGTACGCGATTGGCGTGAAGCCGCTCGCCGAGCCACGATGGCTCGTTGGTCGTCCCGGCTGGAGGCTCCACGCGCTGGCTTTGCCACCGTGGAGGCGCTCCAGCCGGTCATCCTCGAGTGGGCAGGGCGGCAGCACGGGACCCTTTCCTTCCGGCTGACGCAGGTGCTTTCCGGGCATGGTTGCTTCGGAAAGTACCTGCACTCGGTCGCTAGGAGGGAATTGAGTCCCGCCTGCCACCACTGCGACTGCAGTGAGGACTCGGCCCAGCACACGCTGGAGTTCTGCCCCGCTTGGGCGGAGCAGCGCCGGGCCCTCACTGCAGTCATCGGAGGAGATCTGTCGCTACCGGCCGTCGTACTATCCATGGCCGGTAGCGACAGCAGTTTTACCGCGGTCGCGACCTTCTGCGAGGAAGTAATCTCGCGGAAGGAGGCGGCGGAGAAGGCCCGAGAGGACGATCTCCACTCGGACCCGATCCGCCGCCGGCGCACGGGGCGGCGGAGGCGCGCCTATCAGCGCCTCATGCCGCCCTGAGTGTGGCCGCGGATGGACGGGATGGGTTTTCCCCTCCATCCGCAATAAAGGCCAACCGCGAGGGGGCGACGTACGCGTGTGCCGTGCGTCGCCTAATTTTGAGAGTCTAACAGCAGACGGTGCCCGCTTCAGTGCGGGCAGGCGCTGGGAGGGGCCCGGCGTGTTAATAACTGCGTTACCGGACCCCTCCCTTCTAAGGCGCAGAGTTGGCACACCGTGTGGTTTTAGTCGGTTCGATTCCGACACACCGCCCCGCCGCAAACCCCGGCGGGGTGACGGCCCGAGGGGGTTCCCACACGTAAAAAAAAAAAAAAAGGTTAGGTTAGGTTAGGTTAGGTTAGGTTAGGTTCCCCCCAATGTATCCCTACGTTGTCGTCGTGGTGGGGCTTGCGTGGGTCAATGATCTCTGGGGCTGTGCCGGGTAGAGCTACTCATGCCGGATTGGCCCAGGGTGAGACTCCAGACTAAATGGGATCGAAGACGGAGTCTGGCTGCAGACTGCCGCGAAGGGCGTGACGCTCAGTCGTCGCGCGGCACTCCAAACGTCCCTCTGCTTTAGCAGAAGGCGTGTTGGAGTGCGAGTAGATCAGAGGGGCTGGCACTTGAGTGTTAGTCCCGTCTGTGAGAGAGGGCTAGCCACCCTCTCGCATTCCGTAACCATTAGGGGCTCAACAACGACCTGACTGGTGGCTCCAAGAGGGTACGCTGAGAACCTGATGGCCGGAGGGCTTGCCTTGATTGGCCGGCCCATGACAAGGATAGTCTATAACACCCGACAGCTAAGTCGTAAAAACCTGTGGATACTGGCCGACCTCCACAGTACATAGGCTTGCCCGGGTATTGGGGATCTCTGCCCGGGTGGACCTTTAGTTCTCCCCAACTCGTGGGTTTAGAAATGGAATTTGATAAATCTTTAAAAAATATAACCGAATTGGACACAAATATAACGAAAACTGGCATGCATACCGGAACTGAGAAGGAGAAGAAGGAGACGAAGGAAAAGAAACGGAAGGAAAGGAGGAACGCCAAGGGGCAGTTCCGAAAGGCGGACGAGCGATCGTCTGCCGATGAGGACACTGCGTCTGTGGCGCCCATCTCGGTGGGGCTCCCAGAAGTCAATCTGACTGCTGGGAGCCGAAGAACATCAGAGCGCATGCGCTCAATGTCCGCTACTTCTGTTGCGAGTTGTAGCTCCAGTACGACTGTGGACGCACTGGAGCTGATGGAGACGGAGGCTTCGGAGACCCGCAAGCGCGGCCTCTTCAGGGACGGCGGCGAAAGCGACACGTCCCAGGAGATGTTGCCGCCACCTAAAATTGGGAGCGGCCAGAGGGGAAGATCCCGCACCCCAGCCTCGGCCTCGTCAGGTTCTGCCTTTTGCAAGGCGGAATCCTATAGGAGGGCCAGGGCTGACGGTGAGCTACAGGCGGAGGAGGAGATGTCTGGTCTCCTGCTGAAGATCAGGGGCCCGGTGGAGGGGGATTTAGTGCCCCAATCACCGGTCTCTCTGCAGGAGACAGCGGACGCGGCGCTGGCCATTATAAACAAGGTGGCCACCAAGTCCGTGAACCTGAAGGGCTCTTTTGTAAGGGCCCTTAAGGACTCCTCTTCTGCCGTGGCGGGGGTCGTAGACACCCTGATTGGAGACGTGGCTCGCCTTCAGTCGGCCAACGACCGGCTGACGGGGCAGGTGGCCGAGCTCGGTGCTCAGTTCGCCCAATTCCGGGCGGAGCGAGAGGCCCCGGCCCCGTCAACATCCCAGCGGGCCGCGTCCAAATCCCAGCAGGCCCCATCTGCGCCGCAGCCGTCCCCTGCCGGCACTGGGATTACGGACGCCCAGCTGGCTGCCATCCTCGACGCATGCTGGCGCATGATAGAGGGTCGTACGGCCGGCCTGGAGGCGAGGCTGCCTGCGGCCCCTATTATGCGGCCGCCGCTTGCGGCGCCGAAGCGGAGGGTCACGTCGTCGGCGGCGACCCCCCTTCCTGTGGTAGGGGGTCGCGTAACCTACGCGTCGACGACGAGAACAGCGCCGGCCCCTGCGGCTGCTCGAGGGCTGGTGGCCAGGGCTCCGGCTCCGGCCAAGACGGCTGCGCCGAGGACGGGGCGGGGGGCGGCAGCAAAAGCTGCAACACCTATGCCCCCCACTCCAACACCTCTGCCTGGCCCCTCTACATCTGCCCCCTCCAATGAGGGTTGGCAGGTAGTCGGAGGGGCGAAATCAAAGAAGGCGAGAAAGCGGGCCAGAAAGGCTGCCCGACAGGCAGCCTCTGGCCCGCAGGCGCCACCGGTGGCAGGGGCCACCCCAAAGAGCCGCAAGCCGCGGAAACTGCAGCCGCCGAAAAACCGCGGCTGTAGTGGTGACCCTGTCACCGGAGGCGACATCCGGCGGGCTGTCCTACGCGGCCTTCTTCAAGAAGGCCCGGGACAGTCTCGCCGGAGATTTTGAAACGGCCGGTGTCCGCCTGCGCAAGGCCCAAACGGGAGCTCGAGTTCTCGAGTTCCCAGGGGCCGATGGCGCAAAAAAGGCGGACACCGTTGCCGAGAAAATGAGGGTTGTCTTCGCAGCCACGGATGGTGTGAGGATCGCCAGGCCCACTAAGTGTGCAGAGCTGCGCATTTCGGGGCCTGGACGACTCGGTCACGACTGACGATGTCCGCGCCGTAATCTGCGAGAAGGCGAGTTGCGGTGCGGACAGCGTCAGGGTCGGCACCATCCGCCCCGGTCCAGGAGGCCTTGGTGCAGTGTGGGTCAGCTGTCCCGTGGCGTCGGCCAAAATATTGGCCGATGCCGGCAGGCTACTCATCGGCTTCGTGAGTGCCAGGATCACAGTCCTGGCCGCGAGGCCGATGAGGTGTTACAAATGCCTTGCCGCGGGACACACTCGCACCAAGTGCCAGAGTTGTTTTGACTGCAGCGGATTATGTTTCCGCTGCGGTCGACCGGGGCACAAGGCGGCAGAGTGCTCTGCCGCCCCTCACTGCCCCGTGTGTGCGGCGGGCAATAAGCCCGCCAATCACCAGATGGGGCAGGGGGGCTGCAAGCCTCCAAAAGCTTCTCGGCAGACGTCGGGGGCTAGCCTGTCGACCCAGGCTGCCTGCGACGTCGATCGTGCGACCACGTCGTCGCCCATGGAGGAGGTTGTAGAGACGATCCAGTAAATGGATCAAGTCTCCAACCTCCTTGTCCAGACGAACCTGAACCACTGCGCCGCGGCGCAGGATCTCTTCCTGCAAACCATGGCGCAGTGGTCGATAGGTGTTGCCGTAGTCGCGGAGCCCTACTACGTCCCTCCCCGTCCAAACTGGATGGGTGACTGGGACGGCTCCGTGGCAGTCGTCGGCTCCTCGGCGGCTCGTTCCCCGCCCTTGTCGCTAAGAGACAAGGGCTCTGGATATGTGGCTGCCGAGTGGGGGGGAATCACCGTTTACGGTGTGTATTTCTCCCCCAACCGGAGTTTGAGCGATTTCGAGGTCTTCCTCAATAACCTGGAGACCTCGATGCGGCGACTAGCGTCTGGGCACGTCCTCGTGCTGGGGGACTTCAACGCAAAATCCATTGCGTGGGGTTCCCCGGCGACGGACGCCAAGGGCGATGCCGTTGTGGAGTGGGCGGCTTCGGTGGGCCTCTGTTTGCTGAACAGAGGCGCCACCAACACGTGCGTGCGACAGCAGGGGGGGTCGATAGTGGACCTTTCGTTCGCTACCCCTGCTGTTGCCGCACGAGTAAGGAACTGGTGTGTCCTGGATGAGGTTGAGACGCTCTCGGATCATCTCTATATCCGATTCGAGCTCTCCCGGTCCCAGGGCCCCAGTAGGGGTCACGTGGCGCGGCATTCCTCCCGCTTTCCGCGGTGGGCTGTTGCCAAGCTCGATAGGGACCTGCTAGAGGAGGCGGCCATCGTTCAGTCATGGCTGTCTCCGCGGGCCCCGGCCGAGGAGGTCGACATGGGGGCTGGCCGCTTTCGCACTGCGATAACGCAGATCTGCGATGCGGCCATGCCCCGCGTTCGGGGTTGTCGACTTCCACGGAACGGGGTCTACTGGTGGTCCCAGGAGTTGGCGGACCTCCGTGCGGCCTGCACTCGTGCCCGGAGGTCCTACACCCGTTGCCGGCGGCGACGCCACCGCGTAGACGGGGAGGAAGGCCGGCTTCATGAGGAGTACCGCGAAGCGCGGAGGACTCTGAAGCTGGCCATTTGCCGCGCCAAAGAGGAAAAAAGAAAGGAGATGCTGGAGAGTCTCGACCGTGACCCCTGGGGTCGCCCATATCGTGCGGTGCGTCAGAAGCTCCGCACGGCGGGCCCCCCCCTTACCGAGACTCTCCAGCCCAGCTTCCTGCAGCAGGTGGTCGAGGGCCTTTTCCCGCAGCGGGCGGAGCACACGCCCCCGTCGATGGCCTATTCAGTGGCCAGAGACGACGGGGGCCGAGAGGACGATATTCCGCCCGTTAGGGAATCGGAGGTTGGGGCGGCTGTTCTTCGGATCCGTTCCAAGAACACCGCCCCCGGGCCGGACGGGGTACCACCCCGAGTGATGGCCCGAGCCCTCGACCATATGTCGGACCGCCTCAGGGAGGTTTTGGATGCCAGCCTGGCGTCCGGACGCTTCCCTGAGTGCTGGAAATGCGGGAAGCTGGTCCTACTGCAGAAGCCGGGACGGCCAGCCGGTTCGGTCGCGGCCTATAGGCCCATCGTGTTGCTGGACGAGGCGGGCAAATTGTTCGAGAGGATTCTCTCTGCCCGCATCGTCCAGCATCTCAGCGAGGTAGGGCCCGACCTGTCGGACGCCCAATTCGGGTTCCGAGAGGGGCGTTCGACGGTCGATGCCGTGATGCGCCTTAGGGCCGTGACCGAAGAGGCGGTTGGCTGTGGCGGCGTGGTGTTGGCGGTG
The DNA here is from genome assembly GCA_916048165.1 of Spilarctia lutea. Taxonomy (NCBI): domain Eukaryota; kingdom Metazoa; phylum Arthropoda; class Insecta; order Lepidoptera; family Erebidae; genus Spilarctia; species Spilarctia lutea. The sequence goes on along the minus strand of OU696496.1, from coordinate 121,876 downwards.
TCCTTGGACATCGCCAACGCCTTTAATAGTCTGCCATTCAGCTGCATCAGGGAAGCACTCCAGTATCATGGGGTGCCAGAGTACCTGAGGCGGCTGGTGGCAGACTATTTGGAGGAGCGTACCGTCGTGTACGAGGATCGAGATGGCGTCCTTAGACGGCGACCCATGTCGTGCGGCGTTCCACAGGGGTCTGTCCTCGGACCACTCCTGTGGAACGTGGGGTACGACTGGGTCCTTCGAAGTCGTCTGCCCCCCGGGCTGGGCGTAATTTGTTACGCCGATGACACTTTGGTCACAGCTCGGGGGGCCAATTTCCAAGAGGCGGCGCGCCTGGCCACCAGGGGTGTTTCTCTGGTGGTTGGGCGCATCGAGGCGCTGGGCTTACGGGTGGCCCTTGACAAGACGGAGGCCCTGCTATTCCATGGGCCCCGTCGTGGTCCACCCCCCGGCGCCTCTATCGAAGTCAACTCGGTCCTCGTACCGGTTCGGGCCCAGATGAGGTATCTGGGCCTGATCCTCGACGGTAGGTGGCTCTTCGACGAGCACTTCCGACAGCTTGCCCCAAAGCTGGTCGGCGCTGCCTCCGCCCTTGGGCGACTCTTGCCCAATCTGGGTGGAGCCAGCGTCGAAACAAGACACCTCTACACGGGGGTGGTCCGGTCGATGGCACTATATGGTGCACCGGTGTGGGTGGAGGCTCTGACCGTCCAGAACAAGGCACGCCTGTTGCGCCCTCAGAGGGTATTGGCGGTCAGAGCCATACGCGGATACCGCACGGTGTCCACCGAGGCGGCGTGTGCCTTGGCCGGAACACCCCCGTGGGATTTGGAGGCGGAAGTGCTCGCCGAAGTTTATCGGCGAGCGGCTGAATATCGGGCGGAGTACGGGTATCGTGCTCCGCCCGAAGAGGTACGCGAATGGCGTGAAGCCGCTCGCCGAGCCACGATGGCTTGTTGGTCGTCCCGGCTGGAGGCTCCACGCGCTGGCTTTGCCACCGTGGAGGCGCTCCAGCCGGTCATCCTCGAGTGGGCAGGGCGGCAGCACGGGACCCTTTCCTTCCGGCTGACGCAGGTGCTTTCCGGGCATGGTTGCTTCGGAAAGTACCTGCATTCGGTCGCTAGGAGGGAATTGAGTCCCGCCTGCCACCACTGCGACTGCAGTGAGGACTCGGCCCAGCATACGCTGGAGATCTGCCCCGCTTGGGCGGATCAGCGCCGGGCCCTCACTGCAGTCATCGGAGGAGATCTGTCGCTGCCGGCCGTCGTACTGTCCATGGCCGGTAGCGACAGCAGTTTTACCGCGGTCGCGACCTTCTGCGAAGAAGTAATTTCGCAGAAGGAGGCGGCGGAGAAGGCCCGGGAGGACGATATCCACTCGGACCCGATCCGCCGCCGGCGCACGGGGCGGCGGAGGCGCGCCTATCAGCGCCTCATGCCGCCCTGAGTGTGGCCGCGGATGGACGGGATGGGTTTTCCCCTCCATCCGCATTACAGGCCAACCGCGAGGGGGCGACGTACGCGTGTGCCGTGCGTCGCCTAATTTGAGATTTTTACCAGCAGACGGTGCCCGCTTCAGTGCGGGCAGGCGCTGGGAGGGGTCCGGTTTGCGTTAATAACAGCGATCCCGGACCCCTCCCTTCTCAGGCGCAGAGTTGGCACACCGTGTGGTTTTAGTCGGTTCGATTCCGACACACCGCCCCGCCGCAAACCCCGGCGGGGTGACGGCCCGAGGGGGTTTCCACACGTAAAAAAAAAAAAAAAAAAAAAAAAGGTTAGGTTAGGTTAAGGTTAGGTTAGGTTAGGTTAGGTTAGGTTAGGTTAGGTTAGGTTAGGTTAAGGCAGACGAGCAATCGTCTGCCGAGGAGGACGTCCGGTCAAGAACGCCCATTGCGGTGGGGCTCCCAGAAGTCAATCTGGCTTCTGGGAGCCGAAGATCGGAGCGCGTGCGCTCCAAGTCCGCTACGGATGGCGCGGTTGCCAGCTCCAGTGCGACTGTGGACGCACTGGAGCTGATGGAGACGGAGTCCATCGACAGCCGCAAACGCGCAAACTCCGGGGACGTGTACGGCGATAGCGACACGTCGCAAGACATGTTGCCGCCGAAAGTTGGGAGCGGCCAGAGGGGTAGGTCCCGTACCCCAGGCTCGGCACTGTCGGGTTCCGCCTTTAGCAAGGCGGAATCCTACAAGAGGGCCAGAGCCGATGGGGAGCTGCAGGCGGAGGAGGAGATGTCTGGTCTCCTGCACATCATCAGGATGCCGTCGGATGGGGTTTTAGAGCCCCAATCGCCGGCCTCTCTGCAGGAGAGGGCACAGGCGGCGGTGGCCATCATCCACAAGGTGGCCACCAAGTCCGTTAACCTGAAGGGCTCCTTTGTGAGAGCCCTGAAGGACTCCTCCTCCGCCATTGCGGGGGTCGTGGAGACCCTGGCTGGAGACGTGGCCCGCCTGCAGTCGGCCAACGACCGTCTGACGGGGCAGGTGGCCGAGCTGAGCGCTCAATTCGCCCAATTTCGGGCGGAGCGCCCGGAGCGAGAGGCCCCAGCCCCGTCTTCCTCGTCATCGCGTCGTGCCCCTACCGAGCCCGAGGTCCCAGACGCGTATCTGGGACAAATTCTTGTGGCGGTGGGGCACCTGATCGACGGTCGGCTGGCTGGGCTGCTGTCGAGACTGCCCCCGGCCCCATCGGTTCGGCCGCCGCTTGCGGCACCGAAGCCGAAGGTCGCACCGGCGACGACCCCTCTTCCTGTGGTGGGGGGTCGTGTGTCGTTTTCGGCGGCGGTGTCGAGGCCGGCTCCCGCGGCTGCCCTAGGAACACGTCAGGGCAAGGCTCCGGCCAAGGCTCAGGCCAAGGCTCCGGCCAAGGCTGCTGTGCCGAGGCCGGGGCCGAAAGCGGCGGCAAGGGTTGGAGCGAAGGTGCCTCCGCCTCCCGCTCCAACGCCCGTGGCTGGCCCCTCCACGTCTGCCCCCTCCAATGAGGGTTGGCAGGTAGTTGGGGGGTCCAAGAAGGCCCGAAAGCGAGCCAGAAAGGCTGCACGCAAAGCGGCCTCTGTCCCGCAGTCGACACCGGTGGCAAGGGCCACCGCTAAAAAGCCGCGGAATCTGCAGCCGCCGAAGACCGCGGCTGTAGTGGTGACCCTGTCACCGGAGGCGACAACCGGCGGGCTGTCCTATGCGGCCGTCTTTAAGAAGGCCCGGGACAGCCTCGCCGGTGAATTTGGAACGGCCGGTGTCCGTTTGCGCCGCGCCCAAACGGGAGCTCGAATTCTCGAGTTCCCTGGGGCTGATGGCGCAAAGACGGCGGACACCGCTGCTGAGAGGTTGCGGGAAATGTTTGCCGCCGTGGATGGTGTCAGGATCGCCAGGCCCACAAAGTGCGCTGAACTGCGCATTTCGGGCCTGGACGATTCCGTCACGGCCGAGGATGTCCGCGCTGCAGTTCAGGAGAAGACGAGCTGTAGCGCGGACAACGTCAGGGTCGGCACCATCCGCCCCGGTCCAGGAGGGCTTGGCGCCGTTTGGGTGAGTTGTCCCGTAGCGTCGGCCAAAATTTTGGCTGATGCCGGCAGGCTCCTCGTCGGCTTCGTGAGTGCCAGGATCACGGTCCTGGCCCCGAGGCCGATGAGGTGCTACAAGTGCCTTGCCGCGGGACACACTCGCTCGAAGTGCGCCAGCTGCTTCGACTGCAGCGGACTTTGTTTCCGCTGCGGTCGACCGGGGCACAAGGCGGCAGAGTGCTCTGCGGCCCCTCACTGCCCCGTGTGTGCGGCGGGCAAGAAGCCCGCCAATCACCAGATGGGGCAGGGGGGCTGCAAGCCTCCCCGTGCTTCTCAGCAAGCGTCGGAGGCTAGTCAGACGACCCTGGCTGCCTCCGACGTGGATCGTGCGACAACGTCGTCGCCCATGGAGGGGGTTGGAGAAACGATCCAGTAATGGATCGAATCTCCAACCTCCTGGTCCAGACGAACCTGAACCACTGCGCCGCGGCTCAGGATCTCTTCCTGCAAACCATGGCGCAGTGGTCGATAGGTATTGCCGTAGTCGCGGAGCCCTACTACGTCCCTCCCCGTCCAAACTGGATGGGTGACCGGGACGGCTCCGTGGCAGTCGTCGGCTCCTCGGCGGCTCGTTCCCCGCCCTTGTCGCTAAGAGACAAGGGTTCTGGATATGTGGCCGCCGAGTGGGGGGGAATCACCGTTTACGGTGTGTATTTCTCCCCCAACCGGAGTTTGAGCGACTTCGAGGTCTTCCTTAACAACTTGGAGACCTCGATGCGGCGACTAGCGTCTGGGCACGTCCTCGTGCTGGGGGACTTCAACGCAAAATCCATTGCGTGGGGTTCCCCAGCGACGGACGCCAGGGGCGATGCCGTTGTGGAGTGGGCGGCTTCGGTGGGCCTCTGTTTGCTGAACAGAGGCGCCACCAACACGTGCGTGCGACAGCAGGGGGGGTCGATAGTGGACCTTTCGTTCGCTACCCCTGCTGTTGCCGCACGAGTAAGGAACTGGTGTGTCCTGGATGAGGTTGAGACGCTCTCGGATCATCTCTATATCCGATTCGAGCTCTCCTGGTCCCAGGGCCCCAGTAGGGGTCACGTGGCGCGGCATACCTCCCGCTTTCCGCGGTGGGCAGTTGCCAAACTCGACAGGGACCTGCTAGAGGAGGCGGCCATAGTTCAGTCTTGGCTGTCTCCGCGGGCCCCGGCCGAGGAGGTCGACATGGGGGCTGGCCGCTTTCGCACTGCGATAACGCAGATCTGCGATGCGGCCATGCCCCGCGTTCGGGGTTGTCGACCTCCACGGAACGGGGTCTACTGGTGGTCCCAGGAGTTGGCGGACCTCCGTGCGGCCTGCACTCGTGCCCGGAGGTCCTACACCCGTTGCCGGCGGCGACGCCACCGCGTAGACGGGGAGGAGGGCCGGCTTCATGAAGAGTACCGCGAAGCGCGGAGGACTCTGAAGCTGGCCATTTGCCGCGCCAAAGAGGAAAAAAGAAAGGAGATGCTGGAGAGTCTCGATCGTGACCCCTGGGGTCGCCCATATCGTGCGGTGCGACAAAAGCTCCGCACGGCGGGCCCCCCCCTTACCGAGACTCTCCAGCCCAGCTTCCTGCAGCAGGTGGTCGAGGGCCTTTTCCCACAGCGGGCGGAGCACACGCCCCCGTCGATGGCCGGTCCGGCCAGAGACGACGGGGACGGAGGGAGTGAGGTGCCGCCCGTTAGGGAATCGGAGGTTGGGGCGGCTGTTCTTCGGATCCGTTCCAAGAACACCGCCCCCGGGCCGGACGGGGTACCACCCCGAGTGATGGCCCGAGCCCTCGACCATATGTCGGACCGCCTCAGGGAGGTTTTGGACGCCAGCCTGGCGTCCGGACGCTTCCCTGAGTGCTGGAAATGCGGGAAGCTGGTCCTATTGCAGAAGCCGGGACGGCCTGCCGATTCGGTCGCGGCCTATAGGCCCATCGTGTTGCTGGACGAGGCGGGCAAATTGTTCGAGAGGATTCTCTCTGCCCGCATCGTCCGGCACCTAAGCGAGGTGGGGCCCGACCTGTCGGACGCCCAATTCGGATTCCGAGAGGGGCGTTCGACGGTCGATGCCGTGATGCGCCTTAGGGCTGTGACCGAAGAGGCAGTGAGCTGTGGCGGCGTGGTGTTGGCGGTGTCCTTGGACATCGCCAACGCCTTTAATAGTCTGCCATTCAGCTGCATCAGGGAAGCACTCCAGTATCATGGGGTGCCAGAGTACCTGAGGCGGCTGGTGGCAGACTATTTGGAGGAGCGTACCGTCGTGTACGAGGATCGAGATGGCATCTTGAGACGGCGACCCATGTCGTGCGGCGTTCCACAGGGGTCTGTCCTCGGACCACTCCTGTGGAACGTGGGGTACGACTGGGTCCTTCGAAGTCGTCTGCCTCCCGGGCTGGGCGTAATTTGTTACGCCGATGACACTTTGGTCACAGCTCGGGGGGCCAACTTCCAAGAGGCGGCGCGCCTGGCCACCAGGGGTGTTTCTCTGGTGGTCGGGCGCATCGAGGCGCTGGGCTTGCGGGTGGCCCTGGATAAGACGGAGGCCCTACTATTTCATGGGCCCCGTCGTGGTCCACCCCCCGGCGCCTCCATCGAAGTCAACTCGGTCCTCGTACCGGTTCGGGCCCAGATGAGGTATCTGGGCCTGATCCTCGACGGTAGGTGGCTCTTCGACGAGCACTTCCGACAATTGTCTCCGAAGCTGGTCGGCGCTGCCTCCGCCCTTGGGCGCCTTTTGCCCAACTTGGGTGGAGCCAGCGTCGCTACAAGGAACCTCTTCACGGGGGTGGTCCGGTCGATGGCCCTATATGGGTCACCGGTGTGGGTCCCGGCTCTGACCGCCCAGAATAAGGCACGCCTTTGGCGGCCTCAGAGGGTATTGGCGGTCAGAGCCATACGCGGATACCGCACCGTGTCGACGGAGGCGGCGTGCGCCTTGGCCGGAACACCCCCGTGGGATTTGGAGGCGGAAGTGCTCGCCGAAGTTTATCGGCGAGCGGCTGAATATCGGGCGGAGAACGGGTATCGTCCTCCGCCCGAAGAGGTACGCGATTGGCGTGAAGCCGCTCGCCGAGCCACGATGGCTCGTTGGTCGTCCCGGCTGGAGGCTCCACGCGCTGGCTTTGCCACCGTGGAGGCGCTCCAGCCGGTCATCCTCGAGTGGGCAGGGCGGCAGCACGGGACCCTTTCCTTCCGGCTGACGCAGGTGCTTTCCGGGCATGGTTGCTTCGGAAAGTACCTGCACTCGGTCGCTAGGAGGGAATTGAGTCCCGCCTGCCACCACTGCGACTGCAGTGAGGACTCGGCCCAGCATACGCTGGAGTTCTGCCCCGCCTGGGCGGAGCAGCGCCGGGCCCTCACTGCAGTCATCGGAGGAGATCTGTCGCTACCGGCCATCATACGCTCCATGGCCGGTAGCGACAGCAGTTTTACCGCGGTCGCATCCTTCTGCGAAGACGTAATTTCGCAGAAGGAGGCGGCGGAGAAGGCCCGGGAGGATGATCTCCACTCGGACCCGATCCGCCGCCGGCGAACCGGGCGGCGGAGGCGCGCCCATCTGCGCCTCATGCCGCCCTGAGTGTGGCCGCGGATGGACGGGATGGGTTTTCCCGTCCATCCGCTTTAGTGGCCAGCCGCGAAGGGGCGACGTACGCGTGTGCCGTGCGTCGCCTAAATTGAGATTTTTACTTGGAGGAGGTGCCCGCTTCAGTGCGGGCAGGCGCTGGGAGGGGTCCGGTTTGCGTTAATAACAGCGATCCCGGACCCCTCCCTTCTCAGGCGCAGAGTTGGCACACCGTGTGGTTTTAGTCGGTTCGATTCCGACACACCGCCCCGCCGCAAACCCCGGCGGGGTGACGGCCCGAGGGGGTTTCCACACGTAAAAAAAAAAAAAAAAAAAAAAAAGGTTAGGTTAGGTTTTTTTTTTTTTTTTTTAACGTGGGGACTGCATTTACGCACTTCGCTCGCCCACCGCGGGGACGATGGGTCCGCTTCGTGTGGGACTCCTGACCCCGGGAAGGGGGGCCAGACTACCCACTAAACCCCACGTGTTCCTCTGCGCCTATTGCCGAGCCGCGGGGTACACGAGTGTTCACCGCGACTCGGCCAGGAGCGCCCTTGCAGGCCCGCCTCGGGGGGCCAGGTCTTAAGGCCCCCCTAACCTTCGAGTTGGTCTGCGCCCCCGGAACAACAGACAGGCGCATTCCGCCACGTGGCCGGGGACGGCAGGTCCCCCACCCACCGCCCGTGGCAACTCTCAGTCGGGGCCGCGGGCGAACAGGGTTCGCCGGCGACCCCTCGCTGGTGTCCTGCGGGGCGGTTGAGTGAGCCCAGCTCGCTCCCGCTCCCGCAGGGCCTCTCTCTTGGCCGCCATCACCTCGCTTGCAAACGAGGCGATGGCGGCCCAACACCGCCCGCTGCCGGCCATGGCTTCCACGATGGCCGGCAGCGAGAGATCCGTGCCGATGACGCTCGTCAGGGCCGCTCTCTGCTCGTCCCATGCTTCGCACACGGCCCGGGTGTGATGGGCCGTGTCGGGGTCGCCGCTGGTGCAACTGCGGCACCGGGGCTCCGTTTCCACCCCCACCACCTCCCACAGGTACTTGGCAAAACAGCCGTGACCCGTGAGAAGTTGGGTGAGGTGATACGTGGGAGCCCCATGACCCCCCTCCACAAACTGTCGCAGGACGGGCCGAGCGGCCCTAACGAACGCCGTCGGACTTCCCTCCATTCGGGCAGCCCACGTCCGGAAGAGATCGTCGCGAGACTCCTGTCTCCAGCGCTCGATCTCCTCCGGAGGCGGGCTACCACCAGCTCGCCGAATCAGGGCACCCTCCTCGTACACCCTCTTGAGGACGCCAGCCTCGAGATCCCAGGGGATGCTGCCCGCCAGGACGCACGCCGTCTCATAGGAGACGGTGCGGTACGCCCGTGCGGCCCTCTGCGCGATGGCCCGCTGCGGTCGACGCAGCAGGGTGACATTGGCCGCGCAGAGGGCCTCCGCCCAGATAGGCGCTCCATAGAGCGCCTTGGAGCGTACCACACCGTCGTAGAGACGGCGGCAGGCAGACCCCGGTCCTCCTACGTTGGGGAGCAGCTGCGAGAGCATTCCGGCAAACGCTAGCACCTTCGGCGCTAGCTGCCGGAAATGCTCCGCGAACCCCCACCGACCGTCGAGAACCAGCCCCAGATACTTGAGGCTGCGCCCGACGGCGATGGAGGTGCCCCCCACCACGATCGTGGCATCTCGAGGCGGCGCCTGCCGAGGCCCATGAAAGAAGAGGGCCTCGGACTTCTCGAGGGCGACCTGAAGGCCGAGCGCCCCGATCCGGCGCACCACATGGGCGACGCCTGCCGTCGCGAGGACGGCGGCGTCGCGGAACGTTGGGCCCCGCGCGGTCACTAAGGTATCGTCGGCGTAACAGAGTACGCCGACTCCCCGAAGCGTGGCACCGCGCAGGACCCAATCGTACCCGATGTTCCACAGGAGCGGCCCAAGCACCGACCCCTGTGGAACACCACACCTCATCTCCTTGCGGACCACTCCGTCTCGGCCCGGGTACGTGATGACCCGGTCCACGAAGTAGTCCGCAAGGATTCGCCTGAGGTACCACGGTACGTTGTGGTACCCCAGGGCCTCCGCGATTGTCTCCCAGGGGAGGGTGTTGAAGGCGTTGGCTATGTCGAGCGACACGGCCAACAACACCCCGCCCCCGGCGATCGCCTCGTCGACGCTGCCCCGCAGTCGGGAAACGGCGTCTAGGGTCGACTTCCCGCGACGGAAGCCGAACTGACCGTCGCTCAGATCGGGCCCCGCCCCCTCCAGGTGCTTGACGAGACGCGCAGCGAGCACTCGCTCGAACATCTTGCACGTCTCGTCAAGCAGCACGATGGGGCGGTAGGCCGACGGTGCCTCTGCAGGGCGCCCGTGCTTCCTGATAAGCACGAGCCGTCCGGTCTTCCATCGTCGCGGGAATCTCCCCGACGCCACACACTCCGACATGAGGGACAGCGTCTCCTCCTCGAGTGCCGGCATCGCTAAGGCGACGACCTTCCCAGGGACACCGTCCGGGCCCGGGGCGCGCTTCCTGGCTTTGAGAGCCAGTATCGCCGCCCCTAACTCGGCCTCGGACACGGGAGGTGCCGCCTCTGCGTCGTCTGCTGCCGGCACTCGGTGACGGCTCGGCGCTGCCATCCGCGGCGGGACCCACTCTTCCCGCTCAGGGAAGAGGGAACTGACCACTCGGCCCAGAAACTGCGGCTCAAGAGTTCTAGTGAGGGGAGGCGCCCAGGGCCGGAGCTTCTGGCTCACGGTTTTATACGGGCGCCCCCACGGATCTCCATCTAGGCTCTCGAGCCACTCCCTCCAGGCCTCGTCTTTGGCGGCTATGATCGCCGAGCGAAGGGCCGCACGAGCGGCCCTGTATGCGGCGAGCAGCTCCTCTTCGCGGGCAAGGTCCCTGACGGCCCTCCTGCGGCTGCGAGTGTACTGCCTATGGGCCGCGTGACTAGCGGCACGCAGCCCGGCAAGGTGGGGACGCCACCAGTACACTCGCCTCCGAGGGAGGGCTGGCCTCGCTCTCTGCATCGCCGCATCGCAGACGCGAGTCAACTTTTCAGCGAGTCTGTCGCACCTCGCGTCCGCGTCCGGGCCGCTCTCCACCCCACCAGCAACCCAGCGCTCGACGATAGCCGCCTCTCGGGCCAGTTCCCGGTTCAGCGAACCGAGGCTCCACCGCGGTCCTTCTCCTGGAAGAGGGCGGTTATCACCTCCTCGGGCAGTCGTTGAGTGAGAGACCACGTCGAACCGTATGTAACGATGGTCCGACGCGGTCTCCACATCCTCAACGACCCGCCAATTGCGAGTGCGGCTAGCCAGGGCAGGGCTAGCAAACGATAGATCTACTATCGAGCTGCCCTGGGGCCGCACCAGCGTAGGAACCGCCCCCCTATTGAGCAGCACCAAGCCGTTGGACACCGCCCACTCCTCCAATATCTCCCCCCGGCCGTCGGTCCTCGGAGATCCCCACGCCCGTGAGTGGGCGTTGAAATCCCCGGCTACTACGACCGGGGTGGGGTGCGCGTCCGCCAACAGAGCCCCGACCTCCGCGAGCCACTGCTCGAACTCGGCGAGGCTTCTGTTGGGCGAGAAGTACACCCCAATCACTGCAGCGTCGCCCAGCGTGGCGAGGACGCACCCTCGGCCCCTTACTACTCTGGCGAGTTGGTGGGGGCCGGTTCGCTGGGCGACGATAGCCACCAAGCCGTCGCTGTCGCTGGCCCAGTTGGGGCCGGTGCGAACGTAGTACGGCTCGGCGACTACCGCCACTGTCGTCTGCCACTGAGCCACGGTCTGGACCAGTAGATCCTGGGCCGTGGCGCAGTGGTTGACGTTGGCCTGCAGGATGGAGATCTTAGGAGCCATTTATGTTTGGGCGGTGTCCATATCCTCCTCGACTGTCGGCGGCGACAGGGTGGTTGGGGTGGTGCGATCAATCTTCGCAGCGCACTTCGCCCCCACGTGTCCCGTCTCCAGGCAGCGGAAGCACCGCGCCGGCCTCGGCTCCAGGGTGGTCAACTTAACTGTTGACCACCCGACGACGATGCGGCGGCCGTCCATCAACTTCTTGGCCGCCGCAACCGGGCACCGCAACCAGGCAGTGCCCTGCCGACCAGGAGGGCGATTGATGTCGCCCACCCTGATGGAGGCGACAGGGCAGCCTCCCTCGGTGGCCAGTGTCTTGGCCACCGCCTCCTTGGTCGCCGCATCGCCCAGGCCCGAGATGCGCAACTCTACGCACCTCTCCGGCCTGGCGACACGGACCTCCTCGCCCAGCACCGCTTTGAGCTCGGCCGCCAAGGTATCAGCCTTGGCGGACCTGTCGGCGCCACCCACCTGCAGGATCCGTCCCCCGGTTACGGCAGTGCGGAACCGGAGGCCGCCAATGCCGAGAGTCTTCAGGTCTATTGACCTCTCGGCACTGGTCATCACCTGTTCGTAGGTGACGCCCCTCTCCACCGCGCCCGGCTGCAGTGTAAGACACACTGCAGCGGTTGTCGGGGCGCGGAGTTTGCGGCGCCTCGCCTTCGCCTGCTTCGCAGGCTTGGCGGGCGCCTTGGCCTTCGTCGGTGCTGGGGCGGCCCTCTTTGGCCGCGCCGCCACCGCGTTCCACGCCTCCCTCACAGGTGGAGGGGCGGCTGTGGCAGCCCGCGGGCTCGGCTGGCGGGCGGCTTCGGCCTCCTTCGCCGCGGCGGTCTGCCTCTTGGGCTTCTTTTTCTTCCCGCCCGCATGGACCGCCCCGGAGGGGCAGGGACCCGGCCCCCTCTGCCCGCCCGTCACGACGGGCGACAGGGGAGGTGCGGGGGGAGGGGAAGACTCGGGCCTCCGGCTGGACGTGGAGGCCCGGCGTTCCGCTTCGGCCGCTGTGCGAGCGGCCCTCGCAGCGTTTCGCGCGTCCGCCTGGAGAGGCGGACGGATGCGTATCTCAGGCAGCAGGCGGTCCTGGAGCCCCGCGAGTCGCGCGTCGAGCATAAAACCTATCTCGTCGCGGCTCATCGGGGGGGGAGCGGACTCCGCCTGCCGCTTCAGGGCCAGCTTTTCGGCCCGCTCAGTGGCGAGCTCGGCCCGTAGGTGGGCCACCTCCTCGTTTTCCGTGCGGGCCTTGAGTAGGTGGGCGAGCTCCAATATGGAGCTACAGGCCATCCTCAAGTCCCGCACGTACTGCCCTTTGAGCTTCGAGCTCTTGGTGGCGATGGTTTGCACCACCGCCACCGCCGCCTCAATGCGCCCCGCCAACTGTTCGGCGTTGACGGGGGCGGAGGATGATGGTGTTGGGTCCGACGTCGACGGTATGGGAGTCTTACGGAGGTAAGACTCCCTCCGTTGCTGGACCTTCTCCGCCAGCTCCCTCTCCGCTTGGAGCTCGAGCTCCCTCTCCTTCGCCCTATTGAGGTCGGCCTTGGCTTTCGCCAGGCCGACGTATTCGCCCGTTGTTGGTGGGCGGCCTCTCCTCTTACGCTCCACAGGGCCGGAGCTGTCGTCGCCAGACGCCGACTTGAGGCGTTTTCGGCGCCCACGTCCAATCGGCGGAGACGGACACGAGTCCACCTCCACTGCTGAGGTGTCGCTCGACGCCGACGAGTCCCTGATGGTATATCGCGTCAGGACGACGCGTGCCTCTTTCGTCACCAACGGATGTGGTGACCGGGTTCGCAATTCCCCCGCTTCCTTCGTCTTCTTCTCCTCCGCTACAGTTTTTGTTTTGTGTTTGTTTAAAATAGATTCCATAATTGTACCCACGAGATGGGGAGAACTAACAGTCCACCCGGGCAGAGATCCCCAATACCCGGGCAAGCGTAGATTTGTAACCCAACCGAGGGGTCCGCAGGTGCCCCGGCTGGGGGCGCGCTCGCAACTGAACTTCCCGTCAGCCATGCATCCCAGGCCGCACGCCGGAAACACAAGATTCGGGGTGATTTTTTAAAGAGGTTTTCTTCCTCGCGGCCCGGGCGGTTAAGCCAAGGCCCTCGTCCCCGATATAATCGGGATTACGATGTGTTGACGGTGGCAGGAACACAAGTCCCATGCCTGCTCGACGGTAGTGTGAGTACACGCCGAGCCCGTCACTACGCGGCGCGACGTCCAACGTCGACGCCACCGCCTCGGCAGCCTGTAATTCGGCACCGAGTTTCCCTTAGTCGCCTTTTACGACACCCACGGGATGAGATGGGGTGGAGCTATTCTTAGCCGACACCACACGGCAATGGGGAGATAACTCCACCACAGGAGCCTGAAATTCGGCTCCGTCTATCCCTTAGTCGCCTTTTACGACACCCACGGGAGGAGATGGGGTGGAGCTATTCTTAGCCGGCTCCACACGGCAAGCTCCACACGGCCTCCACACTAAGTGGCAGCCCCTCTGACCTACTCGCTTTCCAATACGCCCTCTGCTAAAGCAGAGGGACGTTTGGAGTGCGGCACGACGGGTCACGCCCATCTCGGCAGCCTGAAATTCGGCTCCGATTTTCCCTTAGTCGCCTTTTACGACACCCACGGGAGGAGATGGGGTGGAGCTATTCTAGGCGAAAAAAAAAAAAATGTGGTTAGGTTAGGTTAGGTTTTTTTTTTTTTTTTTTTTAACGTGGGGACTGCATTTACGCACTTCGCTCGCCCACCGCGGGGGCGATGGGTCCGCTTCGTGTGGGACTCCTGGCCTCCGGAAGGGGGGCCAGACTACCCACTAAACCCCACGTGTTCCTCTTCGCCTAGTGCCGAGCCGCGAGATACTCAATTTGGAGTGCTCACCGCGACCCGGCTAGGAGCGCCCTTGCAGGCTCGCCTCGGGGGGGGCCAGATCGTTGGGGCCCCCCTGACCTTAGAGTTGGTATGCGCCCCCGGAACAACAAGGGCGCATCCGCCACGTGGCTGGGGGCGGCAGGTCCCCCGACCCACCGCCCATGGCAACTCTCAGTCGGGGCCGCGGGCGAACACTTGACGCCGGCGACCCCTCGCTGGGGGCCTGCGGGGCGGGAGAGTGAGCCCAGCTCGCTCCCGCTCCCGCAGGGCCTCTCTCTTGGCCGTCATCACCTCGCTGGCAAACGAGGCGATGGCGGCCCAGCACCGGTCGCTGCCGGCCATGGCTTCCACGATGGCCGGCAGCGAGGGATCAGCGCCGATGACGCTCGTCAGGGCCGCTCTTTGCCCGTCCCATGCTTCGCACACGGCCCGGGTGTGATGGGCCGTGTCGGGGTCGCCGCTGGTGCAGTTGCGGCACCGGGGCTCCGATTCTACCCCCACAACTTCCCACAGGTACTTGGCGAAGCAGCCGTGACCCGTGAGAAGTTGGGTGAGGTGATACGTGGGAGCCCCATGACCCCCCTCCACAAACTGTCGCAGGACGGGCCGAGCGGCCCTAACGAACGCCGTCGGACTCCCTTCCATTCTGGCAGCCCACGTCCGGAAGAGATCGTCGCGAGCCTCCTGCCTCCAGCGCTCGATCTCCTCCGGAGGCGGGCATCCACCAGCTCGCCGAATCAGGGCGCCCTCCTCGTACACCCTTTTGAGGACGCCGGCCTCGAGATCCCAGGGGATACTGCCCGCCAGGACGCACGCCGTCTCGTAGGAGACGGTGCGGTACGCCCGTGCGGCCCTCTGCGCGATGGCCCGCTGCGGACGACGCAGCAGGGCAACGTTAGCCGGGCAGAGAGCCTCCGCCCAGATAGGCGCTCCGTAGAGCGCCTTAGAGCGCACCACACCGTCGTAGAGACGGCGGCAGGCAGACCCCGGTCCTCCTACGTTGGGGAGCAGCTGCGAGAGCATTCCGGCAAACGCTAGCACCTTCGGCGCCAGCTGCCGGAAATGTTCCGCAAACCCCCACCGACCGTCGAGAACCAGCCCCAGATACTTGAGGCTGCGGCCGACGGCGATGGAGGTGCCCCCCACCACGATCGTGGTGTCTCGAGGCGGCGTCTGCCGAGGCCCATGGAAGAAGAGGGCCTCGGACTTCTCGAGGGCGACATGGAGGCCCAGCGCACTGATTCGGCGCACCACTTGAGCGACGCCTGCCGTCGCTAGGACGGCGGCGTCGCGGAACGTGGGGCCCCGCGCGGTCACTAGGGTATCGTCGGCGTAACAAAGTACGCCGACTCCCCGAAGAGTAGCACCGCGCAGGACCCAGTCGTACCCGATGTTCCACAGGAGCGGCCCAAGTACCGACCCCTGTGGAACACCACACCTCATAGCCTTGCGGACCACTCCGTCTCGGCCCGAGTACGTGATGACCCGGTCCACGAAGTAGTCCGCAAGGATTCGCCTGAGGTACCACGGTACGTTGTGGTACCTCAGGGCCTCGGCGATTGTCTGCCAGGGGAGGGTGTTGAAGGCGTTGGCGATGTCGAGCGACACGGCCAGCAACACCCCGCCCCCGGCGATCGCCTCATCGACGCTGCCCCGCAGTCGGGAAACGGCGTCAAGAGTCGACTTCCCGCGACGGAAGCCGAACTGACCGTCGCTGAGATCGGGCCCCGCCCCCTCCAGGTGCTTGACGAGACGCGCAGCGAGCACTCGCTCAAACATTTTGCACGTCTCGTCGAGCAGTACGATGGGGCGGTAGGCCGACGGTGCCTCGGCTGGGCGCCCGTGCTTCCTGATCAGCACGAGCCGTCCGGTCTTCCATCGTCGCGGGAATCTCCCCGACGCCACACACTCCGACATGAGGGACAGCGTCTCCTCCTCGAGTGCCGGCATCGCTAAGGCGACGACCTTCCCAGGGATGCCGTCCGGGCCCGGGGCGCGTTTCCTGACTTTGAGAGCCAGGATCGCCGCCCCTAGCTCGGCCTCGGACACGGGAGGTATCGCCTCTGCGTCGCCTTCTGCCGGCACTCGGTGACGGCTTGGTGCTGCCATCCGCGGTGGGACCCACTCTTCCCGCTCAGGGAAGAGGGAACCGACCACTCGGCCCAGAAGCTGTGGCTCGAGAGTTCTGGTGAGGGGAGGCGCCCAGGGCCGGAGCTTCTGGCTCACGGTTTTGTACGGGCGCCCCCACGGATCTCGATCCAGGCTCTCGAGCCACTCCCTCCAGGCCTCCTCTTTGGCGGCTCTGATCGCCGAGTTGAGGGCCGCACGAGCGGCCCTATGTGCGGCGAGCAGTTCCTCTTCACGGGCGAGGTCCCTGACGGCCCTCCTGCGGCTGCGAGTGTACTGCCTATGGGCCGCGTGACTTGCGGCACGCAGCCCGGCAAGGTGGGGACGCCACCAGTACACTTGCCTCCGAGGGAGGGCTGGCCTCGCCCTCTGCATCGCCGCATCGCAGACGCGAGTCAGCTTCCCAGCGAGACTATCGCACCTCGCGTCCGCGTCTGGGCCGCTTTCCGCTCCACCAGCAACCCAGCGCTCGACGATAGCCGCCTCTAGGGCCAGTTCCCGGTTCAGAGAACCGAGGCGCCACCGCGGACCTTCTCCAGCAAGGGGACGGTTGCCATCTCCTCCTCGGATGGCCGCTGAGCGAGAGACCACGTCGAACCGTATGTAACGATGGTCCGACGCGGTCTCCACATTCTTGACGACCCGCCAATTGCGAGTGCGGCCAGCCAGGGCAGGACTAGCAAACGACAGGTCTACTATCGAGCTGCCCTGGGGCCGCACAAGCGTGGGTACCGTCCCCCTGTTAAGCAGCACCAAGCCGTGAGACACCGCCCATTCCTCCAATATCTCCCCCCGGCCGTCGGTCCTCGGAGATCCCCACGCCCGTGAGTGGGCGTTGAAATCCCCGGCTACCACGACCGGAGTGGGGTGCGCGTCCGCCAACAGAGCCCCGACCTCCGTGAGCCACTGCTCGAACTCGGCGAGGCTTCTGTTGGGCGAGAAGTACACCCCAATCACTGCAGTGTCGCCCAGCGTGGCGAGGACGCACCCTCGGCCCCTCACTACTCTGTCGAGTTGGTGGGGGCCGGTTCGCTGGGCGACGATAGCCACCAAGCCGTCGCTGTCGCTGGCCCAGTTGGGGCCAGTGCGCACGTAATACGGCTCGGCGACTACCGCCACTGTCGTCTGCCACTGCGTCACGGTCTGGGCCAGTAGGTCCTGGGCCGTGGCGCAGTGGTTGACATTGGCCTGCAGCACGGAGATTTGGGGAGCCATTAAGTTTGGGCGGTGTCCATCTCCTCCTCATTGGACGGTGGCGACAGGGTCGTTGGGGTGGTCTTGGGTTCCACCCCCCCTGTCGCCTTGCGTTTCGCCTGACCCCCCCTCTTACGGGAGGCTGCCTGGCACTTCGCGGAGCCGAGTCTGTGGCCGGACGCCACACCTTCCGCCGCACAGACGGGACACTTGGGGTCCGCGGAGCAGGCGGCCGCCTTGTGGCCCTCCTGTCCGCATTGGAAGCAGAGTGCGCTGCGGTCGATCTTCGCAGCGCACTTTGCCCCCACGTGTCCCGGCTCCAGGCAGCGGAAGCACCGCGCCGGCCTTGGCTCCAGGGTGGTCAGCTTGACCGCTGACCACCCGACGACGATGCGGCGGCCGTCCGTTAACTTTTTGGCCGCCGCAACCGGACACCGCAGCCAGGCAGTGCCCTGTCGACCGGGTGGGCGATTGATGTCGCCCACCTTGATGGAGGCGACAGGGCAGCCTCCCTCTTCTGCCAGGATTTTGGCCACCGCCTCCTTAGTTGCCGCATCGCCCAGGCCTGAGATGCGCAACTCTACGCACCTCTCCGGCCTGGCAATACGGACCTCCTCTCCCAGCACCTCTTCAAGCTTGGCCGCCAATTTATCGGCCTTGGTGGCCCTGTCAGCGCCACCTATCTCCAGGATCCTTCCCCCGGTCACGGCAGTGCGGAACCGGAGGCCGTCAATGCCGAGAGTCTTTATATCGATGGACCTCTCGGCATTGGCGATCACCTGGGAATAGGTGACCCCCTTCTCTACAGCGCCCGGCTGCAGTGTGAGGCACACTGCAGCGGTTGTCGGGGCGCGGAGTTTGCGACTCGCCTTCGCCTTCTTCGGAGGCTTGGCGGGTGCCTTGACGCTCGGCGGTGCTGGGGTGGCCTTTTTCTTAGGCCGCGCCGCCACGGCGCTCCACGCCTCCTTCACAGGTGGCGGGGCGGCGGCGGGAGCCTGCGGGCGCGGCTGACGGGCAGCTTCGGCCTCCTTCGCCGCTGCACTCCGTTTCTTTGCCTTCTGCTTTTTCTTTTTCCCCTTGGGTTCCCCGTCCGACGGGACCGTCCCAGAGGGGCAGGGATCCGAATCCTTCTGCCCGTCTGCCGCGACGGGCGAGAGGGGCGGAGCCTGAGGAGGCGCGGAAGGAGTGGGAAGAACGGCAGAAGACTCGGGCCTCCGGCTGGACTTGGAGGCCCTTTGTTCCGCAGCACGGGCAGCACCAGCGGCTCTGGCGGCGTTCCTCTCGTCCGCCTGGAGAGGCGGACGGATGCGCACCTCAGGCAGCAGGCGGTCCTGGAAGCCCGCGAGTCGCGCATCGATCATGAAGATCATCTCCTCGCGACTCATCTTCAGGGCCTTCATTTCCGCCCGTACGGCAGCAAGCTCTACCTGAAGGTTGGCGACCTCCTCGTTAGCAGTGCGGGCCTTGAGTTGGTGGGCGAGCTCCAAAATGGAGCTACAGGCCACCCTCAGGTCCCGCACATATTGCCCCTTGAGCTTGGAGCTCTTTGTGGCGATGGTTTGCACCACCGCCACTGCCGCCTCGATGGACACCGTCAGCTGATCTGCGCTGACGGGCTCGGAAGATTGTGTTTGGTCCGACGTCTGTATGGGAGTTTTACGGAGGTAAGACTCCCTTTGCTGTCGGACCTCTTCCGCCAGTTCCTTCTCGGCGCGGAGCTCCAGCTCCCGCTCCTTTGCCCTGTTCAAGTCGGCCTTGGCTTGCGCCAGGCCGACGTATTCCCCAGTTGTAGGTGGGCGACCTCTCTTCTTCACCTCCACCGGGCCGGAGCTGTCGGAGTTGAGGCGTTTCCGCCACAAACGTCCGGTCGGTGAAGAGGGACGCGAGTCCGCGTCCACCATTGAGGCGTCGCTTGACGCCGACGAGTCCCTGCTGTATCGCGTTAGGGTGACGCGTGCCTCCTTCGTCACCAACGGGTGTGGTGACGGGGTTCGCAACTCCCCCTTGCAATCAGATGATCCGGTTGGCTTGCCAGTAGTCGTTTTTTTATTGGTATCAATTTCGTTTTCAATATTAGTTTTAGTTTCAGTATCCATAACTTAACCCACGAGTATGGGGGAAATGAAGTCCATCCGGGCGGTGCCCCCTGCACCCGGATAAGCCTATGTACTGTGGAGGTCGGCCGGTATCCACAGGTTTTATCGACTTAGCTGTCGGGTGTTATAGACTGTCCTTGTCATGGGCCGGCCAATTAAGGCAAGCCCTCCGGCCAACAGGTTCTCAGCATACCCTCTTGTAGCCACCAATCGGGTCGTTGCTGAGCCCCTGTTGGTTACGGAATGCGAGAGGGTGGCTAGCCCTCTCTCACAGACGGAGCTAGCACTCAAGTGCCAGCCCCTCTGACCTACTCGCTTTCCAATACGCCCTCTGCTAAAGCAGAGGGACGTTTGGAGTGCGGCACGACGGGTCACGCCCATCTCGGCAGCCTGAAATTCGGCTCCGATTTTCCCTTAGTCGCCTTTTACGACACCCACGGGAGGAGATGGGGTGGAGCTATTCTATGCCGGCTCCACACGGCGAAGGTTAGGTTTTTTTTTTTTTTTTTTTTTTAACGTGAGGACTGCGTTTAGGCACTTCGCTCGCCCACCGCGGGGACGATGGGTCCGCTTCGTGTGGGACTCCTGACCCCCAGGAGAGGGGGCCAGACTACCCACTAAACCTCACGTGTTCCTCTTCGTCCATTGCCGAGCCGCGGGATACTCAATTTGGAGAGCTCACCGCGACTCGGCTAGGAGCGCCCTTGCAGGCTCGCCTCGGGGGGCCGATCTTAGGGCCCCCCTCACTTTCGAGTTGGTCTGCGCCCCCGGAACAACAGACAGGCGCATTCCGCCACGTGGCCGGGGACGGCGGGTCCCCCACCCACCGCCCGTGGCAACTCTCAGTCGGGGCCGCGGGCGACTCCCTGTCGCCTACGACCCCTCGAGGGGGGGCCAGATCGCTCCAGCCCCCCACTCCATCGTGCGCCCCCCATACCAACATGGGGGGCACACTGCCGCTCCGCCAAGGGCAGCAGGTCCCCCGACCCGCCGCCTGTGGCCACTCACGATCGGGGCCGCGGGCGTTCGTTGTCCGCCGACGGCCCCCCGCCGGGGGGCCCGCAGGGCGGGAGAGCGAGCGAGGCAAGGTCGATCCTGTTGTTCCGGCAGGAGACCGAGCCAGGCATGGTCGATCCGGCCCCGCAGGCCTCTCTCTTGTCCGCCATCACCTCAGCCTCGCCACACCCAGCAAGAGAGGCGACGGCGGCCCAGCTACTATCCCTTAGTCGCCTCTTACGACACCCACGGGAGGAGATGGGGTGGAGCTATTCTATGCCGGCTCCACACGGCCAGGCGAAGGTTAGGTTTTTTTTTTTTTTTTTTTTTTTTAACGTGGGGACTGCATTTACGCACTTCGCTCGCCCACCACGGGGGCGATGGGTCCGCTTCGTGTGGGACTCCTGGCCTCCGGAGAAGGGGCCAGACTACCCACTAAACCCCACGTGTTCCTCTTCGCCTAGTGCCGAGCCGCGAGATACTCAATTTTGAGAGCTCACCGCGACTCGGCTAGGAGCGCCCTTGCAGGCTCGCCTCGGGGGGCCAGATCGTTGGGGCCCCCCTCACCTTAGAGTTGGTATGCGCCCCCGGAACAACAAGGGCGCATCCGCCACGTGGCTGGGGGCGGCAGGTCCCCCGACCCACCGCCCATGGCAACTCTCAGTCGGGGCCGCGGGCGAACACTTGACGCCGGCGACCCCTCGCTGGGGGCCTGCGGGGCGGGAGAGTGAGCCCAGCTCGCTCCCGCTCCCGCAGGGCCTCTCTCTTGGCCGTCATCACCTCGCTGGCAAACGAGGCGATGGCGGCCCAGCACCGGTCGCTGCCGGCCATGGCTTCCACGATGGCCGGCAGCGAGAGATCAGCGCCGATGACGCTCGTCAGGGCCGCTCTTTGCCCGTCCCATGCTTCGCACACGGCCCGGGTGTGATGGGCCGTGTCGGGGTCGCCGCTGGTGCAGTTGCGGCACCGGGGCTCCGATTCTACCCCCACAACTTCCCACAGGTACTTGGCGAAGCAGCCGTGACCCGTGAGAAGCTGGGTGAGGTGATACGTGGGAGCCCCATGACCCCCCTCCACAAACTGTCGCAGGACGGGCCGAGCGGCCCTAACGAACGCCGTCGGACTCCCTTCCATTCTGGCAGCCCACGTCCGGAAGAGATCGTCGCGAGCCTCCTGCCTCCAGCGCTCGATCTCCTCCGGAGGCGGGCATCCACCAGCTCGCCGAATCAGGGCGCCCTCCTCGTACACCCTTTTGAGGACGCCGGCCTCGAGATCCCAGGGGATACTGCCCGCCAGGACGCACGCCGTCTCGTAGGAGACGGTGCGGTACGCCCGTGCGGCCCTCTGCGCGATGGCCCGCTGCGGACGACGCAGCAGGGCAACGTTAGCCGGGCAGAGTGCCTCCGCCCAGATAGGCGCTCCGTAGAGCGCCTTAGAGCGCACCACACCGTCGTAGAGACGGCGGCAGGCAGACCCCGGTCCTCCTACGTTGGGGAGCAGCTGCGAGAGCATTCCGGCAAACGCTAGCACCTTCGGCGCCAGCTGCCGGAAATGTTCCGCAAACCCCCACCGACCGTCGAGAACCAGCCCCAGATACTTGAGGCTGCGGCCGACGGCGATGGAGGTGCCCCCCACCACGATCGTGGTGTCTCGAGGCGGCGTCTGCCGAGGCCCATGGAAGAAGAGGGCCTCGGACTTCTCGAGGGCGACATGGAGGCCCAGCGCACTGATTCGGCGCACCACTTGAGCGACGCCTGCCGTCGCTAGGACGGCGGCGTCGCGGAACGTGGGGCCCCGCGCGGTCACTAGGGTATCGTCGGCGTAACAAAGTACGCCGACTCCCCGAAGAGTAGCACCGCGCAGGACCCAGTCGTACCCGATGTTCCACAGGAGCGGCCCAAGTACCGACCCCTGTGGAACACCACACCTCATAGCCTTGCGGACCACTCCGTCTCGGCCCGAGTACGTGATGACCCGGTCCACGAAGTAGTCCGCAAGGATTCGCCTGAGGTACCACGGTACGTTGTGGTACCTCAGGGCCTCGGCGATTGTCTGCCAGGGGAGGGTGTTGAAGGCGTTGGCGATGTCGAGCGACACGGCCAACAACACCCCGCCCCCGGCGATCGCCTCATCGACGCTGCCCCGCAGTCGGGAAACGGCGTCAAGAGTCGACTTCCCGCGACGGAAGCCGAACTGACCGTCGCTGAGATCGGGCCCCGCCCCCTCCAGGTGCTTGACTAGACGCGCAGCGAGCACTCGCTCAAACATTTTGCACGTCTCGTCGAGCAGTACGATGGGGCGGTAGGCCGACGGTGCCTCGGCTGGGCGCCCGTGCTTCCTGATCAGCACGAGCCGTCCGGTCTTCCATCGTCGCGGGAATCTCCCCGACGCCACACACTCCGACATGAGGGACAGCGTCTCCTCCTCGAGTGCCGGCATCGCTAAGGCGACGACCTTCCCAGGGATGCCGTCCGGGCCCGGGGCGCGTTTCCTGACTTTGAGGGCCAGGATCGCCGCCCCTAGCTCGGCCTCGGACACGGGAGGTATCGCCTCTGCGTCGCCTTCTGCCGGCACTCGGTGACGGCTTGGTGCTGCCATCCGCGGTGGGACCCACTCTTCCCGCTCAGGGAAGAGGGAACTGACCACTCGGCCCAGAAGCTGTGGCTCGAGAGTTCTGGTGAGGGGAGGCGCCCAGGGCCGGAGCTTCTGGCTCACGGTTTTGTACGGGCGCCCCCACGGATCTCGATCCAGGCTCTCGAGCCACTCCCTCCAGGCCTCCTCTTTGGCGGCTCTGATCGCCGAGTTGAGGGCCGCACGAGCGGCCCTATGTGCGGCGAGCAGTTCCTCTTCACGGGCGAGGTCCCTGACGGCCCTCCTGCGGCTGCGAGTGTACTGCCTATGGGCCGCGTGACTTGCGGCACGCAGCCCGGCAAGGTGGGGACGCCACCAGTACACTTGCCTCCGAGGGAGGGCTGGCCTCGCCCTCTGCATCGCCGCATCGCAGACGCGAGTCAGCTTCCCAGCGAGACTATCGCACCTCGCGTCCGCGTCTGGGCCGCTTTCCGCTCCACCAGCAACCCAGCGCTCGACGATAGCCGCCTCTAGGGCCAGTTCCCGGTTCAGAGAACCGAGGCGCCACCGCGGACCTTCTCCAGCAAGGGGACGGTTGCCATCTCCTCCTCGGATGGCCGCTGAGCGAGAGACCACGTCGAACCGTATGTAACGATGGTCCGACGCGGTCTCCACATTCTTGACGACCCGCCAATTGCGAGTGCGGCCAGCCAGGGCAGGACTAGCAAACGACAGGTCTACTATCGAGCTGCCCTGGGGCCGCACAAGCGTGGGTACCGTCCCCCTGTTAAGCAGCACCAAGCCGTGAGACACCGCCCACTCCTCCAATATCTCCCCCCGGCCGTCGGTCCTCGGAGATCCCCACGCCCGTGAGTGGGCGTTGAAATCCCCGGCTACCACGACCGGAGTGGGGTGCGCGTCCGCCAACAGAGCCCCGACCTCCGTGAGCCACTGCTCGAACTCGGCGAGGCTTCTGTTGGGCGAGAAGTACACCCCAATCACTGCAGTGTCGCCCAGCGTGGCGAGGACGCACCCTCGGCCCCTCACTACTCTGTCGAGTTGGTGGGGGCCGGTTCGCTGGGCGACGATAGCCACCAAGCCGTCGCTGTCGCTGGCCCAGTTGGGGCCGGTGCGCACGTAATACGGCTCGGCGACTACCGCCACTGTCGTCTGCCACTGCGTCACGGTCTGGGCCAGTAGGTCCTGGGCCGCGGCGCAGTGGTTGACGTTGGCCTGCAGCACGGAGATTTGGAGAGCCATTAAATTTGGGCGGTGTCCATCTCCTCCTCATTGGACGGTGGCGACAGGGTCGTTGGGGTGGTCTTGGGTTCCACCCCCCCTGTCGCCTTGCGTTTCGCCTGACCCCCCCTCTTGCGGGAGGCTGCCCGGCACTTCGCGGAGCCGAGTCTGTGGCCGGACGCCACACCTTCCGCTGCACAGACGGGACACTCGGGGTCCGCGGAGCAGGCGGCCGCCTTGTGGCCCTCCTGTCCGCATTGGAAGCAGAGCGCGCTGCGGTCGATCTT
Organism: Spilarctia lutea; assembly: GCA_916048165.1. Classification (NCBI taxonomy): domain Eukaryota; kingdom Metazoa; phylum Arthropoda; class Insecta; order Lepidoptera; family Erebidae; genus Spilarctia; species Spilarctia lutea. Next base: position 97,548 of record OU696496.1, on the reverse strand, counting down.
CGCAGCGCACTTTGCCCCCACGTGTCCCGGCTCCAGGCAGCGGAAGCACCGCGCCGGCCTTGGCTCCAGGGTGGTCAGCTTGACCGCTGACCACCCGACGACGATGCGGCGGCCGTCCGTTAACTTTTTGGCCGCCGCAACCGGGCACCGCAGCCAGGCAGTGCCCTGTCGACCGGGTGGGCGATTGATGTCGCCCACCTTGATGGAGGCGACAGGGCAGCCTCCCTCGGTCGCCAGCAGCTGAGCCACCGACTCCTTTGTTGCCGCATCGCCCAGGCCAGAGATGCGCAGCTCCACGCACCTCTCCGGCCTGGCGACACGGACCTCCTCTCCGAACGTCTGCCGAAGTTTCTCCGCCAGGGCGTCCGCCTTCTGCGCCCTTTCGGCGCCACCCACCTCCAGAATCCGTCCTCCGGTCACGGCAGTGCGAATCCGGAGGCCGTCAATGCCGAGAGTCTTGAGATCTATCGATCTCTCGGCATTGGTCATCACCTGGTTGTAGGTGACGCCTTTTTCTACCGCGCCCGGCTGCAGTGTAACACACACTGCAGCGGTTGTCGGGGCGCGGATTCTGCGCCTCGCCTTCGCCTGCTTTGCAGGCTTGGCAGGCGCCTTGGCGCTCGGCGGTGCTGGGGTTGCCTTCGTCTTCTTTGACCGCGCCGCCACCGCGCTCCACGCCTCCTTCACAGGTGGCGGGGCGGCGGCGGGAGCCTGCGGGCGCGGCTGACGGGCAGCTTCGGCCTCCTTCGCCGCGGCACTCCGTTTCTTTGCCTTCTGCTTTTTCTTTTTCCCCTTGGGTTCCCCGTCCGACGGGACCGTCCCAGAGGGGCAGGGATCCGAATCCTTCTGCCCGTCTGCCGCGACGGGCGAGAGGGGCGGAGCCTGAGGAGGCGCGGAAGGAGTGGGAAGAACGGCAGAAGACTTGGGCCTCCGGCTGGACTTGGAGGCCCTTTGTTCCGCATCACGGGCAGCACCAGCGGCTCTGGCGGCGTTCCTCTCGTCCGCCTGGAGAGGCGGACGGATGCGCACCTCAGGCAGCAGGCGGTCCTGGAAGCCCGCGAGTCGCGCATCGATCATGAAGATCATCTCCTCGCGACTCATCTTCAGAGCCTTCATTTCCGCCCGTACGGCAGCAAGCTCTACCTGAAGGTTGGCGACCTCCTCGTTCGCAGTGCGGGCCTTGAGTTGGTGGGCGAGCTCCAAAATGGAGCTACAGGCCACCCTCAGGTCCCGCACATATTGCCCCTTGAGCTTGGAGCTCTTTGTGGCGATGGTTTGCACCACCGCCACTGCCGCCTCGATGGACACCGTCAGCTGATCTGCGCTGACGGGCTCGGAAGATTGTGTTTGGTCCGACGTCTGTATGGGAGTTTTACGGAGGTAAGACTCCCTTTGCTGTCGGACCTCTTCCGCCAGTTCCTTCTCGGCGCGGAGCTCCAGCTCCCGCTCCTTTGCCCTGTTCAAGTCGGCCTTGGCTTGCGCCAGGCCGACGTATTCCCCAGTTGTAGGTGGGCGACCTCTCTTCTTCACCTCCACCGGGCCGGAGCTGTCGGAGTTGAGGCGTTTTCGCCACAACCGACCCGGCGATGATGGACGCGAGTCCGCGTCCACCATTGAGGCGTCGCTTGACGCCGACGAGTCCCTACTGTATCGCGTTAGAGTGACGCGTGCCTCCTTCGTCACCAACGGATGTGGTGACGGGGTTCGCAACTCCCCCTTGCCGTTCTCCTCCTTCTCCTTCTCTTCTGCATCATTTGGTTTTTTTGTTTTTAAATTTAATACTTCCATAATAAAACCCACGAGTGGGGGAGAAATAACGGTCCACCCGGGCAGAGATCCCCCAATACCCGGGTAAGCGTAAGTTTGTAACCCAACCGAGGGGTCCGCAGGTGCCCCGGCTGGGGGTGAGCTTGCAACTGAACTTCCCGTCAGCCATGCATCCCTGGCCACACACCATAGCACAAGATTCGGGGTGATTTTTTAAAGAGGTTTTCTTCCTCGCGGCCCGGGCGGTTAAGCCAAGGCCCTCGTCCCCGATATAATCGGGATTACGATGTGTCGACGGTGGCAGGAACACAAGTCCCATGCCTGCTCGACGGTAGTGTTAGTACACGCCGAGCCCGTCCCTACATGGCGCGACGTCTAGCGTCAACGCCACCGCCTCGGCAGCCTGAAATTCGGCTCCGATTTTCCCTTAGTCGCCTTTTACGACACCCACGGGAGGAGATGGGGTGGAGCTATTCTATGCCGGCTCCACACGGCGAAGGTTAGGTTTTTTTTTTTTTTTTTTTTTTTTTTTTTACGTGGGGACTGCATTTACGCACTTCGCTCGCCCACCGCGGGGGCGATGGGTCCGCTTCGTGTGGGACTCCTGGCCTCCGGAAGGGGGGCCAGACTACCCACTAAACCCCACGTGTTCCTCTTCGCCTAGTGCCGAGCCGCGAGATACTCAATTTGGAGTGCTCACCGCGACCCGGCTAGGAGCGCCCTTGCAGGCTCGCCTCGGGGGGGGCCAGATCGTTGGGGCCCCCCTGACCTTAGGGTTGGTATGCGCCCCCGGAACAACAAGGGCGCATCCGCCACGTGGCTGGGGGCGGCAGGTCCCCCGACCCACCGCCCATGGCAACTCTCAGTCGGGGCCGCGGGCGAACACTTGACGCCGGCGACCCCTCGCTGGGGGCCTGCGGGGCGGGAGAGTGAGCCCAGCTCGCTCCCGCTCCCGCAGGGCCTCTCTCTTGGCCGTCATCACCTCGCTGGCAAACGAGGCGATGGCGGCCCAGCACCGGTCGCTGCCGGCCATGGCTTCCACGATGGCCGGCAGCGAGAGATCAGCGCCGATGACGCTCGTCAGGGCCGCTCTTTGCCCGTCCCATGCTTCGCACACGGCCCGGGTGTGATGGGCCGTGTCGGGGTCGCCGCTGGTGCAGTTGCGGCACCGGGGCTCCGATTCTACCCCCACAACTTCCCACAGGTACTTGGCGAAGCAGCCGTGACCCGTGAGAAGCTGGGTGAGGTGATACGTGGGAGCCCCATGACCCCCCTCCACAAACTGTCGCAGGACGGGCCGAGCGGCCCTAACGAACGCCGTCGGACTCCCTTCCATTCTGGCAGCCCACGTCCGGAAGAGATCGTCGCGAGCCTCCTGCCTCCAGCGCTCGATCTCCTCCGGAGGCGGGCATCCACCAGCTCGCCGAATCAGGGCGCCCTCCTCGTACACCCTTTTGAGGACGCCGGCCTCGAGATCCCAGGGGATACTGCCCGCCAGGACGCACGCCGTCTCGTAGGAGACGGTGCGGTACGCCCGTGCGGCCCTCTGCGCGATGGCCCGCTGCGGACGACGCAGCAGGGCAACGTTAGCCGGGCAGAGAGCCTCCGCCCAGATAGGCGCTCCGTAGAGCGCCTTAGAGCGCACCACACCGTCGTAGAGACGGCGGCAGGCAGACCCCGGTCCTCCTACGTTGGGGAGCAGCTGCGAGAGCATTCCGGCAAACGCTAGCACCTTCGGCGCCAGCTGCCGGAAATGTTCCGCAAACCCCCACCGACCGTCGAGAACCAGCCCCAGATACTTGAGGCTGCGGCCGACGGCGATGGAGGTGCCCCCCACCACGATCGTGGTGTCTCGAGGCGGCGTCTGCCGAGGCCCATGGAAGAAGAGGGCCTCGGACTTCTCGAGGGCGACATGGAGGCCCAGCGCACTGATTCGGCGCACCACTTGAGCGACGCCTGCCGTCGCTAGGACGGCGGCGTCGCGGAACGTGGGGCCCCGCGCGGTCACTAGGGTATCGTCGGCGTAACAAAGTACGCCGACTCCCCGAAGAGTAGCACCGCGCAGGACCCAGTCGTACCCGATGTTCCACAGGAGCGGCCCAAGTACCGACCCCTGTGGAACACCACACCTCATAGCCTTGCGGACCACTCCGTCTCGGCCCGAGTACGTGATGACCCGGTCCACGAAGTAGTCCGCAAGGATTCGCCTGAGGTACCACGGTACGTTGTGGTACCTCAGGGCCTCGGCGATTGTCTGCCAGGGGAGGGTGTTGAAGGCGTTGGCGATGTCGAGCGACACGGCCAACAACACCCCGCCCCCGGCGATCGCCTCATCGACGCTGCCCCGCAGTCGGGAAACGGCGTCAAGAGTCGACTTCCCGCGACGGAAGCCGAACTGACCGTCGCTGAGATCGGGCCCCGCCCCCTCCAGGTGCTTGACGAGACGCGCAGCGAGCACTCGCTCAAACATTTTGCACGTCTCGTCGAGCAGTACGATGGGGCGGTATGCCGACGGTGCCTCGGCTGGGCGCCCGTGCTTCCTGATCAGCACGAGCCGTCCGGTCTTCCATCGTCGCGGGAATCTCCCCGACGCCACACACTCCGACATGAGGGACAGCGTCTCCTCCTCGAGTGCCGGCATCGCTAAGGCGACGACCTTCCCAGGGATGCCGTCCGGGCCCGGGGCGCGTTTCCTGACTTTGAGGGCCAGGATCGCCGCCCCTAGCTCGGCCTCGGACACGGGAGGTATCGCCTCTGCGTCGCCTTCTGCCGGCACTCGGTGACGGCTTGGTGCTGCCATCCGCGGTGGGACCCACTCTTCCCGCTCAGGGAAGAGGGAACTGACCACTCGGCCCAGAAGCTGTGGCTCGAGAGTTCTGGTGAGGGGAGGCGCCCAGGGCCGGAGCTTCTGGCTCACGGTTTTGTACGGGCGCCCCCACGGATCTCGATCCAGGCTCTCGAGCCACTCCCTCCAGGCCTCCTCTTTGGCGGCTCTGATCGCCGAGTTGAGGGCCGCACGAGCGGCCCTATGTGCGGCGAGCAGTTCCTCTTCACGGGCGAGGTCCCTGACGGCCCTCCTGCGGCTGCGAGTGTACTGCCTATGGGCCGCGTGACTTGCGGCACGCAGCCCGGCAAGGTGGGGACGCCACCAGTACACTTGCCTCCGAGGGAGGGCTGGCCTCGCCCTCTGCATCGCCGCATCGCAGACGCGAGTCAGCTTCCCAGCGAGACTATCGCACCTCGCGTCCGCGTCTGGGCCGCTTTCCGCTCCACCAGCAACCCAGCGCTCGACGATAGCCGCCTCTAGGGCCAGTTCCCGGTTCAGAGAACCGAGGCGCCACCGCGGACCTTCTCCAGCAAGGGGACGGTTGCCATCTCCTCCTCGGATGGCCGCTGAGCGAGAGACCACGTCGAACCGTATGTAACGATGGTCCGACGCGGTCTCCACATTCTTAACGACCCGCCAATTGCGAGTGCGGCCAGCCAGGGGAGGGCTAGCAAACGACAGGTCTACTATCGAGCTGCCCTGGGGCCGCACAAGCGTGGGTACCGTCCCCCTGTTGAGCAGCACCAAGCCGTGAGACACCGCCCACTCCTCCAATATCTCCCCCCGGCCGTCGGTCCTCGGAGATCCCCACGCCCGTGAGTGGGCGTTGAAATCCCCGGCTACCACGACCGGAGTGGGGTGCGCGTCCGCCAACAGAGCCCCGACCTCCGTGAGCCACTGCTCGAACTCGGCGAGGCTTCTGTTGGGTGAGAAGTACACCCCAATCACTGCAGTGTCGCCCAGCGTGGCGAGGACGCACCCTCGGCCCCTCACTACTCTGTCGAGTTGGTGGGGGCCGGTTCGCTGGGCGACGATAGCCACCAAGCCGTCGCTGTCGCTGGCCCAGTTGGGGCCGGTGCGCACGTAATACGGCTCGGCGACTACCGCCACTGTCGTCTGCCACTGCGTCACGGTCTGGGCCAGTAGGTCCTGGGCCGCGGCGCAGTGGTTGACGTTGGCCTGCAGCACGGAGATTTGGAGAGCCATTAAATTTGGGCGGTGTCCATCTCCTCCTCATTGGACGGTGGCGACAGGGTCGTTGGGGTGGTCTTGGGTTCCACCCCCCCTGTCGCCTTGCGTTTCGCCTGACCCCCCCTCTTGCGGGAGGCTGCCCGGCACTTCGCGGAGCCGAGTCTGTGGCCGGACGCCACACCTTCCGCTGCACAGACGGGACACTCGGGGTCCGCGGAGCAGGCGGCCGCCTTGTGGCCCTCCTGTCCGCATTGGAAGCAGAGCGCGCTGCGGTCGATCTTCGCAGCGCACTTTGCCCCCACGTGTCCCGGCTCCAGGCAGCGGAAGCACCGCGCCGGCCTTGGCTCCAGGATGGTCAGCTTGACCGCTGACCACCCGACGACGATGCGGCGGCCGTCCGTTAACTTTTTGGCCGCCGCAATCGGACACCGCAGCCAGGCAGTGCCCTGTCGACCGGGTGGGCGATTGATGTCGCCCACCTTGATGGAGGCGACAGGGCAGCCTCCCTCGGTCGCCAGCAGCTGAGCCACCGACTCCTTTGTTGCCGCATCGCCCAGGCCAGAGATGCGCAGCTCCACGCACCTCTCCGGCCTGGCGACACGGACCTCCTCTCCGAACGTCTGCCGAATTTTTTCCGCCAGAGCGTCCGCCTTCTGCGCCCTTTCGGCGCCACCCACCTCCAGAATCCGTCCTCCGGTCACGGCAGTGCGAATCCGGAGGCCGTCAATGCCGAGAGTCTTGAGATCTATCGATCTCTCGGCATTGGTCATCACCTGGTTGTAGGTGACGCCTTTTTCTACCGCGCCCGGCTGCAGTGTAACACACACTGCAGCGGTTGTCGGGGCGCGGATTCTGCGCCTCGCCTTCGCCTGCTTTGCAGGCTTGGCAGGCGCCTTGGCGCTCGGCGGTGCTGGGGTTGCCTTCGTCTTCTTTGGCCGCGCCGCCACCGCGCTCCACGCCTCCTTCACAGGTGGCGGGGCGGCGGCGGGAGCCTGCGGGCGCGGCTGACGGGCAGCTTCGGCCTCCTTCGCCGCGGCACTCCGTTTCTTTGCCTTCTGCTTTTTCTTTTTCCCCTTGGGTTCCCCGTCCGACGGGACCGTCCCAGAGGGGCAGGGGTCCGAATCCTTCTGCCCGTCTGCCGCGACGGGCGAGAGGGGCGGAGCCTGAGGAGGCGCGGAAGGAGTGGGAAGAACGGCAGAAGACTTGGGCCTCCGGCTGGACTTGGAGGCCCTTTGTTCCGCATCACGGGCAGCACCAGCGGCTCTGGCGGCGTTCCTCTCGTCCGCCTGGAGAGGCGGACGGATGCGCACCTCAGGCAGCAGGCGGTCCTGGAAGCCCGCGAGTCGCGCATCGATCATGAAGATCATCTCCTCGCGACTCATCTTCAGAGCCTTCATTTCCGCCCGTACGGCAGCAAGCTCTACCTGAAGGTTGGCGACCTCCTCGTTCGCAGTGCGGGCCTTGAGTTGGTGGGCGAGCTCCAAAATGGAGCTACAGGCCACCCTCAGGTCCCGCACATATTGCCCCTTGAGCTTGGAGCTCTTTGTGGCGATGGTTTGCACCACCGCCACCGCCGCCTCGATGGACACCGTCAGCTGATCTGCGCTGACGGGCTCGGAAGATTGTGTTTGGTCCGACGTCTGTATGGGAGTTTTACGGAGGTAAGACTCCCTTTGCTGTCGAACCTCTTCCGCCAGTTCCTTCTCGGCGCGGAGCTCCAGCTCCCGCTCCTTTGCCCTGTTCAAGTCGGCCTTGGCTTGCGCCAGGCCGACGTATTCCCCAGTTGTAGGTGGGCGACCTCTCTTCTTCACCTCCACCGGGCCGGAGCTGTCAGAGTTGAGGCGTTTCCGCCACAACCGACCCGGCGATGATGGACGCGAGTCCGCGTCCACCATTGAGGCGTCGCTTGACGCCGACGAGTCCCTGCTGTATCGCGTTAGGGTGACGCGTGCCTCCTTCGTCACCAACGGATGTGGTGACGGGGTTCGCAACTCCCCCTTGCTGTTCTCCTCCTTCTTCTCTTCTGCATCATTTGGTTTTTTTGTTTTTAAATTTAAGACTTCCATAATAAAACCCACGAGTGGGGGAGAAATAACGGTCCACCCGGGCAGAGATCCCCCAATACCCGGGTAAGCGTAAGTTTGTAACCCAACCGAGGGGTCCGCAGGTGCCCCGGCTGGGGGTGAGCTTGCAACTGAACTTCCCGTCAGCCATGCATCCCTGGCCACACACCATAGCACAAGATTCGGGGTGATTTTTTAAAGAGGTTTTCTTCCTCGCGGCCCGGGCGGTTAAGCCAAGGCCCTCGTCCCCGATATAATCGGGATTACGATGTGTCGACGGTGGCAGGAACACAAGTCCCATGCCTGCTCGACGGTAGTGTTAGTACACGCCGAGCCCGTCCCTACATGGCGCGACGTCTAGCGTCAACGCCACCGCCTCGGCAGCCTGTAATTCGGCTCCGATTTTCCCTTAGTCGCCTTTTACGACACCCACGGGATGAGATGGGGTGGAGCTATTCGGCGCCGGCTCCACACGGCAAGGCGAAGGTTAGGTTAGGTTTTTTTTTTTTTTTTTAACGTGAGGACTGCGTTTAAGCACTTCGCTCGCCCACCGCGGGGACGATGGGTCCGCTTCGTGTGGGACTCCTGACCCCCAGGAGAGGGGGCCAGACTACCCACTAAACCTCACGTGTTCCTCTTCATCCATTGCCGAGCCGCGGGATACTCAATTTTGAGAGCTCACCGCGACTCGGCTAGGAGCGCCCTTGCAGGCTCGCCTCGGGGGGCCGATCTTAGGGCCCCCCTCACTTTCGAGTTGGTCTGCGCCCCCGGAACAACAGACAGGCGCATTCCGCCACGTGGCCGGGGACGGCGGGTCCCCCACCCACCGCCCGTGGCAACTCTCAGTCGGGGCCGCGGGCGACTCCCTGTCGCCTACGACCCCTCGAGGGGGGGCCAGATCGCTCCAGCCCCCCACTCCATCGTGCGCCCCCCATACCAACATGGGGGGGCACACTGCCGCTCCGCCAAGGACAGCAGGTCCCCCGACCCGCCGCCTGTGGCCACTCACGATCGGGGCCGCGGGCGTTCGTTGTCCGCCGACGGCCCCCCGCCGGGGGGCCCGCAGGGCGGGAGAGCGAGCGAGGCAAGGTCGATCCTGTTGTTCCGGCAGGAGACCGAGCCAGGCATGGTCGATCCGGCCCCGCAAGCCTCTCTCTTGTCCGCCATCACCTCAGCCTCGCCACACCCAGCAAGAGAGGCGACGGCGGCCCAGCTACTATCCCTTAGTCGCCTCTTACGACACCCACGGGAGGAGATGGGGTGGAGCTATTCTATGCCGGCTCCACACGGCCAAAGGTTAGGTTAGGTTAGGTTAGGTTAGGTTAGGTTAGGTTAGGTTAGGTTAGGTTAGGTTAGGTTAGGTTAGGTTAGGTTAGGTTAGGTTAGGTTAGGTTAGGTTGCTTCGGAAAGTACCTGCATTCGGTCGCTAGGAGGGAATTGAGTCCCGCCTGCCACCACTGCGACTGCAGTGAGGACTCGGCCCAGCATACGCTGGAGATCTGCCCCGCTTGGGCGGATCAGCGCCGGGCCCTCACTGCAGTCATCGGAGGAGATCTGTCGCTGCCGGCCGTCGTACTGTCCATGGCCGGTAGCGACAGCAGTTTTACCGCGGTCGCGACCTTCTGCGAAGAAGTAATTTCGCAGAAGGAGGCGGCGGAGAAGGCCCGGGAGGACGATATCCACTCGGACCCGATCCGCCGCCGGCGCACGGGGCGGCGGAGGCGCGCCTATCAGCGCCTCATGCCGCCCTGAGTGTGGCCGCGGATGGACGGGATGGGTTTTCCCCTCCATCCGCATTACAGGCCAACCGCGAGGGGGCGACGTACGCGTGTGCCGTGCGTCGCCTAATTTGAGATTTTTACCAGCAGACGGTGCCCGCTTCAGTGCGGGCAGGCGCTGGGAGGGGTCCGGTTTGCGTTAATAACAGCGATCCCGGACCCCTCCCTTCTCAGGCGCAGAGTTGGCACACCGTGTGGTTTTAGTCGGTTCGATTCCGACACACCGCCCCGCCGCAAACCCCGGCGGGGTGACGGCCCGAAGGGGTTTCCACACGTTAAAAAAAAAAAAAAAAAAAAAAAAAAAAAAAAAAAAAAAAAAAAAAAAAAAAAAAACCTAACCTAACCTAACCTAACCTAACCTAACCTTTTTTCCCCGTCCATTATAACGACAGGACCTTGTGTATCTGTGTATAATATAGTGCTATGTGTAGTGGTGTCGATATATTTTTAATATATATGTATACATAATATGTTTAGGATGTTCGGATATATGTATTCTGCACTTACAGTTGCCGAACCCATACATTCGCCCACCCTTTACATCTGTCTATTTGTGTTCTGCTTTACTTGTTACATTCTGTTTCGTGTCTATCTACCATTTTCAATTTCCATACATGTGTTATTGTTTCGTTCCTTTGTAAATATTTTCCAAGAAAAAAGAACAAAAATTTTTCCAACTAATTATTTTTAGGCGGTCACCCATCCTAATACCGACCGCGCCCGATGTTACTAATTTAATGGCAATAAAAATACAAAAAACAATTTCCGGGCGGTCACCCATCCAAATTCCGACCTCACCCAATGTTGCTTAACCTTAGGTGAGGTCGGAATCCGCCATTTCAACTGTTTCAATTACTCCATTATATATTCCTTTATTTATACTTCTGATTTTTTGTTTACATTACTTGTCATTTATACATATTTCAATTTTTTACAATATTTATTTATTTATATAAACTTCTAAACTTTATATTTAAATCTACTATTTTTATTTATTTCTATTCTTTACCATACATAAATTTCTTAATAAAAAAACAACAAAAATAATTTTTTCGGGCGGTCACCCATCCAAATTGTGACCTCGCCCAATGTTGCTTAACCTTTAATATGTTCAACTGTGTGTACACAGCGTATACACAATTTCTCTGTACACACATTTGCCCATTCACCATGTTCTATGTATTTATTTATTTACTATTTGTTTGTTTACCTCATGTTTCATTTCTTAAAGAAATAAAAATTTCAACAAAACATTCATTTCAATAAACAAAACATTTTTACATATACAATATATAATAACATAATTCCTAACAATTTAAATATTCTAAAAATTTGACAAAAAGTAATTCTCAGGCGGTCACCCATCCAAATTGTGACCTCGCCCAATGTTGCTTAACCTTAATATGTTCAACTGTGTGTACACAGCGTATACACAATTTCTCTGTACACACATTTGCCCATTCACCATGTTCTATGCATTTATTCATTTACCATTTGTTTGTTTACATCATGTTTCATTTCTTAAAAGAAATAAAAAATTTCAACAAAACATTCATTTCGATAAAACAAAACATTTTTACATACACAATATATAATAACATAATTCCTAACAATTTAAATATTCTAAAATTTGACAAAAAGTAATTCTCAGGCGGTCACCCATCCAAATTGTGACCTCGCCCAATGTTGCTTAACCTTAATATGTTCAACTGTGTGTACACAGCGTATACACAATTTCTCTGTACACACATTTGCCCATCCACCATGTTCTATGTATTTATTTGTTTACCATTTGTTTGTTTACATCATGTTTCATTTTATCTGTATGTATTCTAATATATTTCTTGTACATTAGTATTTACAATTCTCTGTCATTATTCATTTCATTCTTCTATAATGTATTTCTAAAAATTTTTACAAAAAGCAACATACAGGCGGTCACCCATCCAAGCACCGACCTCGCCCAATGTTGCTTAACCTCGGTGATTAATATGTTCAGATGTGTGTCTGCAGCGTACACACAGTTTCTACAGACACACATTTGTCCATCTGTTGTGTTTTATATATTTATATTCTATTTACTCACATGATTTTTTATGTCATCTATATATATCCCACTATATCTCCCATACATGTATTATTCTTAATTTACTATCTATTTCTAATCTTTATGACACATATGTACACACGGTACATGTTAATGTTTATCTATATATGTACATACCAAAACTATTTATTTTCGTTTCCAAACACATGTTACTCCAACTATTTGTTGTTGTTTACCTTTTGCCTCATTCTCCGTTGCTAGGCAACGGAGCATGAGGCAAAAGTTGCGCCGCCATCTTTGCGCTTACATGGATCCACGTGTTATTTATTCTATTTTTAATTTGTCTATAATATACAATTCTCTTAGGTTAGCACTATATTTACATGTCTATTGTCCCTTTTTAATCCTTATTATCACTTATTTATGCATTCCAAGTATATGTATCTACTATTTTCATTGTATTTTATACTTTTATTTTCCATACTATTATTTCTCTATTTACAGCCTGTAGTTTCTGTCTTAGCAATTTTATTTTGTATTTAATAAACGCCTGTCACTTTTATAGTAGCATTTCTGTAGTGTGGGAAGCTATGTGTTTTGTTCCAGGTACCCCACACAGGCACCTTCCACATCGTCCCAGGTATACCCAGGAAGACCAGGCCTCCACGACACGTTTTTATGTTTAGTATTATTGTTTTTGTGTGCGTGTTTTGTGTTCTGTACATGTGTGTTTCCTTCCACAGTTCACTCTTTCCTTTATAGCATTCTTTTAACAAATAATACATATTCTATAATATATATTTTTATTACATTCTTTTTTGTGAACTGCTTCAGTCTGTGTATGTATGTTAATTTAATGTAATCTAATGTTTATTGTTGTGTGCATGTTTAGATATCTTCCTATATTTTTAAAATATAATCTTTATATCTGTGTTTGTTTATGTGTGTCTTTGTGTAGTGTGTATCTGTGTGTTGGTGTGTCAGGGATACGCCGTGGTCTCCCTTGCTAAGTAGTCCCACTTAGCACGGGTATGACATTCGGCGCTGAAGGCGTTATGGCCGACGTCCCGCGACCCAGAGTGCGAGCAGTTGCAGCACCGCGGTACCGAACCCGCACTATAATCTGCGCAATCCTTGCGCAAGTGCGAGCCCCCGCAGTGACTACACCTGTCCGCACCCTCAGTGCAGAACTTACGGCCATGTCCGAATGCCAGGCACCTTGTACATTGGATGAGGGGCGATTGGTCCTCCACCCTGACCCTCTGTAGGCCCAGGTAGAGCACCCCCGCCTCCGTCATCCTCTGCCATATTTTTGGTCCCACCTGAAGGACGATGTGGGAGGTTCCCGGGTTTTTGGTCCTTTTCCTATATTTCACCTTGGCCTCCCTCTCTTCTTGTGGTAGGTCCCCGAAGATGTCCGCGTTCTGGTGGTATATGGCGGACATCATTTTATCATCATCGCTCTCCGCGTGGACGTCTTTCAGGACGACCAGCGGGTCCTTATTCCGCATGGGCTCTACCACAAGCCCCTCGCCTTTGTTTTCTATCTGGGTTTTAACCTTGTCTAGCTCCTCTCTCGTGTCACAGCCCAGAATGACGACGCTGTTCTTCGCCTTCCTGGCCTTTGAGATCTTTAGGCCAGTACGCCTGGCGTCGACCGCCCTCTCCACTCTGGTGAACACCTCTCCGGCCGTCTCCTGTCTATCCTTAGAGGTGACAGCCAAAGAATGGAGTGCCGGTCGGCGCCTAGGTCTGGTCGCTGCGACACTGGCGTAGGACTGGGGGATGGGTTCCGGGGCTCTCCGGCTCGGGGGGTCCAACCCCTCCAAGGCAGTGCTAATGCACGCCCTGGTCTCGACGATGACGTCCCTGGCGACAGTCCCAATATGATCTTCTATTTGGGACTGCGCGTGCGCCATCAGAGCCCCGGTCGCCTTGTCGGAGTCGTTTAAGTCTCTCTTGGTCTTGTGGTATCCTTCTTTAATCCATTCCTGTATGTTGGATTCCATTTCCCCCAGTCTGGCCATCATCTTCTCTATCTGAGCCGGGGGTGCGGCCGCCGCGGCGGCTTCATCCCTTACGGGAGATGTAGCCGCGGCCGCCGCTCCCGCGGTACTGGACGCCGCCCTCTCCGAGCTCTTCATCCTCCTGCTGAGCTCAAAGAGGGTACGCTGACATCTATCAGAGCTCTCCTCCAAGAACATTTTAATATCCTTCCGCATTTGCGGGTATTGTTGTACCTTCAAGGGAATATCCTCGAAGGTCTTCATTACGTCTTGGAGCAGTTGGTCACTGGACAGGTCAGCGTAGGTGGTTTGCTGCCTTTTGTAAATAGACATGTTGTCCAATGACCTCCGTTTTGTTGCTGGTCTCCTGATAAACGTCCTCGCGGCGTCCAGCACTAGCGAGGGTGAGGTGTTGGCGTTGGGGGAGGCCTGTCCCTTTGCTACAAGTGATGTTGTCGGTGTGGCATACATTTTTAAAAGGTCGGGGAAAATTGTCAATATCTTAAAATTAAATTGTACACCCTGTATAATGGGGTGCGGTTAAAATTATTGACCCTGTAAAATGGGGTAGTCTAATATAGGTCACAACACAAATACACACAAATTCAGTCAATAAATATTTAAATAAAAATAAATTTTTAGTTAAAATTTTTCAATTATAAACTTAATTTTAATTTATTTCCCTATAAGGGGGCGTAAATTTTCCCAATTGGGACTGTCTTAAATTTAAGGGGATGTATAAAGTCCCGTATCAATTCTTAAATTTTAACTTTTAGACAAAAAATAAAATATTTTTTGTTTCATACAAACTAAATTTAATAAATTAAATTAATAAAAACTTAAAATCTATTTTCCTGGAGGAATGCGACCTCCTACAGGACCCCTCTTTGTTGTGATGGGTTGTAAACCCTATCCCGGGCCGCAATCCGAAGGAATTTTGTAATTCGGACCACCCTGGCCGAAATTAGGTTTTCTTCCCTCCTCTCCCGGACCTCTTCACTTTTGGCCCAAAGGTAGGCACCAGTAGTTTCCCTTTGTTAAGGGGAAACTATCCCTGAAGAAATTTCTAGATTCGGCCCAACCAGGCCGAAGATGTTGATGTTTCCTGGTTTTGTCCCTGTTTTCCAGGGACTCCTCCAGGAAAATGATTCAATTTGTAGTGTCAAAAGGGGGGCCTCCACTATGGGTTCCCGAATCTCGAATTCCAACGAGATCGGGCCAAGCAGTCCAGAGATACAGCCTTGGAAAGCTTTTGTGTTGTTGGTATGTTTGTTAGGAGTTTTCTCCTAACCGATTAAAATATTTTTACTTGTTTTGTTATTGGGATGGATAAAATTCGTCCCAGGATGCTCAAAAATGTCTTTGTCGGTAAGAAAAGACCACGGGTGTCCAAGTTATAAGGTCAAACACAATTTGACCTAGTTTTTAATGACGCTTATCCACATTCCTAAGTCGTGACGTCACAAAATGTTTCAAAGTTTTAAGAATGTAAAATCCACTGTAACTCTTTGATTTTCCAACCGATTTGGGTCAAAGAGGTCTTAAAAGTTCCGTCTGTCTGTGCACTATTTTATTATAAGTTTTTTGAGGGGGTCAAAACACAACCCTTAGAGTAAGGGTGGTAAATGTCTATCTAACTAAATGTCACTATAAAATCTAAACTAATGCACTGAACTAAAAAGTAAAAACAGTATCTGGTACAGCTCACCGTCACTCACGTTTTGTGTCTCTATCACTCTCCCGAGGGACCAGGATCCGGGACCTCAGCCTCCACACCCTTTTTAAAGAAAAAGGGGTGTCACTCCTGCAAAAGTGGTCCAAATCTCTTGGGAGGGGTCTCAAAAGAAGGGTATCCCCGAGACACACCCTCACAGAGCTGAATACACAGGGGTCACTAATTGAAATCCAAGTTTTTTCACAAATTTAAATGTCACTATCACTGTTTATTGTCAAAAGATGCTATGTCCAATATCTCACAAAGTCCTGGTCCTATTTCACTAGGGTTTTCACCGTTATGTTCGTCTAGTCCTCGCGCAACTTTTAAGGTATCACCAGCGGGGATTGGTGGTGATGAAAATTTTTTCCTTCGACCACACCCTTTTTTAAAAATCCCTATAACTCCACCAATATGCGATTAAAAATTTTGAAAAAGGTCTCAATAGACGCGGGCGCCTGAGACACGTACTCTCTCAGTTGAAAAACCGGAGGTTGATCAATATTTCTGGAGTTACAAGCACTTTCCTGGTTTTGTGTGACGTTTTGACCGAAAAGATTTTCGAAAAAACGCCACAACTTTGGTGATAGTCACTTTAAAAATCCAAAAAATGTCTTAAATTGTTCGTACACTAAACAGGCACAATCCTACAGATCCAAAACACAGTGTCGCAGATCTAAATCTGGAGTTTGAAGGAAAACAAACTTCACTGTCACTTTTGTTAAAAATGTTTTCAGTTTTTGGTCTGTATCTTTCAAAGTCCTGAACGGATTTCCGCGCGGTTTTCTACACTAGGTTCGCCTCGCGACGGCGCAACTTTTGGTGTATCGTACGGGTTTTTTGGGTCACTTTGGCTACACACACGATTTTAACGGTACGGAGCGAGTTGAAAACGATGCTATCTCGGCATCTAAGCGAATGAGACTGGGTTTTTTTTTTTTTTTTTTTTTTTTTTTTTTACGTGGGGACTGCATTTACGCACTTCGCTCGCCCACCGCGGGGGCGATGGGTCCGCTTCGTGTGGGACTCCTGGCCTCCGGAAGGGGGGCCAGACTACCCACTAAACCCCACGTGTTCCTCTTCGCCTAGTGCCGAGCCGCGAGATACTCAATTTGGAGTGCTCACCGCGACCCGGCTAGGAGCGCCCTTGCAGGCTCGCCTCGGGGGGGGCCAGATCGTTGGGGCCCCCCTGACCTTAGAGTTGGTATGCGCCCCCGGAACAACAAGGGCGCATCCGCCACGTGGCTGGGGGCGGCAGGTCCCCCGACCCACCGCCCATGGCAACTCTCAGTCGGGGCCGCGGGCGAACACTTGACGCCGGCGACCCCTCGCTGGGGGCCTGCGGGGCGGGAGAGTGAGCCCAGCTCGCTCCCGCTCCCGCAGGGCCTCTCTCTTGGCCGTCATCACCTCGCTGGCAAACGAGGCGATGGCGGCCCAGCACCGGTCGCTGCCGGCCATGGCTTCCACGATGGCCGGCAGCGAGAGATCAGCGCCGATGACGCTCGTCAGGGCCGCTCTTTGCCCGTCCCATGCTTCGCACACGGCCCGGGTGTGATGGGCCGTGTCGGGGTCGCCGCTGGTGCAGTTGCGGCACCGGGGCTCCGATTCTACCCCCACAACTTCCCACAGGTACTTGGCGAAGCAGCCGTGACCCGTGAGAAGCTGGGTGAGGTGATACGTGGGAGCCCCATGACCCCCCTCCACAAACTGTCGCAGGACGGGCCGAGCGGCCCTAACGAACGCCGTCGGACTCCCTTCCATTCTGGCAGCCCACGTCCGGAAGAGATCGTCGCGAGCCTCCTGCCTCCAGCGCTCGATCTCCTCCGGAGGCGGGCATCCACCAGCTCGCCGAATCAGGGCGCCCTCCTCGTACACCCTTTTGAGGACGCCGGCCTCGAGATCCCAGGGGATACTGCCCGCCAGGACGCACGCCGTCTCGTAGGAGACGGTGCGGTACGCCCGTGCGGCCCTCTGCGCGATGGCCCGCTGCGGACGACGCAGCAGGGCAACGTTAGCCGGGCAGAGTGCCTCCGCCCAGATAGGCGCTCCGTAGAGCGCCTTAGAGCGCACCACACCGTCGTAGAGACGGCGGCAGGCAGACCCCGGTCCTCCTACGTTGGGGAGCAGCTGCGAGAGCATTCCGGCAAACGCTAGCACCTTCGGCGCCAGCTGCCGGAAATGTTCCGCAAACCCCCACCGACCGTCGAGAACCAGCCCCAGATACTTGAGGCTGCGGCCGACGGCGATGGAGGTGCCCCCCACCACGATCGTGGTGTCTCGAGGCGGCGTCTGCCGAGGCCCATGGAAGAAGAGGGCCTCGGACTTCTCGAGGGCGACATGGAGGCCCAGCGCACTGATTCGGCGCACCACTTGAGCGACGCCTGCCGTCGCTAGGACGGCGGCGTCGCGGAACGTGGGGCCCCGCGCGGTCACTAGAGTATCGTCGGCGTAACAAAGTACGCCGACTCCCCGAAGAGTAGCACCGCGCAGGACCCAGTCGTACCCGATGTTCCACAGGAGCGGCCCAAGTACCGACCCCTGTGGAACACCACACCTCATAGCCTTGCGGACCACTCCGTCTCGGCCCGAGTACGTGATGACCCGGTCCACGAAGTAGTCCGCAAGGATTCGCCTGAGGTACCACGGTACGTTGTGGTACCTCAGGGCCTCGGCGATTGTCTGCCAGGGGAGGGTGTTGAAGGCGTTGGCGATGTCGAGCGACACGGCCAACAACACCCCGCCCCCGGCGATCGCCTCATCGACGCTGCCCCGCAGTCGGGAAACGGCGTCAAGAGTCGACTTCCCGCGACGGAAGCCGAACTGACCGTCGCTGAGATCGGGCCCCGCCCCCTCCAGGTGCTTGACGAGACGCGCAGCGAGCACTCGCTCAAACATTTTGCACGTCTCGTCGAGCAGTACGATGGGGCGGTAGGCCGACGGTGCCTCGGCTGGGCGCCCGTGCTTCCTGATCAGCACGAGCCGTCCGATCTTCCATCGTCGCGGGAATCTCCCCGACGCCACACACTCCGACATGAGGGACAGCGTCTCCTCCTCGAGTGCCGGCATCGCTAAGGCGACGACCTTCCCAGGGATGCCGTCCGGGCCCGGGGCGCGTTTCCTGACTTTGAGAGCCAGGATCGCCGCCCCTAGCTCGGCCTCGGACACGGGAGGTATCGCCTCTGCGTCGCCTTCTGCCGGCACTCGGTGACGGCTTGGTGCTGCCATCCGCGGTGGGACCCACTCTTCCCGCTCAGGGAAGAGGGAACTGACCACTCGGCCCAGAAGCTGTGGCTCGAGAGTTCTGGTGAGGGGAGGCGCCCAGGGCCGGAGCTTCTGGCTCACGGTTTTGTACGGGCGCCCCCACGGATCTCGATCCAGGCTCTCGAGCCACTCCCTCCAGGCCTCCTCTTTGGCGGCTCTGATCGCCGAGTTGAGGGCCGCACGAGCGGCCCTATGTGCGGCGAGCAGTTCCTCTTCACGGGCGGGGTCCCTGACGGCCCTCCTGCGGCTGCGAGTGTACTGCCTATGGGCCGCGTGACTTGCGGCACGCAGCCCGGCAAGGTGGGGACGCCACCAGTACACTTGCCTCCGAGGGAGGGCTGGCCTCGCCCTCTGCATCGCCGCATCGCAGACGCGAGTCAGCTTCCCAGCGAGACTATCGCACCTCGCGTCCGCGTCTGGGCCGCTTTCCGCTCCACCAGCAACCCAGCGCTCGACGATAGCCGCCTCTAGGGCCAGTTCCCGGTTCAGAGAACCGAGGCGCCACCGCGGACCTTCTCCAGCAAGGGGACGGTTGCCATCTCCTCCTCGGATGGCCGCTGAGCGAGAGACCACGTCGAACCGTATGTAACGATGGTCCGACGCGGTCTCCACATTCTTGACGACCCGCCAATTGCGAGTGCGGCCAGCCAGGGCAGGACTAGCAAACGACAGGTCTACTATCGAGCTGCCCTGGGGCCGCACAAGCGTGGGTACCGTCCCCCTGTTAAGCAGCACCAAGCCGTGAGACACCGCCCACTCCTCCAATATCTCCCCCCGGCCGTCGGTCCTCGGAGATCCCCACGCCCGTGAGTGGGCGTTGAAATCCCCGGCTACCACGACCGGAGTGGGGTGCGCGTCCGCCAACAGAGCCCCGACCTCCGTGAGCCACTGCTCGAACTCGGCGAGGCTTCTGTTGGGCGAGAAGTACACCCCAATCACTGCAGTGTCGCCCAGCGTGGCGAGGACGCACCCTCGGCCCCTCACTACTCTGTCGAGTTGGTGGGGGCCGGTTCGCTGGGCGACGATAGCCACCAAGCCGTCGCTGTCGCTGGCCCAGTTGGGGCCAGTGCGCACGTAATACGGCTCGGCGACTACCGCCACTGTCGTCTGCCACTGCGTCACGGTCTGGGCCAGTAGGTCCTGGGCCGTGGCGCAGTGGTTGACATTGGCCTGCAGCACGGAGATTTGGGGAGCCATTAAGTTTGGGCGGTGTCCATCTCCTCCTCATTGGACGGTGGCGACAGGGTCGTTGGGGTGGTCTTGGGTTCCACCCCCCCTGTCGCCTTGCGTTTCGCCTGACCCCCCCTCTTACGGGAGGCTGCCTGGCACTTCGCGGAGCCGAGTCTGTGGCCGGACGCCACACCTTCCGCCGCACAGACGGGACACTTGGGGTCCGCGGAGCAGGCGGCCGCCTTGTGGCCCTCCTGTCCGCATTGGAAGCAGAGTGCGCTGCGTTCGATCTTCGCAGCGCACTTTGCCCCCACGTGTCCCGGCTCCAGGCAGCGGAAGCACCGCGCCGGCCTTGGCTCCAGGGTGGTCAGCTTGACCGCTGACCACCCGACGACGATGCGGCGGCCGTCCGTTAACTTTTTGGCCGCCGCAACCGGACACCGCAGCCAGGCAGTGCCCTGTCGACCGGGTGGGCGATTGATGTCGCCCACCTTGATGGAGGCGACAGGGCAGCCTCCCTCTTCTGCCAGGATTTTGGCCACCGCCTCCTTAGTTGCCGCATCGCCCAGGCCTGAGATGCGCAACTCTACGCACCTCTCCGGCCTGGCAATACGGACCTCCTCTCCCAGCACCTCTTCAAGCTTGGCCGCCAATTTATCGGCCTTGGTGGCCCTGTCAGCGCCACCTATCTCCAGGATCCTTCCCCCGGTCACGGCAGTGCGGAACCGGAGGCCGTCAATGCCGAGAGTCTTTATATCGATGGACCTCTCGGCATTGGCGATCACCTGGGAATAGGTGACCCCCTTCTCTACAGCGCCCGGCTGCAGTGTGAGGCACACTGCAGCGGTTGTCGGGGCGCGGAGTTTGCGACTCGCCTTCGCCTTCTTCGGAGGCTTTTCGGGTGCCTTGACGCTCGGCGGTGCTGGGGTGGCCTTTTTCTTAGGCCGCGCCGCCACGGCGCTCCACGCCTCCTTCACAGGTGGCGGGGCGGCGGCGGGAGCCTGCGGGCGCGGCTGACGGGCAGCTTCGGCCTCCTTCGCCGCTGCACTCCGTTTCTTTGCCTTCTGCTTTTTCTTTTTCCCCTTGGGTTCCCCGTCCGACGGGACCGTCCCAGAGGGGCAGGGATCCGAATCCTTCTGCCCGTCTGCCGCGACGGGCGAGAGGGGCGGAGCCTGAGGAGGCGCGGAAGGAGTGGGAAGAACGGCAGAAGACTCGGGCCTCCGGCTGGACTTGGAGGCCCTTTGTTCCGCAGCACGGGCAGCACCAGCGGCTCTGGCGGCGTTCCTCTCGTCCGCCTGGAGAGGCGGACGGATGCGCACCTCAGGCAGCAGGCGGTCCTGGAAGCCCGCGAGTCGCGCATCGATCATGAAGATCATCTCCTCGCGACTCATCTTCAGGGCCTTCATTTCCGCCCGTACGGCAGCAAGCTCTACCTGAAGGTTGGCGACCTCCTCGTTAGCAGTGCGGGCCTTGAGTTGGTGGGCGAGCTCCAAAATGGAGCTACAGGCCACCCTCAGGTCCCGCACATATTGCCCCTTGAGCTTGGAGCTCTTTGTGGCGATGGTTTGCACCACCGCCACTGCCGCCTCGATGGACACCGTCAGCTGATCTGCGCTGACGGGCTCGGAAGATTGTGTTTGGTCCGACGTCTGTATGGGAGTTTTACGGAGGTAAGACTCCCTTTGCTGTCGGACCTCTTCCGCCAGTTCCTTCTCGGCGCGGAGCTCCAGCTCCCGCTCCTTTGCCCTGTTCAAGTCGGCCTTGGCTTGCGCCAGGCCGACGTATTCCCCAGTTGTAGGTGGGCGACCTCTCTTCTTCACCTCCACTGGGCCGGAGCTGTCGGAGTTGAGGCGTTTCCGCCACAACCGACCCGGCGATGATGGGCGCGAGTCCGCGTCCACCATTGAGGCGTCACTTGACGCCGACGAGTCCCTGCTATATCGCGTCAGGGTGACGCGTGCCTCCTTCGTCACCAACGGGTGTGGTGACGGGGTTCGCAACTCCCCCTTGCAATCAGATGATCCGGTTGGCTTGCCAGTAGTCGTTTTTTTATTGGTATCAATTTCGTTTTCAATATTAGTTTTAGTTTCAGTATCCATAACTTAACCCACGAGTATGGGGGAAATGAAGTCCATCCGGGCGGTGCCCCCTGCACCCGGATAAGCCTATGTACTGTGGAGGTCGGCCGGTATCCACAGGTTTTATCGACTTAGCTGTCGGGTGTTATAGACTGTCCTTGTCATGGGCCGGCCAATTAAGGCAAGCCCTCCGGCCAACAGGTTCTCAGCATACCCTCTTGTAGCCACCAATCGGGTCGTTGCTGAGCCCCTGTTGGTTACGGAATGCGAGAGGGTGGCTAGCCCTCTCTCACAGACGGAGCTAGCACTCAAGTGCCAGCCCCTCTGACCTACTCGCTTTCCAATACGCCCTCTGCTAAAGCAGAGGGACGTTTGGAGTGCGGCACGACGGGTCACGCCCATCTCGGCAGCCTGAAATTCGGCTCCGATTTTCCCTTAGTCGCCTTTTACGACACCCACGGGAGGAGATGGGGTGGAGCTATTCTATGCCGGCTCCACACGGCCAGAATGAGACTGGGTTAGGTTAGGTTAGGTTAGGTTAGGTTAGGTTGAGTGGGCAGGGCGGCAGCACGGGACTCTTTCCTTCCGACTGACGCAGGTGCTTTCCGGGCACGGTTGCTTCGGGAAGTACCTGCACTCGGTCGCTAGGAGGGAACTGAGTCCCGCCTGCCACCACTGCGACTGCAGTGAGGACTCGGCCCAGCATACGCTGGAGTTCTGCCCCGCCTGGGCGGAGCAGCGCCGGGCCCTCACTGCAGTCATCGGAGGAGATCTGTCGCTACCGGCCGTCGTACTATCCATGGCCGGTAGCGACAGCAGTTTTACCGCGGTCGCGACCTTCTGCGAGGAAGTAATCTCGCAGAAGGAGGCGGCGGAGAAGGCCCGAGAGGACGATCTCCACTCGGACCCGATCCGCCGCCGGCGAACCGGGCGGCGGAGGCGCGCCCATCTGCGCCTCATGCCGCCCTGAGTGTGGCCGCGGATGGTGGGGACGGGTTTTCCCCTCCATCCGCTTTAATGGCCAGCCGCGAAGGGGCGACGTACGCGTGTGCCGTGCGTCGCCTAATTTGAGAATTTTAATAGCAGAGGGTGCCCGCTTCTGTGCGGGCAGGCGCTGGGAGGGGTCCGGTTTGCGTTAATAACAGCGATCCCGGACCCCTCCCTTCTCAGGCGCAGAGTTGGCACACCGTGTGGTTTTAGTCGGTTCGATTCCGACACACCGCCCCGCCGCAAACCCCGGCGGGGTGACGGCCCGAGGGGGTTTCCACACGTAAAAAAAAAAAAAAAAAAAAAAAAAAAAAAGGTTAGGTTAGGTTAGGTTAGGTTAGGTTAGGTTAGGTTAGGTTAGGTTAGGTTAGGTTAGGTTTTTTTTTTTTTTTTTTTTTTTTTTTAACGTGAGGACTGCGTTTAGGCACTTCGCTCGCCCACCGCGGGGACGATGGGTCCGCTTCGTGTGGGACTCCTGACCCCCAGGAGAGGGGGCCAGACTACCCACTAAACCTCACGTGTTCCTCTTCGTCCATTGCCGAGCCGCGGGATACTCAATTTGGAGAGCTCACCGCGACTCGGCTAGGAGCGCCCTTGCAGGCTCGCCTCGGGGGGCCGATCTTAGGGCCCCCCTCACATTCGAGTTGGTCTGCGCCCCCGGAACAACAGACAGGCGCATTCCGCCACGTGGCCGGGGACGGCAGGTCCCCCACCCACCGCCCGTGGCAACTCTCAGTCGGGGCCGCGGGCGACTCCCTGTCGCCTACGACCCCTCGAGGGGGGGCCAGATCGCTCCAGCCCCCCACTCCATCGTGCGCCCCCCATACCAACATGGGGGGCACACTGCCGCTCCGCCAAGGGCAGCAGGTCCCCCGACCCGCCGCCTGTGGCCACTCACGATCGGGGCCGCGGGCGTTCGTTGTCCGCCGACGGCCCCCCGCCGGGGGGCCCGCAGGGCGGGAGAGCGAGCGAGGCAAGGTCGATCCTGTTGTTCCGGCAGGAGACCGAGCCAGGCATGGTCGATCCGGCCCCGCAGGCCTCTCTCTTGTCCGCCATCACCTCAGCCTCGCCACACCCAGCAAGAGAGGCGACGGCGGCCCAGCTACTTTCCCTTAGTCGCCTCTTACGACACCCACGGGAGGAGATGGGGTGGAGCTATTCTATGCCGGCTCCACACGGCCGAGGTTAGGTTAGGTTTTTTTTTTTTTTTTTTTTTTTTTTTTTTTTTTTTTTTTTTTTTATATACGTCTACGTTTCAACGCAGACATTCTACCACCTCCAATGTTTATAGTTTGGAGTCTATTGCTTTCATTTTCCTTTCATTCTGGTTCTTTTTTATTTTTATTTAAAGTTAAAAGTATCTTATAGATTTTTCTTCTTCTATTCCTTCTTTCATACTTCGGGTTGGAATCTTGATTTTTTATCTGTATTTTTCAATTTGGATGTGTATGTGATGTATGATTATTATTACTGATTTTACTAATTTTATGATCTGAATTTTTTATTTGGATGTATATGTATTGTATGACTATTGTTACTTATTTTAAATTTTATGGTCTGAATTTTTATTTTTCTAGGTTATACTATATTATTATATGATGCCTTACTATTACTAATGAATTTACGATCTGGGTTCTTATTATTTTATATATATGCTATTTTTTATAAAAACTAAATTATTATTCCAGCTCTTAAATTTATGACTAAGTATTTCTACTAGGATACTGTACTGTACTATTTAATTTATTGCGCTAATTCTATATTATGAATTTCCAGAATATTCTATTATTATGGGTTCATAGTATGTTTTTACCAAATTTATTTTCTTATTTATTTCTATATGTACACTGTTTTTCAATTCTACATTTATTTTGCTATTAGTTTTTATACCTTTATCTAAATTTAAGATTGCAATTCTAGTTTTTATGCTATGTTTTAATTTACTTGTATATTTATTAAAGTCAAAAGAGAGAGATTTTATATTTTTAGAATAACAGTTACAGAATGGGTAGCGGGTCATTCTCACCGTGGAGCCCTCAGCACCGATATTGGATAGTGGATCTCGCTATGCTGTCCCATTTGGCTCTTATAGGGCACAGATCACTGAAGGCGTTGTGCCCTGTGCTGCCCAGTTTCCCCCCTTGGCAATTGCAGCAAGTTGGCTCCGCACCAATAGTATAGTCCGGGCACTCGGTCCTCAAATGGGGCCCGCCGCAGTGACTACACTTGGGCTCTGTATTGGTGCAGAGCCTCCTGATGTGCCCGTAACCCAAACAGAGGGAGCACTGCACCAGTGGGGATTGATCCGCCACTCTGATCGGTTGCAGATCAAGGTACAGTCTCCCTCTGTCTAGGGCGCGGGTCCAAATCGCCGGGGAGACCCTGAGCACGGTTAGGTTAGGTTAGGTTAGGTTAGGTTAGGTTAGGTTAGGTTAGGTTAGGTTAGGTTAGGTTTTTTTTTTTTTTTTTTTTTTTTTTTTTTTTATTAAGGGCCGCTGTAGCGGTCCTTATACTAGCACCTCCGACATGATCGGAGCCTTTTATTCACTCTTCCTTTCGATCTTGTTCATTCCTATGCTAATTCTTCCATTCGTTCTTTCACACTAGTAATTATTTTTTCCGAATTTTATATACTTTCTTAAGCTACTTTAGTCTTTCATTCATGCTTTCCATTCAATTCCTTCTTCCTATATCCATTCTTATGATATATTTATTTCATTCGTCATTCCATGCACTAGTCCTTACTTTCATAAATTTGTTTCATACTCATTCTTATAACTAATACATTATTGCAACACTTAAATTAGAGCCAAAATATATGTACCAAAATTACTACTGTACGATTTAACTACTGAATGTGTTATACTAATTTTAAATATGATTGGCTAAAATAGATCATTATTTTGGAATCATATCCACTTTATTACTTTTTGCTTTGTTTCAATTCTTTCTATATGTGTACAATGATTTTTGTTTTTACTTTTACTTTTTTCACGAATTTTAATTTCTAAATTTAAGTTTGCAATCTTAGTTTTCCTGTAATTTCCATTCTTGTGTTTCTGTTTTTTATTTGCAGTAGGACGTTCTATGGTGGGTTGGGAAAAAGCCATGTTCTTGGGGTTTTGATCTCGAGGCGGATAGGGGACTGCGCTCATCGAAGGGCCCTCAGCACTGGTACTGGACGGTTGCCCTAGCAATTTCGTCCCACCTCGCTCTCACCGGGCACAAATCGCTAAAGGCATTGTGCCCGGTGCTGCTCAGTTTCTCCCCTTGGCAGTTGCAACAGTTAGGCTCTGCACCAATGGCGAAGTCCGGGCATTTGGCCCTCAAGTGGGGCCCGCCACAATGACTGCACCTTGGTTCAGTAGAGGTGCAGAGCTTCCTAACGTGCCCGTACCCCAGACAGAGGGAGCATTGCACCAGAGGGGACTGATCCGCCACCCTGATTGGCTGCAGATCGAGATGCAGCCTCCCTCTGTCCAGGGCGCGAGTCCAAACCGCCGGGGAGACCCTGAGCACCACATGACACGTGTGTGGGTTTCGGGCTGTCCTCCTATACAAGACTGTTATTCGGTCTTGGTCGGGTGTCAGGTCTTGGAACACCTCCCGGTTCCTGCTTCTTACAGCTTTCACTAGGTCCTCATCTTTTTGACTCTTGAGGACGCTGTACATGACCAGAAGAGGATCTTTGTTCTTAATCTCTTCCACCACGAGATCTTTCCCTTTTTCCGTCAGTCTTTTTTGAGCCCTATTTCTATCTTCTTGTGTTCTGTATCCAATTATTATCTTTCTGTCCTTTCCTTTTCTTATCTTTTCCACCTTCACCCAGCCTTCATCCTCGTTCGCAGTTTTTCTCAGCTTCTCTATAATTTCCTCTCCCGTATCCTGATCGTCCTTGGACGTGACTACAACCGAGTGCAAGGTCGTACGTACCGGAAGCGGAGCATTAGAGTGGCCCGTCACCGCGTCGACATATGTTGTTGTCAGTCCTTTCCTTTCCCTTGCCTTCTCTCTTTCATCTTGCCTTTCCATCTTTTCTTTGAGCTCCTCTATGATTCTCCCATTTTCCCTCAGCAACCTCTCGTTTGCCTCTATCTTCCTCAATATCATTGAGTTGTTTTCCGTGTCTCCATCTTGAGTTGTCTTTGTATTTTTCCCCTTTGACGTCCTCTTCCTGTCCTCTTCGTAAGCTCTTAATATATTCTCAAGTATGTCCACTCTGTTCTCTATCTCCTTTTTTATGTCCCTTTTGATGTTGCGGGAGATGGATAGTTGCTCCCGGATGACTTCGCAACATCTGGTTGCGACTGAACTGCGGTTAGGAGGTAGAGAAGTTGTGTTCAGAGGCCAGAGGGTGCGTCTGGCTGATATTGATGGAGTCTCATCTTCCATTGCCGGGTTTGTGGTTGAGATGGGGCGCGGTATTAAGGAGGGCTGGGGGCTCTCCCAAACGTAGGGGGATGGAGGGCTGGTCATTGTGGAGGTGCGCGTCAATAGGCAAATTAGCTGGTGGTATGTACAGGTACCTACCAGGTTCAAGATCTGTACTCTAACGTCAAAATACAAAATAAAGAAAACAATAAAATAAAAAGAAAAAAGAGGAATAAAGTTCCTTTATCAACTTAGATGCTAACTTATAACTAACGAAATCTTTTCAAATAAAAACGGTCTAAATAAGGAAGAAATTACAAAAAGAACCAAAATAAAAAATATAAATTTTTGAAAATATGACCAACGGTTGTTGACCCCGGGCTACCGAAGTCGATATACCCAGTAAAAACAGGGAGGGTGGGTGGCCGATTTTCTGCAGTTCTGCTCGTCCGATCTGGACAAATGGGGTGTCGTTCGACGGGTCTCGGTGAGACCTTTCCAAAACTGCAAAAATAATAATTTTAGGCCTAAGGGTGGTCGACTTATTCGACAAAAACCTCAAAAAGTGCCAAAAAATGAGTTTAAATGTCAAAAATTTCGAAATCTATTTACCGGACTTGTGTAAAACGCTATATATTAGATAGATCTAGATGAGATCTAACTAAATATGTATAATAAGTTACTTCGAAAATAAGGGTTGACGAAAAATTCAACAAAAACCTTATATATTGTCAAAAATTTTAGAAAAATTTGATCTAAATATCAAAAATCTATGTTATTATTTGCCGGAATTCAAAAAAGGAGGTGTTATTAGACGGGTCTAGATGAGAGCCGTCTAAATCTGTAAGAAAGGAGATTTTAAGATGAGGGGTTGAAGAGTAATTCGACAAAAACCTCTAAAAATTTACGAAAATTCAGGATTGAAAAATCCTAAGTACAAAATAAAAAAATTTTCTTTATTTTTCAGGTTCAAATTCTCCCACGGGACGCAGGAGAGCTCACAGGGTCAATATAAATTGTCAGGGGTAAGTATAGTAGCAACAATTAAGAAAAAATTTCGTGGGTTAGGTTAGGTTAGGTTAGGTTAGGTTAGGTTAGGTTTTTTTTTTTTTTTTTTTTTTTTTACGTGGGGACTGCATTTACGCACTTCGCTCGCCCACCGCGGGGGCGATGGGTCCGCTTCGTGTGGGACTCCTGGCCTCCGGAAGGGGGGCCAGACTACCCACTAAACCCCACGTGTTCCTCTTCGCCTAGTGCCGAGCCGCGAGATACTCAATTTGGAGTGCTCACCGCGACCCGGCTAGGAGCGCCCTTGCAGGCTCGCCTCGGGGGGGGCCAGATCGTTGGGGCCCCCCTGACCTTAGAGTTGGTATGCGCCCCCGGAACAACAAGGGCGCATCCGCCACGTGGCTGGGGGCGGCAGGTCCCCCGACCCACCGCCCATGGCAACTCTCAGTCGGGGCCGCGGGCGAACACTTGACGCCGGCGACCCCTCGCTGGGGGCCTGCGGGGCGGGAGAGTGAGCCCAGCTCGCTCCCGCTCCCGCAGGGCCTCTCTCTTGGCCGTCATCACCTCGCTGGCAAACGAGGCGATGGCGGCCCAGCACCGGTCGCTGCCGGCCATGGCTTCCACGATGGCCGGCAGCGAGAGATCAGCGCCGATGACGCTCGTCAGGGCCGATCTTTGCCCGTCCCATGCTTCGCACACGGCCCGGGTGTGATGGGCCGTGTCGGGGTCGCCGCTGGTGCAGTTGCGGCACCGGGGCTCCGATTCTACCCCCACAACTTCCCACAGGTACTTGGCGAAGCAGCCGTGACCCGTGAGAAGCTGGGTGAGGTGATACGTGGGAGCCCCATGACCCCCCTCCACAAACTGTCGCAGGACGGGCCGAGCGGCCCTAACGAACGCCGTCGGACTCCCTTCCATTCTGGCAGCCCACGTCCGGAAGAGATCGTCGCGAGCCTCCTGCCTCCAGCGCTCGATCTCCTCCGGAGGCGGGCATCCACCAGCTCGCCGAATCAGGGCGCCCTCCTCGTACACCCTTTTGAGGACGCCGGCCTCGAGATCCCAGGGGATACTGCCCGCCAGGACGCACGCCGTCTCGTAGGAGACGGTGCGGTACGCCCGTGCGGCCCTCTGCGCGATGGCCCGCTGCGGACGACGCAGCAGGGCAACGTTAGCCGGGCAGAGAGCCTCCGCCCAGATAGGCGCTCCGTAGAGCGCCTTAGAGCGCACCACACCGTCGTAGAGACGGCGGCAGGCAGACCCCGGTCCTCCTACGTTGGGGAGCAGCTGCGAGAGCATTCCGGCAAACGCTAGCACCTTCGGCGCCAGCTGCCGGAAATGTTCCGCAAACCCCCACCGACCGTCGAGAACCAGCCCCAGATACTTGAGGCTGCGGCCGACGGCGATGGAGGTGCCCCCCACCACGATCGTGGTGTCTCGAGGCGGCGTCTGCCGAGGCCCATGGAAGAAGAGGGCCTCGGACTTCTCGAGGGCGACATGGAGGCCCAGCGCACTGATTCGGCGCACCACTTGAGCGACGCCTGCCGTCGCTAGGACGGCGGCGTCGCGGAACGTGGGGCCCCGCGCGGTCACTAGGGTATCGTCGGCGTAACAAAGTACGCCGACTCCCCGAAGAGTAGCACCGCGCAGGACCCAGTCGTACCCGATGTTCCACAGGAGCGGCCCAAGTACCGACCCCTGTGGAACACCACACCTCATAGCCTTGCGGACCACTCCGTCTCGGCCCGAGTACGTGATGACCCGGTCCACGAAGTAGTCCGCAAGGATTCGCCTGAGGTACCACGGTACGTTGTGGTACCTCAGGGCCTCGGCGATTGTCTGCCAGGGGAGGGTGTTGAAGGCGTTGGCGATGTCGAGCGACACGGCCAACAACACCCCGCCCCCGGCGATCGCCTCATCGACGCTGCCCCGCAGTCGGGAAACGGCGTCAAGAGTCGACTTCCCGCGACGGAAGCCGAACTGACCGTCGCTGAGATCGGGCCCCGCCCCCTCCAGGTGCTTGACGAGACGCGCAGCGAGCACTCGCTCAAACATTTTGCACGTCTCGTCGAGCAGTACGATGGGGCGGTATGCCGACGGTGCCTCGGCTGGGCGCCCGTGCTTCCTGATCAGCACGAGCCGTCCGGTCTTCCATCGTCGCGGGAATCTCCCCGACGCCACACACTCCGACATGAGGGACAGCGTCTCCTCCTCGAGTGCCGGCATCGCTAAGGCGACGACCTTCCCAGGGATGCCGTCCGGGCCCGGGGCGCGTTTCCTGACTTTGAGAGCCAGGATCGCCGCCCCTAGCTCGGCCTCGGACACGGGAGGTATCGCCTCTGCGTCGCCTTCTGCCGGCACTCGGTGACGGCTTGGTGCTGCCATCCGCGGTGGGACCCACTCTTCCCGCTCAGGGAAGAGGGAACTGACCACTCGGCCCAGAAGCTGTGGCTCGAGAGTTCTGGTGAGGGGAGGCGCCCAGGGCCGGAGCTTCTGGCTCACGGTTTTGTACGGGCGCCCCCAGGTTAGGTTAGGTTAGGTTAGGTTAGGTTAGGTTAGGTTAGGTTAGGTTAGGTTAGGTTAGGTTAGGTTAGGTTAGGTTAGGTTTTTTTTTTTTTTTTTTTTTTATTTGTAGCAGGCACCCGCCATCGCAGGGTGTTACTGCCTATTCTCTTTTCCCCGACTATTTAAATTGTCAGGACCTTGTATATCTAATTGTGTATACAGTGCAATGTGTGGTGACGACTTTATAATTTAATATATATGTATATATAATATTAAGGATGTTCAGATATATGTGTTCGGCACATTACAATTGTCGAACACATACATTTGCCCATCTATTACATCCATCTGTTTGTGTTCTATCTTGTCTGTTACATTATATTATTTTGTGTCTTGTTTACATTCTATATTTTTTCATACATATATTATTCTTATATCAGTGTTTTTACATAATTTCTAATAACGATGAAAATGGTGATGATGATGAAATTTGTGATGATGATGAAAATGGTGATGATGATGAAAGTGGTGATGATGATGAAAATGGTGATGATGATGAAATTGGTGATGATGATGAAATTGGTGATGATGATGAAAATGGTGATGATGATGAAAGTGGTGATGATGATGAAATTGGTGATGATGGTGATGATGGTGATGATGGTGATATGGTGATAATGATGTTATAACAGCAACAATATCTATGACAATGGAAGCAACAGCAACATCACTATTCACAACAACAATGGTATCAACAACAATGACAAATTCCTTCCCAATATCTATATTATATGTACACATGTACACATAGGGACGTTCAAACATGTGTCTACAGCGTACACACAGTTTCTATAGACACACGTTTGCCCGTCCACCGTGTTCTACATATTTGTTTATAATACTATTAATTTATTTACAATATATTTTATTTCATTCATATGTCTTTTTGTACATTTCTCATATATCTATTTTTCATATTATTTAATTTACCATTTACATTAAGTTACACTATATTTATTTTTAAAGTTTGTTTATATTTCCAATACACATATTTCTCTAGTCATCTGTTGTTGTTTACAATATCTTTGTTTACCGTTGCTAGGCAACTCGGATCTGGGTCATGCAGTCTCATCTGCCGAACACCGATCCGCGCTCCGTTCCTTCCATATATTTTTCACTTTTTGCATTTATTTACAATACATTCCATTTCATCTATATATTTTCTAGTATATTTCTCACATATTTACTATTTGCAATTCACTATTCATATTTATTTCAATCATTTATAATTTTTCTTTTTAAAAATTTTTTAAAAATTTAACAAAAATAATTTCCAGGCGGTCACCCATCCAAGTTCTGACCTCGCCCTATGTTGCTTAACTTTTGTGATATTTTATACAATTCTAATACTTTTTCATTTAAATTTATTGTTTCCAGGCGGTCACCCATCCAAGTAATGACCTCGCCCATTGTTGCTTAACCTCTGTGATCTTTTATACAATTCTACTATTTATCATTTCTAATTACTGTTTCTAGGCGGTCACCCATCCAAGTACTGACCTCGCCAATGTTGCTTAACTTAATGCCATTATCACTAACAATTTACCATTTCCAGGCGGTCACCTGTTATATTTCCAACCACCTCGCCCACTGTTGCTTAACTCCCACATATAAGACACAAGTTACACCAACGATTTGTTGTTGTTTACCTTTTGTGTTGATTTCCGTTGCTAGGTAACGGAGATCAACACAAAAGGCCGCGCGGTCACCTCTGCGCTACACAGATCCACATGTTTTTCCCTACATATTAAATTCGTTCACATCACATAAATCCCCTTCAAATACACTGTTTTTACTTGTCCTTTGCAGTCTACTATTCCCTACTATTATTTATTTACATCTATTTTACATATCTATCCACTATTTACGCTATATTACTTAGTTCTATTTTTCATATTAATATTTTGTCATTTGCAGCCTATCATTTTTATCTTTGCAATATTATTTATTTATTTAATTAAACGCCTGTCGCTATATTTTAACATCATTATTTTGTGGGACACTATGTGGTTTTGTTCAGGGCTTCACACATCGTCCCCATTATGGTCGGGGTGACCAGCTTTCCACGACACGTTTTTATGTGTAGTTTCTTTGTTTTAGTGTGCATGTTTTTGTGTTCTGTACATGTGTGTTTCCCTCCACAGTTCACGCTTTCCTTTATGACATTCTTTAGCAAAAAATATATATATGCAAATATATATTTTTGCTACTTTCTTATTTGTGAACTGTTTCAGTCGGTGTATGTATGTTAAATTAATGTAATCTAGTGTTTATTGTTGTGTGCATGTTTAGATATCTTCCTATATTTTTAAAATATAATCTTTATATCTGTGTTTGTTTATGTGTGTCTTTGTGTAGTGTGTATCTGTGTGCTAGTGTGTCAGGGATAAGCCGTGGTCTCCCTCGCTAAGTAGTCCCACTTGGCACGGCTAGGGCATTCGGCGCTAAAGGCGTTATGGTCTATGCTCCGCGACCCAGAGTGCGAGCAGTTGCAGCACCGCGGCACCGAACCCGCACTGTAGTCTGCGCAGTCTTTGCGCAGGTGCGGGCCCCCACAGTGGCTACATCTGTCCGCACCCTCAGTGCAGAACTTACGACCGTGGCCGAATGCCAGGCACTTCGTGCACTGGATGAGCGGCGACTGGTCCTCCACCCTGACCCTTTGTAGGCCCAAGTAGAGTACCCCCGCCGCCGTCATCCTTTGCCATGCCTTTGGTCCCACTTGTAGGACGATGTGGGAAGCTCCTGGGTTTCTCGTTCTTTTTCTGTACTTGATTTTAATGTTGGCCTCCCCTTCCTCTCGTGGTAGGCCCATGAAGATTTCCGTGTTTTGTGTTTGTAATGCGGCTATAAGATGGTCGTTATCGTTGTCCGCATGGACGTCCTTTAGGACGACCAGCGGGTCCTTATTCTTCATGGGCTCCACCACGAGCCCATCGCCTTTACTTTCTATGTGTTTTTTGAGCTTTTCTGCCTCTTCTTTTGTGTCGCAGCCCAGGATGACGACGCTGTTCTTCGCCTTCCTGGCCTTAGCGATCTTTAGGCCAGTACGCCTGGCGTCGACCGCCTTCTCCACTCTGGTGAACACCTCTCCGGCCGTCTCCTGTCTATCCTTAGAGGTGACAGCCAAAGAGTGGAGTGCCGGCCGGCGCCTGGGTCTGGCCGCTGCGACACTGGCATAGGTCTGGGGGGTTGGATCGGGGACCTTTTGGCTCTGTGAGGCAATTATCTCCACAGCAGCGTCGATGTGAGTCTTTGTTTCGACCACTATATCTCTCGCTGCAGCCCCAACTAGGTCCTCTACTTGGTCTTCTAAACGGGACTTCAATAAAGTTAAATTAGAGTCGGTCGTGTCTATGGTTAGGGAATGTGCCCTTTGCATCTCACGGATGATGGTTTCCATGGTTTCCCTATGCCTAATTGTTACTTTGCCTTGGGTCTCACCGATCCACTGATAGAGACTATCTTCTAATAACTGCAGCCTAGCCATTATTCTTTCCTCCTGAGCCGAGGGCGCGGCCGCCGCGGCGGCTTCATCCCTTACGGGAGATGTAGCCGCGGCCGCCGCACCCGCGGTGTCGGACGCCGCTCTCTCCGAGCTCTTCATCCTCCTACTGAGCTCAAAGAGGATACGTTGACAATTATCGGAGCCCTGCTCCAGGAAGTTTTTGATGTCTTTCCTCATTTGAGGATATTGTTGAACCCTCAGGGGGATATCCTCAAACATTTTCATGACCTCCTGGAGCAGTTGGTCACTGGACTGGCTAGCGTAGGTGGTCTGCTGCCTTTTGTAGATGGTCATGTTGTCCAGTGACCTCCGCTTTGCTGCTGGTCTCCTGATAAAAGTCTTCGCGGCGTCCAACACTAGCGAAGGCGATTTGTTGGCGTTAGGGGAGGCCTGTCCCCTTACGTGCGATGTTGGCGGTGTGTCGTACATTTTAAAATAGTCAGGGAAAATTGTCAAATTTAATAATAATATTATACACCCTGTATAGCGGGGTGTGTCTATATTTCAATGTCTGGCCCTGTAAAGGGGGGTACAATCTATGTTCTAACTTAAAACTATAAAAAGATAAATAAATTAATTTCAATAATTCCTCTAAAAAGAGAGTCGTTATTTCCTGCTCTGCAGGGTTGTCTAACTTGGGATGTATAGTCCCGGTCCTTACACAGTATAAATATAATTAATTATTCGAGGTTGAGTCAATTTAAAACATTCAACAAAATTAATATGTCAATTTGTTCAATTTGAAACTTAAAATCTATTTTATCTCCTTAGGGAGGTGTTAATTTTCCCAGTCGGGGCTGTCCTTATCTTTAAAGGATGTGTAAGGTCCCTTATCAATTTTAATAATTCCAATTTTCAAATAAATAATAAAAAAAATCTGTTTCAAACAAACTAATTCAATTTAATTTAATTTTATAAAACTTAAGATTAATTGTCCTGAGGGATTGCGACCCTTAACAGGACCCCTCTATGTTGTGACAGGTTGTCTACCCTGTCACGAGCCACAATCCGAAGAAATTTTTCAATTAGGACCACCCAGGCCAAAGTTCGGTTTTCCTCCCGTATCTCCCTGATCTCTTCCCTTTTGGCCCAAAAGAAGGCACCAGTAGTTTCCCTTTATTAAGGGGAAACTATCCCTGAAGAAACTTTTGGATTCGGCCCAACCAGGCCGAAGATGTTAATGTTTCCTGGTTTTGTCCCTGTTTTCCAGGGACTCCGCCAGGAAGACGGTCCAACTGGTGAAGTCAAAAGGGGGGCCTCCACTATGGGCTCCCGATTCCCGAATTTCAGCGAGATCGGCCTACGCAGTCCGGAGATACAGCCTCGGAAGGTTTTATGCTGTTAGTTTGTCTGTTAGGAGGTTTCTCCTAACCGATTTAAAAATTTTGTTTAATTTTATTCTTGGGATGGAAGGTGTTCGTTCCAAGGGTCCCAAAAATACCTTTGCCGGTGAAAACAGGCCACGGGTGTCCGAGTTATGGGGTCAAACACGATTGACCTAATTTCCGATAACGCTTATCGAGAAATTCCTATGTCGTGACGTCACAAAAAAGTTTCAAAGTTTTAAAAGTACTATACACTATAACTCTTTGATTTCCCAACCGATTTGGGTCAAAGAGGTCTCAAAAGTTTTGTCTCTTTGTGCACTAATTATTTGTATGTTTTTTAAAGGGGGCAGAGCTCAACCCTTAGAGTAAGGGTGGTAAATGTCTATTTATCTAAAAGTCACTATAATTACTGAACTAATGCACTAAATTTAAAAGTAAAAACAGTTTCTGGTACAGTTTACCTTCGCTCACGTTTAAGTGTCTCTGTAGCTCTCCCAGGGGACCAGGGTCTGAGATGTCACCACCACACCCTTTTTATATAAAAAGGGGGTGTCACTCCTACAATTGTGGTCCAAGACTCTTGAGAGGGGTCTCAAAAGACAGGTATCCCCGAGACACACCCTCACAAGGCTGAACACACAGGGGTCACTAGATAAAAATCCAAGTTTTTCACAATAATAAATGTCACAATCACTGTTTATTGTCAAAAGTTATTATGTCCAATATTTCTTAAAGTTCTGGTCCGATTTCACTGGGGTTTTCACTATCGCAATCGTCTAGTCCGTGTGCAAGTTTTAAGCTATCACCAGCGGGGATTGGTGGTGGTGAAAAAATTTTTCCACCGGCCACACCCTTTTTGAAAAATCCTTATAACTCCTTCAATTTACGATTGAAAAATCTGGAAGAGGTCTCAAAAGACGCAGGCTCCCGAGACACGTACTCTCACGGTCAAAAAACCGGAGGTTGATCAGTATTTTTGGAGTTATAAGTACTTTTCTTGTTTCTGTGTGACGTTTTGACAGAAAATATTTCCGAAAAAACACCACAACTTTGGCGATAGTCACTTTAAAAATCCGAAAAATGTCTTACACTGTTCTTACACTCAACATACACAATCGCACAGATCGAAAACACTATGTTACTGATCTAAATCCGAAGATTTTAGATGTTTTAAAAACACAGTCACTTTCGACCAAAAATTTTTCAATTTTTGGTCTACAGTTTCCTGAGTTCCGGTCCAATTTCCGCGCGGTTTTCGACACTGTGTTCGTCTTGCGACGACGAAACTTTTGGTGTATCACACGAGGTTTTTGGTACACTTTTGCTAAACACACGATTTTAACACTAGGGAGCTAGGTAAAAGCGATGCGTTCTCGGCCATCTAAGCTACGAGACTGGGTTTTTTTTTTTTTTTTTTTTTTATATAATTTTAATGCTGTCAACCTCTTACTTGATAAGAGTCCTTGTTCTGCCTTTCTTTATTGTTTTACTTTTTGTATATTTAATTTTCCTTTCCTCTTCAGTTCAGTTCTTTTCACGTAAATTTCCTTAAGTTTAATTTTCCTTATTTCTGCTTATCACTTTTGTACATATTTTTTCTGCCAGGTCTAAAAATTCTTTTCTTCTCTCTTTTATTGATATGAGGAGATGTGCCTCTTTTTGTGTGAGCTTCACCCCAAGGCGTTGCTCAGCCTCGTGCCTTAGTACCCCGAATACGGGGCATTCAAATATTAAGTGTAGGACGGTCTCCTCCTGGGCTGGATCGCAGATACATGAAGGGCTCTCCCGACACTTGAAGCGATGCAAGTATTGGGAGAACCCCCCATGTCCCGTGAATATCTGCGTAACAACGCCTTGGGGTCGGATTTTCTGCACCAAGCAGTACGCATCCCTCGCGTCCGGGAAGAACACCTTCGTGACGGAGGCAGTGTGGCCCGACTGGTATCGACGGTTCCATTCGTCAAGGGACTCGCCACGAATCTGGCGCTTGACGAATGAAACCGGACACAGGTCGTAGTCGGGCCTCCTCCGGCACGAAAGTGCCGCCTCCTTAGCCAACTGGTCGGCGCGCTCGTTGCCATCGATGCCGGCGTGGGCCTTGATCCAGTACAAAGCCACACGTTTGCCTTGGGTCAAGGCCCCGCTGAGGTTACGGCGCGCCTTGACTGCGAGAGGATGCAGGGTCCCGGGGTTCGTCACCGTCTCCAGCGCTGCCCTTGAGTCGCTGTAGATGCCGCAGCTCCCCGCACTGCAAGTGAGGATTTCGCTCGTAGCTCTGCATATGGCCAAGAGCTCGGCCTGGTAGACCGTGCAGTACGCTGGCAAGCTCAGTTTCCGGCTCCGCAGTTCAGCCCGGCTATCCCATATGGACAGCGCGGCGCCGACCTTGCCCTGAAGCTTGCTTCCGTCGGTGAAAATACGGAGCGACTGCACGTTGTGCTGGTCTACCAGGCTTTGGCCCTCCAGGCTCTGGAACCCCATGTCCATACGCAGAGCCGGATGCGGAAGCTCCGCAAATCGCACCACACGCTCTACCTCCCGGTCCCCCAGCACTAGCCGGGTCGACCCTTTGCGCGCCTCGTATAGGGCGGCTGCCTCCTTAATACGGAGGTCCAAAGGTAGTAACCCGGCCAGTAGCAGGGCCGAGTTGAGGGAGACGGTGCGGTACGACTTGCAGATCTTCTGGGCGAATCCTCTTTGCACAGTGTCGAGGAGCTTGCGAACACCCAGCTTCTCGACAGCGGGAGCATATGCGGCTGCCGCATACGTGATGACCGGTTCTGCTGTTGCGGTGTAAATGGTCTGTACGACCTCGGGGTGCAGCCCCCAGCTTATTTTTGCTGCTCTCGAGAGCTGTTTGTAGATGTTTAGGGCCTTCCTACAGACGACGCCGACGTGGGTGTTAAAGGTCAGTTTGTCGTCTATAGTAAGCCCCAGGATCTTCAGCTCTCGGGACATGCCAATGTCGACCCCGCCCATGCTCAAGAGCGGGGTGTCATGTTTGAGCCTGTTGGTCAGCAACATGGCGCAGGTCTTATGTGGCGCGAATTTCAGCTTATTGCTGACGCCCCACCCCTGAACAAATTCAAGGGCGGCATTGGCATGTCGCTGCACCTCAGACGCGGCATACTCCGCGAACAGCAGAACCACGTCATCCGCGAATGCTTGACAGGTGACGCCCCGTTCGTGCAGACCCTTCAGAAGGGGGTCTAGGAGGATGTTCCAGAGGATAGGTCCACTAATGGATCCTTGGACGCAGCCCTTTTGCGTGTTGCGGCGATGTTCTGCCCCGGCGTACCTTAGCTTCACACATCTGTCGCCTAGGTAGCTGTCCAGTAGGCGCCTGATATTGACCGGGCAACCTTCCTCAGCCAGTCGGACTTTGATGGCGGGCCACCAAGCGCTATCGAAGGCGCCCTCTATATCCAGTGAGACTACTGTCACTAGCTTTTTCAGCTTAATCTCAGCTTTAATTTGGTTCACAAGGGTATAGAGGGCGTCTTCGGTGCTTCTCTGGGGCATAAATCCGTACTGGCGAGTACTGAGCCTCGGTACTAGGTGCCACTGGAGCCTAGCTACGACCATCTTCTCCAGGACTTTTCCCAATACAGGCAACAGGCCGATTGGCCTGTATGATTTGGCGCTCTGATAGTCGTCCTTGCCCGGCTTCCTCAACACGATGACTGTGGCTTCCTTCCACTTCGTGGGGAAGTGGCCCAAAGTGAGGCACCTGTTGGCCAGGGCAAGGAACGCATCAGGGTCCTGGAGAATGACGTGACGACAGATGTCCGCAGTGAAGCCATCCGCACCTGGCGCCTTTTTCGGGTTAAAACTAGACACCGCGGCGATCATCTCGCGCGAGGTAAACGGCGGGTCATGCACCTCATCATGGACCCGGTCGTTTACCCGCATTGCGAGATCCCGGGTGTCCATGTGATGTTGGTTGTCCGTTTCTGTAAGATCCTCCGGATAAAAGGTTTCTGCCAGGTGCGATGCGGATTCGACGGAACTCAACGGCACGCCGTTCTTGACTAGGGCTACGTCCTCCTGCCTCTGGGCAGTCCTACCGATTACTCGGTAAATACCCTCCCAGACCCCCTCCCTATCCTGCCTGGTGCAGAAATCCTTCCAGCTCTTTATCTGGGCACATCTTGCTTTCCTCTCATACTCGTTTTTCTTTTGCAGGTACTCAGCAACGACATGTTCCCGACGAATCGGAGCGGCGCAGCGGATTCTTCTCTTCCTGGTGGCGACCTCCCGCTTCAACGTGGCGAGCTCGTTGGACCACCACGGCATCGTAAGTTTGGTTTTGGATTTAATTAATGGAATACAATTTTCACACACTTTTTTAATGATTGCCGAATATGACTCTACAACTTGTTCTAAACTATTTTTGGATGTTATGCTATCTATATTAATTTTGTTCAAATTGGATTCTATTTTGAATTGGGCCAGTTTCTTATGAAACTGGTCCCAATTTGCTTTCTTGGTGTTGTAGAGTCGTGTTGTGGTTTTAATTTCTACGCCTGATTACGAGACTGGGTTAGGTTAGGTTAGGTTAGGTTAGGTTAGGTTAGGTTCCGGCCCCTGCGGCTGCTCGAGGGCTGGTGGCCAGGGCTCCGGCTCCGGCCAAGACGGCTGCGCCGAGGACGAGGCCGAGGGCGGCAGCAAAAGCAACACCTGTGCCCCCCACTCCAACACCTCTGCCTGGCCCCTCTACAACTGCCCCCTCCAATGAGGGTTGGCAGGTGGTCGGAGGGGCTAAAAAGTCCAAGAAGGCGAGGAAGCGGGCCAGAAAGGCTGCCCGCCAGGCAGCCTCTGCTTCGCAGTCGCCTCCGGTGGCAGGGGCCACTGCAAAAAAGCCGCGGAAACTGCAGCCGCCAAAGACCGCGGCTGTGGTGGTCACCTTGACGCCGGAGGCGGCTGCCGGCGGGCTGTCTTACGCGGCCGTTTTCAAAAAGGCCCGGGACAGCCTCGCCGGAGAGTTTGCGACGGCAGGAGTCCGCTTGCGCCTCTCCCAGACGGGAGCTCGTGTACTCGAGTTCCCTGGGGCTGAAGGCGTAAAGTCGGCGGACTCCGCTGCCGAGAAGTTGAGGGCTGTGTTTGCAGCTACGGAGGGTGTTAGGATCGCCAGGCCCACAAAGTGCGCGGAACTGCGCATTTCGGGCCTGGACGATTCCGTGACGGCCGAGGATGTCCGCGTTGCAGTTCAGAAGAGGACGAACTGTAGCGCGGACAACATCAAGGTCGGCACCATCCGCCCCGGTCCAGGAGGCCTTGGAGCGGTATGGTTGTGTTGTCCCGTAGCGTCGGCCAAAGTTCTGGGCGACGCCGGCAAGATCCTCATCGGTTTTGTAAACGCCAGAATTACAGTTCTGGCTGCAAGACCGATGAGGTGTTTCAAATGCCTGGCCGCGGGACACACGCGCTCCAAGTGCGAAAGTTGTTTTGACTGCAGCGGACTTTGTTTCCGCTGCGGTCGACCGGGGCACAAGGCGGCAGAATGCTCTGCCGCCCCCCACTGCCCCGTGTGTGCGGCGGGCAATAAGCCTGCCAATCACCAGATGGGGCAGGGGGGCTGCAAGCCTCCAAAAGCTTCTCGGCAGACGTCGGGGGCTAGCCTGTCGACCCAGGCTGCCTCCGGCGTCGATCGTGCGACCACGTCGTCGCCCATGGAGGAGGTTGTAGAGACGATCCAGTAAATGGATCAAGTCTCCAACCTCCTTGTCCAGACGAACCTCAACCACTGCGCCGCGGCGCAGGATCTCTTCCTGCAAACCATGGCGCAGTGGTCGATAGGTGTTGCCGTAGTCGCGGAGCCCTATTACGTCCCTCCCCGTCCAAACTGGATGGGTGACTGGGACGGCTCCGTGGCAGTCGTCGGCTCCTCGGCGGCTCGTTCCCCGCCCTTGTCGCTTAGAGACAAGGGCTCTGGATATGTGGCTGCCGAGTGGGGGGGAATAACCGTTTACGGTGTCTACTTCTCCCCCAACCGGAGTTTGAGCGACTTCGAGGTCTTCCTTAACAACTTGGAGACCTCGATGCGGCGACTTGCGTCTGGGCACGTCCTCGTGCTGGGGGACTTCAACGCAAAATCCATTGCGTGGGGTTCCCCAGCGACGGACGCCAAGGGCGATGCCGTGGTGGAATGGGCGGCTTCGGTGGGCCTCTGTTTGCTGAACAGAGGCGCCACCAACACGTGCGTGCGACAGCAGGGGGGGTCGATAGTGGACCTTTCGTTCGCTACCCCTGCTGTTGCCGCACGAGTAAGGAACTGGTGTGTCCTGGATGAGGTTGAGACGCTCTCGGATCATCTCTATATCCGATTCGAGCTCTCCCGGTCCCAGGGCCCCAGTAGGGGTCACATGGCGCGGCATACCTCCCGCTTTCCGCGGTGGGCAGTTGCCAAACTCGACAGGGACCTGCTAGAGGAGGCGGCCATAGTTCAGTCTTGGCTGTCTCCGCGGGCCCCGGCCGAGGAGGTCGACATGGGGGCTGGCCACTTTCGCACTGCGATTACGCAGATCTGCGATGCGGCCATGCCCCGCGTTCGGGGTTGTCGACCTTCACGGAACGGGGTCTACTGG
Organism: Spilarctia lutea; assembly: GCA_916048165.1. NCBI lineage: Eukaryota > Metazoa > Arthropoda > Insecta > Lepidoptera > Erebidae > Spilarctia > Spilarctia lutea. Next base: position 55,295 of record OU696496.1, on the reverse strand, counting down.
TGGTCCCAGGAGTTGGCGGACCTCCGTGCGGCCTGCACTCGTGCCCGGAGGTCCTACACCCGCTGCCGGCGGCGACGCCACCGCGTAGACGGGGAGGAGGGCCGGCTTCACGAGGAGTACCGCGTAGCGCGGAAAACTCTGAAGCTGGCCATTTGCCGCGCCAAAGAGGAGAAGAGAAAGGAGATGCTGGAGAGTCTCGATCGTGACCCCTGGGGTCGCCCATATCGTGCGGTGCGTCAGAAGCTCCGCACGGCGGGCCCCCCCCTTACCGAGACTCTCCAGCCCAGCTTCCTGCAGCAAGTGGTCGAGGGCCTTTTCCCGCAGCGGGCGGAGCACACGCCCCCGTCGATGGCCTATCAGGTCAGAGGCGACGGGGATGGAGGGAGTGAGGTGCCGCCCGTTAGGGAATCGGAGGTTGGGGCGGCTGTTCTTCGGATCCGTTCCAAGAACACCGCCCCCGGGCCGGACGGGGTACCACCCCGAGTGATGGCGCGAGCCCTCGACCATATGTCGGACCGCCTCAGGGAGGTTTTGGACGCCAGCCTGGCGTCCGGACGCTTCCCTGAGTGCTGGAAATGCGGGAAGCTGGTCCTATTGCAGAAGCCGGGACGGCCTGCCGATTCGGTCGCGGCCTATAGGCCCATCGTGTTGCTGGACGAGGCGGGCAAATTGTTCGAGAGGATTATCTCTGCCCGCATCGTCCAGCATCTCAACGAGGTGGGGCCCGACCTGTCGGACGCCCAATTCGGGTTCCGAGAGGGGCGTTCGACGGTCGATGCCGTGATGCGCCTTAGGGCCGTGACCGAAGAGGCAGTGAGCTGTGGCGGCGTGGTGTTGGCGGTGTCCTTGGACATCGCCAACGCCTTTAATAGTCTGCCATTCAGTTGCATCAGGGAAGCACTCCTGTATCATGGAGTGCCAGAGTACCTGAGGCGGCTGGTGGCAGACTATTTAGAGGAGCGTACCGTCGTGTACGAGGACCGAGATGGCGTCATGAGACGGCGACCCATGTCGTGCGGCGTTCCGCAGGGGTCTGTCCTCGGACCACTCCTGTGGAACGTGGGGTACGACTGGGTCCTTCGAAGTCGTCTGCCCCCCGGGCTGGGCGTAATTTGCTACGCCGATGACACACTTGTCACAGCCCGGGGGGCCAATTTCCAAGAGGCGGCGCGCCTGGCCACCAGGGGTGTATCTCTGGTGGTTGGGCGCATAGAGGCGCTGGGCTTACGGGTGGCCCTTGACAAGACGGAGGCCCTGCTTTTCCATGGGCCCCGTCGTGGTCCACCCCCCGGCGCCTCAATCGAAGTCAACTCGGTCCTCGTACCGGTTCGGGCCCAGATGAGGTATCTGGGCCTGATCCTCGACGGTAGGTGGCTCTTCGACGAGCACTTCCGACAGCTTGGCCCCAAGCTGGTCGACGCTGCCTCCGCCCTTGGGCGTCTTTTGCCCAACTTGGGTGGAGCCAGCGTCGAAACAAGACACCTCTACACGGGGGTGGTCCGGTCGATGGCCCTTTACGGGTCACCGGTGTGGGTCCCGGCTCTGACCGCCCAGAATAAGGCCCGCCTGTGGCGGCCTCAGAGGGTATTGGCGGTCAGAGCCATACGCGGATACCGCACCGTGTCGACGGAGGCGGCATGCGCCTTGGCCGGAACACCCCCGTGGGATTTGGAGGCGGAAGTGCTCGCCGAAGTTTATCGGCGAGCGGCTGAATATCGGGCGGAGTACGGGTATCGTGCTCCGCCCGAAGAGGTACGCGAATGGCGTGAAGCCGCTCGCCGAGCCACGATGGCTCGTTGGTCGTCCCGGCTGGAGGCTCCACGCGCTGGCTTTGCCACCGTGGAGGCGCTCCAGCCGGTCATCCTCGAGTGGGCAGGGCGGCAGCACGGGACCCTTTCCTTCCGGCTGACGCAGGTGCTTTCCGGGCATGGTTGCTTCGGAAAGTACCTGCACTCGGTCGCTAGGAGGGAATTGAGTCCCGCCTGCCACCACTGCGACTGCAGTGAGGACTCGGCCCAGCACACGCTGGAGATCTGCCCCGCTTGGGCGGATCAGCGCCGGGCCCTCACTGCAGTCATCGGAGGAGATCTGTCGCTACCGGCCATCATACGCTCCATGGCCGGTAGCGACAGCAGTTTTACCGCGGTCGCGACCTTCTGCGAGGAAGTAATCTCGCAGAAGGAGGCGGCGGAGAAGGCCCGAGAGGACGATATCCACTCGGACCCGATCCGCCGCCGGCGAACCGGGCGGCGGAGGCGCGCCCATCTGCGCCTCATGCCGCCCTGAGTGTGGCCGCGGATGGACGGGATGGGTTTTCCCGTCCATCCGCTTTAGTGGCCAGCCGCGAAGGGGCGACGCACGCGTGTGCCGTGCGTCGCCTAATTTGAGATTTTAACAGCAGACGGTGCCCGCTTCAGTGCGGGCAGGCGCTGGGAGGGGTCCGGTTTGCGTTAATAACAGCGATCCCGGACCCCTCCCTTCTCAGGCGCAGAGTTGGCACACCGTGTGGTTTTAGTCGGTTCGATTCCGACACACCGCCCCGCCGCAAGCCCCGGCGGGGTGACGGCCCGAGGGGGTTTCCACACGTAAAAAAAAAAAAAAAAAAAAAAAAAAAAAAAAAAAAAAAAAAAAAGGTTAGGTTAGGTTAGGTTTTTTTTTTTTTTTTTTTAACGTGGGGACTGCATTTACGCACTTCGCTCGCCCACCGCGGGGGCGATGGGTCCGCTTCGTGTGGGACTCCTGGCCTCCGGAGAGGGGGGCCAGACTACCCACTAAACCCCACGTGTTCCTCTTCGCCTAGTGCCGAGCCGCGAGATACTCAATTTTGAGTGCTCACCGCGACTCGGCTAGGAGCGCCCTTGCAGGCTCGCCTCGGGGGGCCAGATCGTTCTGGCCCCCCTCACCTTAGAGTTGGTATGCGCCCCCGGAACAACAAGGGCGCATCCGCCACGTGGCTAGGGGCGGCAGGTCCCCCGACCCACCGCCCGTGGCAACTCTCAGTCGGGGCCGCGGGCGAAAGCGTTTCGCCGGCGACCCCTCGCTGGGGGCCTACGGGGCGGGAGAGTGAGCCCAGCTCGCTCCCGCTCCCGCAGGGCCTCTCTCTTGGCCGTCATCACCTCGCTGGCAAACGAGGCGATGGCGGCCCAGCACCGGTCGCTGCCGGCCATGGCTTCCACGATGGCCGGCAGCGAGAGATCAGCGCCGATGACGCTCGTCAGGGCCGCTCTTTGCCCGTCCCAAGCTTTGCACACGGCCCGCGTGTGATTGGCCGTGTCGGGGTCGCCGCTGGTGCAGTTGCGGCACCGGGGCTCCGATTCTACCCCCACCACTTCCCACAGGTACTTGGCGAAGCAGCCGTGACCCGTGAGAAGTTGGGTGAGGTGATACGTGGGAGCCCCATGACCCCCCTCCACAAACTGTCGCAGGACGGGCCGAGCGGCCCTAACGAACGCCGTCGGACTCCCTTCCATTCTGGCAGCCCACGTCCGGAAGAGATCGTCGCGAGCCTCCTGCCTCCAGCGCTCGATCTCCTCCGGAGGCGGGCATCCACCAGCTCGCCGAATCAGGGCGCCCTCCTCGTACACCCTTTTGAGGACGCCGGCCTCGAGATCCCAGGGGATACTGCCCGCCAGGACGCACGCCGTCTCGTAGGAGACGGTGCGGTACGCCCGTGCGGCCCTCTGCGCGATGGCCCGCTGCGGACGACGCAGCAGGGCAACGTTAGCCGGGCAGAGGGCCTCCGCCCAGATGGGCGCTCCATAGAGCGCCTTAGAGCGCACCACACCGTCGTAGAGACGGCGGCAGGCAGACCCCGGTCCTCCTACGTTGGGGAGCAGCTGCGAGAGCATTCCGGCAAACGCTAGCACCTTCGGCGCCAGCTGCCGGAAATGTTCCGCAAACCCCCACCGACCGTCGAGAACCAGCCCCAGATACTTGAGGCTGCGGCCGACGGCGATGGAGGTGCCCCCCACCACTATCGTGGTATCTCGAGGCGGCGTCTGCCGAGGCCCATGGAAGAAGAGGGCCTCGGACTTCTCGAGGGCGACCTGGAGGCCCAGCGCCCTGATTCGGCGCACCACTTGAGCGACGCCTGCCGTCGCTAGGACGGCGGCGTCGCGGAACGTGGGGCCCCGCGCGGTCACTAGGGTATCGTCGGCGTAACAAAGTACGCCGACTCCCCGAAGAGTAGCACCGCGCAGGACCCAGTCGTACCCGATGTTCCACAGGAGCGGCCCAAGTACCGACCCCTGTGGAACACCACACCTCATAGCCCTGCGGACCACTCCGTCTCGGCCCGAGTACGTGATGACCCGGTCCACGAAGTAGTCCGCAAGGATTCGCCTGAGGTACCACGGCACGTTGTGGTACCTCAGGGCCACGGCGATTGTCTCCCAGGGGAGGGTGTTGAAGGCGTTGGCGATGTCGAGCGACACGGCCAACAACACCCCGCCCCCGGCGATCGCCTCATCGACGCTGCCCCGCAGTCGGGAAACGGCGTCAAGAGTCGACTTCCCGCGACGGAAGCCGAACTGACCGTCGCTGAGATCGGGCCCCGCCCCCTCCAGGTGCTTGACGAGACGCGCAGCGAGCACTCGCTCAAACATTTTGCACGTCTCGTCGAGCAGTACGATGGGGCGGTAGGCCGACGGTGCCTCGGCTGGGCGCCCGTGCTTCCTGATCAGCACGAGCCGTCCGGTCTTCCATCGTCGCGGGAATCTCCCCGACGCCACACACTCCGACATGAGGGACAGCGTCTCCTCCTCGAGTGCCGGCATCGCTAAGGCGACGACCTTCCCAGGGATGCCGTCCGGGCCCGGGGCGCGTTTCCTGACTTTGAGGGCCAGAATCGCCGCCCCTAGCTCGGCCTCGGACACGGGAGGTATCGCCTCTGCGTCGCCTTCTGCCGGCACTCGGTGACGGCTTGGTGCTGCCATCCGCGGTGGGACCCACTCTTCCCGCTCAGGGAAGAGGGAACTGACCACTCGGCCCAGAAGCTGTGGCTCGAGAGTTCTGGTGAGGGGAGGCGCCCAGGGCCGGAGCTTCTGGCTCACGGTTTTGTACGGGCGCCCCCACGGATCTCGATCCAGGCTCTCGAGCCACTCCCTCCAGGCCTCCTCTTTGGCGGCTCTGATCGCCGAGTTGAGGGCCGCACGAGCGGCCCTATGTGCGGCGAGCAGTTCCTCTTCACGGGCGAGGTCCCTGACGGCCCTCCTGCGGCTGCGAGTGTACTGCCTATGGGCCGCGTGACTTGCGGCACGCAGCCCGGCAAGGTGGGGACGCCACCAGTACACTTGCCTCCGAGGGAGGGCTGGCCTCGCCCTCTGCATCGCCGCATCGCAGACGCGAGTCAGCTTCCCAGCGAGACTATCGCACCTCGCGTCCGCGTCTGGGCCGCTTTCCGCTCCACCAGCAACCCAGCGCTCGACGATAGCCGCCTCTAGGGCCAGTTCCCGGTTCAGAGAACCGAGGCGCCACCGCGGACCTTCTCCAGCAAGGGGACGGTTGCCATCTCCTCCTCGGATGGCCGCTGAGCGAGAGACCACGTCGAACCGTATGTAACGATGGTCCGACGCGGTCTCCACATTCTTGACGACCCGCCAATTGCGAGTGCGGCCAGCCAGGGCAGGACTAGCAAACGACAGGTCTACTATCGAGCTGCCCTGGGGCCGCACAAGCGTGGGTACCGTCCCCCTGTTAAGCAGCACCAAGCCGTGAGACACCGCCCACTCCTCCAATATCTCCCCCCGGCCGTCGGTCCTCGGAGATCCCCACGCCCGTGAGTGGGCGTTGAAATCCCCGGCTACCACGACCGGAGTGGGGTGCGCGTCCGCCAACAGAGCCCCGACCTCCGTGAGCCACTGCTCGAACTCGGCGAGGCTTCTGTTGGGCGAGAAGTACACCCCAATCACTGCAGTGTCGCCCAGCGTGGCGAGGACGCACCCTCGGCCCCTCACTACTCTGTCGAGTTGGTGGGGGCCGGTTCGCTGGGCGACGATAGCCACCAAGCCGTCGCTGTCGCTGGCCCAGTTGGGGCCAGTGCGCACGTAATACGGCTCGGCGACTACCGCCACTGTCGTCTGCCACTGCGTCACGGTCTGGGCCAGTAGGTCCTGGGCCGTGGCGCAGTGGTTGACATTGGCCTGCAGCACGGAGATTTGGGGAGCCATTAAGTTTGGGCGGTGTCCATCTCCTCCTCATTGGACGGTGGCGACAGGGTCGTTGGGGTGGTCTTGGGTTCCACCCCCCCTGTCGCCTTGCGTTTCGCCTGACCCCCCCTCTTACGGGAGGCTGCCTGGCACTTCGCGGAGCCGAGTCTGTGGCCGGACGCCACACCTTCCGCCGCACAGACGGGACACTTGGGGTCCGCGGAGCAGGCGGCCGCCTTGTGGCCCTCCTGTCCGCATTGGAAGCAGAGTGCGCTGCGTTCGATCTTCGCAGCGCACTTTGCCCCCACGTGTCCCGGCTCCAGGCAGCGGAAGCACCGCGCCGGCCTTGGCTCCAGGGTGGTCAGCTTGACCGCTGACCACCCGACGACGATGCGGCGGCCGTCCGTTAACTTTTTGGCCGCCGCAACCGGACACCGCAGCCAGGCAGTGCCCTGTCGACCGGGTGGGCGATTGATGTCGCCCACCTTGATGGAGGCGACAGGGCAGCCTCCCTCTTCTGCCAGGATTTTGGCCACCGCCTCCTTAGTTGCCGCATCGCCCAGGCCTGAGATGCGCAACTCTACGCACCTCTCCGGCCTGGCAATACGGACCTCCTCTCCCAGCACCTCTTCAAGCTTGGCCGCCAATTTATCGGCCTTGGTGGCCCTGTCAGCGCCACCTATCTCCAGGATCCTTCCCCCGGTCACGGCAGTGCGGAACCGGAGGCCGTCAATGCCGAGAGTCTTTATATCGATGGACCTCTCGGCATTGGCGATCACCTGGGAATAGGTGACCCCCTTCTCTACAGCGCCCGGCTGCAGTGTGAGGCACACTGCAGCGGTTGTCGGGGCGCGGAGTTTGCGACTCGCCTTCGCCTTCTTCGGAGGCTTGGCGGGTGCCTTGACGCTCGGCGGTGCTGGGGTGGCCTTTTTCTTAGGCCGCGCCGCCACGGCGCTCCACGCCTCCTTCACAGGTGGCGGGGCGGCGGCGGGAGCCTGCGGGCGCGGCTGACGGGCAGCTTCGGCCTCCTTCGCCGCTGCACTCCGTTTCTTTGCCTTCTGCTTTTTCTTTTTCCCCTTGGGTTCCCCGTCCGACGGGACCGTCCCAGAGGGGCAGGGATCCGAATCCTTCTGCCCGTCTGCCGCGACGGGCGAGAGGGGCGGAGCCTGAGGAGGCGCGGAAGGAGTGGGAAGAACGGCAGAAGACTCGGGCCTCCGGCTGGACTTGGAGGCCCTTTGTTCCGCAGCACGGGCAGCACCAGCGGCTCTGGCGGCGTTCCTCTCGTCCGCCTGGAGAGGCGGACGGATGCGCACCTCAGGCAGCAGGCGGTCCTGGAAGCCCGCGAGTCGCGCATCGATCATGAAGATCATCTCCTCGCGACTCATCTTCAGGGCCTTCATTTCCGCCCGTACGGCAGCAAGCTCTACCTGAAGGTTGGCGACCTCCTCGTTAGCAGTGCGGGCCTTGAGTTGGTGGGCGAGCTCCAAAATGGAGCTACAGGCCACCCTCAGGTCCCGCACATATTGCCCCTTGAGCTTGGAGCTCTTTGTGGCGATGGTTTGCACCACCGCCACTGCCGCCTCGATGGACACCGTCAGCTGATCTGCGCTGACGGGCTCGGAAGATTGTGTTTGGTCCGACGTCTGTATGGGAGTTTTACGGAGGTAAGACTCCCTTTGCTGTCGGACCTCTTCCGCCAGTTCCTTCTCGGCGCGGAGCTCCAGCTCCCGCTCCTTTGCCCTGTTCAAGTCGGCCTTGGCTTGCGCCAGGCCGACGTATTCCCCAGTTGTAGGTGGGCGACCTCTCTTCTTCACCTCCACCGGGCCGGAGCTGTCGGAGTTGAGGCGTTTCCGCCACAAACGTCCGGTCGGTGAAGAGGGACGCGAGTCCGCGTCCACCATTGAGGCGTCGCTTGACGCCGACGAGTCCCTGCTGTATCGCGTTAGGGTGACGCGTGCCTCCTTCGTCACCAACGGGTGTGGTGACGGGGTTCGCAACTCCCCCTTGCAATCAGATGATCCGGTTGGCTTGCCAGTAGTCGTTTTTTTATTGGTATCAATTTCGTTTTCAATATTAGTTTTAGTTTCAGTATCCATAACTTAACCCACGAGTATGGGGGAAATGAAGTCCATCCGGGCGGTGCCCCCTGCACCCGGATAAGCCTATGTACTGTGGAGGTCGGCCGGTATCCACAGGTTTTATCGACTTAGCTGTCGGGTGTTATAGACTGTCCTTGTCATGGGCCGGCCAATTAAGGCAAGCCCTCCGGCCAACAGGTTCTCAGCATACCCTCTTGTAGCCACCAATCGGGTCGTTGCTGAGCCCCTGTTGGTTACGGAATGCGAGAGGGTGGCTAGCCCTCTCTCACAGACGGAGCTAGCACTCAAGTGCCAGCCCCTCTGACCTACTCGCTTTCCAATACGCCCTCTGCTAAAGCAGAGGGACGTTTGGAGTGCGGCACGACGGGTCACGCCCATCTCGGCAGCCTGAAATTCGGCTCCGATTTTCCCTTAGTCGCCTTTTACGACACCCACGGGAGGAGATGGGGTGGAGCTATTCTATGCCGGCTCCACACGGCGAAGGTTAGGTTAGGTTAGGTTAGGTTAGGTTAGGTTAGGTTAGGTTAGGTTAGGTTAGGTTAGGTTAGGTTAGGTTAGGTTAGGTTAGGTTAGGTTAGGTTAGGTTTTTTTTTTTTTTTTTTTTACGTGGGGACTGCATTTACGCACTTCGCTCGCCCACCGCGGGGGCGATGGGTCCGCTTCGTGTGGGACTCCTGGCCTCCGGAAGGGGGGCCAGACTACCCACTAAACCCCACGTGTTCCTCTTCGCCTAGTGTCGAGCCGCGAGATACTCAATTTGGAGTGCTCACCGCGACCCGGCTAGGAGCGCCCTTGCAGGCTCGCCTCGGGGGGGGCCAGATCGTTGGGGCCCCCCTGACCTTAGAGTTGGTATGCGCCCCCGGAACAACAAGGGCGCATCCGCCACGTGGCTGGGGGCGGCAGGTCCCCCGACCCACCGCCCATGGCAACTCTCAGTCGGGGCCGCGGGCGAACACTTGACGCCGGCGACCCCTCGCTGGGGGCCTGCGGGGCGGGAGAGTGAGCCCAGCTCGCTCCCGCTCCCGCAGGGCCTCTCTCTTGGCCGTCATCACCTCGCTGGCAAACGAGGCGATGGCGGCCCAGCACCGGTCGCTGCCGGCCATGGCTTCCACGATGGCCGGCAGCGAGAGATCAGCGCCGATGACGCTCGTCAGGGCCGCTCTTTGCCCGTCCCATGCTTCGCACACGGCCCGGGTGTGATGGGCCGTGTCGGGGTCGCCGCTGGTGCAGTTGCGGCACCGGGGCTCCGATTCTACCCCCCACAACTTCCCACAGGTACTTGGCGAAGCAGCCGTGACCCGTGAGAAGTTGGGTGAGGTGATACGTGGGAGCCCCATGACCCCCCTCCACAAACTGTCGCAGGACGGGCCGAGCGGCCCTAACGAACGCCGTCGGACTCCCTTCCATTCTGGCAGCCCACGTCCGGAAGAGATCGTCGCGAGCCTCCTGCCTCCAGCGCTCGATCTCCTCCGGAGGCGGGCATCCACCAGCTCGCCGAATCAGGGCGCCCTCCTCGTACACCCTTTTGAGGACGCCGGCCTCGAGATCCCAGGGGATACTGCCCGCCAGGACGCACGCCGTCTCGTAGGAGACGGTGCGGTACGCCCGTGCGGCCCTCTGCGCGATGGCCCGCTGCGGACGACGCAGCAGGGCAACGTTAGCCGGGCAGAGAGCCTCCGCCCAGATAGGCGCTCCGTAGAGCGCCTTAGAGCGCACCACACCGTCGTAGAGACGGCGGCAGGCAGACCCCGGTCCTCCTACGTTGGGGAGCAGCTGCGAGAGCATTCCGGCAAACGCTAGCACCTTCGGCGCCAGCTGCCGGAAATGTTCCGCAAACCCCCACCGACCGTCGAGAACCAGCCCCAGATACTTGAGGCTGCGGCCGACGGCGATGGAGGTGCCCCCCACCACGATCGTGGTGTCTCGAGGCGGCGTCTGCCGAGGCCCATGGAAGAAGAGGGCCTCGGACTTCTCGAGGGCGACATGGAGGCCCAGCGCACTGATTCGGCGCACCACTTGAGCGACGCCTGCCGTCGCTAGGACGGCGGCGTCGCGGAACGTGGGGCCCCGCGCGGTCACTAGGGTATCGTCGGCGTAACAAAGTACGCCGACTCCCCGAAGAGTAGCACCGCGCAGGACCCAGTCGTACCCGATGTTCCACAGGAGCGGCCCAAGTACCGACCCCTGTGGAACACCACACCTCATAGCCTTGCGGACCACTCCGTCTCGGCCCGAGTACGTGATGACCCGGTCCACGAAGTAGTCCGCAAGGATTCGCCTGAGGTACCACGGTACGTTGTGGTACCTCAGGGCCTCGGCGATTGTCTGCCAGGGGAGGGTGTTGAAGGCGTTGGCGATGTCGAGCGACACGGCCAGCAACACCCCGCCCCCGGCGATCGCCTCATCGACGCTGCCCCGCAGTCGGGAAACGGCGTCAAGAGTCGACTTCCCGCGACGGAAGCCGAACTGACCGTCGCTGAGATCGGGCCCCGCCCCCTCCAGGTGCTTGACGAGACGCGCAGCGAGCACTCGCTCAAACATTTTGCACGTCTCGTCGAGCAGTACGATGGGGCGGTAGGCCGACGGTGCCTCGGCTGGGCGCCCGTGCTTCCTGATCAGCACGAGCCGTCCGGTCTTCCATCGTCGCGGGAATCTCCCCGACGCCACACACTCCGACATGAGGGACAGCGTCTCCTCCTCGAGTGCCGGCATCGCTAAGGCGACGACCTTCCCAGGGATGCCGTCCGGGCCCGGGGCGCGTTTCCTGACTTTGAGAGCCAGGATCGCCGCCCCTAGCTCGGCCTCGGACACGGGAGGTATCGCCTCTGCGTCGCCTTCTGCCGGCACTCGGTGACGGCTTGGTGCTGCCATCCGCGGTGGGACCCACTCTTCCCGCTCAGGGAAGAGGGAACCGACCACTCGGCCCAGAAGCTGTGGCTCGAGAGTTCTGGTGAGGGGAGGCGCCCAGGGCCGGAGCTTCTGGCTCACGGTTTTGTACGGGCGCCCCCACGGATCTCGATCCAGGCTCTCGAGCCACTCCCTCCAGGCCTCCTCTTTGGCGGCTCTGATCGCCGAGTTGAGGGCCGCACGAGCGGCCCTATGTGCGGCGAGCAGTTCCTCTTCACGGGCGAGGTCCCTGACGGCCCTCCTGCGGCTGCGAGTGTACTGCCTATGGGCCGCGTGACTTGCGGCACGCAGCCCGGCAAGGTGGGGACGCCACCAGTACACTTGCCTCCGAGGGAGGGCTGGCCTCGCCCTCTGCATCGCCGCATCGCAGACGCGAGTCAGCTTCCCAGCGAGACTATCGCACCTCGCGTCCGCGTCTGGGCCGCTTTCCCGCTCCACCAGCAACCCAGCGCTCGACGATAGCCGCCTCTAGGGCCAGTTCCCGGTTCAGAGAACCGAGGCGCCACCGCGGACCTTCTCCAGCAAGGGGACGGTTGCCATCTCCTCCTCGGATGGCCGCTGAGCGAGAGACCACGTCGAACCGTATGTAACGATGGTCCGACGCGGTCTCCACATTCTTGACGACCCGCCAATTGCGAGTGCGGCCAGCCAGGGCAGGACTAGCAAACGACAGGTCTACTATCGAGCTGCCCTGGGGCCGCACAAGCGTGGGTACCGTCCCCCTGTTAAGCAGCACCAAGCCGTGAGACACCGCCCATTCCTCCAATATCTCCCCCCGGCCGTCGGTCCTCGGAGATCCCCACGCCCGTGAGTGGGCGTTGAAATCCCCGGCTACCACGACCGGAGTGGGGTGCGCGTCCGCCAACAGAGCCCCGACCTCCGTGAGCCACTGCTCAAACTCGGCGAGGCTTCTGTTGGGCGAGAAGTACACCCCAATCACTGCAGTGTCGCCCAGCGTGGCGAGGACGCACCCTCGGCCCCTCACTACTCTGTCGAGTTGGTGGGGGCCGGTTCGCTGGGCGACGATAGCCACCAAGCCGTCGCTGTCGCTGGCCCAGTTGGGGCCAGTGCGCACGTAATACGGCTCGGCGACTACCGCCACTGTCGTCTGCCACTGCGTCACGGTCTGGGCCAGTAGGTCCTGGGCCGTGGCGCAGTGGTTGACATTGGCCTGCAGCACGGAGATTTGGGGAGCCATTAAGTTTGGGCGGTGTCCATCTCCTCCTCATTGGACGATGGCGACAGGGTCGTTGGGGTGGTCTTGGGTTCCACCCCCCCTGTCGCCTTGCGTTTCGCCTGACCCCCCCTCTTACGGGAGGCTGCCTGGCACTTCGCGGAGCCGAGTCTGTGGCCGGACGCCACACCTTCCGCCGCACAGACGGGACACATGGGGTCCGCGGAGCAGGCGGCCGCCTTGTGGCCCTCCTGTCCGCACTGGAAGCAGAGTGCGCTGCGGTCGATCTTCGCAGCGCACTTTGCCCCCACGTGTCCCGGCTCCAGGCAGCGGAAGCACCGCGCCGGCCTTGGCTCCAGGGTGGTCAGCTTGACCGCTGACCACCCGACGACGATGCGGCGGCCGTCCGTTAACTTTTTGGCCGCCGCAACCGGACACCGCAGCCAGGCAGTGCCCTGTCGACCGGGTGGGCGATTGATGTCGCCCACCTTGATGGAGGCGACAGGGCAGCCTCCCTCTTCTGCCAGGATTTTGGCCACCGCCTCCTTAGTTGCCGCATCGCCCAGGCCTGAGATGCGCAACTCTACGCACCTCTCCGGCCTGGCAATACGGACCTCCTCTCCCAGCACCTCTTCAAGCTTGGCCGCCAATTTATCGGCCTTGGTGGCCCTGTCAGCGCCACCTATCTCCAGGATCCTTCCCCCGGTCACGGCAGTGCGGAACCGGAGGCCGTCAATGCCGAGAGTCTTTATATCGATGGACCTCTCGGCATTGGCGATCACCTGGGAATAGGTGACCCCCTTCTCTACAGCGCCCGGCTGCAGTGTGAGGCACACTGCAGCGGTTGTCGGGGCGCGGAGTTTGCGACTCGCCTTCGCCTTCTTCGGAGGCTTGGCGGGTGCCTTGACGCTCGGCGGTGCTGGGGTGGCCTTTTTCTTAGGCCGCGCCGCCACGGCGCTCCACGCCTCCTTCACAGGTGGCGGGGTGGCGGCGGGAGCCTGCGGGCGCGGCTGACGGGCAGCTTCGGCCTCCTTCGCCGCTGCACTCCGTTTCTTTGCCTTCTGCTTTTTCTTTTTCCCCTTGGGTTCCCCGTCCGACGGGACCGTCCCAGAGGGGCAGGGATCCGAATCCTTCTGCCCGTCTGCCGCGACGGGCGAGAGGGGCGGAGCCTGAGGAGGCGCGGAAGGAGTGGGAAGAACGGCAGAAGACTCGGGCCTCCGGCTGGACTTGGAGGCCCTTTGTTCCGCAGCACGGGCAGCACCAGCGGCTCTGGCGGCGTTCCTCTCGTCCGCCTGGAGAGGCGGACGGATGCGCACCTCAGGCAGCAGGCGGTCCTGGAAGCCCGCGAGTCGCGCATCGATCATGAAGATCATCTCCTCGCGACTCATCTTCAGGGCCTTCATTTCCGCCCGTACGGCAGCAAGCTCTACCTGAAGGTTGGCGACCTCCTCGTTAGCAGTGCGGGCCTTGAGTTGGTGGGCGAGCTCCAAAATGGAGCTACAGGCCACCCTCAGGTCCCGCACATATTGCCCCTTGAGCTTGGAGCTCTTTGTGGCGATGGTTTGCACCACCGCCACTGCCGCCTCGATGGACACCGTCAGCTGTTCTGCGCTGACGGGCTCGGAAGATTGTGTTTGGTCCGACGTCTGTATGGGAGTTTTACGGAGGTAAGACTCCCTTTGCTGTCGGACCTCTTCCGCCAGTTCCTTCTCGGCGCGGAGCTCCAGCTCCCGCTCCTTTGCCCTGTTCAAGTCGGCCTTGGCTTGCGCCAGGCCGACGTATTCCCCAGTTGTAGGTGGGCGACCTCTCTTCTTCACCTCCACTGGGCCGGAGCTGTCGGAGTTGAGGCGTTTCCGCCACAACCGACCCGGCGATGATGGGCGCGAGTCCGCGTCCACCATTGAGGCGTCACTTGACGCCGACGAGTCCCTGCTATATCGCGTCAGGGTGACGCGTGCCTCCTTCGTCACCAACGGGTGTGGTGACGGGGTTCGCAACTCCCCCTTGCAATCAGATGATCCGGTTGGCTTGCCAGTAGTCGTTTTTTTATTGGTATCAATTTCGTTTTCAATATTAGTTTTAGTTTCAGTATCCATAACTTAACCCACGAGTATGGGGGAAATGAAGTCCATCCGGGCGGTGCCCCCTGCACCCGGATAAGCCTATGTACTGTGGAGGTCGGCCGGTATCCACAGGTTTTATCGACTTAGCTGTCGGGTGTTATAGACTGTCCTTGTCATGGGCCGGCCAATTAAGGCAAGCCCTCCGGCCAACAGGTTCTCAGCATACCCTCTTGTAGCCACCAATCGGGTCGTTGCTGAGCCCCTGTTGGTTACGGAATGCGAGAGGGTGGCTAGCCCTCTCTCACAGACGGAGCTAGCACTCAAGTGCCAGCCCCTCTGACCTACTCGCTTTCCAATACGCCCTCTGCTAAAGCAGAGGGACGTTTGGAGTGCGGCACGACGGGTCACGCCCATCTCGGCAGCCTGAAATTCGGCTCCGATTTTCCCTTAGTCGCCTTTTACGACACCCACGGGAGGAGATGGGGTGGAGCTATTCTATGCCGGCTCCACACGGCGAAGGTTAGGTTAGGTTAGGTTAGGTTAGGTTAGGTTAGGTTAGGTTAGGTTAGGTTAGGTTAGGTTAGGTTAGGTTAGGTTAGGTTAGGTTTTTTTTTTTTTTTTTTTTTTTTTTTTTTTAAAGCAGGCACCCGCCATCGCAGGGCGTTGCTGCCTTTACGCTTTTCCCCTCACTTAATAAGGGACCTTTTTTATCTTGTTTTTTATTTAATAGTGCAATGTGTGTTTTGTAGTGTCGTTATATTTTAATATATATGTATATATAATATGTTGAAAATGTTCGAATATATGTGCACAGCACATTTACAATTGCTGTACACATACATTCGCTGATCTTTATTGTTGTTTCAAATATTTATATTCCATTTGTTTACATCAATCTATATTGTGTCCATTTGTCTTTACTATATTTTTCTTACATGTGTTATTTTCAATTTATTTCTATGTGTATTTCTAATTTTTATAATATATATGTATATAATAATGATAATGATGAAAATTTTGAATAAAGATGAAAATGGTGATGATGATGAATTTGGTGATGATGATGAAAATGGTGATGATGATGAAAATGGTGATGATGATGAAATTGGTGATGATGATGAAAATGGTGATGATGATGAAAATGGTGATGATGATCAAATAGGTGATGATGATGAAAATGGTGATGATGATGAAATTGGTGATGATGATGAAAATGGTGATGATGATGAAATTGGTGATGATGATGAAAATGGTGATGATGATGAAATTGGTGATGATGATGAAAATGGTGATGATGATGAAATTGGTGATGATGATGAAAATGGTGATGATGATGAATTGATGATGATGATGAAAATGGTGATGATGGTGATAGTGGTGACAATGATAATAATAACAATATGTAATAGCAGTCATGATAATGGCAATAACCACAACAGTGGCAACGACAATAACTACAACAGTAACAATAACAACAACAAATTCTCTTCCAGTACATACATCTATACATCATATATTTGATTTGTGCTATTTTATACTATTTATTTATTTACATCATTTTCCAAAATTTTTCTACAAGTCCTCCAATACTTTTTATATACATTTACTATTTGCAATTTTTTATTATTTATATACTTTTCTAATTTTTATAATATGTATTTATATATAATACATTTAAAAGTGTTCGACTGTGTGTATGCAGCGTACACACAGTTTCTGCATACACACATTCGTCCATTCATAGTGTTCTATACATTGATATATTGTCTATTTATATCCACTATATATTATCTATATGTCTACCACAACATTTATCGTACTTATATTGTTTTTGATTCTCATTTATGTATTTTTAACTATTTTTGTGGTATATGTATATCCATATATGGTACATTCAAATATTTCTTTCATCCGTTAACATTATTTAACTACATTTTTATTCATATGTTATTCCAACTATTTGTTGTTGTTTACCTTCTGCATTGATATCCGTTGCTAGGCAACGGAGATCAATACAAAAGGCTGCGCACTCTCATCTGCGCTAACACGGATCCGCGTGTTGTAATTTCTGTATTTTAATGTATTTATGTTACACATTTTCTTCTAAGTAGCACTATATTTATATGTCCCTAGTTATTTATTTTACCTTATTATTACTTATTAACATGTATTATTTATATATTTCCATTTTTAACACCGCTTTGTATACTTAATTTTTTCCATAGAATATGTTTTATTTAAGCGCCTCTCGCTCTTATTGTAGCAGCATATGTTGCTGTGGGACACTATATGTTATGTATCTGGTGCCTCGCACACCGTCCCCCAGTTTTATCAGGAAGACCAGGCCTCCACGACACGTATTTATGTTAAGTATCTTTGTTTTTGTGTGCATGTTTTTGTGTTCTGTACATGTGTGTTTCCCTCCACAGTTCACTCTTTCCTTTATGACTTTCCTTAACAAATAATATATATATAATAATATATATTATTGCTACTTTCTTGTTTGTGAACTGTTTCAGTCCATGTTTGTATGTTAAATAATGTAATCTAGTGTTATTGTTGTGTGCATGTTTAGATATATTCCTATATTTTTAAAATATAATCTTTATATCTGTGTTTGTTTATGTGTGTCTTTGTGTAGTGTGTATCTGTGTGTGGGTGTGTCAGAGATATGCCGTGGTCTCCCTTGCCAAATAGTCCCATTTGGTGCGAACTGGGCATTCGGCGCTAAAGGCGTTGTGGCCTGTGTCCCGCAACCCAGAGTGCGAGCAGTTGCAACACTGCGGTACGGAGCCCGCACTATAGTCTGCGCAGTCCTTGCGCAAGTGCGGGCCCCCACAGTGGCTACATCTGTCCGCACCCTCGGTGCAGAACTTCCGGCCATGGCCGAATGCCAGGCATTTTGAGCATTGTATGAGCGGAGTCTGGTCCTCCACCCTGACCCTTTGTAGGCCCAGGTAAAGTGCACCAGCCTCCGTCATTTTTTGCCATGCCTTGGGTCCCACCTGGAGGACGATGTGGGAGGTCCCTGGATTCTTTGTTCTCTTGCGGTATTTCACCTTGGCCTCCCTCTCCTCCTGTGGTAGGCCCATGAAGATGTCCGCGTTCTGGTTGTATATGGCGGACATCATTTTATCGTCGTCGTTCTCCGCATGGACGTCTTTAAGGACGACCAGCGGGTCCTTATTTCGCATGGGCTCTACCACTAGTCCTCTGCCTTTTGTTTCTATCTGGGTTTTTACCCTCGCTGCCTCCTCTCTCGTGTCACAGCCCAGGATGACGACGCTGTTCTTCGCCTTCCTGGCCTTAGAGATTTTTAGGCCAGTGCGCCTGGCGTCGACCGCCTTCTCCACTCTGGTGAACACCTCTCCGGCCGTCTCCTGTCTATCCGTTGAGGTGACAGCTACGGAGTGGAGTGCCGGCCGGCGCCGGGGTCTGGCCGCTGCGACGCTGGCATAGGTCTGGGGGCTTGGATCCGAGGTACCTTGGCTCTGGGACACAATCTCTTTTACGGCGGCGCCGAAGTGAGTCTTGGTCTCCACTACCAAGTCTCTGGCAACAGTCCCAATCAGGTCTTCGATATGGGACTGTGCACGCTCTATTTGACTTTTGGTCTCCTTGTCAATATCCTCTTGTATACCGTCGAGTTTCATAGCCCAGGCTTCCGATTGGGCCAAGCTCATTGACTCGATCGTGTTGTTGCAGTCTTTGATTTCTACATCTAGTTTGTTGCGGGAGTTCTCGATCCATTTGTAGATGTTTGTCTCCATTGCCCCCAGCCTATCCAGTAATCTCTTTTCTTGAGCCGAAGGCGCGGCCGCCGCGGCGGCTTCATCCCTTACGGGAGATGTAGCCGCGGCCGCCGCACCCGCGGTGTCGGGCGCCGCCCTCTCCGAGCTCTTCATCCTCCTGCTGAGCTCAAAGAGGATACGCTGACAATTATCGGAGCCCTGCTCCAGGAAGTTTTTGATATCCTTCCTCATTTGAGGATATTGCTGCACTCTCAGGGGGATATCCTCAAACATCTTCATGACTTCCTGGAGCAGTTGGTCACTGGACTGGCTAGCGTAGGTGGTCTGCTGCCTTTTGTAGATGGACATGTTGTCCAGTGACCTCCTCTTTGTAGCTGGTCTCCTGATAAAGGTCCTCGCGGCGTCCAGCACCAGCGAGGGCGAGGTGTTGGCGTTTGGGGAGGCCTGTCCCCTTGCTACGTGCGATGTCGGTGGTGTGTCGTACATGTTATGTTCGGGGAAAATTGTCAAAGTCTTAAAATTAATTTGGACACCCTGTATATTGGGGTGCGGTTTTAATAATTTACCCTGTAAAAGGGGGTACACGTCTTTATAGTTATAATACAATTAAACACAAAATCAAGTCAATAAATAATAAATTAAAAATTTTTGAAATATATTTTCAAGTAAAAAACTTAAGATTAATTTTATCCCCGTGGGGGGACGCAAGTTTTCCCAGTTGGGACTGTCGTTGTTTTAAGGGGATGTATACAGTCCCTAATCAGTTCTTAAAATCTGAAGTTTAAACAAAAAATAAAAAATTTTTTGTTTCAAACAAACTAATTCCTAATAAATTAAATTTACAAAACTTAAATTTAATTATCCTGATGGATTGCGACTTCCCACAGGACCCCTCTCTGTCGTAACGGGTTGTTAACCCTATCCCGAGCCGCAATCCAAAAGAATTTTTTGATTCGGACCACCCAGGCCAAAGTTGAAATTTTGGGGTTTTTGTTCCTGTATCTTCCTGACCGCTTCCCCGTTGGTCCAATTTGGGGCGTTGGTAGTTGACCCCAGTTAGGAGGATCCCAGCCCCGTTGAAATTTTTGGTTTCGGCCCAAACCGAGTTAAGATATCAGCGTTTCCTGGTTTTTCCCCTTTTCCCGGGGACTCTTCCAGGAAACGGTCTAATTTATGATGTCGAGGGGGGGGCTTCCACCAGGAGCTCCCGATTCCCGAGTCTCGAGTCAATAGGACCAACCAGTCCGGAGTTGTTAATGTGGCAACGATGTTACGTCGCCACGTTTTTGGTCAAGAACGTTCGTTTGAATTTAATAAATTTCTGATATATTTACTTTGTTAGGAATGGAAAATTTTTCAATTTTCCTCCCTTTAATTTTTCTGGGGTGCTAATATTGTGGCACTCCCTCTGCTGAGTCTAGAAAAGAAAGTCCGAAGAGAATCGGCCCAGCCAATCCAAAGTTATTCGAGGATTCCTAAAAAGTTGGTCTATCAATTTGAAGAGCCTCACCGCTATTTGTCGATCCCTCTTTGGATGGACAGTGAGGGTTGCTGGGAGCCTAAAAATATATATGCCGATTCAAACAGGCCACAGGTGTCAAAGTTATAAGGTCAGACGTGATCTGACCTGGTTTGTCAATAACCCTTTTTTAAAAATTCCAAAGTCGTGACGTCACAAATAATGTTTTAAGGTTATAGATGTAAACTGCACTGTATCTCCTCGGTTTCTCAACCGAATTGAGCCAGAGAGGTCTTAAAAGTTCCGTCTCGTCGTGCACTAATTAATGATATGTTGGGTGAGGGGGTAAAAACACTACCCTTAATGTTAGGGTGGTAAATGTATGTAAAACTAAAAGTCACTGTAAATAATAAACTAGTGCACTAAATTTAAATCTAAAAACAGTATATGGTACAGTTCTCCGTCACTCACGTTTTGTGTCTCTATCACTCTCCCGAGGGACCAGGATCCGGGACCTCAGCCTCCACACCCTTTTTAAAGAAAAAGGGGTGTCACTCCTGCAACTGTGGTCTCAAACTCTTGGGAGGGGTCTCAAGAGATAGGTATCCCCGAGACACACCCTCACAAAGCTGAACACACTGGGGTCACTAACCAAAAATCCAAGTTTTTTACAAAAAATAAATGTCACTTTCACTTTTATTGTCTAATGATGCTATGTCCTATATCTCCCTAAGTCCTGGTCTGATCCCTACAATACGCACACCGTTTTAATCGTCTCGTCAGTGGGCAACTTTTAAGCTATCACCAGGGAATATCGGTGGTGATGAAAAATTTTTTATCGACCACACCCTTTTGATAAAAACACTTGTAACTTTTTCAAAAAGCTGTGTAAAAATCTGAAAATGGTCTGAAAAGGCGCAGACGCCTAAGATACACACTCTCACGGTTGAAAAACCGGAGGTTTTCAGCTAGTTTTGAAGTTACAAGTATCTTTCACTTCCGGTGAATTGTTTTGACCGAAAATTTTCGGTAAAAAGCACCACAACTTTGGTAATTGTCACTTTAAAAATCCGCGAATAGTCTTAAAATGTTCAGGCACTCTCTACGCAACTTTCCACAGTTGAAAAACTGGGTGTCACAGATCTTAATCGTAAGATATAAGACTTTTAAAAAACACGGTCACTTTTGATGAAAAAACTTTTGTTTTTTTCGCCTGTAAAAACTAAAGTAATGGTCCAAAATCCACGCGGTTTTTTGCTCTAAGTTCGTCTTGCGATGGCGCAACTTTTGAGCTATCACACTTTATTATCGGGGACACTTTGTCACACACACGATTTTAAAGGTTCGGAGCGCGTCAAAAACGATGCTGTCTCGGCATCTAAGCGATTGAGACTCGGTTAGGTTAGGTTAGGTTAGGTTAGGTTAGGTTAGGTTCCCCCCAATGTATCCCTACGTTGTCGTCGTGGTGGGGCTTGCGTGGGTCAATGATCTCTGGGGCTGTGCCGGGTAGAGCTACTCATGCCGGATTGGCCCAGGGTGAGACTCCAGACTAAATGGGATCGAAGACGGAGTCTGGCTGCAGACTGCCGCGAAGGGCGTGACGCTCAGTCGTCGCGCGGCACTCCAAACGTCCCTCTGCTTTAGCAGAAGGCGTGTTGGAGTGCGAGTAGATCAGAGGGGCTGGCACTTGAGTGTTAGTCCCGTCTGTGAGAGAGGGCTAGCCACCCTCTCGCATTCCGTAACCATTAGGGGCTCAACAACGACCTGACTGGTGGCTCCAAGAGGGTACGCTGAGAACCTGATGGCCGGAGGGCTTGCCTTGATTGGCCGGCCCATGACAAGGATAGTCTATAACACCCGACAGCTAAGTCGTAAAAACCTGTGGATACCGGCCGACCTCCACAGTACTTAGGCTTGCCCGGGTATTGGGGATCTCTGCCCGGGTCGACTTTTAGTTCTCCCCAACTCGTGGGTTAAATTATGGCTAATGATAACTTGAACAATATTGAAACCGGACTGGAAAACAAAAATACGACAACTGGCAAGCTTACTGGATTTACTGAGACGAAGAGGGAAAAGAAGGGGAGGAGGAATGCCAAGGGGCAGTTCCGAAGGGCGGACGATCAATCGTCTACCGAGGAGGAGGTAGCATCCGGAACACCTACACCTATACCGGCGGGGCTCCCAGAAGTCGATCTGACTGCTGGGAGCCGAAGAACATCAGAGCGCATGCGCTCAATGTCCGCTACTTCTGTTGCGAGTTGTAGCTCCAGTGCGACTGTGGACGCACTGGAGCTGATGGAGACGGAGGCTTCGGAGACCCGCAAGCGCGGCCTCTTCAGGGACGGCGGCGAAAGCGACACGTCCCAGGAGATGTTGCCGCCACCTAAAATTGGGAGCGGCCAGAGGGGAAGATCCCGCACTCCAGCCTCGGCCTCGTCGGGTTCTGCCTTTTGCAAGGCGGAATCCTACAGGAGGGCCAGGGCTGACGGTGAGCTACAGGCGGAGGAGGAGATGTCTGGTCTCCTGCTGAAGATCAGGGGACCGGTGGATGGGGATTCAGAGCCCCAATCATCGGTCTCTCTGCAGGAGACGGCGGACGCGGCGGTGGCCATAATTAACAAGGTGGCCACCAAGTCCGTGAACCTTAAGGGCTCTTTTGTGAGAGCCCTTAAGGACTCCTCTTCTGCCGTGGCGGGGGTCGTGGAGACCCTGGCTGGGGACGTGGCCCGCCTCCAGACGGCCAACGACCGTTTGACGGGGCAGGTGGCTGAGCTGGGCGCTCAATTCGCCCAGTTCCGGGCGGAACGAGAGGCCCCGGCCCCGTCAACATCCCAGCGGGCCGCGTCCAAATCCCAGCAGGCCCCATCTGCGCCGCAGCCGTCCCCTGCCGGCACTGGGATTACGGACGCCCAGCTGGCTGCCATCCTCGACGCATGCTGGCGCATGATAGAGGGTCGTACGGCCGGCCTGGAGGCGAGGCTGCCTGCGGCCCCTATTATGCGGCCGCCGCTTGCGGCGCCGAAGCGGAGGGTCGCGTCGTCGGCGGCGACCCCCCTTCCTGTGGTAGGGGGTCGCGTAACCTACGCGTCGACGACGAGAACAGCGCCGGCCCCTGCGGCTGCTCGAGGGCTGGTGGCCAGGGCTCCGGCTCCGGCCAAGACGGCTGCGCCGAGGACGGGGCGGGGGGCGGCAGCAAAAGCTGCAACACCTATGCCCCCCACTCCAACACCTCTGCCTGGCCCCTCTACATCTGCCCCCTCCAATGAGGGTTGGCAGGTAGTCGGAGGGGCAAAATCAAAGAAGGCGAGAAAGCGGGCCAGAAAGGCTGCCCGACAGGCAGCCTCTGGCCCGCAGGCGCCACCGGTGGCAGGGGCCACCCCAAAGAGCCGCAAGCCGCGGAAACTGCAGCCGCCGAAAACCGCGGCTGTAGTGGTGACCCTGTCACCGGAGGCGACATCCGGCGGGCTGTCCTACGCGGCCTTCTTCAGGAAGGCCCGGGACAGTCTCGCCGGAGATTTTGAAACGGCCGGTGTCCGCCTGCGCAAGGCCCAAACGGGAGCTCGAGTTCTCGAGTTCCCAGGGGCCGATGGCGCAAAAAAGGCGGACACCGTTGCCGAGAAAATGAGGGTTGTCTTCGCAGCCACGGATGGTGTGAGGATCGCCAGGCCCACTAAGTGTGCAGAGCTGCGCATTTCGGGCCTGGACGACTCGGTCACGACTGACGATGTCCGCGCCGTAATCTGCGAGAAGGCGAGTTGCGGTGCGGACAGCGTCAGGGTCGGCACCATCCGCCCCGGTCCAGGAGGCCTTGGTGCAGTGTGGGTCAGCTGTCCCGTGGCGTCGGCCAAAATATTGGCCGATGCCGGCAGGCTACTCATCGGCTTCGTGAGTGCCAGGATCACAGTCCTGGCCGCGAGGCCGATGAGGTGTTACAAATGCCTTGCCGCGGGACACACTCGCACCAAGTGCCAGAGTTGTTTTGACTGCAGCGGATTATGTTTCCGCTGCGGTCGACCGGGGCACAAGGCGGCAGAGTGCTCTGCCGCCCCTCACTGCCCCGTGTGTGCGGCGGGCAATAAGCCCGCCAATCACCAGATGGGGCAGGGGGGCTGCAAGCCTCCAAAAGCTTCTCGGCAGACGTCGGGGGCTAGCCTGTCGACCCAGGCTGCCTGCGACGTCGATCGTGCGACCACGTCGTCGCCCATGGAGGAGGTTGTAGAGACGATCCAGTAAATGGATCAAGTCTCCAACCTCCTTGTCCAGACGAACCTGAACCACTGCGCCGCGGCGCAGGATCTCTTCCTGCAAACTATGGCGCAGTGGTCGATAGGTGTTGCCGTAGTCGCGGAGCCCTACTACGTCCCTCCCCGTCCAAACTGGATGGGTGACCGGGACGGCTCCGTGGCAGTCGTCGGCTCCTCGGCGGCTCGTTCCCCGCCCTTGTCGCTAAGAGACAAGGGCTCTGGATATGTGGCTGCCGAGTGGGGGGGAATCACCGTTTACGGTGTGTATTTCTCCCCCAACCGGAGTTTGAGCGATTTCGAGGTCTTCCTCAATAACCTGGAGACCTCGATGCGGCGACTAGCGTCTGGGCACGTCCTCGTGCTGGGGGACTTCAACGCAAAATCCATTGCGTGGGGTTCCCCGGCGACGGACGCCAAGGGCGATGCCGTTGTGGAGTGGGCGGCTTCGGTGGGCCTCTGTTTGCTGAACAGAGGCACCACCAACACGTGCGTGCGACAGCAGGGGGGGTCGATAGTGGACCTTTCGTTCGCTACCCCTGCTGTTGCCGCACGAGTAAGGAACTGGTGTGTCCTGGATGAGGTTGAGACGCTCTCGGATCATCTCTATATCCGATTCGAGCTCTCCCGGTCCCAGGGCCCCAGTAGGGGTCACGTGGCGCGGCATTCCTCCCGCTTTCCGCGGTGGGCTGTTGCCAAGCTCGATAGGGACCTGCTAGAGGAGGCGGCCATCGTTCAGTCATGGCTGTCTCCGCGGGCCCCGGCTGAGGAGGTCGACATGGGGGCTGGCCGCTTTCGCACTGCGATAACGCAGATCTGCGATGCGGCCATGCCCCGCGTTCGGGGTTGTCGACTTCCACGGAACGGGGTCTACTGGTGGTCCCAGGAGTTGGCGGACCTCCGTGCGGCCTGCACTCGTGCCCGGAGGTCCTACACCCGTTGCCGGCGGCGACGCCACCGCGTAGACGGGGAGGAAGGCCGGCTTCATGAGGAGTACCGCGAAGCGCGGAGGACTCTGAAGCTGGCCATTTGCCGCGCCAAAGAGGAAAAAAGAAAGGAGATGCTGGAGAGTCTCGACCGTGACCCCTGGGGTCGCCCATATCGTGCGGTGCGTCAGAAGCTCCGCACGGCGGGCCCCCCCCTTACCGAGACTCTTCAGCCCAGCTTCCTGCAGCAGGTGGTCGAGGGCCTTTTCCCGCAGCGGGCGGAGCACACGCCCCCGTCGATGGCCTATTCAGTGGCCAGTGACGACGGGGGCCGAGAGGACGATATTCCGCCCGTTAGGGAATCGGAGGTTGGGGCGGCTGTTCTTCGGATCCGTTCCAAGAACACCGCCCCCGGGCCGGACGGGGTACCACCCCGAGTGATGGCCCGAGCCCTCGACCATATGTCGGACCGCCTCAGGGAGGTTTTGGATGCCAGCCTGGCGTCCGGACGCTTCCCTGAGTGCTGGAAATGCGGGAAGCTGGTCCTACTGCAGAAGCCGGGACGGCCAGCCTGTTCGGTCGCGGCCTATAGGCCCATCGTGTTGCTGGACGAGGCGGGCAAATTGTTCGAGAGGATTCTCTCTGCCCGCATCGTCCAGCATCTCAGCGAGGTAGGGCCCGACCTGTCGGACGCCCAATTCGGGTTCCGAGAGGGGCGTTCGACGGTCGATGCCGTGATGCGCCTTAGGGCCGTGACCGAAGAGGCGGTTGGCTGTGGCGGCGTGGTGTTGGCGGTGTCCTTGGACATCGCCAACGCCTTTAATAGTCTGCCATTCAGCTGCATCAGGGAAGCACTCCAGTATCATGGGGTGCCAGAGTACCTGAGGCGGCTGGTGGCAGACTATTTGGAGGAGCGTACCGTCGTGTACGAGGATCGAGATGGCGTCCTTAGACGGCGGCCCATGTCGTGCGGCGTTCCACAGGGGTCTGTCCTCGGACCACTCCTGTGGAACGTGGGGTACGACTGGGTCCTTCGAAGTCGTCTGCCCCCCGGGCTGGGCGTAATTTGTTACGCCGATGACACTTTGGTCACAGCTCGGGGGGCCAATTTCCAAGAGGCGGCGCGCCTGGCCACCAGGGGTGTTTCTCTGGTGGTTGGGCGCATCGAGGCGCTGGGCTTACGGGTGGCCCTTGACAAGACGGAGGCCCTGCTATTCCATGGGCCCCGTCGTGGTCCACCCCCCGGCGCCTCTATCGAAGTCAACTCGGTCCTCGTACCGGTTCGGGCCCAGATGAGGTATCTGGGCCTGATCCTCGACGGTAGGTGGCTCTTCGACGAGCACTTCCGACAGCTTGCCCCAAAGCTGGTCGGCGCTGCCTCCGCCCTTGGGCGACTCTTGCCCAATCTGGGTGGAGCCAGCGTCGAAACAAGACACCTTTACACGGGGGTGGTCCGGTCGATGGCACTATATGGTGCACCGGTGTGGGTGGAGGCTCTGACCGTCCAGAACAAGGCGCGCCTGTTGCGCCCTCAGAGGGTATTGGCGGTCAGAGCCATACGCGGATACCGCACGGTGTCCACCGAGGCGGCGTGTGCCTTGGCCGGAACACCCCCGTGGGATTTGGAGGCGGAAGTGCTCGCCGAAGTTTATCGGCGAGCGGCTGAATATCGGGCGGAGTACGGGTATCGTGCTCCGCCCGAAGAGGTACGCGAATGGCGTGAAGCCGCTCGCCGAGCCACGATGGCTTGTTGGTCGTCCCGGCTGGAGGCTCCACGCGCTGGCTTTGCTACCGTGGAGGCGCTCCAGCCGGTCATCCTCGAGTGGGCAGGGCGGCAGCACGGGACCCTTTCCTTCCGGCTGACGCAGGTGCTTTCCGGGCATGGTTGCTTCGGAAAGTACCTGCATTCGGTCGCTAGGAGGGAATTGAGTCCCGCCTGCCACCACTGCGACTGCAGTGAGGACTCGGCCCAGCATACGCTGGAGATCTGCCCCGCTTGGGCGGATCAGCGCCGGGCCCTCACTGCAGTCATCGGAGGAGATCTGTCGCTGCCGGCCGTCGTACTGTCCATGGCCGGTAGCGACAGCAGTTTTACCGCGGTCGCGACCTTTTGCGAAGAAGTAATTTCGCAGAAGGAGGCGGCGGAGAAGGCCCGGGAGGACGATATCCACTCGGACCCGATCCGCCGCCGGCGCACGGGGCGGCGGAGGCGCGCCTATCAGCGCCTCATGCCGCCCTGAGTGTGGCCGCGGATGGACGGGATGGGTTTTCCCCTCCATCCGCATTACAGGCCAACCGCGAGGGGGCGACGTACGCGTGTGCCGTGCGTCGCCTAATTTGAGATTTTTACCAGCAGACGGTGCCCGCTTCAGTGCGGGCAGGCGCTGGGAGGGGTCCGGTTTGCGTTAATAACAGCGATCCCGGACCCCTCCCTTCTCAGGCGCAGAGTTGGCACACCGTGTGGTTTTAGTCGGTTCGATTCCGACACACCGCCCCGCCGCAAACCCCGGCGGGGTGACGGCCCGAAGGGGTTTCCACACGTTAAAAAAAAAAAAAAAAAAAAAAAAAAAAAAAAAAAAAAAAAAAAAAAAAAGGTTAGGTTAGGTTAGGTTAGGTTAGGTTAGGTTTTTTTTTTTTTTTTTTTTTTTTTTTAACGTGAGGACTGCGTTTAGGCACTTCGCTCGCCCACCGCGGGGACGATGGGTCCGCTTCGTGTGGGACTCCTGACCCCCAGGAGAGGGGGCCAGACTACCCACTAAACCTCACGTGTTCCTCTTCGTCCATTGCCGAGCCGCGGGATACTCAATTTGGAGAGCTCACCGCGACTCGGCTAGGAGCGCCCTTGCAGGCTCGCCTCGGGGGGCCGATCTTAGGGCCCCCCTCACTTTCGAGTTGGTCTGCGCCCCCGGAACAACAGACAGGCGCATTCCGCCACGTGGCCGGGGACGGCGGGTCCCCCACCCACCGCCCGTGGCAACTCTCAGTCGGGGCCGCGGGCGACTCCCTGTCGCCTACGACCCCTCGAGGGGGGGCCAGATCGCTCCAGCCCCCCACTCCATCGTGCGCCCCCCATACCAACATGGGGGGCACACTGCCGCTCCGCCAAGGGCAGCAGGTCCCCCGACCCGCCGCCTGTGGCCACTCACGATCGGGGCCGCGGGCGTTCGTTGTCCGCCGACGGCCCCCCGCCGGGGGGCCCGCAGGGCGGGAGAGCGAGCGAGGCAAGGTCGATCCTGTTGTTCCGGCAGGAGACCGAGCCAGGCATGGTCGATCCGGCCCCGCAGGCCTCTCTCTTGTCCGCCATCACCTCAGCCTCGCCACACCCAGCAAGAGAGGCGACGGCGGCCCAGCTACTATCCCTTAGTCGCCTCTTACGACACCCACGGGAGGAGATGGGGTGGAGCTATTCTATGCCGGCTCCACACGGAAAAGGTTAGGTTAGGTTAGGTTAGGTTAGGTTAGGTTAGGTTAGGTTAGGTTAGGTTAGGTTAGGTTAGGTTAGGTTAGGTTAGGTTAGGTTAGGTTTTTTTTTTTTTTTTTTTTTTTTTTTTTTTTTTTTTTTTTTTTTTTTTTTTTTATTATTGGAAGCAGGCACCCGCCATCGCAGGGTGTTACTGCCTATGCGCTTTTCCCCTTACTTAATAAGAGACCTTTTTTATCTTTGTTTTTTTATTTTATAGTGCAATGTATTGTGTGATGTCGTTATATTTTAATATATATGTATATATAATATATTTATAATGTTCAAATATATGTGTACAGCACATTTACAATTGATGTACACATACATTCGCTCATCTTTATTGTTCCAAATATTTATTTACAATTTGTTTACATCAACTTATATTGTGTCCATTTCTTTTTGCTATATTTTTTCCATACATGTGTTATTTTTGTTTCGTTCCTTTATAAATATTTTTCAAAAAAAAAAGAACAAAAATTTTTCCAACTAATTATTTTTAGGCGGTCACCCATCCTAATACCGACCGCGCCCGATGTTACTAATTTTATGGCAATAAAAAATACAAAAAACAATTTCCGGGCGGTCACCCATCCAAGTTCCGACCTCACCCAATGTTGCTTAACCTTAGGTGAGGTCGGAATCCGCCACTTCAACTGTTTCAATTACTTTATTACGTATTCCTTTATTTACACTTCCGACTTTTTGTTTACATTACCTATTATTTATACATATTTCAACTTTTTACAATATTTATTTATTTATACAAACTTTTAGTCTTTATATTTAAATTTACTATTTTTATTTATTTCTATTCTTACCATATATAAAATTTCTTAATAAAAAATAACAAAATAATTTTTTCGGACGGTCACCCATCCAATTCCGACCTCACCCAATGTTGCTTAACCTTAGGTGAGGTCGCAATTCGCCATTTCAACTGTTTCAATTATTTTAGTATATATTTCTTTACTAGTACTTCTAATTTTTTTTTTTTTTTTTTTTTTTTTTTTTTTTTTTTTTTTTTTTTTTTTTTACATTACTTGTTATTTATACATATTTCAATTTTTTACAATATTTATTTATTTATATGTATTTCTAGTCTTTATATTTAATTTACTATTTTTATTTATTTCTATTCTTTGCCATATATAAAATTTTTCAATAAAAAAAAAAAAAAAAAAAAAAAAAAAACAACAAAAATAATTTTTCGGGCGGTCACCCATCCAAGTTCCGACCTCACCCAATGTCGCTTAACCTGGTGGTCGTTAATTGTCATTCATACATTTTAAATTTTTATAACACATATATATTTATTTATTTATATTTCCAATTTTTTACTTACATTACTTGCTACTTATACATATTTAAATTTATTACAACATTTGTTTGCTTATATATACTTCTAGTTTTTATATTTAAATTCACTATTTTATTCATTTCTATTCCTTAATGTATAATTTTCTTTAATAAAGACATCAAAATAAATATGACAAAACAATAACAAAAAACAGTACACAGGCGGTCACCCATCCAATTAGTGGTCCCGCCCAACGCTGCTTAACTTTGGTAATATATTTGTCGCTTACAATTTACTCTTTATATTTCTGATTTCCAAGATATATATTTATATATATATATATTTGGTATGTTCAAATGTGTGTACACAGCGTATATTCAATTTCTTTGTACACACATTTGTCCATCTACATAATTCTATGATTTATCTAAATACTATTGTTTGTTTACTTTATTTTTCATGTTGTTGCGCCGCCATCTTTGTACTATCAAGGATCGGCGTGTTTTTTCATCTTTATTTAATCGGTTCATATCTTATGAATCCTATCAATAAGCGCCATATTTATATGTCTATCGTCATCTTTTGTTCCCTACTGTTAATTACTCACACATATTGCATATATATATTCACTATTTACTTCACATTTGTACATTTAAATTTTCATAGTATTATAATTTTGTTAACTGCCTATTATTTTTGTCCTAGCAACAAGTCTTACTAATTTTATACTTTTAATTTTGCGCCTGTCAATTTTATTGTAGCAATTTTGATTTGTTAGGACACTATATTTTTAAGTTCAGGTACCTCACATTGGTACCCCACACATCGCCCCCAGTTTCATTAGGAAGACCAGGCCTCCACGACACGTATTTATGTTTAGTTTCTTTGTTTTTGTGTGCGTGTTTTTGTGTTCTGTACATGTGTGTTTCCATCCACAGTTCACTCTTGCCTTTATTCATTCTTTAGCAAACAGTATATATATTGCAATATATATTGTTGCTACTTTCTTGTTTGTGAACTGTTTCAGTCCATGTTTGTATGTTTATTAATGTTATTCTAGTGTTATTGTTGTGTGCATGTTTTGATATCTTCCTATATTTTTAAAATATATTCTTTATATCTATGTTTGTTTATGTGTGTCTTTGTGTAGTGTGTATCTGTGTGTAGATGTGTCAGGGATAAGCCGTGGTCTCCCTCGCCAAGTAATCCCACTTGGAACGGGTCTGGCACTCGGCGCTGAAGGCGTTGTGGCCGACGTCCCGCAACCCAGAGTGCGAGCAGTTGCAGCACCGCGGTGTCGAACCCGCACTGTACTCTGCGCAATCCTTGCGCAAGTGCGGGCCCCCACAGTGGCTACATCTGTCCGCACCCTCGGTGCAGAACTTGCGACCATGGCCGAATGCCAGGCATTTCGTGCATTGGATGAGGGGCGTTTGGTCCTCCACCCTGACCCTTTGAAGGCCCAGGTAGAGCACCCCCGCCGCCATCATCCTCTGCCATGCCTGTGGTCCCACCTGTAGGACGATGTGGGAGGTCCCCGGGTTTTTGGTCCTTTTTCTATACTTAACTACGGCCTCCCTCTGCTCCTGTGGTAGGCCCATGAAGATGTCCGCGTTCTGGTTGTATATGGCGGACATCATTTTGTCGTCGTCGCTCTCCGCGTGGACGTCTTTAAGGACGACCAGCGGGTTTTTATTTTTCATGGGCTCTACCACGAGCCCATTGCCTTTACTTTCTATTTGGGTTTTCACCCTCGCCATCTCTTCTTTGGTGTCGCAGCCAAGAATAATAACGCTATTCTTGGCTTTCCTTGCTTTGGAGATTTTTAGGCCAGTACGCCTGGCGTCGACCGCCTTCTCCACTCTGGTGAACACCTCTCCGGCCGTCTCCTGTCTGTCCTCAGAGGTGACAGCCAAAGAGTGGAGTGCCGGTCGGCGCCTGGGTCTGGCCGCTGCGACACTAGCGTAGGTCAGGGGGTTATGTTCAGGGACTTCCTTGTTGCGGGAGACCAACTCCTCCACAACGGTGCCCAGGTGCGCTTTGTTGTCGACCACGATGTCCCTCGCGGCAGTCCCTATTAACTCCTCTACGTGGGACTGCACACGGTCTGCCATCTGTTCGGACACCTCGGCGAGTATGGTTCGTGTCTCCTTCATTTTTTCGATGACTTCATCCGCCGCGCGTATGGTGTAGTCCTCGCATTTCTCAGTGCTCTCCCGGATTTCATTTTTTGTTTTATGGAGGCCCTGGTTAATCCATTCGGATATGTTTGATTCCAATACCCCCAGCCTGGCCATGAGTCTTTCCTCTTGAGCCGAGGGCGCGGCCGCCGCGGCGGCTTCATCCCTTACGGGAGGTGTAGCCGCGGCCGCCGCACCCGCTGTGCCGGACGCCGCCCCCTCCGAGCTCTTCATCCTCCTACTGAGCTCAAAGAGGATGCGCTGACAATTGTCGGAGCCCTGCTCCAGGAAGTTTTTGATGTCTTTACGCATTTGTGGATATTGTTGAACCCTCAGAGGGATATCCTCAAACATTTTCATTACTTCCTGAAGCAGTTGGTCACTGGACTGGCTAGCGTAGGTGGTCTGCTGCCTCTTATATATGGACATGTTGTCCAGTGACCTTCTCTTAGTGGCTGGTCTCCTGATGAATGTCCTCGCGGCGTCCAGCACTAGCGAGGGTGAGGTGTTGGCGTTAGGGGAGGCCTGTCCCCTTGCTACTAGCGACGTTGGCGGCGTATCGTACATTTTTAATGGAAAGTGGGGAAAATTGTCAAACTTTAAAATAAATATGCAACCCTGTATAGAGGGGTGCGTCTATTAGTTAATATCTAACCCTGTAAAGGGGGGTACAAGTCAATATTTGTGTTGATACTACAAACAAATTTAAAGTAAAATTAAAATTAGCAAAATATTTCTGCTCAATCGGTAAGATGTCAATATAAACTTAAGAATAGTTATTTCTCCTTAGGGAGACGTTAATTTTCCCAATTGGGACTGTCTTGGTGTTTGAGGGATGTATATAGTCCCCTATCAATTCTTAAAAATTTGAATTTAAATAAATAAAATATTTTTTTGTTTCTTAACAAACTAATTCTGAATATTTTAGAATTTAATAAACTTAATTTTTGTTGTTTCTCCCTGGGGAGATATAGGTTTTCCCAATTGGGGCTGTTTTTGTATTAAGGGGGTGTATAAGTCCCAGAATAATTCTTAAAATATTAAAATTCTACTAAAATAAATAATTTTTCAATTCCTAACAAACTAATTCAATATATTAATGTTTTCTGAAACTTAAGATTTAATGTTCTGAGGGACTGTGACCCTCTACAGGTCCCTCTTTTTGGTGACGGGTTATGTACCCTATACAGGGCCGTAAACAAAAAGAATTTTCCACCTTGGACCACCCAGGCCAAAGTTGGGTTTCCTCTTGCTCTCTCCCGGATCTCTTCCCTGACCGTCCACCCCAAGGTGCCAGGCAGTTGGCCCTTGCTGAGGGGATCCCAACCCAATGAAATTTTTTGGAATTGGTCCAAAACAGGCCAAGTTATTCACGCTTCCCTGGTTTATCCCCTTTTTCAAGGGAACCCTCCAGGAAATCGGTCCAACCGGTATTAACAAAAGGGGGGCCTCCACAAGGAGCTTCCGTTCGCCGATTTTCAAAAGAATCGGACAAGCCAGTCCGGAGTAATTACAATGTTTGTCCAAGTTCTACTGTCTTATCACTTATCACTATTACACATTCCTAAGTCGTGACGTCACCAATGTTTTAAAAGTTTTAAAATGTACCATTCACTATTACTCTTCGATTTCCCAACCGAATTGGGTCGAAGAGGTCTCAAAAGTTCCGTGTTGTCGTGCACTATTTAATGATGTGTTTTTTGAGGGGGTCAAAACACACCCTTTAGAATAAGGGTGGTAAATGTCTGTCAAGCTAAATGTCACCATAAAAACTAAATTAGTGCACTAAATTAAAAACTAAAAACTGTCTCTGGTGCAGTTCACCGTCACTCACATTATATGTCTCTGTAGCTCTCCCAGGGGACCAGGATCTGGGACCTCAGCCACCACACCCTTTTTTAAGAAAAAGGGGTGTCACTCCTGCAAAAGTGGTCCAAAACTATTGGGAGGGGTCTCAAGAGATAGGTATCCCCGAGACACACCCTCACAATGTTGAACACACAGGGGTCACTAAATAATAATCCAAGTTTTTCACAAAATTAAGTGTCACTTTCACAGTTTGTTGTTAAAGTATATATTGTCTTATAAGTCTCTAAGTTCTGGTCCGATCCCTACAAGACGCACACCGTTTCAATCGTCTCGTCAGTGGGCAACTTTTGAGCTATCACAAGTGGGATTTAGTGGTGATGAAAAATTTTTCATCAGCCACACCCTTTTTGATAAAAACACTTGTAACTTTTCCAAAAGGCTATGGAAAAATCTGAATGAGGTCTCAAAGGACGCGGACGCCCGAGACACACACTCCTACGGTTGAAAAACCCAAGGTTTTTGGCTACTTTTGGAGTTACAAGTATTTTCCTATGTTCATGTGACGTTTTGACAGAGAAAAATTTCCGAAAAAACACCACAACTTTGTTGATAGTCACTTTAAAAATCCAGAAAATGTCTCAAATTGTTCGTACACTAAACATACACAATCGCGCAGATCGAAAACACTATGTTATAGATTTAAATCCGGAGATTTAGGGAAAACAAACTTCCCTGTCACTTTTTGTCTCAAAGTTTTCAGTTTTTACACTATAACTTTTTAAGTCCTGGTTCGATTCTCGCGCGGTTTTTTGCATCAAAATCGTCTCGCGACGACGAAGATTTTGATATGCAGTTTGTCAAAATTCAAGCGAATTTTCTCACTGGTACGAATTTAACGAGCGGAACGGGTTAAAAACGATGCGTTCTCGGCCATCTAAGCTACGAGACTGGGTTAGGTTAGGTTAGGTTAGGTTAGGTTAGGTTAGGTTAGGTTAGGTTAGGTTAGGTTAGGTTAGGTTAGGTTAGGTTAGGTTAGGTTAGGTTAGGTTAGGTTAGGTTAGGTTAGGTTAGGTTAGGTTAGGTTAGGTTAGGTTAGGTTAGGTTAGGTTAGGTTAGGTTAGGTTAGGTTAGGTTAGGTTAGGTTAGGTTAGGTTAGGTTAGGTTAGGTTAGGTTAGGTTAGGTTAGGTTAGGTTAGGTTAGGTTAGGTTAGGTTAGGTTAGGTTAGGTTAGGTTAGGTTAGGTTAGGTTAGGTTAGGTTAGGTTAGGTTAGGTTAGGTTAGGTTAGGTTAGGTTAGGTTAGGTTAGGTTAGGTTAGGTTAGGTTAGGTTAGGTTAGGTTAGGTTAGGTTAGGTTAGGTTAGGTTAGGTTAGGTTAGGTTAGGTTAGGTTAGGTTAGGTTAGGTTAGGTTAGGTTAGGTTAGGTTAGGTTAGGTTAGGTTAGGTTAGGTTAGGTTAGGTTAGGTTAGGTTAGGTTAGGTTAGGTTAGGTTAGGTTAGGTTAGGTTAGGTTAGGTTAGGTTAGGTTAGGTTAGGTTAGGTTAGGTTAGGTTAGGTTAGGTTAGGTTAGGTTAGGTTAGGTTAGGTTAGGTTAGGTTAGGTTAGGTTAGGTTAGGTTAGGTTAGGTTAGGTTAGGTTAGGTTAGGTTAGGTTAGGTTAGGTTAGGTTAGGTTAGGTTAGGTTAGGTTAGGTTAGGTTAGGTTAGGTTAGGTTAGGTTAGGTTAGGTTAGGTTAGGTTAGGTTAGGTTAGGTTAGGTTAGGTTAGGTTAGGTTAGGTTAG